>JAEHOE010000055.1:0-733276 GCA_016858145.1 Edaphochlamys debaryana
CGCCCACGGGCGGAGCGGGGCCTCTGCACGCGCTCAAGCGAGGCTGACGGCCCCACAAGCAAGCGGGAGCAGCTGTGACAGCCGCCACGCCATCAAGACATACCCAGGAAAGCAACAGCCAGCGCCGCCAAGCAGTCCAGCTCGCCACGACCCAACACCCGACGCTCCCGCACCACACCACCCGCCAACCCGCCATCCCCACCCCCGCGCCGCGACCCCCAGCCCACCGCGCAGCCAGAGCTCCAGAGCAACCGACCGAAGCGCCGGGCACGCCCACAGACATGGAAAACACACGGCGAAGCCTGAAGGGTGGTCCGGGAGGGAGGGCGGGAGGGCGGAGTCACAAGGCCGGGCCGGACACGCCCACGGGCGGAGCGGGGCCTCTGCACGCGCTCCGAAGCGAGGCTGACGGCCCACAAGCAAGCGGGAGCAGCTGTGACAGCCGCCACGCCATCAAGACATACCCAGGAAAGCAACAGCCAGCGCCGCCAAGCAGTCCAGCTCGCCACGACCCAACACCCCGACGCTCCCGCACCACACACCCGCCAACCCGCCATCCCCACCCCCGCGGCCGCGACCCCCAGCCCACCGCGCAGCCAGAGCTCCAGAGCAACCGACCGAAGCGCCGGGGCACGCCCACAGACATGGAAAACACACGGCGAAGCCTGAAGGGTGGTCCGGGAGGGAGGGCGGGAGGGCGGAGTCACAAGGGCCGGGCCGGACACGCCCACGGGCGGAGCGGGGCGTCTGCACGCGCTCCGAAGCGAGGCTGACGGCCCACAAGCAAGCGGGAGCAGCTGTGACAGCCGCCACGCCATCAAGACATACCCAGGAAAGCAACAGCCAGCGCCGCCAAGCAGTCCAGCTCGCCACGACCCAACACCCGACGCTCCCGCACCACACACCCCGCCAACCCGCCATCCCCACCCCCCGCGGCCGCGACCCCAGCCCACCGCGCAGCCAGAGCTCCAGAGCAACCGACCGAAGCGCCGGGGCACGCCCACAGACATGGAAAACACACGGCGAAGCCTGAAGGGTGGTCCGGGAGGGAGGGCGGGAGGGCGGAGTCACAAGGGCCGGGCCGGACACGCCCACGGGCGGAGCGGGGGCCTCTGCACGCGCTCCGAAGCGAGGCTGACGGCCCACAAGCAAGCGGAGCAGCTGTGACAGCCGCCACGCCATCAAGACATACCCAGGAAAGCAACAGCCAGCGCCGCCAAGCAGTCCAGCTCGCCACGACCCAACACCCGACGACGCTCCGCACCACACACCCGCCAACCCGCCGTCCCCACCCCCGCGGCCGCGACCCCAGCCCACCGCGCAGCCAGAGCTCCAGAGCAACCGACCGAAGCGCCGGGCACGCCCACAGACATGGAAAACACACGGCGAAGCCTGAAGGGTGGTCCGGGAGGGAGGGCGGGAGGGCGGAGTCACAAGGGCCGGGCCGGACACGCCCACGGGCGGAGCGGGGGCCTCTGCACGCGCTCCGAAGCGAGGCTGACGGCCCACAAGCAAGCCGGGAGCAGCTGGTGACAGCCGCCACGCCATTAAGACATACCCAGGAAAGCAACAGCCAGCGCCGCCAATCAGTCCAGCTTCGCCACGACCCAACACCCGACCTCCTCACCATCAATCCACACACCCGCCAACCCGCCATCCCCACCCCCGCGGCCGCGACCACCCCAGCCACCGCGCAGCCAGAGCTCCAGAGCAAACCGACCGAATCGGCCGGGGCACGCCCACAGACATGGAAAACACACGAGAACCTGAAGGGTGGTCCGGGAGGTAGGGTCGGGATGGCCGGAGTCACAAGGGCCGGGCCGGACACGCCCACGGGCGGAGCGGGGGGTCTTGGCACGGGCGCTCCGAAGCGAGGGGCTGACGGCCACACAAGCAAGCGGGATCAGCTGTGACAGCCGCCAGCGCCATTAAGACATACCCAGGAAAGCAACAGCCAGCCGCCGCCAAGCAGTCCAGCTCGCCACGACCCAACACCCGACGCTCCCGCACCACACACCCGCCAACCCGCCAGTCCCCCACCCCCGCGGCCGCGACCCCAGCCCACCGCGCAGCCAGAGCTCCAGAGCAACCGACCGAAGCGCCGGGGCACGCCCACAGACATGGAAAACACACGGCGAAGCCTGAAGGGTGGTCCGGGGAGGGAGGGCGGGAGGGCGGAGTCACAAGGGCCGGGCCGGACACGCCCACGGGCCGGAGCGGGGGCCTTCTGCACGCGCTCCGAAGCGAGGCTGACGGCCCACAAGCAAGCGGGAGCAGCTGTGACAGCCGCCACGCCATTCAAGACATACCCAGGAAAGCAACAGCCAGCGCCGCCAAGCAGTCCAGCTCGCCACGACCCAACACCCGACGCTCCCGCAACCACACACCCGCCACACCCGCCATCCCCACCCCCCGCGGGCCGCGACCCCAGCCCACCGCGCAGCCAGAGCTCCAGAGGCAACCGACCGAAGCGCCGGTGCACGCCCACAGACATGGAAAACACACGGCGAAGCCTGAAGGGTGGTCCGGGAGGAGGGCGGGAGGGCGGAGTCACAAGGGCCGGGCCGGACACGCCCACGGGCGGAGCGGGGGCCTTTGCACGCGCTCCGAAGCGAGGCTGACGGCCCACAAGCAAGCGGGAGCAGCTGTGACAGCCGCCACGCCATCAAGACATACCCAGGAAAGCAACAGCCGCGCCGCCAAGCAGTCCAGCTCGCCACGAACCCAACACACCCGACGCTCCCGCACCACACACCCGCCAACCCTCCAGTCCCCCACCCCCGCGGCCGCGACCCCAGCCCACCGCGCAGCCAGAGCTCCCAGAGCAACCGACCGAAGCGCCGGGGCACGCCCACAGACATGGAAAACAACACGGCGAAGCCTGAAGGGTGGTCCGGGAGGGAGGGCGGGAGGGCGGAGTCACAAGGGCCGGGCCGGACACGCCCACGGGCGGAGCGGGGGCCTTTGCACGCGCTCCGAAGCGAGGCTGACGGCCCACAAGCAAGCGGGAGCAGCTGTGACAGCCGCCACGCCATCAAGACATACCCAGGAAAGCAACAGCCAGCGCCGCCAAGCAGTCCAGCTCGCCACGACCCAACACCCGACGCTCCCGCCCACACACCCGCCAACCCGCCATCCCCACCCCCGCGGCCGCGACCCCAGCCCACCGCGCGCCAGAGCTCCAGAGCAACCGACCGAAGCGCCGGGGCACGCCCACAGACATGGAAAACACACGGCGAAGCCTGAAGGGTGGTCCGGGAGGGAGGGCGGGAGGGCGGAGTCCAAGGGCCGGGCCGACACGCCCACGGGCGGAGCGGGGCCTTTGCACGCGCTTCCGAAGCGAGGGCTGACGGCCCACAAGCAAGCGGGAGCAGCTGTGACAGCCGCCACGCCATTAAGACATACCCAGGAAAGCAACAGCCAGCGCCGCCAAGGCAGTCCAGCTCGCCACGACCCAACACCCGACGCTCCCGCACCACACACCCGCCAACCCTCCGTCCCCACCCCCGCGGCCGCGACCCCAGCCCACCGCGCAGCCAGAGCTCCAGAGCAACCGACCGAAGCGCCGGGGCACGCCCACAGACATGGAAAACACACGGCGAAGCCTGAAGGGTGGTCCGGAGGGAGGGCGGGAGGGCGGAGTCACAAGGGCCGGGCCGGACACGCCCACGGGCGGAGCGGGGGCCTCTGCACGCGCTCCGAAGCGAGGCTGACGGCCCACAAGCAAGCGGGAGCAGCTGTGACAGCCGCCACGCCATAAGACATACCCAGGAAAGCAACAGCCAGCGCCGCCAAGCAGTCCAGCTCGCCACGACCCAACACCCCGACGCTCCCGCACCACACACCCGCCAACCCGCCAGTCCCCACCCCCGCGGCCGCGACCCCAGCCCACCGCGCAGCCAGAGCTCCAGAGCAACCGACCGAAGCGCCGGGGCACGCCCACAGACATGGAAAACACACGGCGAAGCCTGAAGGGTGGTCCGGGAGGGAGGGCGGGAGGGCGGAGTCACAAGGGCCGGGCCGGACACGCCCACGGGCGGAGCGGGGGCCTCTGCACGCGCTCCGAAGCGAGGCTGACGGCCCACAAGCAAGCGGGAGCAGCTGTGACAGCCGCCACGCCATCAAGACATACCCAGGAAAGCAACAGCCAGCGCCGCCAAGCAGTCCAGCTCGCCACGACCCAACACCCGACGCTCCCGCACCACACACCCGCCAACCCGCCATCCCCACCCCCGCGGCCGCGACCCCAGCCCACCGCGCAGCCAGAGCTCCAGAGCAACCGACCGAAGCGCCGGGGCACGCCCACAGACATGGAAAACACACGGCGAAGCCTGAAGGGTGGTCCGGGAGGGAGGGCGGGAGGGCGGAGTCACAAGGGCCGGGCCGGACACGCCCACGGGCGGAGCGGGGGCCTCTGCACGCGCTCCGAAGCGAGGCTGACGGCCCACAAGCAAGCGGGAGCAGCTGTGACAGCCGCCACGCCATCAAGACATACCCAGGAAAGCAACAGCCAGCGCCGCCAAGCAGTCCAGCTCGCCACGACCCAACACCCCGACGCTCCCGCACCACACACCCGCCAACCCGCCATCCCCACCCCCGCGGCCGCGACCCCAGCCCACCGCGCAGCCAGAGCTCCAGAGCAACCGACCGAAGCGCCGGGGCACGCCCACAGACATGGAAAACACACGGCGAAGCCTGAAGGGTGGTCCGGGAGGGAGGGCGGGAGGGCGGAGTCACAAGGGCCGGGCCGGACACGCCCACGGGCGGAGCGGGGGCCTTTGCACGCGCTCCGAAGCGAGGGTGACGGCCCACAAGCAAGCGGGAGCAGCTGTGACAGCCGCCACGCCATTAAGACATACCCAGGAAAGCAACAGCCAGCGCCGCCAAGCAGTCCAGCTCGCCACGACCCAACACCCGACGCTCCCGCACCACACACCCGCCAACCCGCCATCCCCACCCCCGCGGCCGCGACCCCAGCCCACCGCGCAGCCAGAGCTCCAGAGCAACCGACCGAAGCGCCGGGGCACGCCCACAGACATGGAAAACACACGGCGAAGCCTGAAGGGTGGTCCGGGAGGGAGGGCGGGAGGGCGGAGTCACAAGGGCCGGGCCGGACACGCCCACGGGCGGAGCGGGGGCGTCTGCACGCGCTCCGAAGCGAGGCTGACGGCCCACAAGCAAGCGGGAGCAGCTGTGACAGCCGCCACGCCATCAAGACATACCCAGGAAAGCAACAGCCAGCGCCGCCAAGCAGTCCAGCTCGCCACGACCCAACACCCGACGCTCCCGCACCACACACCCGCCAACCCGCCATCCCCACCCCCGCGGCCGCGACCCCAGCCCACCGCGCAGCCAGAGCTCCAGAGCAACCGACCGAAGCGCCGGGGCACGCCCACAGACATGGAAAACACACGGCGAAGCCTGAAGGGTGGTCCGGGAGGGAGGGCGGGAGGGCGGAGTCACAAGGGCCGGGCCGGACACGCCCACGGGCGGAGCGGGGGCCTTTGCACGCGCTCCGAAGCGAGGCTGACGGCCCACAAGCAAGCGGGAGCAGCTGTGACAGCCGCCACGCCATCAAGACATACCCAGGAAAGCAACAGCCAGCGCCGCCAAGCAGTCCAGCTCGCCACGACCCAACACCCCGACGCTCCCGCACCACACACCCGCCAACCCGCCGTCCCCACCCCCGCGGCCGCGACCCCAGCCCACCGCGCAGCCAGAGCTCCAGAGCAACCGACCGAAGCGCCGGGGCACGCCCACAGACATGGAAAACACACGGCGAAGCCTGAAGGGTGGTCCGGGAGGGAGGGCGGGAGGGCGGAGTCACAAGGGCCGGGCCGGACACGCCCACGGGCGGAGCGGGGGCCTTCTGCACGCGCTCCGAAGCGAGGCTGACGGCCCACAAGCAAGCGGGAGCAGCTGTGACAGCCGCCACGCCATCAAGACATACCCAGGAAAGCAACAGCCAGCGCCGCCAAGCAGTCCAGCTCGCCACGACCCAACACCCGACGCTCCCGCACCACACACCCGCCAACCCGCCATCCCCACCCCCGCGGCCGCGACCCCAGCCCACCGCGCAGCCAGAGCTCCAGAGCAACCGACCGAAGCGCCGGGGCACGCCCACAGACATGGAAAACACACGGCGAAGCCTGAAGGGTGGTCCGGGAGGGAGGGCGGGAGGGCGGAGTCACAAGGGCCGGGCCGGACACGCCCACGGGCGGAGCGGGGGCCTTTGCACGCGCTCCGAAGCGAGGCTGACGGCCCACAAGCAAGCGGGAGCAGCTGTGACAGCCGCCACGCCATTAAGACATACCCAGGAAAGCAACAGCCAGCGCCGCCAAGCAGTCCAGCTCGCCACGACCCAACACCCGACGCTCCCGCACCACACACCCGCCAACCCGCCAGTCCCCACCCCCGCGGCCGCGACCCCAGCCCACCGCGCAGCCAGAGCTCCAGAGCAACCGACCGAAGCGCCGGGGCACGCCCACAGACATGGAAAACACACGGCGAAGCCTGAAGGGTGGTCCGGGAGGGAGGGCGGGAGGGCGGAGTCACAAGGGCCGGGCCGGACACGCCCACGGGCGGAGCGGGGGCCTTGCACGCGCTCCGAAGCGAGGCTGACGGCCCACAAGCAAGCGGGAGCAGCTGTGACAGCCGCCACGCCATCAAGACATACCCAGGAAAGCAACAGCCAGCGCCGCCAAGCAGTCCAGCTCGCCACGACCCAACACCCGACGCTCCCGCACCACACACCCGCCAACCCGCCATCCCCACCCCCGCGGCCGCGACCCCAGCCCACCGCGCAGCCAGAGCTCCAGAGCAACCGACCGAAGCGCCGGGGCACGCCCACAGACATGGAAAACACACGGCGAAGCCTGAAGGGTGGTCCGGGAGGGAGGGCGGGAGGGCGGAGTCACAAGGGCCGGGCCGGACACGCCCACGGGCGGAGCGGGGGCCTTGCACGCGCTCCGAAGCGAGGCTGACGGCCCACAAGCAAGCGGGAGCAGCTGTGACAGCCGCCACGCCATTAAGACATACCCAGGAAAGCAACAGCCAGCGCCGCCAAGCAGTCCAGCTCGCCACGACCCAACACCCGACGCTCCCGCACCACACACCCGCCAACCCGCCATCCCCACCCCCGCGGCCGCGACCCCAGCCCACCGCGCAGCCAGAGCTCCAGAGCAACCGACCGAAGCGCCGGGGCACGCCCACAGACATGGAAAACACACGGCGAAGCCTGAAGGGTGGTCCGGGAGGGAGGGCGGGAGGGCGGAGTCACAAGGGCCGGGCCGGACACGCCCACGGGCGGAGCGGGGGCCTTCTGCACGCGCTCCGAAGCGAGGCTGACGGCCCACAAGCAAGCGGGAGCAGCTGTGACAGCCGCCACGCCATCAAGACATACCCAGGAAAGCAACAGCCAGCGCCGCCAAGCAGTCCAGCTCGCCACGACCCAACACCCCGACGCTCCCGCACCACACACCCGCCAACCCGCCGTCCCCACCCCCGCGGCCGCGACCCCAGCCCACCGCGCAGCCAGAGCTCCAGAGCAACCGACCGAAGCGCCGGGGCACGCCCACAGACATGGAAAACACACGGCGAAGCCTGAAGGGTGGTCCGGGAGGGAGGGCGGGAGGGCGGAGTCACAAGGGCCGGGCCGGACACGCCCACGGGCGGAGCGGGGGCCTTTGCACGCGCTCCGAAGCGAGGCTGACGGCCCACAAGCAAGCGGGAGCAGCTGTGACAGCCGCCACGCCATTAAGACATACCCAGGAAAGCAACAGCCAGCGCCGCCAAGCAGTCCAGCTCGCCACGACCCAACACCCGACGCTCCCGCACCACACACCCGCCAACCCGCCAGTCCCCACCCCCGCGGCCGCGACCCCAGCCCACCGCGCAGCCAGAGCTCCAGAGCAACCGACCGAAGCGCCGGGGCACGCCCACAGACATGGAAAACACACGGCGAAGCCTGAAGGGTGGTCCGGGAGGGAGGGCGGGAGGGCGGAGTCACAAGGGCCGGGCCGGACACGCCCACGGGCGGAGCGGGGGCCTTTGCACGCGCTCCGAAGCGAGGCTGACGGCCCACAAGCAAGCGGGAGCAGCTGTGACAGCCGCCACGCCATCAAGACATACCCAGGAAAGCAACAGCCAGCGCCGCCAAGCAGTCCAGCTCGCCACGACCCAACACCCGACGCTCCCGCACCACACACCCGCCAACCCGCCATCCCCACCCCCGCGGCCGCGACCCCAGCCCACCGCGCAGCCAGAGCTCCAGAGCAACCGACCGAAGCGCCGGGGCACGCCCACAGACATGGAAAACACACGGCGAAGCCTGAAGGGTGGTCCGGGAGGGAGGGCGGGAGGGCGGAGTCACAAGGGCCGGGCCGGACACGCCCACGGGCGGAGCGGGGGCCTTTGCACGCGCTCCGAAGCGAGGCTGACGGCCCACAAGCAAGCGGGAGCAGCTGTGACAGCCGCCACGCCATCAAGACATACCCAGGAAAGCAACAGCCAGCGCCGCCAAGCAGTCCAGCTCGCCACGACCCAACACCCGACGCTCCCGCACCACACACCCGCCAACCCGCCGTCCCCACCCCCGCGGCCGCGACCCCAGCCCACCGCGCAGCCAGAGCTCCAGAGCAACCGACCGAAGCGCCGGGGCACGCCCACAGACATGGAAAACACACGGCGAAGCCTGAAGGGTGGTCCGGGAGGGAGGGCGGGAGGGCGGAGTCACAAGGGCCGGGCCGGACACGCCCACGGGCGGAGCGGGGGCCTTCTGCACGCGCTCCGAAGCGAGGCTGACGGCCCACAAGCAAGCGGGAGCAGCTGTGACAGCCGCCACGCCATTAAGACATACCCAGGAAAGCAACAGCCAGCGCCGCCAAGCAGTCCAGCTCGCCACGACCCAACACCCGACGCTCCCGCACCACACACCCGCCAACCCGCCATCCCCACCCCCGCGGCCGCGACCCCAGCCCACCGCGCAGCCAGAGCTCCAGAGCAACCGACCGAAGCGCCGGGGCACGCCCACAGACATGGAAAACACACGGCGAAGCCTGAAGGGTGGTCCGGGAGGGAGGGCGGGAGGGCGGAGTCACAAGGGCCGGGCCGGACACGCCCACGGGCGGAGCGGGGGCCTTTGCACGCGCTCCGAAGCGAGGCTGACGGCCCACAAGCAAGCGGGAGCAGCTGTGACAGCCGCCACGCCATTCAAGACATACCCAGGAAAGCAACAGCCAGCGCCGCCAAGCAGTCCAGCTCGCCACGACCCAACACCCGACGCTCCCGCACCACACACCCGCCAACCCGCCATCCCCACCCCCGCGGCCGCGACCCCAGCCCACCGCGCAGCCAGAGCTCCAGAGCAACCGACCGAAGCGCCGGGGCACGCCCACAGACATGGAAAACACACGGCGAAGCCTGAAGGGTGGTCCGGGAGGGAGGGCGGGAGGGCGGAGTCACAAGGGCCGGGCCGGACACGCCCACGGGCGGAGCGGGGGCCTTTGCACGCGCTCCGAAGCGAGGCTGACGGCCCACAAGCAAGCGGGAGCAGCTGTGACAGCCGCCACGCCATCAAGACATACCCAGGAAAGCAACAGCCAGCGCCGCCAAGCAGTCCAGCTCGCCACGACCCAACACCCGACGCTCCCGCACCACACACCCGCCAACCCGCCGTCCCCACCCCCGCGGCCGCGACCCCAGCCCACCGCGCAGCCAGAGCTCCAGAGCAACCGACCGAAGCGCCGGGGCACGCCCACAGACATGGAAAACACACGGCGAAGCCTGAAGGGTGGTCCGGGAGGGAGGGCGGGAGGGCGGAGTCACAAGGGCCGGGCCGGACACGCCCACGGGCGGAGCGGGGGCCTCTGCACGCGCTCCGAAGCGAGGCTGACGGCCCACAAGCAAGCGGGAGCAGCTGTGACAGCCGCCACGCCATCAAGACATACCCAGGAAAGCAACAGCCAGCGCCGCCAAGCAGTCCAGCTCGCCACGACCCAACACCCGACGCTCCCGCACCACACACCCGCCAACCCGCCATCCCCACCCCCGCGGCCGCGACCCCAGCCCACCGCGCAGCCAGAGCTCCAGAGCAACCGACCGAAGCGCCGGGGCACGCCCACAGACATGGAAAACACACGGCGAAGCCTGAAGGGTGGTCCGGGAGGGAGGGCGGGAGGGCGGAGTCACAAGGGCCGGGCCGGACACGCCCACGGGCGGAGCGGGGGCCTTTGCACGCGCTCCGAAGCGAGGCTGACGGCCCACAAGCAAGCGGGAGCAGCTGTGACAGCCGCCACGCCATCAAGACATACCCAGGAAAGCAACAGCCAGCGCCGCCAAGCAGTCCAGCTCGCCACGACCCAACACCCGACGCTCCCGCACCACACACCCGCCAACCCGCCATCCCCACCCCCGCGGCCGCGACCCCAGCCCACCGCGCAGCCAGAGCTCCAGAGCAACCGACCGAAGCGCCGGGGCACGCCCACAGACATGGAAAACACACGGCGAAGCCTGAAGGGTGGTCCGGGAGGGAGGGCGGGAGGGCGGAGTCACAAGGGCCGGGCCGGACACGCCCACGGGCGGAGCGGGGGCCTTTGCACGCGCTCCGAAGCGAGGCTGACGGCCCACAAGCAAGCGGGAGCAGCTGTGACAGCCGCCACGCCATCAAGACATACCCAGGAAAGCAACAGCCAGCGCCGCCAAGCAGTCCAGCTCGCCACGACCCAACACCCGACGCTCCCGCACCACACACCCGCCAACCCGCCGTCCCCACCCCCGCGGCCGCGACCCCAGCCCACCGCGCAGCCAGAGCTCCAGAGCAACCGACCGAAGCGCCGGGGCACGCCCACAGACATGGAAAACACACGGCGAAGCCTGAAGGGTGGTCCGGGAGGGAGGGCGGGAGGGCGGAGTCACAAGGGCCGGGCCGGACACGCCCACGGGCGGAGCGGGGGCCTTTGCACGCGCTCCGAAGCGAGGCTGACGGCCCACAAGCAAGCGGGAGCAGCTGTGACAGCCGCCACGCCATCAAGACATACCCAGGAAAGCAACAGCCAGCGCCGCCAAGCAGTCCAGCTCGCCACGACCCAACACCCGACGCTCCCGCACCACACACCCGCCAACCCGCCATCCCCACCCCCGCGGCCGCGACCCCAGCCCACCGCGCAGCCAGAGCTCCAGAGCAACCGACCGAAGCGCCGGGGCACGCCCACAGACATGGAAAACACACGGCGAAGCCTGAAGGGTGGTCCGGGAGGGAGGGCGGGAGGGCGGAGTCACAAGGGCCGGGCCGGACACGCCCACGGGCGGAGCGGGGGCCTCTGCACGCGCTCCGAAGCGAGGCTGACGGCCCACAAGCAAGCGGGAGCAGCTGTGACAGCCGCCACGCCATCAAGACATACCCAGGAAAGCAACAGCCAGCGCCGCCAAGCAGTCCAGCTCGCCACGACCCAACACCCGACGCTCCCGCACCACACACCCGCCAACCCGCCGTCCCCACCCCCGCGGCCGCGACCCCAGCCCACCGCGCAGCCAGAGCTCCAGAGCAACCGACCGAAGCGCCGGGGCACGCCCACAGACATGGAAAACACACGGCGAAGCCTGAAGGGTGGTCCGGGAGGGAGGGCGGGAGGGCGGAGTCACAAGGGCCGGGCCGGACACGCCCACGGGCGGAGCGGGGGCCTCTGCACGCGCTCCGAAGCGAGGCTGACGGCCCACAAGCAAGCGGGAGCAGCTGTGACAGCCGCCACGCCATCAAGACATACCCAGGAAAGCAACAGCCAGCGCCGCCAAGCAGTCCAGCTCGCCACGACCCAACACCCGACGCTCCCGCACCACACACCCGCCAACCCGCCGTCCCCACCCCCGCGGCCGCGACCCCAGCCCACCGCGCAGCCAGAGCTCCAGAGCAACCGACCGAAGCGCCGGGGCACGCCCACAGACATGGAAAACACACGGCGAAGCCTGAAGGGTGGTCCGGGAGGGAGGGCGGGAGGGCGGAGTCACAAGGGCCGGGCCGGACACGCCCACGGGCGGAGCGGGGGCCTCTGCACGCGCTCCGAAGCGAGGCTGACGGCCCACAAGCAAGCGGGAGCAGCTGTGACAGCCGCCACGCCATCAAGACATACCCAGGAAAGCAACAGCCAGCGCCGCCAAGCAGTCCAGCTCGCCACGACCCAACACCCGACGCTCCCGCACCACACACCCGCCAACCCGCCATCCCCACCCCCGCGGCCGCGACCCCAGCCCACCGCGCAGCCAGAGCTCCAGAGCAACCGACCGAAGCGCCGGGGCACGCCCACAGACATGGAAAACACACGGCGAAGCCTGAAGGGTGGTCCGGGAGGGAGGGCGGGAGGGCGGAGTCACAAGGGCCGGGCCGGACACGCCCACGGGCGGAGCGGGGGCCTTTGCACGCGCTCCGAAGCGAGGCTGACGGCCCACAAGCAAGCGGGAGCAGCTGTGACAGCCGCCACGCCATCAAGACATACCCAGGAAAGCAACAGCCAGCGCCGCCAAGCAGTCCAGCTCGCCACGACCCAACACCCCGACGCTCCCGCACCACACACCCGCCAACCCGCCGTCCCCACCCCCGCGGCCGCGACCCCAGCCCACCGCGCAGCCAGAGCTCCAGAGCAACCGACCGAAGCGCCGGGGCACGCCCACAGACATGGAAAACACACGGCGAAGCCTGAAGGGTGGTCCGGGAGGGAGGGCGGGAGGGCGGAGTCACAAGGGCCGGGCCGGACACGCCCACGGGCGGAGCGGGGGCGTCTGCACGCGCTCCGAAGCGAGGCTGACGGCCCACAAGCAAGCGGGAGCAGCTGTGACAGCCGCCACGCCATTAAGACATACCCAGGAAAGCAACAGCCAGCGCCGCCAAGCAGTCCAGCTCGCCACGACCCAACACCCGACGCTCCCGCACCACACACCCGCCAACCCGCCATCCCCACCCCCGCGGCCGCGACCCCAGCCCACCGCGCAGCCAGAGCTCCAGAGCAACCGACCGAAGCGCCGGGGCACGCCCACAGACATGGAAAACACACGGCGAAGCCTGAAGGGTGGTCCGGGAGGGAGGGCGGGAGGGCGGAGTCACAAGGGCCGGGCCGGACACGCCCACGGGCGGAGCGGGGGCCTTTGCACGCGCTCCGAAGCGAGGCTGACGGCCCACAAGCAAGCGGGAGCAGCTGTGACAGCCGCCACGCCATCAAGACATACCCAGGAAAGCAACAGCCAGCGCCGCCAAGCAGTCCAGCTCGCCACGACCCAACACCCGACGCTCCCGCACCACACACCCGCCAACCCGCCATCCCCACCCCCGCGGCCGCGACCCCAGCCCACCGCGCAGCCAGAGCTCCAGAGCAACCGACCGAAGCGCCGGGGCACGCCCACAGACATGGAAAACACACGGCGAAGCCTGAAGGGTGGTCCGGGAGGGAGGGCGGGAGGGCGGAGTCACAAGGGCCGGGCCGGACACGCCCACGGGCGGAGCGGGGGCCTCTGCACGCGCTCCGAAGCGAGGCTGACGGCCCACAAGCAAGCGGGAGCAGCTGTGACAGCCGCCACGCCATCAAGACATACCCAGGAAAGCAACAGCCAGCGCCGCCAAGCAGTCCAGCTCGCCACGACCCAACACCCGACGCTCCCGCACCACACACCCGCCAACCCGCCATCCCCACCCCCGCGGCCGCGACCCCAGCCCACCGCGCAGCCAGAGCTCCAGAGCAACCGACCGAAGCGCCGGGGCACGCCCACAGACATGGAAAACACACGGCGAAGCCTGAAGGGTGGTCCGGGAGGGAGGGCGGGAGGGCGGAGTCACAAGGGCCGGGCCGGACACGCCCACGGGCGGAGCGGGGGCCTCTGCACGCGCTCCGAAGCGAGGCTGACGGCCCACAAGCAAGCGGGAGCAGCTGTGACAGCCGCCACGCCATCAAGACATACCCAGGAAAGCAACAGCCAGCGCCGCCAAGCAGTCCAGCTCGCCACGACCCAACACCCCGACGCTCCCGCACCACACACCCGCCAACCCGCCATCCCCACCCCCGCGGCCGCGACCCCAGCCCACCGCGCAGCCAGAGCTCCAGAGCAACCGACCGAAGCGCCGGGGCACGCCCACAGACATGGAAAACACACGGCGAAGCCTGAAGGGTGGTCCGGGAGGGAGGGCGGGAGGGCGGAGTCACAAGGGCCGGGCCGGACACGCCCACGGGCGGAGCGGGGGCCTCTGCACGCGCTCCGAAGCGAGGCTGACGGCCCACAAGCAAGCGGGAGCAGCTGTGACAGCCGCCACGCCATCAAGACATACCCAGGAAAGCAACAGCCAGCGCCGCCAAGCAGTCCAGCTCGCCACGACCCAACACCCGACGCTCCCGCACCACACACCCGCCAACCCGCCATCCCCACCCCCGCGGCCGCGACCCCAGCCCACCGCGCAGCCAGAGCTCCAGAGCAACCGACCGAAGCGCCGGGGCACGCCCACAGACATGGAAAACACACGGCGAAGCCTGAAGGGTGGTCCGGGAGGGAGGGCGGGAGGGCGGAGTCACAAGGGCCGGGCCGGACACGCCCACGGGCGGAGCGGGGGCCTCTGCACGCGCTCCGAAGCGAGGCTGACGGCCCACAAGCAAGCGGGAGCAGCTGTGACAGCCGCCACGCCATCAAGACATACCCAGGAAAGCAACAGCCAGCGCCGCCAAGCAGTCCAGCTCGCCACGACCCAACACCCGACGCTCCCGCACCACACACCCGCCAACCCGCCATCCCCACCCCCGCGGCCGCGACCCCAGCCCACCGCGCAGCCAGAGCTCCAGAGCAACCGACCGAAGCGCCGGGGCACGCCCACAGACATGGAAAACACACGGCGAAGCCTGAAGGGTGGTCCGGGAGGGAGGGCGGGAGGGCGGAGTCACAAGGGCCGGGCCGGACACGCCCACGGGCGGAGCGGGGGCCTCTGCACGCGCTCCGAAGCGAGGCTGACGGCCCACAAGCAAGCGGGAGCAGCTGTGACAGCCGCCACGCCATCAAGACATACCCAGGAAAGCAACAGCCAGCGCCGCCAAGCAGTCCAGCTCGCCACGACCCAACACCCGACGCTCCCGCACCACACACCCGCCAACCCGCCATCCCCACCCCCGCGGCCGCGACCCCAGCCCACCGCGCAGCCAGAGCTCCAGAGCAACCGACCGAAGCGCCGGGGCACGCCCACAGACATGGAAAACACACGGCGAAGCCTGAAGGGTGGTCCGGGAGGGAGGGCGGGAGGGCGGAGTCACAAGGGCCGGGCCGGACACGCCCACGGGCGGAGCGGGGGCCTTCTGCACGCGCTCCGAAGCGAGGCTGACGGCCCACAAGCAAGCGGGAGCAGCTGTGACAGCCGCCACGCCATCAAGACATACCCAGGAAAGCAACAGCCAGCGCCGCCAAGCAGTCCAGCTCGCCACGACCCAACACCCCGACGCTCCCGCACCACACACCCGCCAACCCGCCATCCCCACCCCCGCGGCCGCGACCCCCAGCCCACCGCGCAGCCAGAGCTCCAGAGCAACCGACCGAAGCGCCGGGGCACGCCCACAGACATGGAAAACACACGGCGAAGCCTGAAGGGTGGTCCGGGAGGGAGGGCGGGAGGGCGGAGTCACAAGGGCCGGGCCGGACACGCCCACGGGCGGAGCGGGGGCCTCTGCACGCGCTCCGAAGCGAGGCTGACGGCCCACAAGCAAGCGGGAGCAGCTGTGACAGCCGCCACGCCATCAAGACATACCCAGGAAAGCAACAGCCAGCGCCGCCAAGCAGTCCAGCTCGCCACGACCCAACACCCGACGCTCCCGCACCACACACCCGCCAACCCGCCATCCCCACCCCCGCGGCCGCGACCCCAGCCCACCGCGCAGCCAGAGCTCCAGAGCAACCGACCGAAGCGCCGGGGCACGCCCACAGACATGGAAAACACACGGCGAAGCCTGAAGGGTGGTCCGGGAGGGAGGGCGGGAGGGCGGAGTCACAAGGGCCGGGCCGGACACGCCCACGGGCGGAGCGGGGGCCTCTGCACGCGCTCCGAAGCGAGGCTGACGGCCCACAAGCAAGCGGGAGCAGCTGTGACAGCCGCCACGCCATCAAGACATACCCAGGAAAGCAACAGCCAGCGCCGCCAAGCAGTCCAGCTCGCCACGACCCAACACCCCGACGCTCCCGCACCACACACCCGCCAACCCGCCATCCCCACCCCCGCGGCCGCGACCCCAGCCCACCGCGCAGCCAGAGCTCCAGAGCAACCGACCGAAGCGCCGGGGCACGCCCACAGACATGGAAAACACACGGCGAAGCCTGAAGGGTGGTCCGGGAGGGAGGGCGGGAGGGCGGAGTCACAAGGGCCGGGCCGGACACGCCCACGGGCGGAGCGGGGGCCTCTGCACGCGCTCCGAAGCGAGGCTGACGGCCCACAAGCAAGCGGGAGCAGCTGTGACAGCCGCCACGCCATCAAGACATACCCAGGAAAGCAACAGCCAGCGCCGCCAAGCAGTCCAGCTCGCCACGACCCAACACCCGACGCTCCCGCACCACACACCCGCCAACCCGCCATCCCCACCCCCGCGGCCGCGACCCCAGCCCACCGCGCAGCCAGAGCTCCAGAGCAACCGACCGAAGCGCCGGGGCACGCCCACAGACATGGAAAACACACGGCGAAGCCTGAAGGGTGGTCCGGGAGGGAGGGCGGGAGGGCGGAGTCACAAGGGCCGGGCCGGACACGCCCACGGGCGGAGCGGGGGCCTTCTGCACGCGCTCCGAAGCGAGGCTGACGGCCCACAAGCAAGCGGGAGCAGCTGTGACAGCCGCCACGCCATCAAGACATACCCAGGAAAGCAACAGCCAGCGCCGCCAAGCAGTCCAGCTCGCCACGACCCAACACCCGACGCTCCCGCACCACACACCCGCCAACCCGCCATCCCCACCCCCGCGGCCGCGACCCCAGCCCACCGCGCAGCCAGAGCTCCAGAGCAACCGACCGAAGCGCCGGGGCACGCCCACAGACATGGAAAACACACGGCGAAGCCTGAAGGGTGGTCCGGGAGGGAGGGCGGGAGGGCGGAGTCACAAGGGCCGGGCCGGACACGCCCACGGGCGGAGCGGGGGCCTCTGCACGCGCTCCGAAGCGAGGCTGACGGCCCACAAGCAAGCGGGAGCAGCTGTGACAGCCGCCACGCCATCAAGACATACCCAGGAAAGCAACAGCCAGCGCCGCCAAGCAGTCCAGCTCGCCACGACCCAACACCCGACGCTCCCGCACCACACCCCGCCAACCCGCCATCCCCACCCCCGCGGCCGCGACCCCAGCCCACCGCGCAGCCAGAGCTCCAGAGCAACCGACCGAAGCGCCGGGGCACGCCCACAGACATGGAAAACACACGGCGAAGCCTGAAGGGTGGTCCGGGAGGGAGGGCGGGAGGGCGGAGTCACAAGGGCCGGGCCGGACACGCCCACGGGCGGAGCGGGGGCCTCTGCACGCGCTCCGAAGCGAGGCTGACGGCCCACAAGCAAGCGGGAGCAGCTGTGACAGCCGCCACGCCATCAAGACATACCCAGGAAAGCAACAGCCAGCGCCGCCAAGCAGTCCAGCTCGCCACGACCCAACACCCGACGCTCCCGCACCACACACCCGCCAACCCGCCATCCCCACCCCCGCGGCCGCGACCCCAGCCCACCGCGCAGCCAGAGCTCCAGAGCAACCGACCGAAGCGCCGGGGCACGCCCACAGACATGGAAAACACACGGCGAAGCCTGAAGGGTGGTCCGGGAGGGAGGGCGGGAGGGCGGAGTCACAAGGGCCGGGCCGGACACGCCCACGGGCGGAGCGGGGGCCTCTGCACGCGCTCCGAAGCGAGGCTGACGGCCCACAAGCAAGCGGGAGCAGCTGTGACAGCCGCCACGCCATCAAGACATACCCAGGAAAGCAACAGCCAGCGCCGCCAAGCAGTCCAGCTCGCCACGACCCAACACCCGACGCTCCCGCACCACACCCCGCCAACCCGCCATCCCCACCCCCGCGGCCGCGACCCCAGCCCACCGCGCAGCCAGAGCTCCAGAGCAACCGACCGAAGCGCCGGGGCACGCCCACAGACATGGAAAACACACGGCGAAGCCTGAAGGGTGGTCCGGGA
This sequence comes from Edaphochlamys debaryana, assembly GCA_016858145.1. Lineage (NCBI taxonomy): Eukaryota > Viridiplantae > Chlorophyta > Chlorophyceae > Chlamydomonadales > Edaphochlamys > Edaphochlamys debaryana. The sequence continues at coordinate 18,156 of JAEHOE010000055.1, forward strand.
GGGAGGGCGGGAGGGCGGAGTCACAAGGGCCGGGCCGGACACGCCCACGGGCGGAGCGGGGGCCTCTGCACGCGCTCCGAAGCGAGGCTGACGGCCCACAAGCAAGCGGGAGCAGCTGTGACAGCCGCCACGCCATCAAGACATACCCAGGAAAGCAACAGCCAGCGCCGCCAAGCAGTCCAGCTCGCCACGACCCAACACCCGACGCTCCCGCACCACACCCCGCCAACCCGCCAGTCCCCACCCCCGCGGCCGCGACCCCAGCCCACCGCGCAGCCAGAGCTCCAGAGCAACCGACCGAAGCGCCGGGGCACGCCCACAGACATGGAAAACACACGGCGAAGCCTGAAGGGTGGTCCGGGAGGGAGGGCGGGAGGGCGGAGTCACAAGGGCCGGGCCGGACACGCCCACGGGCGGAGCGGGGGCCTCTGCACGCGCTCCGAAGCGAGGCTGACGGCCCACAAGCAAGCGGGAGCAGCTGTGACAGCCGCCACGCCATCAAGACATACCCAGGAAAGCAACAGCCAGCGCCGCCAAGCAGTCCAGCTCGCCACGACCCAACACCCGACGCTCCCGCACCACACACCCGCCAACCCGCCATCCCCACCCCCGCGGCCGCGACCCCAGCCCACCGCGCAGCCAGAGCTCCAGAGCAACCGACCGAAGCGCCGGGGCACGCCCACAGACATGGAAAACACACGGCGAAGCCTGAAGGGTGGTCCGGGAGGGAGGGCGGGAGGGCGGAGTCACAAGGGCCGGGCCGGACACGCCCACGGGCGGAGCGGGGGCCGTCTGCACGCGCTCCGAAGCGAGGCTGACGGCCCACAAGCAAGCGGGAGCAGCTGTGACAGCCGCCACGCCATCAAGACATACCCAGGAAAGCAACAGCCAGCGCCGCCAAGCAGTCCAGCTCGCCACGACCCAACACCCGACGCTCCCGCACCACACCCCGCCAACCCGCCATCCCCACCCCCGCGGCCGCGACCCCAGCCCACCGCGCAGCCAGAGCTCCAGAGCAACCGACCGAAGCGCCGGGGCACGCCCACAGACATGGAAAACACACGGCGAAGCCTGAAGGGTGGTCCGGGAGGGAGGGCGGGAGGGCGGAGTCACAAGGGCCGGGCCGGACACGCCCACGGGCGGAGCGGGGGCCTCTGCACGCGCTCCGAAGCGAGGCTGACGGCCCACAAGCAAGCGGGAGCAGCTGTGACAGCCGCCACGCCATCAAGACATACCCAGGAAAGCAACAGCCAGCGCCGCCAAGCAGTCCAGCTCGCCACGACCCAACACCCGACGCTCCCGCACCACACCCCGCCAACCCGCCATCCCCACCCCCGCGGCCGCGACCCCAGCCCACCGCGCAGCCAGAGCTCCAGAGCAACCGACCGAAGCGCCGGGGCACGCCCACAGACATGGAAAACACACGGCGAAGCCTGAAGGGTGGTCCGGGAGGGAGGGCGGGAGGGCGGAGTCACAAGGGCCGGGCCGGACACGCCCACGGGCGGAGCGGGGGCCTCTGCACGCGCTCCGAAGCGAGGCTGACGGCCCACAAGCAAGCGGGAGCAGCTGTGACAGCCGCCACGCCATCAAGACATACCCAGGAAAGCAACAGCCAGCGCCGCCAAGCAGTCCAGCTCGCCACGACCCAACACCCGACGCTCCCGCACCACACCCCGCCAACCCGCCATCCCCACCCCCGCGGCCGCGACCCCAGCCCACCGCGCAGCCAGAGCTCCAGAGCAACCGACCGAAGCGCCGGGGCACGCCCACAGACATGGAAAACACACGGCGAAGCATGAAGGGTGGTCCGGGAGGGAGGGCGGGAGGGCGGAGTCACAAGGGCCGGGCCGGACACGCCCACGGGCGGAGCGGGGGCCTCTGCACGCGCTCCGAAGCGAGGCTGACGGCCCACAAGCAAGCGGGAGCAGCTGTGACAGCCGCCACGCCATCAAGACATACCCAGGAAAGCAACAGCCAGCGCCGCCAAGCAGTCCAGCTCGCCACGACCCAACACCCCGACGCTCCCGCACCACACACCCGCCAACCCGCCATCCCCACCCCCGCGGCCGCGACCCCAGCCCACCGCGCAGCCAGAGCTCCAGAGCAACCGACCGAAGCGCCGGGGCACGCCCACAGACATGGAAAACACACGGCGAAGCCTGAAGGGTGGTCCGGGAGGGAGGGCGGGAGGGCGGAGTCACAAGGGCCGGGCCGGACACGCCCACGGGCGGAGCGGGGGCGTCTGCACGCGCTCTGAAGCGAGGCTGACGGCCCACAAGCAAGCGGGAGCAGCTGTGACAGCCGCCACGCCATCAAGACATACCCAGGAAAGCAACAGCCAGCGCCGCCAAGCAGTCCAGCTCGCCACGACCCAACACCCGACGCTCCCGCACCACACCCCGCCAACCCGCCATCCCCACCCCCGCGGCCGCGACCCCAGCCCACCGCGCAGCCAGAGCTCCAGAGCAACCGACCGAAGCGCCGGGGCACGCCCACAGACATGGAAAACACACGGCGAAGCCTGAAGGGTGGTCCGGGAGGGAGGGCGGGAGGGCGGAGTCACAAGGGCCGGGCCGGACACGCCCACGGGCGGAGCGGGGGCGTCTGCACGCGCTCCTGAAGCGAGGCTGACGGCCCACAAGCAAGCGGGAGCAGCTGTGACAGCCGCCACGCCATCAAGACATACCCAGGAAAGCAACAGCCAGCGCCGCCAAGCAGTCCAGCTCGCCACGACCCAACACCCGACGCTCCCGCACCACACCCCGCCAACCCGCCATCCCCACCCCCGCGGCCGCGACCCCAGCCCACCGCGCAGCCAGAGCTCCAGAGCAACCGACCGAAGCGCCGGGGCACGCCCACAGACATGGAAAACACACGGCGAAGCCTGAAGGGTGGTCCGGGAGGGAGGGCGGGAGGGCGGAGTCACAAGGGCCGGGCCGGACACGCCCACGGGCGGAGCGGGGGCCTCTGCACGCGCTCCGAAGCGAGGCTGACGGCCCACAAGCAAGCGGGAGCAGCTGTGACAGCCGCCACGCCATCAAGACATACCCAGGAAAGCAACAGCCAGCGCCGCCAAGCAGTCCAGCTCGCCACGACCCAACACCCGACGCTCCCGCACCACACCCCGCCAACCCGCCATCCCCACCCCCGCGGCCGCGACCCCAGCCCACCGCGCAGCCAGAGCTCCAGAGCAACCGACCGAAGCGCCGGGGCACGCCCACAGACATGGAAAACACACGGCGAAGCCTGAAGGGTGGTCCGGGAGGGAGGGCGGGAGGGCGGAGTCACAAGGGCCGGGCCGGACACGCCCACGGGCGGAGCGGGGGCCTCTGCACGCGCTCCGAAGCGAGGCTGACGGCCCACAAGCAAGCGGGAGCAGCTGTGACAGCCGCCACGCCATCAAGACATACCCAGGAAAGCAACAGCCAGCGCCGCCAAGCAGTCCAGCTCGCCACGACCCAACACCCGACGCTCCCGCACCACACCCCGCCAACCCGCCATCCCCACCCCCGCGGCCGCGACCCCAGCCCACCGCGCAGCCAGAGCTCCAGAGCAACCGACCGAAGCGCCGGGGCACGCCCACAGACATGGAAAACACACGGCGAAGCCTGAAGGGTGGTCCGGGAGGGAGGGCGGGAGGGCGGAGTCACAAGGGCCGGGCCGGACACGCCCACGGGCGGAGCGGGGGCCGTCTGCACGCGCTCCGAAGCGAGGCTGACGGCCCACAAGCAAGCGGGAGCAGCTGTGACAGCCGCCACGCCATCAAGACATACCCAGGAAAGCAACAGCCAGCGCCGCCAAGCAGTCCAGCTCGCCACGACCCAACACCCGACGCTCCCGCACCACACCCCGCCAACCCGCCATCCCCACCCCCGCGGCCGCGACCCCAGCCCACCGCGCAGCCAGAGCTCCAGAGCAACCGACCGAAGCGCCGGGGCACGCCCACAGACATGGAAAACACACGGCGAAGCCTGAAGGGTGGTCCGGGAGGGAGGGCGGGAGGGCGGAGTCACAAGGGCCGGGCCGGACACGCCCACGGGCGGAGCGGGGGCCTCTGCACGCGCTCCGAAGCGAGGCTGACGGCCCACAAGCAAGCGGGAGCAGCTGTGACAGCCGCCACGCCATCAAGACATACCCAGGAAAGCAACAGCCAGCGCCGCCAAGCAGTCCAGCTCGCCACGACCCAACACCCGACGCTCCCGCACCACACCCCGCCAACCCGCCATCCCCACCCCCGCGGCCGCGACCCCAGCCCACCGCGCAGCCAGAGCTCCAGAGCAACCGACCGAAGCGCCGGGGCACGCCCACAGACATGGAAAACACACGGCGAAGCCTGAAGGGTGGTCCGGGAGGGAGGGCGGGAGGGCGGAGTCACAAGGGCCGGGCCGGACACGCCCACGGGCGGAGCGGGGGCCTCTGCACGCGCTCCGAAGCGAGGCTGACGGCCCACAAGCAAGCGGGAGCAGCTGTGACAGCCGCCACGCCATCAAGACATACCCAGGAAAGCAACAGCCAGCGCCGCCAAGCAGTCCAGCTCGCCACGACCCAACACCCGACGCTCCCGCACCACACCCCGCCAACCCGCCATCCCCACCCCCGCGGCCGCGACCCCAGCCCACCGCGCAGCCAGAGCTCCAGAGCAACCGACCGAAGCGCCGGGGCACGCCCACAGACATGGAAAACACACGGCGAAGCCTGAAGGGTGGTCCGGGAGGGAGGGCGGGAGGGCGGAGTCACAAGGGCCGGGCCGGACACGCCCACGGGCGGAGCGGGGGCGTCTGCACGCGCTCTGAAGCGAGGCTGACGGCCCACAAGCAAGCGGGAGCAGCTGTGACAGCCGCCACGCCATCAAGACATACCCAGGAAAGCAACAGCCAGCGCCGCCAAGCAGTCCAGCTCGCCACGACCCAACACCCGACGCTCCCGCACCACACCCCGCCAACCCGCCATCCCCACCCCCGCGGCCGCGACCCCAGCCCACCGCGCAGCCAGAGCTCCAGAGCAACCGACCGAAGCGCCGGGGCACGCCCACAGACATGGAAAACACACGGCGAAGCCTGAAGGGTGGTCCGGGAGGGAGGGCGGGAGGGCGGAGTCACAAGGGCCGGGCCGGACACGCCCACGGGCGGAGCGGGGGCGTCTGCACGCGCTCTGAAGCGAGGCTGACGGCCCACAAGCAAGCGGGAGCAGCTGTGACAGCCGCCACGCCATCAAGACATACCCAGGAAAGCAACAGCCAGCGCCGCCAAGCAGTCCAGCTCGCCACGACCCAACACCCCGACGCTCCCGCACCACACCCCGCCAACCCGCCGTCCCCACCCCCGCGGCCGCGACCCCAGCCCACCGCGCAGCCAGAGCTCCAGAGCAACCGACCGAAGCGCCGGGGCACGCCCACAGACATGGAAAACACACGGCGAAGCCTGAAGGGTGGTCCGGGAGGGAGGGCGGGAGGGCGGAGTCACAAGGGCCGGGCCGGACACGCCCACGGGCGGAGCGGGGGCCTCTGCACGCGCTCCGAAGCGAGGCTGACGGCCCACAAGCAAGCGGGAGCAGCTGTGACAGCCGCCACGCCATCAAGACATACCCAGGAAAGCAACAGCCAGCGCCGCCAAGCAGTCCAGCTCGCCACGACCCAACACCCGACGCTCCCGCACCACACCCCGCCAACCCGCCATCCCCACCCCCGCGGCCGCGACCCCAGCCCACCGCGCAGCCAGAGCTCCAGAGCAACCGACCGAAGCGCCGGGGCACGCCCACAGGCATGGAAAACACACGGCGAAGCCTGAAGGGTGGTCCGGGAGGGAGGGCGGGAGGGCGGAGTCACAAGGGCCGGGCCGGACACGCCCACGGGCGGAGCGGGGGCCTCTGCACGCGCTCCGAAGCGAGGCTGACGGCCCACAAGCAAGCGGGAGCAGCTGTGACAGCCGCCACGCCATCAAGACATACCCAGGAAAGCAACAGCCAGCGCCGCCAAGCAGTCCAGCTCGCCACGACCCAACACCCCGACGCTCCCGCACCACACCCCGCCAACCCGCCGTCCCCACCCCCGCGGCCGCGACCCCAGCCCACCGCGCAGCCAGAGCTCCAGAGCAACCGACCGAAGCGCCGGGGCACGCCCACAGACATGGAAAACACACGGCGAAGCCTGAAGGGTGGTCCGGGAGGGAGGGCGGGAGGGCGGAGTCACAAGGGCCGGGCCGGACACGCCCACGGGCGGAGCGGGGGCGTCTGCACGCGCTCTGAAGCGAGGCTGACGGCCCACAAGCAAGCGGGAGCAGCTGTGACAGCCGCCACGCCATCAAGACATACCCAGGAAAGCAACAGCCAGCGCCGCCAAGCAGTCCAGCTCGCCACGACCCAACACCCGACGCTCCCGCACCACACCCCGCCAACCCGCCATCCCCACCCCCGCGGCCGCGACCCCAGCCCACCGCGCAGCCAGAGCTCCAGAGCAACCGACCGAAGCGCCGGGGCACGCCCACAGACATGGAAAACACACGGCGAAGCCTGAAGGGTGGTCCGGGAGGGAGGGCGGGAGGGCGGAGTCACAAGGGCCGGGCCGGACACGCCCACGGGCGGAGCGGGGGCCGTCTGCACGCGCTCCGAAGCGAGGCTGACGGCCCACAAGCAAGCGGGAGCAGCTGTGACAGCCGCCACGCCATCAAGACATACCCAGGAAAGCAACAGCCAGCGCCGCCAAGCAGTCCAGCTCGCCACGACCCAACACCCGACGCTCCCGCACCACACCCCGCCAACCCGCCATCCCCACCCCCGCGGCCGCGACCCCAGCCCACCGCGCAGCCAGAGCTCCAGAGCAACCGACCGAAGCGCCGGGGCACGCCCACAGACATGGAAAACACACGGCGAAGCCTGAAGGGTGGTCCGGGAGGGAGGGCGGGAGGGCGGAGTCACAAGGGCCGGGCCGGACACGCCCACGGGCGGAGCGGGGGCCTCTGCACGCGCTCCGAAGCGAGGCTGACGGCCCACAAGCAAGCGGGAGCAGCTGTGACAGCCGCCACGCCATCAAGACATACCCAGGAAAGCAACAGCCAGCGCCGCCAAGCAGTCCAGCTCGCCACGACCCAACACCCGACGCTCCCGCACCACACCCCGCCAACCCGCCATCCCCACCCCCGCGGCCGCGACCCCAGCCCACCGCGCAGCCAGAGCTCCAGAGCAACCGACCGAAGCGCCGGGGCACGCCCACAGACATGGAAAACACACGGCGAAGCCTGAAGGGTGGTCCGGGAGGGAGGGCGGGAGGGCGGAGTCACAAGGGCCGGGCCGGACACGCCCACGGGCGGAGCGGGGGCCTCTGCACGCGCTCCGAAGCGAGGCTGACGGCCCACAAGCAAGCGGGAGCAGCTGTGACAGCCGCCACGCCATCAAGACATACCCAGGAAAGCAACAGCCAGCGCCGCCAAGCAGTCCAGCTCGCCACGACCCAACACCCCGACGCTCCCGCACCACACCCCGCCAACCCGCCATCCCCACCCCCGCGGCCGCGACCCCAGCCCACCGCGCAGCCAGAGCTCCAGAGCAACCGACCGAAGCGCCGGGGCACGCCCACAGGCATGGAAAACACACGGCGAGGCCTGAAGGGTGGTCCGGGAGGGAGGGCGGGAGGGCGGAGTCACAAGGGCCGGGCCGGACACGCCCACGGGCGGAGCGGGGGCGTCTGCACGCGCTCTGAAGCGAGGCTGACGGCCCACAAGCAAGCGGGAGCAGCTGTGACAGCCGCCACGCCATCAAGACATACCCAGGAAAGCAACAGCCAGCGCCGCCAAGCAGTCCAGCTCGCCACGACCCAACACCCGACGCTCCCGCACCACACCCCGCCAACCCGCCATCCCCACCCCCGCGGCCGCGACCCCAGCCCACCGCGCAGCCAGAGCTCCAGAGCAACCGACCGAAGCGCCGGGGCACGCCCACAGACATGGAAAACACACGGCGAAGCCTGAAGGGTGGTCCGGGAGGGAGGGCGGGAGGGCGGAGTCACAAGGGCCGGGCCGGACACGCCCACGGGCGGAGCGGGGGCCTCTGCACGCGCTCCGAAGCGAGGCTGACGGCCCACAAGCAAGCGGGAGCAGCTGTGACAGCCGCCACGCCATCAAGACATACCCAGGAAAGCAACAGCCAGCGCCGCCAAGCAGTCCAGCTCGCCACGACCCAACACCCCGACGCTCCCGCACCACACCCCGCCAACCCGCCATCCCCACCCCCGCGGCCGCGACCCCAGCCCACCGCGCAGCCAGAGCTCCAGAGCAACCGACCGAAGCGCCGGGGCACGCCCACAGACATGGAAAACACACGGCGAAGCATGAAGGGTGGTCCGGGAGGGAGGGCGGGAGGGCGGAGTCACAAGGGCCGGGCCGGACACGCCCACGGGCGGAGCGGGGGCGTCTGCACGCGCTCTGAAGCGAGGCTGACGGCCCACAAGCAAGCGGGAGCAGCTGTGACAGCCGCCACGCCATCAAGACATACCCAGGAAAGCAACAGCCAGCGCCGCCAAGCAGTCCAGCTCGCCACGACCCAACACCCGACGCTCCCGCACCACACCCCGCCAACCCGCCATCCCCACCCCCGCGGCCGCGACCCCAGCCCACCGCGCAGCCAGAGCTCCAGAGCAACCGACCGAAGCGCCGGGGCACGCCCACAGACATGGAAAACACACGGCGAAGCCTGAAGGGTGGTCCGGGAGGGAGGGCGGGAGGGCGGAGTCACAAGGGCCGGGCCGGACACGCCCACGGGCGGAGCGGGGGCCTCTGCACGCGCTCCGAAGCGAGGCTGACGGCCCACAAGCAAGCGGGAGCAGCTGTGACAGCCGCCACGCCATCAAGACATACCCAGGAAAGCAACAGCCAGCGCCGCCAAGCAGTCCAGCTCGCCACGACCCAACACCCGACGCTCCCGCACCACACCCCGCCAACCCGCCATCCCCACCCCCGCGGCCGCGACCCCAGCCCACCGCGCAGCCAGAGCTCCAGAGCAACCGACCGAAGCGCCGGGGCACGCCCACAGACATGGAAAACACACGGCGAAGCATGAAGGGTGGTCCGGGAGGGAGGGCGGGAGGGCGGAGTCACAAGGGCCGGGCCGGACACGCCCACGGGCGGAGCGGGGGCGTCTGCACGCGCTCTGAAGCGAGGCTGACGGCCCACAAGCAAGCGGGAGCAGCTGTGACAGCCGCCACGCCATCAAGACATACCCAGGAAAGCAACAGCCAGCGCCGCCAAGCAGTCCAGCTCGCCACGACCCAACACCCGACGCTCCCGCACCACACCCCGCCAACCCGCCATCCCCACCCCCGCGGCCGCGACCCCAGCCCACCGCGCAGCCAGAGCTCCAGAGCAACCGACCGAAGCGCCGGGGCACGCCCACAGACATGGAAAACACACGGCGAAGCCTGAAGGGTGGTCCGGGAGGGAGGGCGGGAGGGCGGAGTCACAAGGGCCGGGCCGGACACGCCCACGGGCGGAGCGGGGGCCTCTGCACGCGCTCCGAAGCGAGGCTGACGGCCCACAAGCAAGCGGGAGCAGCTGTGACAGCCGCCACGCCATCAAGACATACCCAGGAAAGCAACAGCCAGCGCCGCCAAGCAGTCCAGCTCGCCACGACCCAACACCCCGACGCTCCCGCACCACACCCCGCCAACCCGCCGTCCCCACCCCCGCGGCCGCGACCCCCAGCCCACCGCGCAGCCAGAGCTCCAGAGCAACCGACCGAAGCGCCGGGGCACGCCCACAGACATGGAAAACACACGGCGAAGCCTGAAGGGTGGTCCGGGAGGGAGGGCGGGAGGGCGGAGTCACAAGGGCCGGGCCGGACACGCCCACGGGCGGAGCGGGGGCCTCTGCACGCGCTCCGAAGCGAGGCTGACGGCCCACAAGCAAGCGGGAGCAGCTGTGACAGCCGCCACGCCATCAAGACATACCCAGGAAAGCAACAGCCAGCGCCGCCAAGCAGTCCAGCTCGCCACGACCCAACACCCGACGCTCCCGCACCACACCCCGCCAACCCGCCATCCCCACCCCCGCGGCCGCGACCCCAGCCCACCGCGCAGCCAGAGCTCCAGAGCAACCGACCGAAGCGCCGGGGCACGCCCACAGACATGGAAAACACACGGCGAAGCATGAAGGGTGGTCCGGGAGGGAGGGCGGGAGGGCGGAGTCACAAGGGCCGGGCCGGACACGCCCACGGGCGGAGCGGGGGCGTCTGCACGCGCTCCGAAGCGAGGCTGACGGCCCACAAGCAAGCGGGAGCAGCTGTGACAGCCGCCACGCCATCAAGACATACCCAGGAAAGCAACAGCCAGCGCCGCCAAGCAGTCCAGCTCGCCACGACCCAACACCCGACGCTCCCGCACCACACCCCGCCAACCCGCCATCCCCACCCCCGCGGCCGCGACCCCAGCCCACCGCGCAGCCAGAGCTCCAGAGCAACCGACCGAAGCGCCGGGGCACGCCCACAGACATGGAAAACACACGGCGAAGCCTGAAGGGTGGTCCGGGAGGGAGGGCGGGAGGGCGGAGTCACAAGGGCCGGGCCGGACACGCCCACGGGCGGAGCGGGGGCCTCTGCACGCGCTCCGAAGCGAGGCTGACGGCCCACAAGCAAGCGGGAGCAGCTGTGACAGCCGCCACGCCATCAAGACATACCCAGGAAAGCAACAGCCAGCGCCGCCAAGCAGTCCAGCTCGCCACGACCCAACACCCCGACGCTCCCGCACCACACCCCGCCAACCCGCCATCCCCACCCCCGCGGCCGCGACCCCAGCCCACCGCGCAGCCAGAGCTCCAGAGCAACCGACCGAAGCGCCGGGGCACGCCCACAGACATGGAAAACACACGGCGAAGCATGAAGGGTGGTCCGGGAGGGAGGGCGGGAGGGCGGAGTCACAAGGGCCGGGCCGGACACGCCCACGGGCGGAGCGGGGGCGTCTGCACGCGCTCTGAAGCGAGGCTGACGGCCCACAAGCAAGCGGGAGCAGCTGTGACAGCCGCCACGCCATCAAGACATACCCAGGAAAGCAACAGCCAGCGCCGCCAAGCAGTCCAGCTCGCCACGACCCAACACCCGACGCTCCCGCACCACACCCCGCCAACCCGCCATCCCCACCCCCGCGGCCGCGACCCCAGCCCACCGCGCAGCCAGAGCTCCAGAGCAACCGACCGAAGCGCCGGGGCACGCCCACAGACATGGAAAACACACGGCGAAGCATGAAGGGTGGTCCGGGAGGGAGGGCGGGAGGGCGGAGTCACAAGGGCCGGGCCGGACACGCCCACGGGCGGAGCGGGGGCGTCTGCACGCGCTCTGAAGCGAGGCTGACGGCCCACAAGCAAGCGGGAGCAGCTGTGACAGCCGCCACGCCATCAAGACATACCCAGGAAAGCAACAGCCAGCGCCGCCAAGCAGTCCAGCTCGCCACGACCCAACACCCGACGCTCCCGCACCACACCCCGCCAACCCGCCATCCCCACCCCCGCGGCCGCGACCCCAGCCCACCGCGCAGCCAGAGCTCCAGAGCAACCGACCGAAGCGCCGGGGCACGCCCACAGACATGGAAAACACACGGCGAAGCCTGAAGGGTGGTCCGGGAGGGAGGGCGGGAGGGCGGAGTCACAAGGGCCGGGCCGGACACGCCCACGGGCGGAGCGGGGGCCTCTGCACGCGCTCCGAAGCGAGGCTGACGGCCCACAAGCAAGCGGGAGCAGCTGTGACAGCCGCCACGCCATCAAGACATACCCAGGAAAGCAACAGCCAGCGCCGCCAAGCAGTCCAGCTCGCCACGACCCAACACCCCGACGCTCCCGCACCACACCCCGCCAACCCGCCATCCCCACCCCCGCGGCCGCGACCCCAGCCCACCGCGCAGCCAGAGCTCCAGAGCAACCGACCGAAGCGCCGGGGCACGCCCACAGACATGGAAAACACACGGCGAAGCATGAAGGGTGGTCCGGGAGGGAGGGCGGGAGGGCGGAGTCACAAGGGCCGGGCCGGACACGCCCACGGGCGGAGCGGGGGCGTCTGCACGCGCTCTGAAGCGAGGCTGACGGCCCACAAGCAAGCGGGAGCAGCTGTGACAGCCGCCACGCCATCAAGACATACCCAGGAAAGCAACAGCCAGCGCCGCCAAGCAGTCCAGCTCGCCACGACCCAACACCCGACGCTCCCGCACCACACCCCGCCAACCCGCCATCCCCACCCCCGCGGCCGCGACCCCAGCCCACCGCGCAGCCAGAGCTCCAGAGCAACCGACCGAAGCGCCGGGGCACGCCCACAGACATGGAAAACACACGGCGAAGCATGAAGGGTGGTCCGGGAGGGAGGGCGGGAGGGCGGAGTCACAAGGGCCGGGCCGGACACGCCCACGGGCGGAGCGGGGGCCTCTGCACGCGCTCCGAAGCGAGGCTGACGGCCCACAAGCAAGCGGGAGCAGCTGTGACAGCCGCCACGCCATCAAGACATACCCAGGAAAGCAACAGCCAGCGCCGCCAAGCAGTCCAGCTCGCCACGACCCAACACCCGACGCTCCCGCACCACACCCCGCCAACCCGCCATCCCCACCCCCGCGGCCGCGACCCCAGCCCACCGCGCAGCCAGAGCTCCAGAGCAACCGACCGAAGCGCCGGGGCACGCCCACAGACATGGAAAACACACGGCGAAGCCTGAAGGGTGGTCCGGGAGGGAGGGCGGGAGGGCGGAGTCACAAGGGCCGGGCCGGACACGCCCACGGGCGGAGCGGGGGCCTCTGCACGCGCTCCGAAGCGAGGCTGACGGCCCACAAGCAAGCGGGAGCAGCTGTGACAGCCGCCACGCCATCAAGACATACCCAGGAAAGCAACAGCCAGCGCCGCCAAGCAGTCCAGCTCGCCACGACCCAACACCCCGACGCTCCCGCACCACACACCCGCCAACCCGCCATCCCCACCCCCGCGGCCGCGACCCCAGCCCACCGCGCAGCCAGAGCTCCAGAGCAACGGACACGCCCACGGGCGGAGCGGGGAGGGATGGACAGCACGCCGGCTGCGCCCCCACGCCTCCCGAGTGCCCACGCCGGGCCGAGGACGGTCGGGGGCGTGTAGGAAGAGGCGGAAAGCACGCCAGCTGCGCCCCCAAGTCCCCCAAGTGCCGAGGCGGGGCCGACGACAGCGTGTGGGGAGGAGTCGCTGCAAGTTTACTGCGTGGCCTCCGTGGAGGTAAACGGCTGTCCCCCTGCATCTCCGCGACTGACATACTTCACGCGCATGCTCCACTGTAGGCTAACATGCGTTCATGTACACTTCCACATATCCGCAACTCGCGTCGCGTCCGCGCGAGGCCAGGAGTCCGCGATTGGCCGGAATGGCCAGACGGCCAGTCTCGCCGTCTGCTCCCGCTGGCCGGCTGGCCGCCCTTATCACTAGCCCAACGCAATACCAAGCACAATTTATCGTGCATTTCCTCAGTCTGCAAGATGCCGAAATCACTTGAGGGGGGCAAGGTTTAAAGTCTTGCCCTGCCGAGGCCATCTACTGGTACGTCCTGGCTTTCGTCTCCTGTCCCTCTGCGTTCCGTGGAGCCTTCCGTTAGCGTCTTGGCTGACCTCTCTGGTCCTGGAAGGACGCGGTCAAACTTGCTCCACTCCCTCTGCGCAGGCAGCGGGGGCCTCGCCACGCACAACGAGATGTCAATGAATTCTCCGAAGAACTGCCGATTCCGTGCGGCGTGGAGGACAGGTGTGACTGGGGCATCTGCAATTTGAGGGTGTAGCCGGTGCGCCCATGGTCAGAGCGGGATGCAGCAGGGTCTGCGCTGGGGTCACGAATTTTGCTTAGGGAGGGGGGGGGCTCAGGCTTCTCGTGACCCCCACCTCCCTTTGACGTTTGAGGCCTTGCATCTCCCGGGCCTGGGCCCGGCATGCCTGCAGTGGGGTCGGCGGCGTGCCTTGCGCCAGCAGGTGGGGGGGCCACGCATGATACAGAACCCCATCGTCTCCCCCTGCCCCCCTCTTATGCCTCGCAGTCTCCCGTGTGGCGATATGCTGATGTGCGGGCAGGCTGTTCCGTGGGGGCAGCGGCGGCGTGCCTAATGCCAACAGGTGAGGGACAGGGCTTGGTGGGGCTAGAAGGCCCCACACGTTGTGACCTGCAGTACTCTGCCACGCATGGTACATCTTGCGACGGGGGCTCTCGGGGCTTTGGCCCAGCTGGCTTTGGCTGAACCCCACCGTCTCCCCCTGCCCCCCTCTTATGCCTCGCAGTCTCCCGTGTGGTGATATGTTGATGTGCGGGCAGGCTGTTCTGTGGGGGCAGCGGCGGCATGCCTAATGCCAACAGGTGAGGGACAGGGCTTGGTGGGGCTAGAAGGCCCCACACGTTGTGACCTGCAGTACTCTGCCACGCATGGTACATCTTGCGACGGGGGCTCTCGGGGCTTTGGCCCAGCTGGCTTTGGCTGAACCCCACCGTCTCCCCCTGCCCCCCTCTTATGCCTCGCAGTCTCCCGTGTGGCGATATGCTGATGTGCGGGCAGGCTGTTCTGTGGGGGCAGCGGCGGCGTGCCTAATGCCAACAGGTGAGGGACAGGGCTAGGGTGTGGCCGCATTTCCGAGCACCAAGTGCTGACACGACATCGTTGGGGGCAAGCGTCGGTCTAAACGTGTGGCCCTTGCCTGTTCCTCCGTGCCACAGGCAGGAGAGCAGCCATGGAAGGAAACTGGAGCGAGGACACAAGCAGCCTGGGAGTTGGAGCGGGATACTGGCAGGCGGAGCTGAGGGGTGGAGGGAACAGCAGGATCCGGGGGCAATGTGTGAGATGCAAGTGGTACGTACGTAACATGCTGGTGGAGAGCATGCTGGCCGGAGTGCACGGGAGCGCCGCGTGTGCTGGGGCAGAGATACGCGAGGCACGTGACATCGCGTTAGCCTGTAACGCTTTTCGCTGCTGGATCGCGTGCACTGGCCCTGCTGCGTTCGCGTTAGCCGTACGCAAGCGTAAGCACTTGCGTTGAAACGCGTTACGTGGCAACGCCGCGTTGTTACTGCCAACGCGAGCGTATGGATGTGCGTTACCTTGCGTACGCGAACGCGACGCACGTACCAGGGGCAGCCGACCCCGCCTCCTGCGTTAGCGTTATGTCGCGTTAGGGCCGCGTACGCACCGCGTGCACCCCAGCGTAAGGACCGCGTTTCATCGCGTAAACAACCTCAAAACGCAAGCGTTCAAGGCCATAACGCGAGCGAACGCGGTCCCCCGTCCCCATAGTGTCAGCAGATTGCCGTACGTGGCGATTGCTTCAGGAACTCGACCACGCACAGCCACGCACTCTGACGTATTACACAACAGTGCGACGAATAACAAGCATGACAACACTGGGACGGACCACAAGGAACCTCAACGGACGCATCAGTGCCATGCTAACGCCACCAAGTCCTAAGCTCCTTAGGTACGGCAGTAAAGCGCAGACCGCCTCACACCCATATACGTGACAAATCTTCCCATCACGCCTTACTCCCATCGCTCCCCCTCGCAAATCGGAGCAATATGATTCCTTGGGTCACAAGGCGACTCCCAAAAGCCAGTTCCCATGAACTAACATACGACCGGGCATTGACAAGCGGGGAGCGGTACCTAGGCGCCCGCGGGTGCCTACGCCGTCCCCGGCTCCATCGCTGCAGCTCGTGACCTCACTCCAGTGAGGCTGCGTCCTCTGTTTGCTCTCGCAGAGCTTGCGCGATTTGGGCGGGCGAGTGGCGTGCGTCTGTGAGGGGCCGGTCCCGCATCATCAACCAACTCGGCGCGATGGAAGGTCGCGGTTGCGGGAGGATTCTGCCCGCGCCGCTCCGCGGGCGGGCAGCGTCACGCGCCGATGCATAGGCGACCTATAGACGTATGCAGTGGCATGGGGGGGGGGGCAGGGCGCGATGGGGCTCCAGGGACCTCGAGCGCTTGCGAGCTGGCTGCAAGCCAGAGGCTTGCTAGGCATTATCGCTAGGACAATACAGCCCCACCCGAAAATGGCGCCCGTCGACCTAAGGGCGACCGCACCGGTGTCACGACTCCAGGGAGGTGCGCATAAAGAAGCTCCGCGCAACCTTATCAGCTCACTTCCTCACTGCCCATACATCACCAAAGCAGAGCTTTACAATTCGAGACTGGAAGGTGTTCCTGTCGGGGCCTTGTTAGCAACAGCTGGACACTGGACACGCGTCAAACGTTCGGCGGCGCTGTGCATTTCTAGAAGCATAGAGTAACGATAGTGCGACAAGGGCGCTGGCTGCTGCTGCCGGCGAGCGCCTCGTGGGTGGCCACGATGCTGCCCGGGAGCACCTCCAAATGCTGTTCGAGCACCGCGGCGCGCGGAGCAACGTGTGCCTGCTGGATGAGGTCTTTGGTGCTTTCATGTCCAGCAACGAGTTCAAGGCGCGCCGGTACACGGCTGAGGAGCTGATAACCGGCGCCCCTTCCTGGGGACGGCCGAAGCACTTCAAGTTTGAGCACGCTGGGATACCGTACCTGGCCACGGTGGACTTCTGGGAGGGGCCCAAGGTGGACTTCATCAACATTCGGCTGCCCAACGACGGATTCACGTATGCGCACAGCGGGCAGCGGGAGGAGGACGAAATGTTTCGGCACCGGTGCGGAGGCTGGGTGGAGCTCGACGGCACGCTGCTGATGGAGTTCTTCCCCAACCTCGGCAAGAACGTTGGGAACTACTTCACCTCAATCGTGTTCTACTACAACTACAAGGAGCAGCGCATCGACGTGCAGCTGTTCACCGACGCCCCCTCCGCTCCGGGACTGCAGCTCACCTTCGAGCCGGGGTACCCCTACCGCGATGACCAGTCGCAGCAGCGCCCCCTGCGCCTGTAGCTGTTGCATGTGAGTGTGCAGGGGGCCCCGGGGGGGGGGGGAGGCGTGGGTGCTACACGAGAGGGAAGGGAAGGCGAGGGGAGGGGGAAAGGAGTGGGCAGTGGACGTGTTGGGCGCTTGAGGCAGGCGGTCGGGTGTGGATGGGGCGGAGGGAGCGGCTCCAGCGAGCGGCATGGAACGGTTGCAGTGGGTTGCGGCAGGGCCAGCTGCATTGGTTGCTGCAAAAGAATCTGCGCCTTGCACTTAAAAACGCACCGATGCCGCACCTCCAACACGGCCCTGCTGCTTTCCCCGCTGCGTACTGTAGGCTCTCGCCCTGGCACGTGGAGAAAGGTGGCCATATCTCCCACGGCGGCTCCCTAGCTAGACAACGGCAGCAGCGGTGGCAATGCAGCGCCAGGCATTCCATCCGCTGAGCATGCCACTGCTGTGGGATGGGGCGGCAAGCCACGGTGGAGGCCACGGTCGCAAGGCAGGCGGCGGGTTGGCGTGGAGCCGTGGGGGCTCTAGCAGGGCGTACCAGCATAGGAAGCAGCCTGCTGCTGAGAGTCTGCATCAGATGCCTCTTACGCGCGAATGACCCCTGTGGCCATTCGGCGGCGTGCAATGACCACCCTCTATTGGCTACCTGCGCACGCTGCAATAGAGAGGCGGCAGTGGAGGTTGGGCTTGCCGCATAGTAGTAAACAGGTTGTTGACCAGACGGCCAGTACGGCCAGCTGCGCAATGGCAGTGCCGGGGCCGGTGCAGCGACAGGGCCGGGCGGGGGCAGGGCTGGAGTGGGCGGGGACAGGGCCGGGAATGGGGCGAAGGGGCTATGGGATAGGGCTGGAGCGGGGACACGGCGGTTCTCGTACGGTCTCGTACGGTTCGCATTTGCTTGCGTCCGCCCTGGGCTCAGGGGCTGAGTTGACCAGACGTTGCATAGTTACAGCGGCAGCCTGTCTTCAGTCTGCTGGAGACAGACTTGCACTCATTGGAGTGGCGTGGGCGCTGTTTGGGCGTCGTTATTCTTTGGTCTGTTATGGCTGGGCAAAACCGAACACGCATTTGTAATGCACTGGGCTCGTGAATTTTGCAGCGCAATGGGGGGGGGGTCCATGGGGCACTTGGAGGTCGTGGGCGCAGGGGTACGTGGGGGCTATGGGGTTCGTGGGGCAGCCGAGTGTGCGTGCTGAGGCAGCAAGCAGTTAAGGGTACGGCTAGTGTGCCAACCCGCCCGCAACTATCCCCTGGCCGTGGGAATCCCGCTTCCGGTCGGCCGGAATCCCTCCTCCGGTCGGCACGAATCCCCCCCCCTTCAGCCGCGCCGAATCCTGGTGACACGGCCTTCCCCGGAATCCCGACCCCATGTCATCCCTCTGTCCCTCTGGTGTAAGCCGCGAGCAGGCTTTCCCACGCAGGCTTTGGGTCGCCGCATTGCGCCTGCAGCTGCTCCGCTGCTGCATACCCCTCAAGCCTCTCTAATCCGGGGAGGAGGGACGGGCGGCAGCAGCGGGGTCCTCGCGGCAGCAGTCGCACGACATCCGCATCGTGCTGCAAGCCTGCGCTCGCGTGCCCCCTGGGCCGCTCATTTGAGGCTGGGCTACCGATGTATGTGCGCGTCTGGCAGCTGCTATGGGGGCGGAGCTTGTACAGCGAGCGGGAGCCGAGCAAGCGGCGTTGACAGCGGGAGCGGTACCTAGGCGCCCGCGGGTGCCTACGCCGTCCCCGGCTCCGTCGCTGCAGCTCGTGACCTCACTCCAGTGAGGCTGCGTCCTCTGTTTGCCCTCGCAGAGCTTGCGCGATTTGGGCGGGCGAGTGGCGTGCGTCTGTGAGGGGCCGGTCCCGCATCGTCAACCAACTCGGCGCGATGGAAGGTCGCGGTTGCGGGAGGATTCTGCCCGCGGAGCAGCGTCACGCGCCGATGCATAGGCGACCTATAGACGTATGCAGTGGCATGGGGGGGGGCAGGGTCATTCTTGCGGTCGCGTTGCTCGGAGTGTGGGCCATTGGGCCTGTGTGGGGCCCGCGACGGTTCGGCTTCCACCCTCCCCCCCCCGCGGCTCGCGCAGTGTGCTCACGCTCTCACCGATCTTCGCCAACAACAGAGTCGCCGTGCGTTGTCTGTGCATGCCCTGCGCCATTCTCCCATGGGATGGAATGTAATCTCCCACACGCGCGGACGGCCCTGCCCCGCAAGTCATCCACGACGTCTGTGACCGCGTACTCGATGCACTCGGCGGCGTTGGTGTTGTAGTAGTACCCTTCAAGCCCATCAATGCGAGCCTTGATCACCGCATCCCGTTTTGCACCCTTTTGCCTCCTGCTGCTGAGTAAAGGCATCCAGCTGCCGAGTAAACTCCTCCTGCTGCCGTTGCACACGCCGAAGGCCTTCTGCTGTCCCTGCGTTGGCCAGGGAGGCGGCGTCCAAGTTGAGTTTGACCTGGGCAAAAGCCTCGCTGAGCAGTGCATGCATTGGTAAAGTACGCAAGGCGGTGGGTGTGGATGAGGTCAAGGTTGCCACGCACGGAGTGTCATGCGGTGCCTACACGTCTCGTAGAAGCTAGTGTTGGTACCGGGCCCCCAAGGCGAGAATTTATACCCAATTTGTTGACGCATTTTCTACCCTATCCAGCACTTTCTACCCACCCCCTGCATTTTTTACCCCAACTATGCGCATTTTTTACCCCATGCCGGGTAGAAAAGGTATAATGATTGCAGTGTCCCAACTGTAAAGAGAGATGCATTGCTGCCCGCATTGCGCGTACCAAACACCATACCGCCATGTCCTCCGGGCGCATCTGCAGCGCAAGCGCCCGTGCACACCTCTCGCTGTGCAGCCTCAGGAGTCTCAGGCATCAGGGGAGTCACACACTAAAGTGCATGGCGGTTCCGGCTCCTTAGCTGCTGCGCGGCCGCGGGGGCGACCACGGGCAAGCACAACGTGTCCCGAGTAGTGGGATGTTCCGCCAGAGCTCCGCGAGCTGCCGGTTCACGAGCCTCAGAGCCACCCAATCTTCGGCATCTAGCCATGGCAAGATGTTTCCCCTGACAACTGCGGTCGGCAGCGCTGAGAAGGCCGTCATGTCGGAAATTGCGCTTGGGCCTTCCGCAAGGGGCGGAGCTGTTACATTGCGTGCGACAAGTCGGTATTCATATGCTATGTAGCCAGCGAAATGGGGCCGGCGGGGTCCGGCCAACCGTGGTGGCCCCTTTGACGGGGCCCCCTCAATCACCCCGCAACACGCCCGCAACCCCAGCACACGACGTGCCCTCCTTCCCTTCTCCACAAGCTTGCGTTGGCAATCATGGGTTCTTGTTTGCACAACCTGTGACTCCTGGATATGCTACTACTCATGCCCTCACTGGGCCCCGCCGTTCGCCGCCTATCATCCCCGCCTGCACCCATCCTCAGCCCCGCCCGCACCCTCCCCCTCACGACAACTCATGCTATGTCCTTCTACAGCCTCCTGCAGCCTCAACCATGGGCTCTCCACAACTAGTTCCACATTAAGAACAGCAAAGCAAAATAGCAAATGCATCAAACCAGTATGGGGCCCAGCCATGAATGGGCCATGGTGACTGACCCAGCGCACCCGACAACGCCTCGCCCACACACACAGCGCCCTCTCTATTGCATGGCGCTGCCCCGCTTCCCGACAGTAAGAAAGCGGACCCTCTTGGTCCTGCCAAGCATTGATCTAAGTTCCAACACCATGACAGTTGCTATGAGGCTGAAACCAGTACGTCAAGACTGCTCATTCCCGAGTAAGCCCGCCAAAGTTGCCATGCCCCGGTATGCACCCAAGGGTGCGGGCATTGACACGCTATCCTGCCGTTACCCCTAACCTGCAAATGCCTTCCACCAACGCACCCCGGCACACCGCGTCAAAATGCACCGACCTCTCCCCTACCTGCCACGTTGTTCATTGCCAAACGCACCCCTCCAACCCACAGCCAATGCAGCGCTCGAGAACCACACCGCGCAACGGTCACACGGCACACGCGCACCCTCGAACATGATACGGGCACAGAATGCCTCTGCCCGCAGCGGTTAGGGATCCCGGGGTGGCCGCCAAACGAGGCGCCCCCTATGCGCGGCCGGGGGTGTGGCGGATGTGATGGAGCGCATCTCGCCATGCAGCCGCACGTGGAACAGCCACACCCAGCCCCACCGTCCCGGGCGCCCCTGGGCACTAACTAACAACAACAAACATGCTAGCTAGCGGCATGCGAGTCACGCCACGCCACGATCATGACACACAAGCCATTGCGACCATTCGTAGCACGTGGCACGCAGCACGCACTGCACGCACTGCACGCGTCACGCCCATCTGCGCAGCACGCCCACCCGTCAGCTGTAGCTCCCTCGCCCCTCTCTTCCCACCCACGCGTTGCCTGAGAGTCTTACAGCTCCCATCCCGGCTGTTCCCACCCGCTTAACTCCGACTGCCCCTGCAGATGGCAGCCGCTCACAGCCGCGACCGCAGCCGTGGCGCCATGACGTGCCCGACCTTGGGCCCCGCTCCCGACGTCCCCGCGGCTGCCTCTGCCTCTGCCTCCGCTACCGCCGTCTCCTTCGCCCCTTCCCCCGCGGCCGCCGCCGCCGGGGATAGTCCTGTTGCTGCCGCTGCTGCCGCCGCCCCGCCGCCGTCAGCGGTAGTTTCACTGACGGCGCTTGGGCGGCTGCTGACGTCAGCAGCCCGAGCGGGGCCCGCTCGGGCCCGCCGCAGGCCCTTGGGGTCCGGATCGTTGAGGGCCACGAGCCTGCCGTACTGCTCGGCCAGCCACGACACCTGCTCCCCCTCTGCTTCCCCCTCACCCTCGCCGCCGTCGCCGCTGCCGCCAGGCCCTGAACCTTTCGATGACGTCCCTGGCCCCGCCGCCGCCGAACCTGCCTTGGCATCTCTTGCCGCCGCCACCGCCGCCGGCGACTGCCCGCCGCCGTAAAACCAACCGCCGGTCCCGCGGCCGCTGCGCCGCGGCCGCTCGGCGGGCATCGCCGGCGTCGCGCCAGAGTGTACGACAAACTGCGCCGCGCCCAACCGCGCCGCCGGCCGCCGCTCCCTCCCACCCATCCTGTCACTCTTTCCGCCGCCGCCGCCGCCGCCACCGCTGTCGCCGCCGTTTTCGTACCAGAAAACGCCGTACTCGAGGGCCGAGGCGGGCGCTGCCATGAGGAGCGGCCCGCGCTCCCAGGCGGGCCCGGGATACGAAGGGCCCGGCCGGAGCAGATCGGGTCGGCCGCCAACCGCCGCCGCCAGGCCTCCGTCGCCGTTGGATGTTTCGTTGGATGGGGCCTGCGTGGAGCATGGGTTGAGATATCTGTGAGCAGTGAGCATAATGGGGTGGAGATGTGAAAGTGGCTACGGTACGTACGTGCGGGTAGCAGAGACAGGACTGAGGGCGGGGGCGGGGGTGGGTCCATGTATGGTGCAGTATGCTGTGCTCCGTACGGACCGTACCTTGAGCGGGTCACCCGGTACGACGGTGCTGTCATACTCCACGTCGTGCTCGTCCAGCCACTCGTGCAACACGGGGAAGACCTCCTCGTGCGCGTGCCTGGGGGGGGGGGGGGCGCGTGTGTAGAGGAAAGGTGGAGCGATGTTCGGCACAGCTCAGAACCTCATCCTCGACCCGTCAGCTCCAGCTATGCGTCATGCGCCCCAACCGCCAACCACCAACCGCCAACCGCCGGCCTGACTCACTTGCCCATGAGGATGTCGAAGTGGCCGTAGTGGTGCAGCGTGCCCCACGTGGCCGGCCCTACCTCGATGAACCGCGCGACCCGGGAGCCCGTGAAGAGCACACACGTCTCGGCGGCGCCCTGGTGTGGTTGGGTCGGGGCAGGGAGGGAGGAAACCGGGGGGGAGGGGTGTCGCTGGGATGTACAGTAGATATGGCTGACGGCTGATAAGGGCGCAGGCCCTCGACCTGCGGGGGCACGGGCGCGAGCGCGAGCGCAGGCACGACGATGGGAGTTGGAAAGGGTGGATGCCGGGTTAGAGTACCGACACGCGCAGTGCCACTGCCGTACAGCTGCAGTACTACTGCCGTACATCGCTGCCGTACCTGCGACGGGCACATGCGGTCCTTGTCGCCGCACATGAAGAGCACGGGCGTCTCCACGCGCGCCAGTCGGGCGGGGTCGGCGTAGGCCTCGCGGCCGTCGGCGGTGCGCAGTCCCGTGTCGCCAAAGGCTGTGGACATTTGCAGGATCACCTGACAGGGGGGGAGGAGGAGGGGGGCAAGAGGGGAGGAGGGGAGGAGGGAGAGGGCGAAAGGATGGGTAGATGAAGGTAGCGCCTTACCAAGGCTGGGTCAAGCTGATCCAAACGGTAACATCAATCGCAAACCACCAACGGACGGGTAGTGCATCGGCAAGCAGAAACCTCCTGCTTAGTTTCCTGCTTAGAAACAGTACCGGTATCATGTAGACCATAATCGGTAGTTCACTGGCATGTACGCCGGCACCAACGCACGCAGGGAAGCAGCTCACCCCGGACGATATGTCTGAGAAGTTCCTGGCGAGCACCGCCCGTGCGAGCACGGGGTCCGTGTTTCGGGGCCAGAAGTAGAGCTCATCGATTGCGGCCAGGCCGTTGCCGGAGAGGGCCAGGGGGCTGGGGGAGGGGGGTAGGAAAGGAGGGGGAGGAGGCAAGAGGCGGGTAAGAGATGTGCAAGAGGTTGTGAGAAGGGCTGCTCGCGTGGGCCGTGTGAGCACGCGGTTGTGTGTGTTGTGTTGCTGAGCGGGGCCGCGGAAAGAGGTGGGGGTCTGGCGGGGGTGGCAGGCTCAGGGGTGTGTCGGCTGCCTTACCCGTGTGCATACCTCCAAGCCCCGCTCTCTTGGACCCACGGATTCCCGTGACAAGCAGCATTTGAAGCGTGCGCCATAGACCAAACGCGCTCCCCTGATGCCCTGATGTGGGCCCCCCACTCCGTAGCCACAAGCCATGCCCATGACAAGGGACTCACCGCCGGCGCCTAAACACGCACACCCTTTCCCCTTTCCCCGTCCCCGCCCCTCATCCTCCCCCTCCTCTTGCCCCTCCGGGCCCCACCTGTAGGCCCGCAGCGTGGCCCCCGCCGGCACCATCCACAGGAAGCGGGCCATCCACATGGTCCGCTCCAGCACCTGCCACCAGCTGCCTGCAGGGGGTGGGGGGGTGTTGGAGGGATTACAGCGTGTGTGTTTCGGTGAGGCGGGGGCCATCCACATGGTCCGCTCCAGCACCTGCCACCAGCTGCCTGCGGGGTAGGAGAGCGCGGGGTTTCGAGCCCTTCGCGCACGCAGCGCAAACCCTCTGCCGGCTCAATGGCCCCCTGACAGTTCCAGTTCACCCCTCTCGACTGCTCCGACCCCCCACTCCCTCCACCAATCGTCCCTGCCCCAGCCCAGCCTCTTACCGCTCCCTCGCCTCACATCCGGCCATGTCCCGCGCCCCACGTCCCTTCACCCGATCCCCTCTAGATCCAATCCCCTCCAACCCTCAGACACTCGACCCCAGAAAGCCTCACCCCGCAGGAAGCAGCCCGACCCCACCACCGTTGCGCTGGCCACCGCCTGCGCCGTGGCGTCCCCCAGCGCCAGCAGCCGAGTCAGCATCATGCCGCCCATGCTGTGCCCGATGGCGTGCAGCTTGGCTGAGCCTGCAGCGCGCAGCACGCACAGCACAGCACAGCATAGCACAGCACGGTGTGGGAAAGGATGGGTGGCATGGGCACGGCACGGGCAGCATGGGCGGCGTGGTAGCGGGGGCCATTGGGAGGGCAACGTCGCGCGGAGGGGTGGAGGGTGGGGCGGAGAACATGGCCAGCGTGGGAAATGGCGGGGGTGGACGAGGCGGTACTAAGACGCACCTGTCGTACGCAGTACGTACGAAATGACCGCCGGCAGGTCGATGGCTACGTTGTCGTCGATGGTCCACCACCGAGACCGTACGAAGACCTGTGGGTGGTCCGACTGCCCGTTGCCTTGCGGGCGGGGGGGAGACCCAAGGCGGGGCAGGTGTGGCCGGGCGTGATAGGGTCAGGCGGGATACGTATACAGTCGCTTTCCAGCCCAACCTTGGGCCTGACTCTTGACATTTGTAAGCATTAGTAAAGAGGGCTCATCCAATCCGGCGCTGGAATTCGGAACCAGCCAGCGGGGCGGCCCCTAACGAGCAGCCCGCGCCTGCACCCTGTCTTCCCCGCCCCTCCCCTCGAACATCCCTCAACCTGACAACCTCCAACCTTCCGTCACCCTGTCCTTCTCCCTTTACACCCCTCGTCCTCCCGTCCGTCTATCAGCTTATACTCCTCACCCACCTCGCAGCTCCGCCGTCCACACGTCCCATCCCCAGGACGCCAGATAGTCGGCGAAAGAGACGACCGGGGAAAGGTCAAACGTGTAGACACCAGACGAGCCCAAGCCGGGGATAAGCAGCACTGGGAACAGCCGGGTTCCTGTGAATCCCGGCGCTGCGCCGCCCGCGCCGCTGTTGCCTCCGGGAGTCACGGTTGTGCCCAGGGGATCCGGCCCCAGAGTGGTCGATGCCGATGTCGACGGCTGCGGTTCGCGCGTCGGCACTGCCCGCGTGCGGACAATGTGCAGGCCCCAGCCGTCCACGGTGGTGACGCGATGGTGCGTCTTCACATGCGGAGACGCGCGAGTGCGCTCCGAGGTGGATGCGGAGGAACTGCCGGGGGCATGGTCGCGACTCGCGCCGCTAACTGCTTCTGCGCCGCGAATTGCTTCAGCGACAGCCATCGGAGCCCTCAGGAGGGTGCCGGGGCGCCCCGAGCGCGCCGGGGCCCAGCAGACGGTTGTGCCGCGTGGCTTCGGGCTTCGGGCCTCGGTGGTAAAATGAGCTCGGTATGGATTCGTGTGATGCGCAGTGATGAGCAGTATGCGCAGGTACACGTGAGTGTTGCGGGTGTTCCCGCGAGCTTGTTTCGCAACTGTCATGCGGCACCCGACCACCGCCGTGAACCTTGTCGCTTGAGAACATATCTGCTGCACTCCCACCTGCTTTCTCTATCGTGTCCAATCAGCAGAAAGCTAAAGCAAATTTCTTCGTGAGCCAACTCAGTCGGCGCATTTTAGCCTGCAGTGCGCGTTATAACAATGCTGTATCATTAGCTAGGCGTGTATCAGTGCTAGCTGGAATGGCCTCGCAGTCTTCTCCAGCCCCCTCCCCAAAGCTCGCTTCGCGGGCTGCAGTGCGGCTGCTTCAGCCGTCTTGCTTGCAACCGGATACAGGTGCGTATTCCTCTCCTTGAAACGTGGCGAGGCCCTTGCACAGCTACATGCGCATGGATGGGGCCCCGATTCCCGCAGCGCTTGCCCTCCAAGGCTTGCGTCACTGACCTCTGCCCCTGGTCACTTGGCAGGTGGTGGCTCGCCAATAGAATGTGGAAGTCCTCGGACGCCGCAGCTGCCGCCGGCCCCCCTGGCCTCACCCGGCGGGCGTCGGCGGAGTATTGGCTTCCCCGAGGGCGAAGCCCTAGCGCTAGACGTCGACCTCGAGTCGCCTTCTCGCCTCTCGCTGCCCCTTACGCTACTATCGCTCAATAACGGCGGCGTCAGCATGCGGCACGCGACCCGCAGCAGCCGGGATGTGAGCCCGCTGGCGTCGATCCTCATCCGCGAGGGCTCGGTCAGCACCGGTCAACTTAACCCCGGTGACGGGATGACTGGGCGTTCGGCGTTCCCTGGATCTGCTCGAGGATCCAGCGATGGCAGTCGGAGCGTCGGGGGCGGCACGGCGCCGGCTTCCCTGCCGTCGCCAACTGGCCGCCCAAGCAACCTCCAACCCGCATCGGTACCACCTGCGGCCTTGTCTCCATCTGGACGCTCTCTAGCGCAAACCTCAGCAGCCCTTTTGGGGCCCTCTCTTTCGCCCCTTTCGAGCTATCGCACGTCCTCGTTGCCGGCCCCCTCGTCCACCGCGCCTCGGGAAAACACGGGCCTGTGGCTCGACACCCCCTCCTCCCCCTCCCACCCCCACGCCTCCGCCGCCTCCCCCTCGCAACCCCCCGCCTCCCCCTCCCACCCCCACGCCGCCGCCTCCACCACCGGCGTCCTCAGCTCGCCGGGCGGCACCGCCTCCTTCGCCGTGCCAGGACACCTGTGTCCCAACAGGCCCCCCACGCCCCTCACGAAAGACGACGATCTCCTCATGGCCTCCCTACGCCACATGTCATCACCGGGCCGCGGTCGCCGCTCCCGGTTCGCAGGCCCCGGAGACACGGGACTCCTCGCCGCGGCCGCGGCCGCAGTAGCCGCGGAAGAGGAGGGGTTACTGGAGTCTCCACCGGGCAGCTTCTCGGGCGGCGGGGCGGGGTTCGCCGAGTCCCGGCGGAGGGCGCTGGCGGCGGCCACGAGCGGCGAGCGCTCCGTATCTGGGTCTGGATCTGGATCTGGATCTGGATCTGGGCCGGCGGGGAGCTTGTCGGGCATGGGCGAGTGGCCTGGCTCGCCTGGGCGGACGAGCAGGAGGCTACCCCCCAACCTCGGGACCGTGCCGGGTAAGGGAGGGCGGGGTTGAGGGGGAGTGGGGTTTGAGTGGGATCTTGGACGGATTGGAAGCCGACGAGAAGAGGTGTGGCGGCAGGTTTGGGTGGGGTTGGGTGGGTCAAGGGTGTGGGGGCCGGGAGTCGGTGCTTGGTCATTGTGCAGCGTGCCGGGTACGGGAGGGCAAAGGCGAGATGGGGGGTCGGGTGCGCTAGGGACGGAGGGAGGGCAAAGGTGCGGCCCCATGGGTGTTCAGGGGGTCGGAGGCAGACCGCCCGGTGTGCGCCGTGAGGTGACTGTGATTGATGGAGAGGCTAGGCATTCCCGTCGGCTGCTGGGGCGTGTGGCCTGCCTGCACCCGCAGTCCCCCAAGCTCACAATCACACCCGCGGCCATGGCCTGCCCGTCCCCAGAGGACCTCCCCGCCATGGCCGCCCATGCCCGGGGCGACGCCTTCCCCTCCCCCTCGGGGGGGAGCCTCAGCAGCGGCGGCGGCAGCTTCAGCGGCGGGGCGGTGGCGGGGCGGCGGCAGCGGGGCCCGGGGCCCAGCCCAGGTGGGCCCGGCTGTGAGAGGGGGTGCAAGCGGCAAGGCCCATGCCCTTGCAACCTTGGTGCAGCTGGGAGAGGGCATATCAGGGCCCTCGAGGCATAGGGCTTTTGCCTCACAGCGTCAAGCCCTTGGAAGCTATTCTTTGGCCAAACTTCATCCTTTGCCCTTTGTCGTGCTCTATCCTCTTCCGCCCGCAGCCTCGCAGACCGGCATGCTGAGCCCGGGATCCTTCACGCTGACCCGGGCCCAGGCCGGGCCCGGCGGCGCCCACTCCGGGCCCGGCGGGGCCCATGCCTCCAGCGGCGCCGCCAACGACGCCCTCTCCTCCTTCATGACCTCGTTCGGCCCCGGCAGCCCCCGGGCCGGCACCCCAGCAATGGGCAGTATCGTGGGCTCCCTGCCACCCGCCTGGTAGCACAGCCAACCCCCTCGTGGTGGGGCCGTACTCGCTGCCGCTACCGACCTGGTAGCAGAGCCACACACACCCGTGGTTTGTAGGATCGGCACACTCGTGGTAGGGCCGTACCCGCTACCGCTACCGGCCTGGTATCGGCTTGGTAGCGTAGACCCTAGTATCTCTTCATGCCCCTACCTGTTCATTGTCCTTTTCGCTTGGGCGGTGGGGTGGCACGGGACGAGACTCGTGGATTGGGGGGAGCTCGCGGGGGTGGAGGCATGAGGCGCAACGCGCGGGCTTGGTTGGGGCGGGGCGGGTGGCGGTTGGTGGTTGTGAAGGGGGACTTGCGACGGTGCGGCCCCTATACAGGAGGACCCCCACACCCTGGCTTGGGGGGCAGAAGATTGAAATGACCGCGTCTTGGACATGGGGAAGTCCTGACGGACCCAAGCTTTGCGGGCGCTTGTCTTGTATGACCGTTTCAGACACTCTCGAGGGTGCGGGCTCACGACCGCGCACGTACCACAAGGGGCGACGGCGTATGCCGTTTGTTGCGTGTGCTGCTGGAGGTTTTGCTTCCGTTCCAGTTGGGAGGAAACTGGTGTGATGGCAGGCGTGTGGTGTGTGGGATGCGTTGGGAGCCTGTGGGTCAATGCAACGTGCGGCTAGCCGGTGGGTAGGACGCTCAGGCGTCCGTGCGAGGACGGGTGTCAAGGGGGGCGCCTAGGGTCTCCGACGGGTGGGAAGGGGGGGGGGACATGCGGGGGAAGGTGCGAGGGAGGTCGCCCTGCCGCAGGTATAGGTCTGGAGGCTGAGAAGCCCGGCGGTGCAGGAGGCATTTTCGTGTCAACTCGCTTAAACGCTCTGCAAGTGGGGGGTCAACGCAACGTGCAGCTAGCCGGGTCTGGCCCACCAGCCGGATGCGACGAGGTTGCAAGTGGGGGGTGGGGGTGGGCGGCACTGGACCTTGGAAGGTCGTATCCAGGACGGAGGG
This sequence comes from Edaphochlamys debaryana, assembly GCA_016858145.1. Taxonomy (NCBI): domain Eukaryota; kingdom Viridiplantae; phylum Chlorophyta; class Chlorophyceae; order Chlamydomonadales; genus Edaphochlamys; species Edaphochlamys debaryana. Next base: position 47,431 of record JAEHOE010000055.1, read on the forward strand.
CGGCGGCAGCGCCGATGTGGCCGGCGCTGCATGCTGCGCCGCAATGTACGAGCATGCCGTACGCGTGTGGGCTGGGGGCGACGCAAACTCGCAGAGGCAGGCTACGTGCGCCGCCTGCTGTGTGCCGGGGTCTTTGTTGCAGTGTGATCCAGCATCCTGGCGCCAGGATGCTGGATCACACTGCAACAAACCGACAGTCTTCGTGGCTTGTGGACTGACCGAGTGACTCGAATGTGGTGCAATGTCGAGGTGGAGGCATCTGTAGACGTTGCTCCAGTGCGGCACCGCAAGACGCCTTGATATGAATGAGGACTGAGCCCTGTAGGATTTCAAGGAACTGCACAGCTTCCTGCGCCAGTGCCTCCTACCAACACCTCCTCATCGCCAGCTCCGCTGCGCTGTATGGCCTCCTCCCTCTCCTCATGTACGGCACCCAAGGAAACGGCCGTACGGTGAGGGCCCGGTGGACAACGCCCCCAGCTTCCCACCGGTACGTCGCACACACGCGCCAAGGGGGCCCACCCCTAGCGCTGCATGGCGTTGGAGCGCGAGGGGGCACACCCCATCCCTGCTTCCACCGCACGCACAGCGGGTAACACCCCTCAGCGCACGCTACCCCACGTTTTCCAGCCCTCGGCACCACCGAACCCACGACGGACACTGCGCCCCGGCTATCGGGGGCATCTGTGGATTCTGGGGCTGGGCAGCCGAGAGTGCCAACGCTCTCCTGTCAGCGTCACTAGACTTCATCCAGCCACTGCGGCTCCACGCTCGCGCATTCGGCATTCCCTCCCTCCCATCAGGTCGGTCCCTCACGTATGCCCCTCAGAGACACGCCCACGTCCTGCTGCCTACCAGCATAACCGCATCCCCACACACACCTCCACTCCCCGCGCGCCGGGCCCCCACCCTCCACCCCCCGCACCCCCCACTCACACCCGCACCCACTTTGCCGGCGCCTGCCCCTGCTGCCCCACCCGGTCCGCGTCCCCGCCCACCCCGGCCTCCGCATCCGACGCCTCCGACGCCTCCGACGCCCCCCCCTCGTCCTCCTCCGCCCCCGCCCCCGCCGGGCCCGACGCGCGCCGCTTCGCCACCAGCTTGCGGGGCAGCGCCGCCAGCGGGACGGAGCGGCGGCTGGCGATCCAGGCCCGGTAGCGGGCGAGTCGGCCGCCGGCGATGGCTTCCCGGACCGCCTGCGGGGATGGGTGGGCGGGGAGGCGGGAGGGGGAGGGGTGGGGATCAATTTCGGAGCATTGGAGAGCGAAGGAAGAGATAGGGTGTGGAATAGGTGTGGAATGGGTATGGTAATGTTGCACGTGGGGAAGCCAGCCAGGGGTAACGGCCATGGCCGGGCGCCGGCGATGGCTTCCCGAGCCGCCGGTGGGAGCGAAGCAGAGCGCGGGGGCGGGGGCGGGGGTTGAAGCAAGAAGGAGCGGGGTGGGGGTGGGGGGCAGAGCGCCCAGGAGCGGGGTGGGGTGCTAGGGTAATACGTGCACGCGAGGAAGCCCAGCCACGAGAAACGACCACCTCCCCGTCCGCGAAAGGTACCGGCACAGGCAAGCCCCAACCGCCAACCGCCAACGACCCCAACCGACCTGCATGAATCCCTGCATGTGCGCCGTGTTGTGTGCCTCCAGCAGCACGTCGGCCGTCATCTCGTGGGCGTTAAGCAGGTGGTGCACGTAGGCGCGCGAGTGGCGGGCGCATGCGAAGCAGGCGCAGCCGGGCAGCAGCGGGCCCTTGTCCAGCCTGGGGGGATAGGGGAGGGTTTGGGTGGGGTGGGGGAGATGGGTTGAGGGTGGGGTGGAGTAGGGGTTGTTGAATCTGAGGGCGGGAGAGCGTCTTTACGCCGGGTGGAGTGGGGGGGTGCATCAGAGGGGCGGGTCAGAGGTTGCAGCAGCGGCGGGCCCTTGTGATAGGGGGGGTTGGGGGAAGGGAGGGGTTTTGGGGTGGGGGGGTGGGGGGGGCCAATAGGGCCGGAGGATGGGGAGGGAAGAAGCCATGGCAGGGGGCAACATGTGGCAGAAAGGGGCGACCCCTTCTACAACCCCGCTCCGCCCTCCCACCTGTAGACGGGCGACCACAGGTTGATCTTGGTGTCATCGGCGCTGGTCACGGGGTCCGCGGGCACGCCCGGCTGTGCGCCCTCAGCCGCCCCCGCCTCCGCTGCTGCGGGCTGCCAGTCCTGCCGAGCGTGAGGCGAGGGATGAGGCGTGCAACACGACTGTGGCACCCAGGCAGGCACCCAGGCACGTAACGCAAACCACCCAGCCACCCATCCTCACCACCCACCACCACCTCACCACCCTCACCCCACCCCACCACCTCACCACCCTCGCCACCCACACATGGGCCCCTCCGCCCCTGGGCCCAGGCCCGAAGACCCAGGCCCACGACCCCCTCCGGGCCGCTTGGCTACGCACCGCCCCCTCGCCACAAGAACCGGGTTTGGGTTAAACCCCTAACCCCCTACACCCTTCCCTCTGCCTGCCAGGGCGAGCCACGCTCGTGGCATCGTGCTCCAACCACACGGGGCACCTTGGTAACCCCTAGGTAGCCCCCAGGCCGCGCCTCCCTACCGGCGGGGGCTGGAGGGGGAAGGTCAGGGCACAGCCCGCGGCCGTCAGCTGAGGGGGGAGGAGGGGCAGTGCCAAGGGGCCGGAGAGCGGTGAGGTGAAGAGGAGGCGGGGTAAAGGGACACGACACACGAGCTTTGGTCACCACCCCTGTCACCACCCCTGTCACCAACTGTCAAAACCGCTATAGGCCACCCACCGCCCTCCCAACCGCAAACCACCAACCGCCAACCGCTGCCGTACCTGCGCCACGTACGACGAGTCGATCAGGTCCACGCCCGCCTCTACCGCCGCCAGCACCTCTTCGGGGCTGCCCCCCAGCCCCGGCCCAAACACGGGCCGGAGGTCCAGGGCGGAGGGGGGCAGGGCGTCCAGGGATGCGGCGATGAGGCCGGGCCGCGCCTCGGGGGCCTCCCCCGTGCCCAGGCCGCACAGGGCGTAGCCTGGAAGGGTTTTGGCGAGAGAGAGGGGGCGGGGATGGTGGGGAGGTGTGTACTTCGTGCGTGTGCGGGCGCGTGGGGCCGGACAGTCCCCTCGGACCGGTTTCCAGCTACCCCGCTCCCCCCCCCCGACATCCCGACAGCCCCACCCACCTCCGATCTCCGGCCTTGCGCCCACCGCCGCCGCTGCCTTGGCCCGCTCCGCCGCCAGCCCCCCGCCCGCCAGCGGCGCCAGCAGCAGTGACCCAGCCAGCGGCCCCTCGCCCGCCCCCTCGAGCTCATCCACCTCCTCCCCGACAGCCCCCGGCCCCGGCCCGGGCCCCGCCTCCTCCTTCCCTCGCCCCGCCTCCGCCGCCGCCGCCGCGCCGTCGGCTGCGCTTTGCGGCTCCGGCTCTGCCGTCCGCGCCTCCTCCGCTGCTGCGTCCTGTACCATTGGTTCCCGCCCCCTGCCCTTGCCCTGCTCCCTGCCGTGCCCCTGCCCCTGCCCGGGTTCGTTGCGGCGGGAGACCTTCTTGGCCTTCTTCTGGGACTGGGCCCGGTCGCGGGGTCTGAGGGCGTCCACGTCGGCCTGGGGGGCAGGTAGGGGCGGGGCGGGGCGGGACCGGGTCGGATGGAGTGCGATGGAGTGCGATGGGGTGGGATGGGGTGGGATGGGGTTGGATGGGGTTGGATGGGGTGGGATGGGGTGGGATGGGGTGGGATGGGGCAGGGTGGCATTGTGGGTTGTTGTGGGGTGGAATGAGATGGAATGGTGGGCCTTGGATGCAGCATCGACACATGCTCGCCGCACCAAAGTGAAGGGACCGGTGCCACCCGTCTAACCCCCGTCCTGCCCACTGCCTCCATCATTCTCACCCGCAGCTGCTCCCCTGGCCAAACCCATATCTTTCCCCCTCCCCAGCACTCCCTTCCCCAGATCCCGGCCTCCAGCTGCTGATTCCCTCCCTCCCTCCGCCCTCTCTCCTCCACCTCCCCACCCTCCCACCTGCAGCTGCTGCTTCAACAAAGCCGTCCCCTGGTGCACCGCATGCGCCTCCAGGCACGTAGCCAGCCAGGCGGCCGTGCGGCGGACCGAGGTGGCCACCCGCTTGGGCTTGGCGTCGGCCGTGACCTTTGTGGGGGCGGGCGTTGGGGGGCCGGAGGTGCGGTTCAGGGGGACGGGTGGGTGAGTGCCGCTGTTTGAGGGTCGGGGTGCTTCGTTGTGGCGAGGACAGGCACAAGGAAGGGTCGTGCGCTGCAGAGCTGGATGCCGTACGCGCTGCAACGCAATCCCCATGGCAGATTCATGGTCCCACCTCGTCGCACATGGTGACGTACAGATCCGGCCTCAGCGCCGCCACCGCCTCCATGTACCTCTGTGGGGAGACCTAAGGGGGCGAACAAGGGGGGTGGGGGGTGGGGGGTGGGGGGTGGGGGGTGGGGCAAGGCGGGGCAAGGCGGGTGTGAGTCCTGTCCACTTGGCTTGGGCTGGATTGCGTGGGGGGTGGGGGGTGCAGCTCGTCCCTGCCTGCGTGCTGCAGTGGGTGGCGCCTCGTCACCCGCAAGGCAGATGCCAGGTGTCAATGCATGTTGCATACCGTATCATCAGAGCACATGTGTCACACTCAACGCCGATGTCACGTACCGCCACGTGTGTTGCATGTGCGCAAGCAAATGTGATCTGGCCCTGACCCGACGTGCCGTACCTACGCCCCTCCTAGGCACTGTCCGTCAGGCCCCGGGGCCCCACGGCACCCAGCCCGGCCCGGAGCAGCATCTGCCGTACCGTGTGCCCCCCGCTGTGGATCTGCACGTACACCTCTTTGTCCGTACTGGGACGAGCGCCGTACTCGTACATGGAGGGGTCCCTGTGGGCGGGACCGGGGCAGGGGGTGCGTGTTGGGAGGGAGGGAGCGTGCCAACCTGGCACCACCACCCAATCCCCTCACCACCCAATCCGCCCATTCCTCCTCCTTCTTCCCACCACTTCCTCCCTACATACCCACCTGTTGCAGGCCAGCACCTCCCCCTCTTGCCTTCCCCTCTTGCCTCCCCCACCCCCTCTTGCCTCCCTCTCCCCCTTCCTGCCTCCACCCCCCTCCCTCCAACCTGGTGGATGCCAGTACGACGGCCCCCTCCCCCTGCCTCCTCCCCTACCCCTCTAGCCTCGCTCTCCCCCCCTCTTGCCTCCCTCTCCCCCTTCTTCCCCCCCTCCTGATCCCACCTGTTGGATGCCACCACCACGCTGCCCTCCCCCAGGGCCAGGAAGCCGTGCGCCCCCCCGCCGTGCTCCCGGAGGACGCGGGGGTCGGGGTTCTCCATGCTGAGAGGGGGGAGGGAAGGGAAGGGAGGGGGGCAGTTGGAGCTAGGCTAGGCGACAGGGGGTTGTACGGGCACGTGAATGGCCGGGTGAGGTGCGGCCGTGCGGGGCCCCAGAAGGATTGCTGTAGCATGGCATGGGGTGGGGGGGGGGCGTGTGGGATGCAAAGTGAGGCAGGGGCGCAAGGCTGGTCGGTGTGGGAGTGAGGGACGTGTGCAAGGGCAGTAGGGGAACAGGGGGCCTAGAGACCTAGAGGCCTAGGGATCTACGGAACTTAGGGTCCTAGGGACGGGAAGGGCGTGGGGGAAGGGCGGTTCTGACGCCCCCCCCCTCGCTGCCGAGCACCCCGGTCGCGCAACCCCTCACGCGAGCCGGTTTTGTACGCGTGCGTATCGCTCCCTGCTCACAATTGCATCACGTCCACTTGAACGCCCTGAACCGGCGGCGCAATCGTCGTGAGCAGGTCCGGCGTGAGCGACAGCGGAGCGCCTCGCCGCGTGTAGAGCAGCATCGCGGGTGTCTCCATAATACCATGCTTTGTAACGAGCAAGCCGCTGCGCGCCTTGCCGTCGCGAGCCTTTACGGTGAAATGCTGTGCCATGTTGTGAGCAGCCAGCGCAACCATACGCATGATCGGAAACTAGAGATGGTCAGGAGGCTAAAGCAAGAGGAGAGGTCTAGTGTGGCGGCAGCCCGGGGCCGGTCGCTGACATTGCGCAATTGTGTTCACACGGCGACAGGGTAGTGGTCTTGGGCATAGCAATTGGGAAAGTTAGGTTTTGCAAAGCTGGGCAGCAAGGGGAGCAGGATGGCGAGTCATCCGGTTCGGGCGGATGGCACGGGCACGCGGGAGGCGGGCGGGGTCAATACGCGGCCGGCACGAAGACCCAACGACGCGGTTCCATTGGCGTCCTGTGCTCTTGGGGTTTGTGGGGAAGGTTTGCGAGGGTCTTTGGGGCGGTGCCCCTATCTGGCCGTGGTTACATCTCGATGACGGTGACCCAACACCTGCCCCACACATTTGCATGCCAACCCTGTGACCCCACATCCAGAGCTAGCCGCGTCTGTAGAGAATCTTTGCTGACATTCGGAGGGAAGCGCAGCGGGGGGGGCGCGGTAAAGGGAAGGGTAGGGCCACGGCGCCAGGGATCGGACAGGCAGGTGGGTTGCCGGGCACTGACCGAGGCTGCCGCCCGTTGCATGCATACCACATACTTTCTGCGCTCTGCAACCTAAGCAGCTTACTGAGCTCGGTCGCACTTCTCGTTGCAGTTAGGAGGTGCATCTACGCGGCGTTCAACTAGGCAGCTGACGTCCTTACCCTAGCTCTACTGCACCCTCCGCCTCTGAGGCGGCAACTAGCTCGGAACTGGCACCCCCATGTAGAGTTTGTGACGCCATGGCTCGCGTCTCTATTCTGCTCCCCTTCTCGGGTCGGCGGAAGAAATCAACAGGGACCGCTGTGACAGCCCTGGCCTTGGCGAGGGCGGCCTCTCGACGGACGCAGTCGGTGAATAGGGTCACCCGCTTGCATGCCGGGCTGCTGTCTCACTGGCGCTTGGTATCCACTTGCGCTCAATGCATTCGATGGGTGCCATGTGCAATCCTACCCGTCATCGCCGAGTCTCTGCCTGAAATGCAACGCCGGTATCACGTTGCCCCGCGAAAGTTGGCCTCGCGCCTCGCGCCCGCTCCCGCTCGCTTCCACACTCCTCGCGCGAGGACGCAACACGAAATGCTCTGCAGACAGTTCATTCTTTCACCAAGCCACCGAGTTGGTCCCCCCAACTTCCCGAGGGAAGTCCCGACACGTCCCTGACATGCGCCGTGTGCCTATGCCCCACGCCCGTTCTCCCCAGGATGTTCTTGACGACGACTCGATCCCGCTCTCCCCGCCGCCGGCGCACATCAAGAGCGCCCCCGCGGGGGACTCCGCGGCCACGTCGCGAATCCCTAGGTGCGGAGCGCCGCCCTCCCTTCCCTGACTAGGGTCGTCGAGTGCCACACGGCGTTGCAGGGGGGGGGGGGCAAGGCCGGCTGTTGCGCAGCCTAGATGCGGTGCTGGTCTGGTGTGGGCCTGAGCCCTCAGGCCCCTGTGCGCGACTAGGGCTGGTGTCCTGCCGCTTCCTACGTTTCGGATGCTCGTATGTGACGGTATGCCCGTGGTATGCCACTGTCACTGGCACAGCTCTAGCCGCGCTGTACTGTGACTCGAAATCCTCTAGTGTCCATACTGAACCTGCCGGTTCCACCCCACCACGTCCGTCGACCCCGCAGCAGCGTCCCCACCCTGGCCAAGTCCTCCCCAAGGCAGGCAGCGGGGGCGGAGGGGAGTTACCACGTGTATGCGTTGTAGCGTGTGTGGGTGGGGCGGCCGGGAAAGCGATTCGCACCTGCCCTTCTGCGGCTTGTGCTGTGCATGATATGCGTCTAACCTCAACTTCGCTTTTGCCGCGGCCTTGCATTGCACGCGCAGCACTGTCGCGCCCCTAGACAAGAACTCCCCGAGGTAGGGCGGGGGCTGGGGGGCGGGGGAGCAGGGGGCCGGAGAGGGGGCTGGAAGGCTTCATTGGGACAGGAAGCCCGGTGGAGGAGACGTGGACTCATGGCCGCAGCTCCTCATCCCTGCCCCATCGGGGCTTGCCCTTACCAGTTCTATCCCCGTCCCCACTTCCCTCCTCATTGCCGCCCCGCAGCCCCTTCTCCGCGCACCGGCCCTCCGCGCCGGGCTCTGCGAGTGGTACTCTGGAGGGCTCCGGCGCAAGCACAGCACGCGCAGCAGCCGGGTCAGGATCAGGATCTGGATCTGGATCCGGGGCGGGAGCGGGGGCGGGGGTGCAGATGAGCGGCGGCAGCGGGCACACACACAGCAGCAGCGGCACGGTCGCCAACGGCGGGGCGCGAGGCGGCGGCGGCGGCGGCGGGGTTGGCGGTGGCGGCGGTGGCGGCGGCGGGACAACAGGTGGCGGCGGCGGCGGGACGCGCACGGGTTCGTGGCGGCGGAGCGTCACGAGTGAGGGGATTACGGCGGCGGACTTCGACGCTCGAGACGTCGACTATCCGCTCGAGCCGTTGGACGCCCCGCCGCCGTTACACATCCACGTGGCAGATTACGTACTTGCAACGGGTACGGCTTTGTTGACCAGGGTTACTTTTGACCAGGGGGTTGACCAGGGGGTGAGAAGCAAGGCGGGTGAGAGGCAAAACGAGCTTGGAAAGGGGCCACCCAAGACCCACTTCCTGGCAGGAGCCACCTCCATTCGCACGCCCTTGCCCTCTCCGTGCCCCCCCCCTCCAGGCCCCCACTCGCTGTGCAAGGAGCTGTTCGGCCCCGTCGCAGAGATCCCCAACAGAGTGGCGGCGTCAGAGGTGAGACTAAACATGTGTTCCGTGTAGCCAAGGAGGCGGCAACAACGCTGGTTGACCCGTGGACTGATCCTGCTTGAAAGAGGCGGAAGCATGCGCTCATTCTGGGCTTTCAGGCAGCAAGACACCGCTGTGCTCGGTGCCTCCAGCCGCGCCCTCTACCTCCTCCGGGACCTTCCCTTCCTGCTGCGTCCATTCACTCCTGCTGCGCCCTTAACTCTTCTGTTGCCCCCCTACACTCCCTTGTGCTCCTATCCTCTCGGCTTCCCGCCCTGCTGCCCCTAACGCTTCCTCCTGCTTCCCTCCCCAATGCCACAGCGTGTGTCCAATGTGGTGTGCGACGAGTGGGGGCCAGACCCGGAGGACCGCGCGCTAGCCATCCGGAAGGTACGGACGGGCGTTGTCGGTTGGCAGTTGGACCGACCGGGGGATTGTCGTTTGGCAATTGAGCGTGTAGGGTGGTTTATGGGTCGGTGTGGGTCGTTGAGGAAGGGAGATGCTTGCCGGCGCATTGATGGGCCTGGCAGGGGAGCGTGAGCAACGCAAGGGCTGCGTCCCGCCAGCTGGACTGGGGGGAGGGTCAAGGCTACAGGTCCCCGTTAAGGCGGGGTCCTGTCGCCCCTTGCCTCCTCGACCTGATTCCCATTCTTTGCCTGGCCCTTGGTGCAGATGACCTACACAGTGCCAACCCCCATCGGCCCCACCGGGGTCAGCTCCGTGCAGCGGGTGAGCGGGGCTGGGGGGGGGGGGCGGCCGAGGTGTTTGGTTGGGTTGGTAAGAGCCGACTTCCCTCGGCTGTGCCAGCTGGGCGCATCCGTGGTATCGTACAGTGATCTGTCGTACGCCTGCCGTACACGCAGCTGATCGCCAAGGAGGACGGCGGGTTCGTGCTGGAGAACCGGGTGGTGCCGCACGTCAAGGGCATCGGGCCGTGCATGGCGGTCATCGTGCAGGTGGGGGCGGCGGGGTAAACAGGGAGAACAAGGCGTGTGTATGTGTTCCGCACGCGTGTCGGGGGTGTCATTGGGTCGCGCTTGGCGGTCATGGTGCAGGTGGGGGCGGCGAGGGGGCAGGGGGAACACAGGGGATCACTGACCAGGCCATCCTTCGCCACCACTTTCTCCCGCGCCCACCCACACACACACCAGGCACTTTCCGCTTGCTTACAGTTTCCTCGTTGCCGAACACACCCCAGGTCGTCGGACTGCACCTCGGCCCCGGGCGAACGCGGCTCGTGGCTTCCCTGCGGGTGCGTGGCGGGCAGGGGTGGGGAGGCGTGAGGGGACCAGTAGCACAGGGGGTTCAGGCGGGAGGCGTGAGGGAAGGGCCGGGGCGATCGGCGCTGAGCGAGAGCGGCTGACAGAGGGCGCCAGGGAAGCTCTGTAAGCGGAATGGCAAGCTGGGCGTCAGGAAGGGCCGCAGCACGGATTGGGGCTCAGCGCTCATGCTCCTTGAGTTGTGGTCCATTCTTAGGCGTCCTCTTGGTCATCCTCTTCATCGGCCCCCCCCCCGACCCAGTGGTTCAAGGCGGCATGATGCCAAGCAGCGTGCCACCGCCCCGCCCCGTCCATACACACGCAAGTTTTACCCCCCTTTCCCCCCCCGACCCCCGACCCCAACCCCAGACCGAGTGGTTCAAGCACGGGCTCTTCATCAACCGCCTCAAGTTCATTGTCGACGCCAACGCGCCAAAGGACAGCCGCAGGTGACAGCCGGTACCGGTTTCGTGCGGTTTGTGAGGTCGAGTGGGATTATTTACCGCTGCCAATGATACCTGTCACAAGGGCGCTGATTGGTATCAAAAGTATTAAAACCCGTCAAGCTGCCTCTCCGCACGCGGTAGCAAGCAGGGGATGTCTCGCGTGCAAGTCCCTGCTGTGCAGCAGAGCAAGCTCCAACGAACTGCCTGCCGAATCGCGAATGCTTGTAGGTACTACAAGCTGATTCAGAAGGAGCTGGCCGCCAAGTACGGCGTGGTGTCCACGGCACCGCTGCCGCCGCTGCCGCGGCTCAGCAGCCTTCGGCGGGGGAGTGTGGCGCCAGGTGAGCGGGCTCTCGCGGGGGCGGGGGGAAGGGGGGCTGGGCGGGGTGAGGGATCCGTGCGGGGCTGTGCGGCGGGGCGAGGGCGGCGGGGTGGGGCAGGGAGCCATGCGGGGCCATGGGTCCCTCGGGCGGCGGGGGCGGCGGGTAAAGGTGCAGAGGGAAAGCAGTGAGGGTCAGGGGGACTGCGGGGCAGCGGGGGCGTTCGGTGTGGGGCGTGAGGACGGGGGGCTGGGCGGGCCTGGCCCAGGGTGGACACGTGTCCTGTGCCGCCCTGTTGCCCCGACCGCGTAACTCCGTAGTCCGTACCTACTGATGGCCTCGCCACTTCCGAGCTGCGCCTGCGCCCCCACTCCCGCATGCAGGCGGCCGCACGCCCCGTGCAGGCTCCGAGGCCCCCAACCCCACCTCCTCTCACGTACCCCTCCACCACCACCACCCCCTCCTGCAGGCGGCCGCACGCCCCGTGCAGGCTCCGAGGCCCCCAACCCCACCTCCTCTCACGTACCCCTCCACCACCACCACCCCCTCCTGCAGGCGGCCGCACGCCCCGTGCAGGCTCCGAGGCCGAAGGCCTGGGCACGCCCCGCCCGTCGGTGGCGGTGCCGCACGGGACGAGCGCCGGGTCGGTCACGTGCGCTTCGGCCGTCACCGTACACGTGGCCGTACCGCCGTACATTACTGGTGCGTCAACCGCTGTTTCCTTGCCACCACCGCTGCCGCTCTGTGCCCCTGATGCTATCCCTTCCCCTCGAACTCCCTTGTGCCTCTCCCTTCCTCCGCGCCAGACCCTGCTTGGTACCCCCCCCCTCCGTACAGTTCTCTCCGCCTCCCCTTCCCTCTTCTCCTCCATCCCCTCCAGCCCCGGCTGCCTCCTGCAGTCCTGCTGGTGACGGTGGTGACCCCCCTCCCTTCGTCCCGATGACATCCCTGTATAACCCTGCCTGCCCCCATCCCCCCTAAAACCCTGCGCAGCCCTGGTCGCCCTCCTGGTGGTGGCCCTGGTTGTTTCCATCCTGGCGCTGGTGGGGGTCAGCAGCCAGCTGGGCCGCAGCTCGCGGGCCCTGGAGGCGGTGGCGGCGGCGCTGGCGGCGCGGCAGGGGCAGTGCGCCGGCAGCTGATGACCTCGCGGCGCCAGCTCCAACGGTACTGGGGAGGTGGTGGCGGCGGCGCTGGCGGAGGCGCGGCAGGGGCAGGGGCAGGGCGTCGGCAGCGGATGATCTCGCGGCGCCAGCTACCGTAGCGCCTGGCAGCCGCTGGCGGCGCTGACGGAGGCGCTGGCGGAGGCGGCGTTGCTGGCGACGGTGCTGCAGGAGCAGGCAGGCCGCCGGTAGTCGTGGTCAGCAATGAACGGGAGCTCCCGGTGGCCGCAGCAGTCACATCGTCGGCGCTGGCGGTGGCGCCGGCGGCGGCTCTGACGCTGGCGGCGCGGCAGTCGATGGGGCCTGGCAGCGTCGCGGCGTAAGAGAGGACGACGGGGCAGTCTGGAGTGGAACGCAGGCGCTGTCAGGAGTTCGGAGCCCGGAGTCCGGAGGGAGGCCGGAATGTCTGGACTGGACCACGGAGCTGTCCGGACGGAATGAAGGCGCTGTCCGGCGCTCGGACGGGCGCTGTCCGACGCGGCTCTCCCGACGGGCTGGTGAAGTTTCGCGGGCCAGCAAGCCTTGGGCGGCGAGCGTCAAGCGGAGGGCTACTTGAATGCTCTTGTTGCCGGGCCCCTTACTTACAGGCGGCGAGTGGGTTACGAGCGTGCCCGTGAGACTTAACTCGCGACCCTCAATCGGTGCTGTGACGAAGCTTGGACAGGGGCGTTGAACTGGAGGGTAAGAGGCACTGCCTTGGTGCGTTGGAGTTGTGTGAGCATTTGGATGGGTGTGATCGGACTCGACTCGACGTGATTCAGTGCGGCGTCTCCGCTACGGGCTGACACGCAGGGACTCTCGAGCATCGCTTCCGACGTACCGGTGTTGAGAACGCACGCTTACTTGCGTGGGCACTGCGTTGTGGCTGTTTACCTCGTACCGTTAGTGGGTGCGGTACAATGGCCTCACAGGGAGCTGTGTGGGGAAGGCACGGGATAGCCTTAGCGCGGCCGTTTGGGTTTCTGTGTGCGCGTTCTCTTTCTCCGGCAGATGGTCCTATACGTCTCAGCTGGCCGTACGCGACATGTCACACAGGCACTGGCAGCTTCCAGCCGTCCCGTATGTTTTTCTGTGTGAAGAGTGACATTCCCCAGTTTCAAGGAAGGCTGGCATGTGGAGAGAGTAGGAATGGGTTTATGCCCTTAACATGCTGGGCGGTACTGTGTGCGGCTTGGTGTTCAAGCACGGTCGACACAACTACATAGGCGCGATGACCAAGCCCATGGGCAGTGCGTGCTCCTGACTGCATACGCCGATGCGGATGCGCAACCAGAGTCGTTTAGACTTGACGTGACTTTCCTTGACCGTGACCAGTCTTAAACAATAAGCATCTTCTGGCCCACGCGCAAAACACGTGCAAGTGTATGGGGCTCTCTTGCTGTAGCCTTGCTGCCGGGGCTAGAAGGAAGCCACGTGCGCGGGGCGCCGGGGCAGGCTGGTTGCAGTTTGCAATAGAGGGTGCTGAAGTGAGCGACATAACGGCCGGCGGGGGTCCGATGTGAACATACGGTAACGGCTGGGGGGAGCATCCGATCGATCACGGGCCCTGGATGGCACCGTGGGCGCGTGGGGTGGCATTGGTGCAGTTGCTGGCTGTGGGGACACATTTGATGCTCAGACAGGGGCACAGAGCGCAGAGGCCAGGCTCGTCACTTGCAGCCACTGCTGCTGCTCCGCCGGGAGAGCCGCCGGGGGCCGGCGCAGTGCAAGGCTCCATGTGCGGCGAGACCATTGCCACTGACCGTGACGTGCGTGCCGAGCGTGTCTTTGCGAGACTGTCTTCGTGTGTTGGCGCCTGGGCCTTCGTCGAAGCACCCAGACCTTGTGCAGCCTCGCGGGAGAGCAGGACTTGTGCGCTGTGATCTGCGCCATGACCTGCCGGTCCTCATCTGGCAGTCCAGCCCATGAGGGAGGCAGAGACCCATGGCAGTAGACGGCAACACGTTACAACAGCAGGGACAGCTGAACAGCAGATTCTCCATGATGCACTTTTGGGGATCACGCGTAGATCGATCAGGAGTCGTGAGTTGCCAATGTCAGCCCTCAGTTCATATCACACCTGATCACACCCGCGCACGGGGAGGAGCCGAATACTAGACTAGCCACACACCTCCTTGCAGTATGTACAGGGCCCCGTCCAGCCTCCGTGCTCAGCTGGCCAGACCCTATCAACAACGATTGCAGTGCTGTTGACCGCCGCCGCTCCTATGACGACTTTATTGCGGACATGCTGACCCGCTCAGACACGCCCAAAACACCTGCACTCGCCCACTCGCTATCTGCAACCCCACCCTCACCACCTGCTCTAATCGATCCAACACGTCCACCTGCCTTAACCCACAGCGCACGCACACTTGCATTCGTTGCACACTGATCACGTGGGTGCTGCAAACCAGCTCCATCTCTCATGCTTTCCGGGTTGGACAGGACGGGCCCTTGGGGAAAGATCCACACCCCAAAAGACTTCATTTTAACGAACGCCTTCCCTACATAGCACACCGGCAGTCTCCGAACCGAGCACTGACGAAAGGTCCGCCCAAGCATGACCGGCTTTCCTGGGGCTGACGCCTCCGCACACCGGCTGTGCCGGAGGGGCCAACCGGAAGCGGCCATCGAAACCCACGTTACGTTCACCCACCTGCCAGAGATTCCAAGGTAAGCCCCAGCCCCCGCACAACATGCGTTTCACCAAAGCCACCACAAGCCAACGCTTGGAAACCCGTGACAAAAAGGGGTGATGCGAGCGAGTGTACCACTGCCCCCCTGACTTGGGGCCCGTGCGCCGGCGTAAAAGTCTAGTTGTAGGGTCAACCAGTCATACGTTCTGATGTTATCTGTGTGTGAAGCAAACCAGAGGTGCGTCCACACTAGTCATGCGCCCCGTCCCTTAGTCAAGGGGTCATGTGTTGCGGCAGAGCGTCCGCAATAAATCCAGCCCAGACAAGCTGCCACTAGCGTGGCTAAGAGACGAAGAGTTAAGACGCTCGTCAGGGAAATATACAAGCCGGCGCGGAGCGCCAGAAACAGCCGTTCACACTCGATCACACGGATGCAATCGAGCCCTGACGGCCGACCTGACTTTGCGGAACACTGCATGGAGAGGTGAAACCAGACAGCTAGCGAGAGGGGCCCAGTAGCAGCGCAACGCAACGTGGGCTCACAGACTCCACATGTTTATCAGGCGAAGCACAAAGCACGAAAACTCACGAGGCGGGAAGGACGGTACGCGATCAATCAACTGCCGGGGCCCGAGTGGCCTTGGGAAAAAAATGAACTCACTTCCCTCACCTCCCAAACGACACGCCCAACCCACGGGCACACGCCAGATGCAGGGGGAGACTCCTTAGATCAATGTACTATGCGCCCGACCCAGATGCCCGGACAGACTCTTGACGTTCATGTAATAACCGCCCGACCCCATGCGTGCCTGCGTGACGCCAGTTGCTGCACGTACCAACCCGTACGGCAGGATCCCAGACCCAGACGCGGCCCCCCCTGCCGCACATTAAGATTCAACCGTTAGAGATGTATGAGGATACACCACACCCACCCGTGTTGATCACGCGACTGAGAGCCAGCCTTCCTGGGCGTGTCGGCGGTACAGCACTGCCGTACACCGCCGTCCAGCCCGCATGTTCCCAGCGACCATCAACATGCCCTCCCCCCCGGGGCACCCGGAATCCACGCCTTGCCCTCGCCATCTCCTCAAGTAAAACCAAACCGCCTAAGAAACGGCAATCAGCGGCGAAAGCGAGGCCCGTCCAGCTCCGAATGGGGGCGCTACATCCGGCTTGCGCATCACTGCCCCATGAAATGGTCCGGAAAGTTAAGCCGACGACCTGCCAGATTAAGATGCAGACGCGCAAGATCTAGTTCCAGATCCAGTTCCGAAGTCCGCCGCGGCGATAAAGCCCCATCGAGGTGCCGCCGCGCGGATCCCGCCGACGAAGCCCATGATGCCGGTTTGCATCCAGATCCAGTGACAGCGCCAGACCGGGCAATCGCCTAACAAGATCCGACGCACGTGGGCATGCGGTCGAACCGGATGGGGTTCTGATCCGGATCCGCGCCCAGGAAGGACACCAGGCGGCGGGCCAGGTCGGGGCTCCTCTGAGGGGCGAGGATGGGGGCGGAGGGGGTGGGGGGGGCGCAGGGGGTTCGGTGTTGGGAGCGGAGCTCGTTCAAGGGTGCCGTCAGAGAGTCGCAACAGCGCGGAAATGGCACGCATTCTGATGAGGCGATAACTCGTACGGTCCGTGGTGCGGCTGATCGTGCAACCGCTGAACAGCAGGCCACCCGCCAATCAGTCGGCCCCTGGCGCCTCCAGCCGAGGTGGCACGCTACCGTTTGATGAGCATCAGGCCCCACGCGATACGGTCTGCCCCCGCAATCCTCCTGCCGCCAGCCGCCTCGACCACCCGCCCCCCACTCCCCCATAAGGCCCCCGCTTACTAAGATCGCACTCAGCCCCTTTTTACTAAGCCCGTACCTACCTCAGCGTCAAACATGTCCTCCATCAGCACCCGAATGGCCTTGGTGGGGTGGTCCTTGGCGAACTGGTCGAACCTGCGAGCGGTTTGGGTGCAGGGATGGGATGTTGAGAGGCTTTGCCGCGGCAAACAGCAGGTCTCAAGAGCACACCGTCCCTGCCTCGGGAAGGCGTGGTTGGCAGCCAGTGTGCTTCACCGAGCCCGACACATGGATAGCCGCCAGACCGCCAGTGCCGTCGCTCACGGAACCCTCCTCTCCTCCCTTCCTCGCATGCAAGCGCGCACGCGCCCTGTTGGTGCTCCCCTTCTATTTGCGTGCTTCGCCTCGCCTCACCTCACTCCCAGCTGTGAGCCCTGCCTCGCTTCCTGCCCTCCCCACTCGCCCCACTTCCGTCAAAAAAGTGCCATACATCTCCCTCTACTTGTGTGCCCTGCCGTGCTTTGTGTCAGTACCCCTCGCCCCCCTTCCCTCGCTTGACCCCCTCCCTCGCCTCACCACGCGTGTGTTGCCCGCATGTTGCTCTCAAAGACCTGATCGAACTTGGCATCGCGATTGTACATCTCCTTCTGCGGGTACGGATGCCGTACACGTTCGGCGGGCAAAACGGTTGGTTTTTGCCGACACGCCCCGGCCGCTCGGCAGCTGCCACTGCCAGGTGTCAGTGCTCACAGCGCCGCACACTCTTAGTGAATGGGTTGCTCAACCTAGCAGCTGAACTGCGTCCAGTACTTGTGACCCCGAGCAAGAAGCACATAGGGGTGTCAGCTATGAAATGGCGCGCACCCAAAAACTTGGATGGAGCCCCTGTAAACGCGAAAGGCGACTTACGAGCTTGATATTCGCCGCGAGGTCACTGGTGTTGCGCGTGTTGAGAACAAACTGGCGTTGGGGAACGGGGGGTAAGGGGATGGAGGCGGCGGCTTGAGTGGATGGATGCAGACAATGTGTGGCACGTGCTCTAAAGGCTGGCAGCCACCAAAACAGTTGGGCTTTGAAAATGCTTGCCGGGCATCCAAGTATCAAGACCTCACACCTCGGGATCTTTCCACTGACCCATAGGCTGTCCTACTGCGTCCGGCAAGAGCTTCGCCTCACCTTGACGTCATTGCAGATCCCCGACAGGAAAGCCATGAACTCCTGTGTGCACACGTGGGTAGATCCCAAGGTCTTAGGAGGAGGCTGGGACCGGGGCCGACCGCGGCCCAGCTGGCAGCAGTGGCACAGGGCAGGGTACCCGAACAGAAAGTTGGAGCAGCAGCAGCCGGTTGCAGCACGGCCCACCTCAAACTCCTTGTACGATGCCTCAGTACGGAAACTGTTGCCACGAACGTAGCGGATCTCCTTGAATCCAGACACCACGTCTGTGTGGCATCAGGGGGACACAGGCGCCGGGTCGTAAGTCGGAGCGCACACAGAGCAGCCTGCTGACAACGCAACGCCGCTGGACCGCACTCGTGAAGAGGCCTGAATGCTTGCATCCAAATAGAGCCGCCTCCGCCTCCCACCCCCTTGCCCGCGAGCTAGGCCTAGATCTGGATCCTGGAGCCATGATCATGCCCAGAGCCACCCAGATCCGAATCTCCTAGATCCGAATCCTCACACCTAAATCCTGCCCCTGCAGCACCCACACGCCGCCTCACCCTTGCCCAGGTAGCCATAGGTGGCCGTGTAGAGCGCGCGCACTCCCAGCATCGCCCGCTCCGGGTGCAGGTCGTTGAACCACGGCTCCTTGCGCCGAGTGGCGACGCTCTCGTACAGGCCCTGCGGGCAGCGCACGTCCGGGACAGTGGGTGTTAGGCGAGGGGAGGGCAGGATCGGCGGGAGAGGATCGGATCCTCAAGCGCTCACGCCCTTCAGTACAGCTCATGGCGATCGCGAGACACGCTCAGTCCAGCTTCCCTGACGCGCTTTCACCCCTTGGGAACGCACCTTGACGGTGGGAAGGCCCAGCCTCGCGCCCAGAGGGAGCGCCGCCCACGAGTCCCCGGCAGCAGTCGCCGCGGGGTGCTCCAGCAGCTGCTTGCTGGTTCCGGCCGCCAGGTCCAGATCCAGATCCGACTTGTGCGCGGATCCAGAGTGATGGGATCCGGACTTTGATCCGGAGTGGTGAGATCCGGATCCAGAGTGCTTGCTGTGCGCGTGCCGGAAGTGGTGGTGCTTGTCGCCCTGCAGCTTCCGCCAGCTCAGCATGGGGACCTGCTCGTCCACCCGGAAGATCGAGTCTGAGTCAGTCTGCAGATCCGCATCCGCCGATGCTGAGTCAGCGGCCAGGAGATCCTCGTCCACGCCGTTGCCACGCAGGATGCGGCGGGGCCGGGAGGAGGAGCCGGTGGAGGGGGAGCCGCCCGTCGATGCCGTTGCTGCGAGCGATGACACAAAAGACCGGTACTCATCCGAATGGTGGTAGGCACGGATCAGGTTCCTGCGTACGGCAGCAGGGCGTGTCGTACCATTAGTCATACATCATACACCTGGCCGATGACTAGCCAGTGACTTCCACATTAAATTCTAGGCCGCACGCAGCGTCCGCAGTCTTCTGACGCCAGGGTCGAGAAGCAATGGCAGACAATCGAGCTTGAGGAGCCCACGGGGACTGGAGCACAATCGCGCCTCACCGGTACATGTTGTACAGGTGGTACATCGCGCCCTCCTGCTCTCCGCGAACCATGTGGTTGGGCAGCTGGTGGGGGTGGATCGGGCGGGAGATCGGGTGCGGGAGGGGGTCAGGCGCCACGTTTAGCAAGCAGAATGCAACATACACCTTCCCTCGCTGGGTATGACTAAATGCAAAGCACAGCCACTGGCTGCAGCGGGCTCTTTCCGTTGGGGCTACTGGGGCTGTGTAAGAGCACGCCCGGGAACATGGCCGGCAGTGTTCCTTGACTCACCCTGCAAGGCGAGGTTCGTTGTGCGGTGCCCAGCAGGGAAGCAGACGGGGGAGGAGCGCACGACAAGGGGCAGGGAGGGAAGGGAAGGGCGGGAGGCTCCGGTCAGCGCTGTATGGGTCCGGGGCCAGAGAGCACGTGTCCCAAGCGCTGACCCATCCCGTCCCAGCACGTCTGCAACCGTGCAGCTGACACCTCCTGAGTCCATTCCGACCCCACCCCAGCACGGCACCTGCCCTCAAACCCCTCCTCACGTAACCCAGCGTGCCCATCCTCCCTCATCGCTGTTATCACCCCTTCCTCATCAGCTCGCTGATACCCGTAGACTACTCACTGGTTGATCGCGTCTGTGAGGGCCGAGGAGCCAGACCGGCCCGTTCCCAGCACGAACACGCAGCGATCTGACGTCAGCGGCCAACTGCCGAGGGGCGGGGCCGTCGTAATGGGACCGGTGAAGGCGGGGACGCCACCCTTGGCGCCCGAGCTCGCTGCGACCGAGGTAGAGGTTGTGGCAGGAGTCGATTTGGAGGTGGAGGCGGAGGTGGCGGAAGGACTGGGGCTCGAGGAGGTGGATGTGGAGTCAGCCGCCCAAGCGGCCATGGGGGTTGCCAGCACAGCTGCCAAGATGCATGCTAGACAGGATAGGGTTGGGTGGAGGAGCGCGGGCCGGCGAGCGCGGGCCATGGTTGCTGGGAGGGCGGGGTTGGCGCTGGCGCCCCTTCGTGTGACGCGGCCCGGTTCAAGTCAGCTGGCCGAGCGGGCGGGAGCGCCGAGTCGATAGCTTGGCGGTCTCCAATCCACTCCGTGCGCTGCAGTGTGTTGTGCCCAGCCGCACGACAGAGTTCGAGTGCAGCGCAGCGCTGCTGCAAATGGCCGACGGGTCCTACGCAGCAGTCGGGCGCCAAGCGGTTTCAGAGCACAGGCGGCCAGTGGCCTTCCCGACACAACCACGACGATGGTCTGGTCTCAAAGGCAACACCAGGACTAGGAGCCGGGCTACAGGCGGGGGCGGCAGGATGCTATAGGGGGTTGCTCCTCACCGGGCACTCTCTTGTGTTTGCGTCTGTCGGCTATCAAGAGAGTGTGTGTATTGTTTTCAATAGAGCGGCTTTGGAGTGTTCTCGAAGTCCGTCCCAAATTTTGAACTAGACTCGAGTTCTCACCGCAGACGCTCGCGGCATCGCGGAACTCGGCCCGCGCGCTCCGAGGCGAGACACCGCGTAGTATCTCCATAGCACTGCTAGTCGCAACACGGCTGAAACGTCTAAGCTAGGGCTACCGCAACAGCGGGGTGCTTGCAGCGAGTCAATGGCCGAACAGCTGGCGAGTCGGCGGTGACTTGCCGGCTTTGCCCGAAGTACAGTGATGTTGCACAAGGCAGCCCTTGCTTGCCATGCACGGAATGGGGCTTGGCCTGCGGGGCCTGCGGCCTGCCGGCCCAACTATTCGCACCCCGTTTCCAGGGCGCCCCGTTTGCCGCCTCCCACCCCAAACAACACATCGCTAACACGGCTACTCAGCAGAGGTGGTGGCCTGAGGCAGCGCGTATGGAAGGCCGACCGTCGCGGATTCCGACTTGCACGCACCGCATCACCTCCAAACAACCACAACCCAGAGCCAAGTGCATGCCATCCTTTGTAAGCCAGCTGTCCCGCTTGGCATCCATGCCCCGTCTCCGACGACACGAGCACACCACGCTTGGCCTTCCCTCCAACCCATCAGCGGCGGGCGCGGACAGCCATGCAGGGTTGATGCGAGCGGCCCCTCTCGCCTGACGCCCGAGGCGCACGTGAGTTACGGTACGTACCCAGCCCGTGCAAAAGTACCCCCCCTTCAACAGCAAGTGTGGGGGCTCGCCCCCCGTGTGTCTCTTTGTCGGCTCTGTCGCCCGCGGCGCGGTGCCCTCGGCTGGCCCCGGGCAGGCTCCACTGCGCCCTAGACGGAGTGGGGAATGCACGGGGCTGCTTCGAAGGCCCTCTCACTCGCGCCCTGCTTGAGGCGCCCGTGGGTTTCACTCAGCCCGTGCTGCCGTGCCGTCCCAACTGCTGCCCAAGAATGCTCACCCGTCCCGCTAGACTGCCGCGCTGCTTGTGCGCTGCATGGACGCTTTGCCCTCCGATCCCCCGTCACGCTCCAACACACATTGGGGACGGTGGCTGGGCGCACGTGCAGCACACACGGGGCAAAGCCCCTCGGCACTACACAACATGAGGTACCGTACAGCGTACACACCCTCGCGGCCTCGCCGAATCCCTTCCTACCAGGGTTGCATGCACAATCCCCGTCCCGCGCTGGCCTACGTCCGCCGCATTTGCCTAGTGGCCAGTGGCTGGTACCACCAGGCAGCAGCCCTCGCTCACGTGTAAGGAAACACTGCGTCCTAACATACGTCTCACGCATCAAACAACCGATTCCTAACCTTGTGCCTCTATGCTATTTTGCCGCTTGTGGTTCGCACACGCACTGTGCTTCTTCCTGCTGGAAGTGCCGTTGTCGCGCTGCACCCACCACCGTCTCAACTCCTTCCAGCCCTTTCCATCCTGAAAGTTAAGACTGCTGTCCCGTAGATACCCGCAAAGCGGGCGAGAGGGCACACAATGAGGCCCCCCACCCCATTCACCCACACTCACAGCTGCCCCAACGGGCCACAACCGACCGGCCACTGTGCACCCTCTTTGTACATGCAATAATGCAGTGCAGTTTGCGATGTGTCAGCATGCCGGAAATGTACCATTAACGTCCAAGGTAGGCAGGCAAGGGCTAATCACCTGTCATGCAAGCCGCCACACTCGGCTTGACCGCCTTGCTCGCGCGCTTGCAGTGCGCCGATCCCAACCCAATCTCCCTTGCCGCTGCCCCCTGCGCTTCCCTACCCACTCACCACTGTCAACGTCGCCCTATCTTACACACGCCAACACACCGTTGTCTACTAAAACCCCTGGGCTTCCGTACCCACTCCTATCGACGTCACCCTATCTAACCCGTGCTCCACGCCTCAACCTGCGCTGCATCCCGTCTGCTACATCTAGT
Source organism: Edaphochlamys debaryana (assembly GCA_016858145.1). Taxonomy (NCBI): domain Eukaryota; kingdom Viridiplantae; phylum Chlorophyta; class Chlorophyceae; order Chlamydomonadales; genus Edaphochlamys; species Edaphochlamys debaryana. Next base: position 69,703 of record JAEHOE010000055.1, read on the forward strand.
CTGCTGTACGCACTTGTGCCCTGTACACTGTGTCTGATTGTGTCAAGCGCCACTGCCGACTGACCTCGCCGACTCCGGCAGCGTGTATGCGTCGCCACCGCATGTCTCGCACCGTGCTGTACTACTGGTACGGATAAAGTACGACGCAGCTTGAGGCCACGTGGAGGTCGTGCGTGGGTTACTGCGCGCCCACGCCCTCGCCGCCGCCGCCGCCGGCGGAACCGACAGAAGTGCCCTGCGTCGCCGCCCGCACCGCCGCCGCGGCCGCCTCCGCCACCGCCCGCCGCAGCTCTTCCTCCCACGCCGCCCGCGCCGCCGCCATCTCCTGCGCCGCGCTGACTCGCGCCGCCGCCTCCGCCGCCGCCTGGTGCTGCTGCCCCCGCATCGCTGACGTCAGCAGCAGCAGTACGACGCACACCACCGCCAGGATCCAGGGCAGCATCGCGCGGATCTGGATCTGGCTGGATCCGCCGCTCGCGCTGGGGCCTAGGAGGGCCGACCGAAGGGCACCCAGGATGCCGCCCGAGTGGGGGCCCGAGCTCGCTGCACCCTCCGTCGTGCCAGCGGCGGGGAGGGCCGGGGCGACGGAGCCGTCGGGCGGAGGCGGCGGAGGGAAGTCGCAGGGCCCAAACTTGGCCGCGAGTTTGGTTTGGAGCAGGTTGTATACCCTGCGCGGAGGGCGGCGGTGGGTGTGTTCAGTGCTGCCGGCTGCACGACGTGCTCAAGCTAGATGCTTCAATTTGCGCCTCTGCGCCAGCCGGCGGCCGTTCTTGACAGCTGCATGCCAGCCCGCCCACTCACGTCTTGGTGTCCGCAGGCACCTGCTTCTCGATAGTCGACCGCACGGGGAACATGCCGACCTTGGGATTGGGGATGACCCACTCAATCTGTTCAAAAGGCACGGGAATGAGTGAGCGATTGTGAGACAGAATCAGCAGGCAGATAGCAGCCAAGCCACCTGGGCTGCCCAACAACTCCAAACACCGTTTCAGCCCCACCACCTCCCCGGCCCGAAGCCACCCGCACCTTGGCCGAGACGCTGAGGAAGACGCGGTCGGGGCCGGCGTGCTGCCCCACCACCTGTGGCCATTCGTTTAAGAGCGAGCACGAATGTTATCTTGGCGGTTTGCTAACTCAAACCCGGCCCATCTGCAGCCTAGCGCTCCACCAGTACAGCAGCAAGCAATTCACCCTGGTGGCCGTCTCACCGCGAACCCCCGCCAAGGCCTTCCTTTACCTTCCCCCCTACAGTGTATCGATGCGGGCGCCTGGCCCCCGTGCGCACGCACCTGCACGTGCACCCGGAACACCTCCTTGTCCCCGTAGCCGGGCACGGGGGGCGTGGCGATGCTCAGGAACACAAACCCGCCGGCGTGCTTGGTCAGGATCTGGGTTGGGTTGGGTTGGGGTGGGGTGGGGCGGGATGAGAGGAAGGGGCGGGGACAGGTACCGGAAGGGATGGACGGGGGTAGCTGGTGCTGTTTGCAAGAGGGCCGGCTACCGGGCGGGTGCGTGATGCTGCTGCAGCGCTGCGTACGGCGCGGATCTAGGATCTGCAAGTGACTCAGCATACCGGCACAGCATGCATTTCATGGCCCGCATGGTCGGGCTCCGCAGGCCACGCACGCACCTTCTGCACGGAGGGCACTTTCGCTGGGCCTGGGAATGGCCGCGGGATGGGCACGTAGCAGGCTGCGGCAGTTGGGGAAACGCGGCAGTTAGCAGTTTACTAATCCGGGTCACAGTCAGGTGACGAGGGCGTGCGTCTGGGCGGCCCTTCCCTCTGCAACCATGCCTCTTCCTAGTACAACTTAGTACAGTACACGCAAAGAAAAGGCGCCTACTCACTCATAACTCGCTCCGCCTCGCCGTTGGGGCCCTCCCGGAATGGCTCGTACGTAATGTTGGTGATGCCCTGAGGGGTCGGTGCGGGTCGGTGGGGGTTGTTATTACGCACTCGTACTCAAGCCGCAGCCTCCCTTGCGCTGCCCAAACCTCGTCGTCAAACTGCTGCCCATGTCGTTCTGGAGCCGATCTCACCTTGACAGCAGATATCTCGTCCAAGACGCTGGATCCAGGGCCGTACAGCTCCCGGCACAGCCTGTGAGGAGAGCGCCGAGGGAGGAGCGCAGGCCAAAACCAGTTGAAATGCCCGCCGAAACAATGGCTCCCTCGACGGCCAAATGCTCAGTACACCAAGCTCAAGACATCAGGGAACCCGGCCGCACTTGTGGCGGGGCCATGGCTTCCTCGGCCTCCATCCCTCTCACCAAACCCATTCTGCTTCAGACACCTTCGCGCCACACACGAGGTGAACTCAACCCGACCCGTATCTCACTTGTGGGGCCCAACCGCCACCGGAAACTCCGCGATTCGGAGCTCGAACGGTTGCGGGAGCTTCCAGGACAGAGCAGGGGTGGCCACGTCCGGGGCTTCCCAGCTGAGGGGCCAGGCGGCCGTGGCGGCGGCGGCGCCGCCGTGGGCCGCCGCGGCAGGCTCGGGAGAGGCGGCGGCGGCGGCAGCCGCCGCCGCAGCGGCGCCGGGGCCCGGCTTCAGGTTCTTCTTCAGCACCCTGCCCGCTGGCGCGGGCTTGGCGGGGGTGGCGGCGGGGCCGGGACTGGCGGGGACCTGGGCAGCGGTCGCGTTGGGCCCCGGTGGGATGACGAGGCCGGAGGGGGGCGCCAGGGGTGCCGCCGCCGCGGCTCCGGCGGCCACTGCCGCAGGCGCTGGGGCGGGAGCCTGCAGGAAGGCCCAGCAAGGAGGGGCGACTGAGTTGGTGGCGGCAGCTGGGGAGGCGTCCATCGGGGACATGGTGATCGATCCGGCAAGCATGTGGTTGTCTGAAGGAGGGCCCCCCAGCCAGGGTGGCGCCAATGGCGAGGTGGCGGTGGTAGCAACAACTCGAGGCAGACAGGTGCTGCAACTCCCTGTGAGCTTTCCATCCGGGGATGCCCCCGCCCCCCGCAAAGAGGGCGCCCCCGCCCCTCGACTCTTCCCCATCTCATGTCCACGCCGCTCACCGCCCTGACTAGCTGTAGCGTGAACTCGATGCTGGGGTTGCATGCGAGGTTCCTGTCGGTCGAGGAACAAGAAAGATTTAGAGATTGGGGTCACAGACGACTCCACAACGGCTCCAGACACGCGTCTGCAAGCCAAGACCGCCTCAACGAGCCAAGGCCAGGCGGTGAGTGACTACCGGTACGCTGTACGGCCTCATCGCGCGGGCTCTCCCTGGGCGGTACCAGCTACCAGGTCCTGTCTGCTCATCATGCGGTGCACGACCCAGGACCCTTCCTCGGTCCACACGCACCGGGTGTCCGGTACCGGTACCGGTACACCTCACGGCCTCTGCCCGGCCCCGTCTTTTCATGCGGCGTACGACTCGTACCCCGGAGTCGGACCCAGCCCTATCCCGGACCGCACGCACCGGGTGTCGACTCGGTCCATGACGCGTGCGACGCAGCAGCTGCTCTCCCATGACCCCGTGTCGGCACCGGCGGCCGGGTTGGGTGCTGCGGCATCGGCCGGGTTGGGGGCTGCGGCTGCTGCTGTGGTTGCGGCGGGTGGGGAGGCGGAGGTGCTGGGGCCCGTGGGGTCGGCGGCGCCCGGCGCTGCGGCGCCCGAGGGCGGGGCCCCGCTGGCGGGGCCGGAGCCTCGACCCCAGATCGGGTACTGCAGGGGCGAGGGAACCGGCAGCGGAGGGCTGAGTTCAAATTCTTTGCTTTGAGGGGATTCCTTGACTACTCCCTTCTCCCCGAACCCTGTGACCGGCGCTCAATACCGGTACAGCCAATAATGCCATGATGCCCGTTCCAGCAAGTGAGTATGGCGTTTATTGCTGAAAAGGCGATACAACTTGCCTGGGTCTTCGCCAGTCGGACGCTGCTGGCGCCGTCCTGGGTCGTTTGGACGAGGCAGAGGTGGAGGTGGGCCTCCTGGGGAGGAAGGGTGGGGCGCCAGTGGGCGAAGGAGCGAGGCTTTAAGCCACCTAGATGTAGGGAGGGAAGCACTGACTGCTCCTCCAGGGTAGAGTCCGCCGCTGACTGGGATGCCAGAGCATCACCACTCTGTCTCCTCCTTCCTGTCCCCCTGCGCCTCTGATCCCCACCCCCCACCCACCCCACACACACAGACACACCGAGCATCTAAGCAAACCTTGAGGGCGTCCTGCTGGGGGTGCTTCTCCATGAACGCGACTCGACGCGTGCCGAAACACACACGCTTTCCCCTCATCCCCCCACCCACGCCCCCAACCTCCCCCACCTTGAGGGCGTCCTGCTGGGCCCGGTGAAGGCGCTCCTCCGTGAACGCCTTGTTCAGCGGAATGTTGAACTGCAGTGGACGGAGGCCGCATGTGTCAGAGGAGCTGACGAGGCCCGCGTTCCGCAGGACTGTCCTTACTACTTTGCCGGAACAAGTTCTATGAAGACCGGGCCGGAGCCCCACCCCGCCCGCCCCCGCATGCACCTCCATAGCCGGCGGGTGGGCCTCGTTGCCGAACAGTCCGCATCCCAGGGCCTTGTACTGCATCTTGGCCCCTCCCAGCCTGGACGGGGGCAGGACCGACAGGAGGATGGACCCTCAGGGGCCTGGTTGGCAGAGGAGAGCGCGTGGCCGGTAGGGAACACTCCCAAGACAAGCGGTATGGTTCCCAAACCGGTTTCTTCTCTAAACTACCAACCGAACAGAGGCCCGCCCTTCTGTGTTCTGTCCCACGCCCGCTCCCCAGCCCCCCGGCAGTGCCGCTCCCAACCGCTCACGTGGCTTGCACGCCCAGGCCAACCGCCGGCATGGGCACGTGGGCCGGCAGGCCCTTGATGCGGGTGACTTTCACCCGTACCTCGTACGACCCAAACTCTGCCATGATCTGGGGTTGAGGGCGGGGTGAGCGGGTTCAACTGCTGAGCCCCGGCCACTGACACAGGGTGTGGCGAAGGCTGCTGTGGCTGGTCTGCGAGTGATTGTGAGGGCCCCCCCAATCAGGCCTAGTTCTGGCCCATGTGAGTGACGCACGTACGGTGCGGCTGTTGACCAGGCTATCCAACCCTCAGCCCATTCAGATCGGCGCCCGCATGCCGTACCCGTGCGAAGTCGTAGTTGCGGATGATGTCCATCATGGACGCCACCTGCAGCCAACGGTCAACCGTCAACGGTCAGCTATCAAGCAACGGTCAACCGTTTCTAATGCCCGCCTTGAAGCTTGCCGCGGTCCAAGGCCGTCTGCTCGCAGGTTGCAGCACGGCGGCGCTCCAACCGCTTTATCCGCTTCAACCGTTTCAACCGCTTCAACCGCTGCTCGCTTCAGTCCATCAGACCCACCTCCCTATGCCGCGCCTTCTCCACCACCGAAAGGGTGTAGGTGAGCTTTCCCACGTGCGGGGTGACCGCATCCTGCTGATACAGGCTCATGCTGGGCACGGAGACAGAGGGAAGAGGGAGGCAAAGGATGGCGGTTAAGGGTTTGGCAGGAACGCCCGCAGTGCGGGTGCGAAAGCCGACCGTGCTACAGAGGAAGCACCGCACAATGCCCCATTCCTGGCAGACCCTGGCCGCACACAGGGAGCGTAACCCGCCCTTGCCTGATGCGCCGCGGTTGCAACTAAGGATCCCATGCCGGCAAGGCGGCACCCCTATCACAGTATCACTGCCCCGCAAAACACACCTGTGGTAGGTCTTGGTGTGGCCGGGCGCCTGCCGCAGCTCCTCCAGAACCGTGGCCAGATTCAGATGGATCTGCGGCGGCGAGTCGCGGCAAGCTGTTATTACATGTAGTAGCGTCAAGGTATGGCTCAGGACATGGCTCGGTTCGGCATGGTTGCGAGCGGTTCGGGCACTTGGGGGCCCTGGGGTTTTGAGGGCCTGTCGCCAGCGGGGTGATCACGGCACTCGTGAAGGAGCTCCACCAGACGCACGCACCTTTCCGCTGAAGCTGTCACGGGCAATCCCGAGTGCTGTGTCCTTGTCAATGACCTCGAGGGCCAGCGTGGTGGCAGCGTTGCCGTGATCGAGCGCCAGGGGCAGACTGCATGGTGGGGTGCGAATGGGGAGGGAGGTAGAGGAAAGAGGTGTGAGCGGTGTGGGAGGGGCGCCGAGCGGGGACCCAGCACTCCAGCAGCGGTGGAAGAGGACTGTGCGGGCGGGATAGCTCGGGATGTTGGACCCGGTATGTGGATGCGAGCGAGGGGCCATCATCGGACGGAAGATTACTGGCACACACTATTACTGGTACGGGACTTACTGCTGCTCCCACGCCGCGTGGCTAGTGTCATCGATGATGGACGTTGACGAGTGCTGAACCCGCTGGGGGGCGCCACCCCAGCCGTCGGCGGGTACCAGCAGCGATACCTCCACACGCCTGCGATTGAAAGAGTCGAAGTGGACAGTGAGTCCGTCGTGTGCCCAGCGCGTGGCGGCGAGAGCGGGGTAGGGAGGGCCGGGTGCGGCCGGGAAGGCAAGGGCAGGGAGGCCCGCGCAGGCCCCGCCTGCCTGGTGGAGCACGGCACAGACAAGCCCGCTTGTCTGCTCCCGCGTCTTTCGCACTCACGGGTCGCAGTCGGCGAACTTCTGCTTGTGCAGCGCCTGAGCGCTGTGAACCCCGACAACCAGGAAGTAGCCATCGAGCGGGCCCGGCCATTCCAGCCGGCGAACAGGAGCAGGCGCTGGAGCAAGGACCGATTGCCGCGCCAAAAGGGGTTCCTGTCCAGACTCGCGGGCCTCGCCGCGCGAGACCCTGCTCAAGCCGAGCTTGGCCAGGAAGGAGCGAGCACGCCCATCGGGCCGGTTCACGGACCCCGCCTGCGATCGCCCTGAATCGCTTGTTCGCAATGTGTCCAGTGGCTCCTCTTCCTCTTTCATGTGCTTCGTCGCGCTCTTCGCAGCGCGCATCACGCTCCTGTCCTTCTTGCCGTCGATCGCATCCTGCCGCTCAAACTTGAGAGGAGACATGTCCTCCTAGCAGACACGGGATGCTTCGAGGCGCGGGGGTGACCTGCTGTGGCCCTGCGCGCTATGGCGCTGGAAATGCACCGCTGCTCGTGGGCTGCAACGTAGGTGGGCAGCAGCGTAAGTTGTATGTACTGGGTGTGTCAAGTGCTGGGAATGCTGTCTCAGCGGCTCGGACAGGCTACATCGGGCGCTCATCCGGGAGCCATGGGTGGGCCCGCGCCGGGCCTCCATCGCGCGAAGGCCCCCTAGGCCCCCCTAGGCCCGGCTTGCCCTCCCCTAGCCCCGGTTTGCGAACTCTCTGCTTGGGTTAGACTCTTGTTGCGCATCGGGCTTCACATGTGGGGCCAGCTCTTGCGGCGAGGATGTCCGCGACGTGCCCGGCAGCCTAACCGTTCAAGCCCAGACCGAGCCCGCAATGGCTGCTGTGGGACCATAGAAATGAAGGCCGTGTGATGAAAGACGGTCGCAACATTTTGTCGCGGTCCGTGTGGAGAGAGATGTGTTTCACCCCCGCGCCCATTTAGCGACCCCCCGCGCCCGCGTCGCGCGAAGCGCACTCCATCGCCGGTCCCCCACTTCCCCCGCATCACACGAGGCACGACCCTGCCAGCAGGTATGTCCCAGCTCCCAGCCACTCGTGCTCCACTAACGTTGTCCAGCTTCGAAGGGAGTGACCGGAGCCCACCTGGCGGAGATCTGGATACACGCCGCCAGGCATGCCGCCGCCACAGCAGCGCTCACTGTAGGCCCTTGCTGTTGGCCATAGGGGCATGTCTCCTTGCTGTCCATGCCACTAGTGAGCTACTCGGCGCGTTAAGGAGCGAGCCCCGGGCCAGCAAGCAGACTATCCTCGTTACAGATCTTCCTAACCGCACGCCCGACACCGTGCCTTGCCGTGTGCGCAACTGCTCAGTAGTCGTCAATTGAGAACCCTTTCCTAGTTCCATACTTCGGCCGCAGGTAGGGCTGCACCCATACCCTTCCATACCGGCAGCAACTCCCAACCATGCTGCCTCTGCGCCGGCTTCAACGCATAAATTCCCTCCGACTTTCGAATAAATAAGTCCTAGCGCTAGCCAATTTGTTCTCGCTTGTGCGCACACCATGCAAGCCGCGCTTGACATTCCCTACACCCCTGTGTTCTGCGAGCGCCCTGTACCTGTATGTGAATTCTTTGTACGCATCCATTGCTCCTCGACGGGCCGTCGTCCTACCAATTGTCGGTGTCATCCGCGCGCGCGGTACCATTTGCAGGTCCGGTACAGAAGATCTTCAGGGCACGGCCGCTCCTAGGCCTCTCCCCCAACACGTGTGATAGCACATACTAACATGACCACACCGTCCCCCCCATCAGCCTGAGTAATCTCTCTCCCCAAATATGTATACGCCCGCGGAGTTGCGGCACGCCGCGGGCTCAGATGCTGACGGAGTACGGCACGCCGCGCATGGTAACGCCCGAGCCAGAGCTGGGCATGAGCAGCGTGTACGGCAGCGGCGACTCGGTGTCGGGCCCCGGCGGAACCAGGCCGTACCGGGCCCACATCTCCGGATCCGCGTTCCGCATCTCGAAGGTCGCCTCAGCGTCCTTCATGGCCGCCGCGAACCGGGCGTTGGCCTCCACGGCGGGCTTGTCCTGCGAACGGACAACGGTTTGAAAGCGCATTTAGCACACACTGCTCAGGATGCGCAGCAGGTCCCCCCCTTCCCACAGCCTCAGCGACGGGTGTAGCGTAACGGGCTGCGCGGTGGCACCTGCTCTCATGCGCCCCATTGGCTCAAGGGCCTCCGTGCCACAGCGCACACACGGTTTCCCAGTCCCACCTCCTCCTCGCCCCGGGGGTATAGGCGACCCCAGCACTTCCCCAGCGACCGCAACAGAGGACGCCAACCACCCAGGTGGATGACTCACCACCAGGTACTCGTTCAGCTCGTCCAGGGTCTGCTCGTCCCGCGCGTGGCTCGACAGCAGCTTGATGGTGGCCATGACCTGTGGGATTGGGCCGTTGGACAGTTGGGCGTTGGGGCACAGCGGTTAGCTGGAGAGTTCGGACTGAGCATCCCCTGAAACCTTCCCTTCCCACCAGCCTCGGTCGGCTCCCTGTGATGCCCACCCAAGGTTTGTGCGGCCTGGCTCCTCAGTAAACTTGTGGCCCGCCCATATTATAATCACAAATATTGGCTGGACGAATGACTCGCCTGCACCGCCGAGAAGGGGTCCGCCAGGTAGGTCATGTAAACCTTCTCCTGCGCGTTGCCCCGGGCGCCCACCAGCTCCTCCCAGGCTGCCGTGCCCTCCACCGGCATGTGGCGGCGGATGAGCGAGCTGTTGTTGAGGATGAGCGAGGAGAAGTCGTACTGCACGCATGGGAGGGAGGGAGGAAAGCGGGGCGGAGAGGGTTGGCGCGCGGTTGGAACGGGGCGGCGCTGGTCCCGGTTTAACCCTTCAATGCCCTCCACCGCACTGCACCGCGCCCCATCCATCCAGGCTCGCCCTCATCCATCATCCTCCATGCTACCCATCAGCCTCGATGCTATCTATGTATGCGTCGCTGCCTGTCTCACCTGGCCGAAGTTGACGGCGGCGTGGTGCGCCGAGGCCATGTAGGCGATGGTGACCAGCACGTGCACCAGCTTGTCGATCGAGGGGATGGGGCCCTCGAAGCCCCACACCTCGGCCTCCGTGCGGCCACACACCTTGACGGGGTCGGGGTGGCCCTCGGCCTGCGGGGACGGGGGCGGAAGGCGCCGTGCTAGCTTGAGAGCGGCGTTGGGGAATTTGGGACCTAATGCTTTTCCCTGCCCCCATCGAAACGTCCGCCAGGCTGCCGGTAACCGTCGCCCCGCCCCACTGTGTTAGCATCACTGCCAGTAACCACTGCCCACCGACCCCGCCCACCGTCCCCTGCACCCACCTTGACCTCCGCCCACCAGGCCTGCAGCTCCTCGTCACCCGTGACGTCAGCATCCGACTTGTAGTACAGCTGCAGGTACGAGTCGAAGTACTTCTCCAGCTCGTCCCAGATGCGCATGCCGTCCTGGGCGTACGGGTACTGCAGCCACGGGTTGCCGTCCGGGCCCAGCATGCCACTGCGCGAAAAGCATGTGTGTGTAGGTGATTAGCTTCTGTAAGATACATGGCCCATGCGGCGGAGCAGTTGTGGCCCCGAGGCTGCACGGCCTCAACGGCAGTTGACAGACCCTTACTAAGGTTCGTACGTACCGGCGCTTCAGGTCCTCGGGCAGGGCCTGGCCCGCGAAGGTCCACGTGGCGCCGTACAGCTTGGCGGCGAGGCGCATGGCGTACTCGCCCGCCGAGAAGGTCTTCTCGATGATTCCGCCCGCGTTGATGAGGGACGAGCGGGCGTTGCGGTTGATGTTGAGCGTGTAGCGGAAGTGCGGCAGCATCAGCTTGAAGACCTGCGCGGATAATAGGATCAGGGTGTGGGGGTTGTCAGCTCACCAGTCCACATCTCACACCGTTCCTGTCCAGCCAGTCCGCTCGATTCCGCTCGTGCCACAGCCGACTTTGCCCACAAGCTGCCCTGCGCCAGACCACGCTGCAGGCCCCGCCTGCCCACTCCGCTAAACCCCCAACACGCTGCATGCATGCGTGTAATGCGGCCACTCACGGGGTGCATGTAGCTGATGTTGCGGCGCATGGCGATGAGGAAGGGCTCCAGGCAGGCGTGCGTGCGCGTGAAGTGGGAGTCGAGCTGAGGGGCAGGACGCATAGGTGGGAGCGGGGCAGTTGGCACCAGCACTGAGGGCCCCATGCAAACCGTACCGCAGCCGTACATGCCCTGTTGCCGTACACCTCCGCCCTGCCGTACCACTCCGTACCTGGTGCACGCTGGTGTCCAGCGAGCGGAAGACCGCCTTGGCCAGCTCCCACACCACCCAGGCGTCGCCCGTGCGCAGGTGGCTGCGCGAGTAGACGACGCCCTCGGAGGGCTTGAGGCCCAGCTCCTTGGCGGTGTTGGGGTGGGCCAGCTCGATGGCAATGGGGACCAGGCCGGCGTCCTTGTCGCCCTTCTCGACGTCCCTGCCGGAGCACAGGCGATAGTGGGGATTGGAGGAAGGCGGGATGTCAAGAGCAGCACAGTGTTGCTTGGGCAGCGCGCAAGCACGCAGAGGGCTTGCAAAGACAGGGGTTGCTTGCAAGGGGCTGACGCTCAGGTCCGTCCCAGCCCAGCCCACCGCCCGCTCACTTGCGCAGGTAGTAGAGCGCGCGGCCGGCGTGCTGCACGATCTTGCCGGGCTGGTTCTGGTCCTTGCCGGCCTCGCCCCAGTAGGCGCTCAGCGCCCAGTAGTCCTGCCAGAATAGCCGCGGCTTGCCGCCCGCCTGCGCGTCCGCCACCAGGGACTCGAGCGTGGCGCCCTGCAGGTCGTCTGCGTGATACGGGGCGGCAGCGGAAGATAGGGCGGGGTTGGCACTTGGCAGGCGAAGGTTGAGGTTGAGGAGACGCGGAGACAAGGGAGCGGGGCGAGGCCATGAGAGGGCGCGCAAGAGGCTTTACATATGCACGCGCTCGGCAGGGAGGGCTTGTGGCTTGTGGTCCATGCCGTTAAACGAGGCACCTGCAGGACACACGGCCCTGCAGCCCGAGCAATCCCAACCGCTCAACCCACCGTTGACGTGCTCAGAGCGAATGGCGGAGCCCAGCTTCTCGGGCAGCTCGCGCAGGGCCGTGAGCGTCACGGGGTTGAAGCCGGCCAGCGCCTGGCGGCCCATCTCAGTGTCAGAGTCCCAGGCGTCACGCCGGCCGTCCAGCACCTTGGGCACCTGCATGTCGTGTCAAGAGTGCCAGCTGTTGAATTGGAGTGCGTGGAAAGTGGAGTGGCAGCCGAGCGTGACAGCCTGCGTGTGGCTGGCCGCATGCTGACCACATCCCAGTCCACCACACAACCACTAGAACCCAACCGCCAACCATCAACCACCAACCACCGCCACGCACCGGGAAGCGCAGCAGGTCGTTGATGCCCTTGTTCTTGACGCGGTCCAGCACAGCGCCCAGAACGCCCGGCTCGGGCAGCAGCCCGTGCCCGTCCGCCGCGGCCCGCGCGCCGCGCGCGGCGGTGACGTCATCAATGTCGTCATCGTCGTCCGCGAACCCCGGGGCCCCGGCGGGCCCCTTGCGGTCCGCCAGAATGGAGCGGTTGATGCTGTCGGCCTCTGCGTCGTCCAGACTGAAGTCCCAGCCTGCGGAATGCCGAAAGGACAACGTTCGGTTGGTAGGTGCGGGTGTATGTGCACGTCAGCGGGAGTGCTGGGCAGATGTGAAGCGGGGCCAGTACGAGTGAGGCGCGCACCCACCGGCGGCCTTGGTGGCTGAGGACGGGTTGAGCTCGGCCGGGGCGCGGCTGTCATCCTGCGGGGGACGCACACACGAGGAGCAGCATGGTCAGCTCAAGGAAGTGCGTAAACCCCGCCCCCGTCTCGGGCCGCCGCCTGGCCCCAAGCCAACGCCCGCTCTTGGCTAAGCCCCTCTCCATTCGCTCGCCCCCGCTTGAATCCCCCTCCAGCAAGACCTGCTCATGTGCGGCAGTGCAGTACGACAGCCCCCATCGCAGTGCCGTACGGCATCTGTCGTACACTCACGTAGAACATGCGCAGCACGTCGTCGAAGCTGTTGAAGGTGCGGCGGCCCAGCCCAGCCCGCGCCAGGCCCGCGGCGGCCGCAGGCAGCGCCTCCAGCGTTGCGCCCTGGAAGTCAACCGACTTGTGGTAGCTGAACTGCTCGTCTGCAAGCAAACGCAATCAAAAGCAAAGATAAGTAACAATTGCAGACCCAATAAGGTTGAACCGCACGGTGGCCCGTTCAGAGCGTGTGAGGGCACGTGTGAAACCGGGCCCACGCCGCTTTGCGGCCGCAGCAGGGGCGCAAGAGGCGCCGGAGCAGGGGCAGGGGCGCCGCCGCTACAGGGTACGGTACCAGCACATCAGGAGTTCAGGGCCCTCCTCACCGAAGGGCAGCCACATCTTCTCGCCCTTGGCCGGCGGCTTCTCGCGGTCGCTGTTGGGCTGAGTGCCGCGGTTGGTGGCCAGGCGGCGGGGGTAGGGCAGCTCCTTGCTGCCACCCAGACGGGGGCGGTGCTCGCTGCCGGCACTCAGGTCGTCGTACGTCTGCAAAACGCGGGTGTACGACAAAGGGAGTGTATCAGAGTCGAGTTTAGAAGCGCATGGAGTGCGTGGAAGCGCCCGCGCCCTCCCCTTCCCCCCTTGTGAGCAGCGCCACACCGCCACACCGCGTCGCTGAACGCACGTGCTTATGCTGCCGCCAGTACCCATGTTGACCCGACCTCTTCAGCGCGTGATCCGCCCCCTCACCTGGTACCAGTAGATGCGGTCCGCCGGCTTGCGCTCCTCCATGCGCGTCGTTGGGTTGCCCTGCAGGTACGGCGAACGGAACAGATAACCTCAGCGCCTCCCCACAATTTATGCCAGTCCTCCTCTCCTGCCTCCCGAGCCTTCGGGCCCCAACTGCCGAGCCCGAGCCGCACCGAGGCCAACCGCTACCCGCCACCTGCCTGCAGCTGCTTGAGCTCGTCCTTGCGGTCGTCCAGCAGCGAGCGCGGCGTGTCCTTGGGCAGGAAGGCCTCTCCGATGAAGCAGGTCCGCCAGCCCTGGTCGGAAGAAACCCACGAGTTGGGCGTGAGCACGTACACGTGCTTGGCGCTGCGGGACAGAGAGAGGTGTGAGAGGGAGGTGTGGTTGAGAGAGGAGGCGTCAGGGGGGACAGGGGTTTGGGGCAGAGGGGTGGATGCGAAGAGCTGGATCGGTTGGGTTTCGTGGGGGGTCAGGTGGCCAGTATCTCCCGGTCGCCTTCCGCGCCTCACCTGACCAGCTTGATCGTGCCGATGAACTCGACAGTCGCGTGGCCATCCTTCTCGCGGTCCGTACGGATGAGTACGGCACCCGGCTCCGAGATGGAGGCGGGCAGCGTGATGGGGCCAGAGCGGCGCCAGCCGCTGGTGCCGTCCGTGTTGGGGTTGACGACCGGAGGACGCCACGTGTCAATGCTCACGGGGTCGGAGCGGGTCTCGCTAACGCGGTCCACAATGACGATCTGGATCCCGGTGCCGGTGTCGCTGAAGGGCGGGGCGTGGAGGCGATGCGCCGCGGGGACGGGGCGGTTAGGCAGGATTCCGCAGCCATCCGCAGGATTCGTGTAACGCCACGTTTCAGCGGTTGGGCCGCGCGCCGGGATCAACTCCCACCTACTCCCGCCCCTGGCGAGGATAAACGAGTCCACGGTGCAACGCTCACACGACGTCAGTCTGCCGCCCCGGTGCTCACCGCTTGAGCGGCGCGCCCGACGTAATAGTGCACTCCCAAACTTTGACCTTGCTTGCACCGTTGCCTCCAGCGCTCCCGGAGTCGCTGCTGCTGCTAGCTGCGTTTTGCTGAACTCGCAGCGGGGCAGCGGAGGTTGCTGCCTCGGTACTCTGCGTGTAGCCCATCCTCGGTCCTCGGAGACGGCGACCGCTGGACGCACTCCCAAGTCGAAGTGCTGTCGCCTTGCTGGAATGCACAGCAGCGCGGCCACTCAATCCAGTCTGCGCAACACCGCTGAGCAGCATCTGCATCAGATTTTGAACAACTAGCTCACAGCTGAGGGGTACCGGTGGTGTGGATCGGCGAGGTCGTTCAGTCTGGGTGATAGTGACGGAGTGTTGTGGGAACGTCGCTATATAGGCCGTATAGGCCCGTCGGGGCCTGTCGCTCGAACTCTAGTGATTCCCGCACGAGTCGTCCCTATCAGAGCGCGCGCCAAGTGTCGAGTTTAGGCACCGCAGTGGTTTCTTACAGGCTGCTTTGCAGCGGTCAAATAGGCGGGGCAGGAATAGCGTTCTGCTACTGCTACAGCGTCTGAGGCCGCGGGGCGCCCGTCCGCCATTGCACGGGACACGTAACCGACTTTCTCGCCGAGTGCGCTGGCCATTCCGGCATAGACCGTAGGGTGGTCTGTCTGAAGCTCCCGGCAACGTGGCGGACGGGCCGCCAACGCGGCCCTAGCCGTCAACCGACGCCCTTCCATGAATTGCCACGAACCCGACCCCGAAGCGCTCCCCGCTGCCCGTAGTTCTGGCTTCACGCCCCTTCAAGTCGCATGACAACCGTGCGCTCCCTCGCTCAGAGACGTGGGCCCCACGGTACCCCTGGTGAGAGCAATGGCAGTTAATATGGTAAGGGCATGGGTCCCCTCACTGCAACACTCGGCAACACCGGGCATCGAGGGCACGGGTCCCCTCACGGCGGCCCACAAAGATCTGTCACGCTCCTCATCCGATGGGAGCAGTTGCGGTGCACACCTGGAAACCCCCCGAATTATAAGAGATATAAGCTCACGCAGGCTGATAAGGGTGGAGGTGTCCAGCCGTCCGTCCACACGTGGTGAGCAGGGGGGCCCCGTCGGAGGCCCCCGTAATTCAGGCTCCATCGTCGCTCTGAGCCGGACGGCCGCTCGTCGCCCCCGGCTCACCACCCCTGTCCTCACCATGTGTCCCCACCGCAGCCAGTGCACTGGAGGCTGCGCTTTAGCACTTTCACTTCCACCCTCACGGGGGTCCTTGCAGCTCAGGGTGTCGACATGCCCGTCTCGTGCGCGGCTGCTTCACCTACACGATGCGGCTTCTTGCCACGTTGTTCTCGTCAAAGGGTGCCGGGCAGACCTCTCCCCATCTTGTGACCCCGCCTGGGTCAGAGGGGGTTACCACTCGTGCCCCGTGCTGGGAGGCGAGGCGAGCGTAGCCTCTCATGCTTGTGGAATACGTGTCTGCGGCCCACGTGGCGTGAGCGGCTGTTCGAACCACCGTGTGTGGACTTTCAGGTCTAGGCCTACTAGGCTCCGTCGAAATGCGAATCTAGAGTTATACAATCAAGTGAATTATGCTCTGGAGCGCATCAAGCATGCCATTTGCAAACTGCCATGCTTGCATGACCTGCAATCCGCCCTGAGGTGCAGTCCGCAGTATCCTGGGGTGGATGCGTACCGGTAGGAGGTCTGCACGCTGCCCCTGTTGCAGGCCTTCAGGGACCCCATCAGACAACACGCCTAAACCTCACACGTGTGGTGGTGTGCACGTCACACGTCACCACTGCTGCTCCCGCCGTTCGTCTCAGTCGCCAGGAGACTCTTGTCGAGGGGCGACCTGTTTTCGGGTCCAGGGTCTGGAGTCCAGACCGGCTGCTTGACACTCGGTGTGGGCCTCCCTTCTGCACGCGGCGGAGCCGGTCCAAATTCCGACGAGAGCAATGCTGGAAGCAGGGCTGACTGCTGAGGAGCGCCCCAACGACCACCAGATTGCTGGGCATCGAAGTGGGGAGCCACAGTGGGGAGCAGGGGTGGTGGGGAGCGACAGTTCCCTTCGGCTGGTGGAAGTAGTGGCAGGCCCGCCCTTGTTGCGGTGCCGTGAGCTGAAGGTCATCCCCGTCCACCGGGCGCTGCGTCTTGCACGGCGCAAAGGCCCACGCAGATTGCAGCTTGGGATGTCAACAGGGGGCAACAGCCTGTGGTGGGCTGGTGGCAACCTGTGGTAACGGGCGTGGCGCAAGGGGGGCCGCCGCACAGCGACGGGAGCTCTCTGGGGCCCGACTGCTGTCGAAGCGCCGGGTGGGTGGGTAAGCCTGCAGCCTGCGGAGAGGAGGGTGTCACACGCACGCACGAAATACTCCGAATGCGTTTGTACGTGTTTGCGTGGAGACCCCCCGGAGACCGCTTTGCGGGTGGATACCAGTTCGCGTGGTGCCACCCGGGGAGCACGCCGGCGGGTACGTGTCAGATATCGCGCGTCGCGGACCCTTCTCTTCTAGAAGCCCGTGGTGGACTGCTTCCGATGCTATGTTGATGGCCGCAAGACTGTGGAGCGGCGCGTTCGCTAGGAAGTGGAAGGATGGAGCAGTCGCCTGGACCCCCCGGCCCAGGTCGCATATAAACAGTAAGCAAAAGGATGTTTGGAGCCTTATGTGAGCCAGCCGAGCGCCAGCGGCGCGAGGCGGGCTGCGTTCCCGGGTATCACCCGATGGCGCGTCTCCCCGAAACGCCCCCGTGAGCCCTGCCGACCAGCGGACTACGAGCCTCTGGCAACAACGTTAAACCTGGTGCGGCAATGGGTGTATTGGAGCAGGAGGAGCAAAAGAAGCTTGGGCGGTGGGCCGAGCCGGCCCACCGTATGAACCCGAGCCCGCATAATGGTAAGGAGCTATTTGGAGTATGGACATCTGGATAAGGAGGAGTTGTTTTCCTGAAGCGGGCGTTCCGTCGTGACGGGCGCCAAGTACGAGAACCGGCCGGAGCCTGCAGACGACTGCAGAGTTGCCGGCAATAGGTTGTTTGTGTGAGTTGAGAGCGAGTCTAGGTGAGCGAGCCAGGTAGGCGTGTGCGCTGCGGGTAGGCTGTTTGGGTTTGGGGGTGCGGCAGCCCGCGCAGGCAGCAGCCGGCCCCCTAGCGCTTGTGTTAGGTGAACTGTGGACTTTGGGCGCGAGCGCAGGTCAGCGGAGGCTCCGCAAGAGGAGCCCTGGCTTCACGCTCTGACCGGGCGCGCCGAAGAAGCGTCCGGCCCCCAGCCGCCTTCCGCCGCACACAAGTCGATACACCCGGATACGGAGGCGCCGCCCACACGCCCGGGACGGCCCCTGGCGCTGCTTCGGCACCCGAACGGTGCGGGGCCCGCTCGTCCCACTGGCGGCTGCCGCCAGAGCCGCCACTGGGCCTGCATGGGGCAACCGAACGGAGCGCCCATCCCAGAGTTCCGATACCGCATGGGCGACTGCCGTACCAATCCGGGCGCGACGGGAGGCTTAAATAGCCGCCCGGCCGCATTTCCAGGCATAACCTACCCACGAATCGAGGCGCTCAAGGCCTCGAACCCGGCTCTCTTCTCCCTCTTCGCTCTCTTCTCTCTCTTCTCTCTACGTCCTTGGTACTGCACGACTTGAGCACCCGTACTCTCGATATCGCGTCCTGTAATCCCGCTTCCTTCACCCACGCCCACTTTCCCCGCTTCACCCTTTCCCACATCACGCGATAGGATACGGCCTGTGTGAGCTTGCTTACGTAGGTCGCCCCCGATTACCGTGAGCTCGGTAAGCCTAGGCCCGGCTTACCCCTGTTCCCCCAATTGCCCGCAGGTGGACGCACCTCCTGCCTGGCCCGGACCCACGCGCGGAGCCCCTCCCGTCTCCCCCCGTGTGCCCCCCTTTTCCCGTGCCCGCAGGTGTTCAAGCACACCTGCCCTGCACTCGCACCCGAGGCGAGTCAAGCCACTCCCCTCCGAGTGCCCCCTTTGTGTGTGCCCCGTGCCCGCAGGTCTTCCCTGCCGGCCTTGGACGTGTGAGCGCGCGTGCAGGACAAGCTCTCCTGCATCGAGCCCCGTGTGCTCTTCCCTTGCCCTTGCCCTGCCTCCCCGCAGGTCACGGACACACTGCACCCAGGACTCGCCGGAGACCCTTGCCCGCACGCCTCGAGAGATACCTGCCTGTGGGGTGCACATACCCCAGTCCGCCAGGGTCTCTCACCTTTAGGCATCTGTGGGTTCGAAAGAGCCGAGCGCCAGCGAGGCGGCACGGCATAGATTGCATTCTGCACTTGCACTTTGCTCTCCGCCTTGCCTGCCCTGCCTTGCCTTGCCCTGTCGCCCTGCCCTTTCTTCCCCCTTGCCCGTTCCCCCAGGTTCGTACGCGTCAAGCCTTCCCTGCTCACGCGTGAACCCTCTCTCCGTCTGCTCTGCCCGTGCACCCCCTCTGTGCACCGGCCCTTCTGTCTGGTTCCCTTATCGCCGCGTGCATTGCGCCTGCACCCCGGCCCCTTGCTTTCCCCTTGTTTCTCCCTTGTTTCCCTTGCCCCAGGTCTGCGCCGACGCCCTGACCTGGTGACACACCCTTGTCTGCTCAACCGTACTTGCATTCACTCTTCGCACGGGATTGCACTCCGTTTCCCCTGCCTTCGGTTATTCCCTGTTCTCCCCTCCGGTGTGACGAGTCTTCTTACTCGGCACTCCGTAAGACGTTAATCCGGTCCAAGGGCGCTTGTGGAGAACATCGTTGAGGCTTACTAACGTGCTACACCCTCTGCTTCGAGCGAAATTTTGGGTACGCACTTTGGTCAGCCTACTAATCCTTGCGTTCCTCCCCGCTCTGCGTGCCACAAGGGGTAGGGCAAGACTGGAGAAGGCAAGGTCAAGGGAGGGAAACGAGCGAGCGGAGAGCGAGGGAGGGGAAACAGGGGGAAAGCAGCGGAAGGGGGCGTGCCGCTCGGATTGAGGGCGACGGCGGGAAACCCCTCGCGCAGCAACAAAACTCTCCCCCAAGCACCTTCCACCGCAGCAAAGCGCAGAGCAAGGCATACTCTTGCAAGCAAGCAAGATGGGCAGCACTCGCGCGGCCCTGGCGCTCTTGCTCCTGGCCGCGCTCCGAGGCAGCGGCGCCGCGACTCCCCCGGTCGCAGCGTCCCACAGCAGCAGCCATGCGCAGGAGCAAGGACACAGCAGCAGCACGGACGTCGCTACAGTGTGCCTCGGTGAGGGCCTGCGGCGAGTCTCCCGCCTCGGGCGCTCCCCTGTCCCTGCTTGCGAAACCTGCTTCACAGCGAGCTGTTCCTTGCTTTTTTCCTGTGCCGCAGGCGCAACCGAGGCGCTAGCAGCGGCTGTGTTGGTGCTGGACCTGCGAGCGACCAGCCTGGCGTGCTCGCGATCTGCCTGCAGGCTCGAGCGCGAGACTCCAACAGGGCACGAGGAGGGTTCTGAAGGGGCGCTGGTGCTGGGCACCAACGTGCTGAAGATCCCGCCATCCTGGCCAGCTGACGCACGGGTCGCCGAGGTGAATGGCTTGAGCGCGACCCAGTCGCTCTCGATTAACTGCGACTCTGGTTGCACTCCTGAACCACATCGGGTGGTGATTGGTGCGAGCGCTTGTGAGCCGGGTTGGGGACATGGCCAGCAGGCCCCGATGGGAGCTGGCGGGGTAGAGGGGCCCCCATCGGCAGGGGACTCCGTTCGTGGCGTCGGTAACTCCTCGGGCCTGGATGGCATAAGCTTCCCTGTGTACCGCGTTGACGTGCGGGTGGATCTGCCGGTCAGTCAGGTCACGGCTGGAGGAAGGGAGTGCAGGTCGTCGGGCGGGCGTGGGTCCCTCGCGATGGGCATGTCGGTGACCCTAGTCGTGTTGTTGGGGCTGGTGGGGACGGGGCGGTATGTGGCCATGTGTCAGGTGCGCAAGCTGTACGTCATGTCAGGTGGCCGGTGATGACAGCTGGAGCGAGGGCTCCCTGGTGAAAGGGGCGGGGGGCGAGGGAAAGAGCGGGGGTTCCGAGTGTATCGTGTCGCGGACAGGTCGGCCTTGACCCACCAGGGCTGCAAAAACCCATGAATTAGCCCTAATTGATACAATTGTGTATCAACGCAGTAAGCGATGTACACTGTCCCACCTCGGCACTCTGGGCCCGTAAAGTCGCAGCGCTGACCGCTAGCACCCTTTACCCGGGCGTGCGCCCAAGCAAGCCCCATAAGCAGGCGCATAGCAATGTATATGTAGACCATACTGGTGCGGTTCTAGGGCCTCGCCGGTGTCAGCAGTCGCCAGCATGGCTTCCGACTCGTTCGAGCTCACCAGCAGCATCAGCGGCCTGTCGACGGATATCAGCATCGACCATGAAGATGCTCCGCCAGCTCGCGCGGCCCCGGCGGGTCGAGCAGGCGCTCCGGCCGCTCGGCAGTCGGCATCAGCGTCGGCAGGGAATCGCAGCGCCCGGCCTGCGGCCAAAGCCTCGGACTCGTTTGAGCTGTCGGTGTCGGGATCGATCGACCTGTCAGGCTCGCTGGAGATAGACCACGGGGCTGCCCGTCCCTCGGCCCCAGCGCGCGGCGGAGGCGCCAGCATCCCGCGGCCCGCCTCCCGCGGCAAGCCCAGGCCGGTATCAGGTGCGGACCCCGACCGGCTCTGGTTCTGGCATGTGTGGACAGGAATCTCTCACCAGGCCACCCCTGAGGGCTCCGCGCATTGGGGTTCCTGCCGCTGGGTGCTTGCCGCCCGTTTGAGCGTTCATGACACCCGTCATCCCCCTTGCGCCCCTTTCCCCGGTGCCCTGCACCCAGCCGGCCGCGCCCCTGCACCCTGGGCGGGTGCTGATGACAGCGGGAGCCTGTCCATATCTCTGTCTGCCTCTGAGGACCTCGGGGACATCTCCATAGAGCACTCGGGCTCCACTGCAGGGGCGGGCGGGGGCAGGGCCAAGCCAGCCGCACGGGGCGGGGCCGGCGGCAAGCCGCCGCTTCCCAAGGCCGCGTCCCATGGCAGGCCCCCGGCAGGGCGCAGGTGCGGGTGGGATGCCGGGTGCGGAGGGGGCTGGCGGCGTGGCGAGGGGTGAGGGCAACGGGGGCATCGGCACTGGCTTGGATGAGGCTCACTGCCGCCAGAGGGGTCGTATTGTACGCTAGGAGAAGAGGGAGAAGGCAGAGGCTCAGATGGCGAACTGCTTGCTGGCACTTGACATAAGTGCTCTTTAGCTGAGTGTTGGATCACGCCCCGGGATTGCTGTGCAGGGAGTCGGCTGTGGAGGTCCTGAACCTTGATGGCCCCCGTCCCAGCAAGGCAAAAAAGGTGCGCACGGCGGAAGGGGCCGTGGGGACAGACGCATCAGGGGGCGCTCGGGAGGGCCCTCTGACAGCTCCAACCTGTACCCTCACATGCCAGTGCCTGGCACTGCCAGTCCGGGTTGACACGCTGCATGCGCGGTACGTATGCCGCAGGGCCCCGCCTCCAGTGCGTACGTGGACTCGGATTTTGAGATGAGTGGATCCAGCATCTCGATTGACCAAAGGTGCGCTGCCAGGCGGCAAGTTCCGGGCCGCATCCTCGTTCCGTCCTGCAGCATGTCCGCTAAGCCATGCCCCTCTCACGTTTTGCCCCGCACTTTACGTCTCATACCCGCAGCATGTCGATCGAGCATAGCCTGGAGATGGAGCCACCCCCGCGCCGCCACGTAACGCCCATCAGCGGCACCCCCGCCGCGGCCGCAGCCGCCAAGGCCAAAGCCCGAGCGAGCGAGAGCTTCGAGCTCTCTGGCAGCATCGACTTCAGCGGCAGCGGTAGCATCGAGGTTGGCGCGGGCGGCGGCGGCAGGGCCGAGGTGATGCGGGTTCCGGCTGCCAAGGCCTCTGGCGGGGGCAACATCAGTATGGGCAGTGACCCCAGCATCAGCGGCAGCATCAGTCTCAGCGGCAGCAGCATAGACATCACGGGGAGCCTAGACCTTGACGCGTCTGGGGGCCGGGCCGGCGGTGGCAAGGCGGCGGCAGGGAGGCCGCCCACGCGGCGTCCGCCGCCGGCTCCTGCACGGGAAGAAGCGCGGACGCCGTCTCTGTCGGGTGAGCCTTTCTTGCTGGGGACTTGGGTGGGAAGCTGTAGCGCTTTGCTCTCTGGGCATTTGGGTTAGCAAGCTTGATCTGGGGACTTAGGGTTCAGGGCGAGGCCGCCGTCCACCCATAGTTGCCTTTACGCGCCCGCCCGCCCGCCCTTACTGTGCTTACAAAGCTGGGGCACTTGGAGAAGGCATCGCGTGTCTTACTGCTTCTTGGCTCTATTCCCTCACAGGCTCCAGCTTCGCATCGTCCGACGACGGCGGGGACCGGCGCGGGGGCGGCTCGGGCCGGCGGCCAGCCTCAGCGGTGCGCCACCTGTCCCACCTGAAGGTGACGCGGGTGGTCCGAGCGCCGTGTGCAAGGCCCAAGAAAGCAACTTCAGCGAAGCTTAGCGAAAAGTCTTTTGATGCTGACTTGGATGCGGCATCTCTGTTCCTCTGTGTCTGCAACCGCAGGACGGCTCCCCGGCAGGGCGATCTGGGTCGGGTCGCAGCTCCGTGGGCGGGCTCACGGCCGAAGCGGCCTTTGCTAGCGGCTCCTCCCGCAGCCGCAGCCCCAGCTTTGGAGCCTCTCCGCGCCGCAGCCCCAGCCGCAGCGGCACGCACTCCCTCAGCGGCGGCAGCAGCGACGGCGGCGGCCGGACGATGCTGATGTCAGCAGAGGATCTTGACGACATGCGCGCTCGGGGAGGCGGCGGCGGCGGTGCCGACATGACCTTCAGCATCAGTGGTGACATCAGCATTGCGCACAGCGACGACTTTGAGACACCGAGAGTTGTGGCGGCGGCGAAGGCGCCGGCGGCGGCGCCAGCGCGGCAGGCACGTGCCTCGACTTCGATTGAGCTTAGCGACTCGCTCGTTTCGGTTGGATCGGATGGCTCGGGCACCGCCGCCAACCGTCGCGGCGGCGGCGGCGGCGGCGGCGGCCGGTCGGCGTCGCAAAGGCGCATGGGCGAGAGCGGCGGCGTCAGCTCGCTACGCGCCGCCAGCAGTCGCGACGCTTCGTCTTCCGACGACGGCGGTACGCGGCGGCGGCACGGCGGCAAGGGCCTGGCGTCCGCCTCCGTCGACGTCGGTGTGTCGGTGGCAGCGACCGCCGGCGACCGCCGCCGCAGCTCCGCCACTGTGTCACTGTCTGAATCCAAATCATCAGGCGCCTCTCGATCCGCATCCCAGTCGATCGTTTCGGAGGCTAGTAGAGACGGCGGTCGGCCTAAGCTGATGACTATGGATGACCTTCAGGTGAGGCTTTGCGCTGCAAAGGTTGTGTGTGGGACTGCGGGCACTGGCGTAATCACTGCTGAGTGCCGGGGTCGGGTGCTGATTGCTGGGCCTGGTCCTCGTTATACCAGGGGCTGGCAAGGAGCCCTGCCGTACGGACGGTGCTGTTGCCGTACACTTGTGTACACGCTTGCTGCTGCCGTCCTCTGGCTTCTCTCGCGGCTGGATCACTCTCACGGCGGTTCCTTTCCCTGTCGGCCCCTCGCCTTTGCGTGCAGGAGGTGGCTGCTTCCGTGAGCGCCCGCAGCGACTCCCTCCACAGCCACAGCAGCAGGCGCAGCAGCCAGCGGCGGAGCCGCAGCCCGAGCCGCAGCCGCAGCGGTACCGTCTCCATGACAAGCGGTGACAGCCCCCCACGGGTGCGGCTGCTGGGCATCGACGCTCTGGAGGCGGCACAACCTGTGGTACTGCCGCCAAGGGCCAAGAGCCCTGAGCCGGAGAGCAGTGTAGGCGGGAGCGAGGTCAGCAGCATCCTCAGCAGCCGCAGCGGACGGAGTGGGCAGAGCGGGAAGAGCGGCAAGAGCGGAGGGAGTGGGGGGAGCGGGCGGGGCAAGGAGGAGGCGGGGGAGGAGGAGGACCCGCTTGCGGACCTGGAGATGGTGCAGGAGGACAGCGGCAGCAGCGTGGAGCACATCATGGACATTACTCAGCTGACGCGGGTGGCCTCGGTCGGGGCAGAATCCAAGGTGAGCCGTGCTGGGGCCTAGCTAGGATCTCGACGATAGCAACTTCGTGACGGCGGGACCTGGGTGCCAACGGCCCCCAGGCCTTGGCACGACAGATGCAAGGACTAAGTCACGACGGGTCCTTGCCGTTGGTTGGGTCCGCAGGCAAGCTCCCGGCGCGCTGCCTCCAGCCCCCGCTCCAGCGTCCGCAGCCCTCAGAGCCGCAGCGCCCGTAGCAGCCGCGGCGGCGGGAGCCGGGGGAGCGACGACCGGAGCAGCGTCAGGAGCAGCCGTGAGGGCGGGGGTGTCCGCCAGTCGGACGATGACCCGTTGGCTGGGCTTCCGATGGTCCAAGAGGACAGCGACAGCGATGCTGAGCACATCATGGACATTACTCAGCTCACGCGCGTTGTGTCGGCGCGGACGGGGTCGCCGGTGAGTGGGGCTTGACGGCCTCTTGGCTTGTCGCGCGGCTGGGGCTAGACATCCGTTCTCGGGCGTTGGGTGCAGGGCGGGGGTTGCCATGTGGTTGTCATGCGGTGGTGCGGGGCCGGCTCTGTCGCATGCCGTACGTTTCCATCTACCTGGTTTTATAAGCACGTGGGCCACCTGCGCCTCTGCCCACCAGTCCGGCCGTGCCAGCGCGGGGGAGGAGGGCGACGCTTACGAGGAGGACTTCGAATCCGTGCCGACCGAGTCAGCAACGGCCTCTCGCGACGTCTCGCGAAACACCTCGCTCGCGAGCCGCAGCCTGCGTCGTCGCGACTCCCTGCCAGCCGGCTACGTCGAGCCCAGCTTCACGCAGCCCGGCGGCGCGTCTCGTCCCATCCCGCCGATCCAGGAACGCTCCGAAACCGGGTCCGCCACCAGCTCGTACGGCAGCTCGTCCAGATCCGGCAAGCGCAGTCGAACCGCCGCGGCGACGCCAGGGGCGGCGGCGACCGTGGCGCGGCCGGTCGCCGCGCGGCGGGCCGGAGCCGCTGCATCGCCGCCGCCAGCGCTGCGGATGACCCCAAGCGGCCGTATCCCTGACCCGGCGGCGGTGGGGAGCCCGCTGCCTGCGTCACGGGCCGGCGAGCGACGGCCTCGGTCAAGTGCGGGGACCGTGGAGGCGGAGGAGAGCCTCATGGCACAGGCCGTTCGGGAAGGTGCGTGCCAATCCTGGGACCAACCAGAAGCTGCGGGGGAAGAGCAGGGGAAGCTGCAGCTGCCAGGGAGCATGGCATGGCGTGTCGTGTGGTGAGGGCCTGGTCGGGTGACGGTGGGAGGAAGGCTTCGGGGCATGGTGCTCGCCGTGTCGAATTTACAGCTCAGCATGAGTAATGCTACGCCGCCGTACCCTGCCGTACAGATTCGGAGCTGTCGTCTGCTTCCATGCGGGGGGAGTCGGCGGACGCCTTCGAGTCCCCGGGCGGGACCACCCTGGACGCATCCCGCATGTCACAGGTGGGCGCAGCTTTGCATCCGATTCGGACAGAAGTCCGGACGTTTTGTCACCACGGGGTTTTCTTCATGCTCCAGGGCCTCTTGTGAACACGTCGGGCCATACCGTACTCACGGGCCCCGCCGTGCCGCTGTTCTTGCATCCGCATAGAGACCGTGTTGCCACAAAGGGGACTGCGGTCTGCTGAGGCTCTCCCTGGGGCTCCCATCGTGCAAAGCTTCCTAGCGGGGCTTCTTCTCCTGCTCTCAAACCCATTCCTGATCCGCCCCATTGAAACCATGCCCCTCCCTCTCGACCTCTGCTGCCCCCATGTCCAGTCCGGCACGCTGCCCGGCGCCGCCCCCGTGGCCCCCGGCTGGACCATCCCCCGCGCCGACCTGGGCCGGGGTGGGCACGGCGGCGCGGGCGGCTACCGGGGCGACCCCCTGGCATACTCGCGGGACTCGGAGCTGTCGGAGGAGTTCATCCCGTCGCAGGTGGGGGGAAGCCGTGGTTGGGGCTATGTTGGAAGTTGCGTGCTGGTCTTCGGCTTGACGCCTTGCTCACGGCATGCCACCGCACATGCTTTGCCTTCTTCCCTGCTCCTCCCGCACCGCAGGGCATGCAGCGAGTGCTGGGCGCAGGCCACCCGGAGTTCCGGCCGCTGCTGCCCGCCCACCCCGCCGCCGGCCCCGGCCTGGCCACGCCCGGCGGCCAGGTGCCCGTGCCGGCCTTCACCACACGCGGCGTGCCCTCGCCCGCACAGCCCTCCTCGCCCTTCGCCGGCCAGCCCACCACAACCCCCTTCACCCCTCAGCCGCTCCAGCCCCAGCCCGCCCAACCCCAACCCCAGCCGCTCCAAGCTCAAGCGCAGCCCCAACCACAACAGCTACAGCCGCAGACGCAACCGCAACAGCAGGCACAGGCCGCCTTCTTCCAGCCCCAGCCGCAGCCGCTGCAGCGGCCGATTCCGGCGCTGTCGTTTGGCATTCCAGCGCCGCCGCTGACGTTGGAGGCCAAGCTAGAGGCGCTGGGGCTGTTGCCTCCGCCGGAGCCGGACTTTGGCTCCCCACGGCGTCGCTCCACGTACGGAGGCACGCCGCCGTCGCTGCAGCCCCTGACGTCGGCAACACTGCAAGAGGATCAGGTGAGGAGGGCGGAATGCTGGGCACCGGGTAGTGCTTGGTTGCGGTTGCAACGAGGGGTAGCGATGTGACAAGCTAGGAAGGTTCTGGGAGGGGTCACATGAGCGCATTGGTACCGTATCCGATGGCTGGGGAGTCAGAGGCTTTCCCCTCCTGTTGCTCTTGCTGTCTGGCCGCTCACATCCAGCGTGTTGTGCCTTTGTACACCGCCAACAGGCGCCGTACAGCCCCGTACACTACGAGCAGATCTACACCAGCAGCCGCTCCCCACCCCACTCGCCACAGCGGTACGGCGAGCCGCAGCCCTCCGCCGTACGGACGTCGACGTACGGCAGCGCCTCGGAGCTGCCGTACCCACCCCCCGTCCGAACGTCGTTGTACGGCGGTCAGGACCGGCCCTCGTCGTACGGCGGCGCCCCGGAGCCGTCGTACGCTCGTCCGCTGCCCGCGATGCCCAAACCATCCCCGCCGCCACAGTCGCCGCCGCCGCCGCCGCCCCGGCCGCCGCCGGAGCCTGTGTCCCCGGAGGTTGCGGCGGCCGCCGCGCCGCCGCCGACGCTAACCGCCATCATCGCCACGCAGACAGACGTGTACTCGAATGTGGTGGATCTGGATCCGATCCCACGGCCCGGCACCGTCAAGCTCCGGACCGTCGCCACGCAGGCAAGCTGCGGAACCGGGAAGATGCGAGTTAGGGGTGCCAGGTTGCCAAGGGGTGGTGGTCGACGCGGGCCCACGAGAGCCGGTAGCCGCTACTTCTACTGGAGCTCTTTCCCCAAACCCGCTTGACGCTGTGACTTACTCTAGCGTACTTGCTGCACACTCGAAGCATGTCACATGGGTTCCACCTTGTTGCGCTCAACCAACTCGGCTTTTGTTTATCCGCACCCCGCAGTGGGGCACTCTGCACGAGATTGGGACCCAGGTGGGGAGCGGAAAAGGGGCGAAAGGGGCTGGGTCGGAAGGGCAGGCCTGCAGGGTCACGGGGCAAGAGGCCGTGTCTGAGGGGCATGGGCACGGGGCCACAAGGGGTGGCGTTAAGGGTAGAGGACGAAGAGCCGTCTTGCAAGTCTCCCTCCACGCCTCAACCCCCGCAGGTGGCCTTCAGCCCGGGCTCCAAGCAGCTGACGGAAGCGCCCCCCTACCCGACGCGTCGGCAAAACACACACACATCCCCCCACCCATCCCCGTCTTCCCTCCCCTCTCTCCCACAGGTGGCCTACGACCCGGGCTCTGAGCGGCTGACCGAGGCCCCCCCCGAGGGCCAGGAGCCGCTGAGGGAGGCGGTGCTGCCGCCCGAGGTGCGGGCGCAGCTGGCGGCACAGGCGGCAGCGCAGGTGGGGAGCGGGGTGGGGGATGAAAGGGGGAGCGTGTGTGTTTCGCCGACGCGTCAGGGGTGTGTGGTGCGGGCGCAGCTGGCGGCGCAGGCAGCAGCGCAGGTGGGGAGCGGGGTGGGGGATTGAAGGGGGAGCGTGTGTGTTTCGCCGACGCGTCAGGGGTGTGTGGAGCGGGCGCAGCCGGCGGCACAGGCAGCAGCGCAGGTGGGGAGCGGGGTGGGGCAGTGGGGTTCAAGGTACCGGCAGCTGGCAGTCTAGGTGGTCTCAAGAGAAGGTGCTGCAAGCCTGCTCAACCGCAACACCTTCCTCTCCGTGGGGAGTCCCTTGCCTCGAGGTGCCTACGCCCTTGAGGTCGCAGATCTCAGCCCATCACTCCTTCCCCCCGGTTCCCCCAGGCCGCCCACCAGCAGCAGCTGTACGGCCCCTTTACTAAGCCGCCGCCCTTGGGCAAGAGCCAGCACTCCCTTCTGCAGGTGGGCGGGGAGGGGTGGAGGGCCAATACCGCACACCGAGTGCACAGTTGCACCGGGCTTTGGCATCGAAATCGGCAATCGGCGCGGGGCCGCAATGCTGGGGCTGTACCACTGACCCATGCACGCCCCATGCACTCATGCTGCCCCCACCAACCCACCCAGTCTGGCGCCGACGCGCTGTTGGGCGGCGTGGGCGCTCCCCTCAGCGGCATTGGCCCCGGATTCGGGATCTTGTCTTTGGCCTTCCACTCCGTCAAGACCGCCGCCATGCTTGAGAACCTGGAGAGAAGCCTCACCTCCGCCGGCGCCGCCGCCGGGCTCAGTCATCCCCGTCACCTGCCGCCGCCGCCGTACGGCATGCCGCCGCCGTACGGGATGATGCCGCCGCCGCACGGCGTGCCGTACGGCGTGCACCCGGGGATGATGCCGCCGCCGCCGCCGGGCTGGCCTTGGCCGCCGGGTGCGCCGCCGCCGCCGCCGCACGGGGCGTCGATGCCGCCGATGGGCGGCGGCCCGGCGGCGCCGTCAGCTTCGCCGCCGCCCCCAGCGCGGCCGCCGGGGTCGGATGGCAAGGCGGCTGTGGCGGCGTACCGCGCTGCCGTCGAGGCTGCTGCTGCCGCGGCGGCGGCTGCCTTGGCGGCATCACCTAGCGCCGTCAAGCGGACCTCCACAACCGGAAATCCCAACAACAAAGACAGCAAGGACACGTCGAAAGCCGACGGCGGTTGGCCGACAACCACCACAATCACACCTAACGCCAGCAACGGCGGCGGCGGCGGCAACTCTGGCCTCAGCCCCCGCGGCGCCCCCTCCCGCCTCCGCTCCATCTCCTTCCGCCACGATCCCAGCACTGCTGCCGCCGTGGCATCCGCCGCCGCCGCCGCCGTCGCTGCCGTACCCGCGCTCAAGATCCCTGCCGGCGGCGCCAGCACGCTCTCCGGCGCCCTAGACTCAACCGCCGACCTCTCCCCCGGCCGTGCGGGTACCGTACCGCGCCAAAACCCGAAACGCTCCGTCAGCATCTCGCCTGCCGTACACACGCTCGGCCCGGAATCTTCCAACGTCTATCTGGGTCGGCAGCGATCTCGCCGTTTCAGCGAGATGAGCGGCGTTTCCAACGCCTACACGGAGGCGTTTGACGAGGATGACGAGGATGCTGACGAGGACGGAAGACCAGGGGGCGGATCCGACGAGAGTTCCCGGTCGCATGGTTCATGTGCGTCGGAGGAAGGCATCAAGGAGTCTCGGTCTCTTCGGAGCATACGCAGGTGCGGATGTGGGAAGGAAAATGATCTGGGATCGGGGGACAGCAAGCAAGTTGAAGACAAGGAGCTTATGGGGGATGGGGTAAGGAAGGGAGGGGGGGATAAGGGAGTCTCGGTCCCTGCGGAGCATTCCCAGGTGAGGGGTCGGGCGGAGAAGCTTGGTTGACGAACAAGGGCCGGGCGTTGTGGGTGGGGTTGTGGGCGGTGGGGTTGTGGGTGCGGGGTTCGAAAGACGGGAGGGCGTTGGTACCACTTGGTAAGCCTTTGCACGTGCATGTCTTTGACTTGCGTAGTGCCCTGAGCCTCCCTTTACCTCCCCGCTCTACACACATCCCTCCCACCCCCGCCCCCTTCCCCCTCGCCCCCCCAGCCTGCGCAGCATACCCAGCTGGAAGTCGAGTCGCAGCGCTCGCAGCCGCCGCAGCCGCAGCGGCGACGGGGCGGACGAGGTGGAGGAGGACTATGAGGAGGAGGAGTGGGACGAGGACGATGGTGAGGGGCAGGGTGCTGGGGGACGAAGGCCCAGACTCTGTGCCTCTCCACCCGTCCATACCTTACCTTCGTGCATGTTCGTTCATTTCCTTGCTGGCGGTCCTACGTGCTTCGCCTTGCGCCCGACATCCCCCTTTGCTTGAGGCCTGCCGCAACTTCCACTTTGTCCCCCACTCCTGCCCCTGCTGCAGACGAGGGCGCCGAGAGCGACTGCTGACCCACTGCGCTCACCCCCTGCGCTTATCTTGCCCAGTAGCCACCCCTCACTCTTACCGCCCTGCCCCTGCTGCAGACGAGGGCGCCGAGGACGATGATGAGGTGCTGGAGGAGATCCGCTCGCGGTCCCGGTCCCTTCGCTCCATGCGCTCCCGCGTCAGCTTCCGCAGCACGAGGTCAGAGGTACCCGAGGAGGAGGAGGTGCTGAGCTCCTCGGAGGAGAAGGCGTCGAAAGAGGAGGAGGTGGGACAGGAGGGGAGGAGGGAGGGAGGGAGGTCTCGGAGGGAGAGAGGGAGGGAGGCAGGGAAGGAGGGAGGGAGGGCGGACGGGGTCTTTCGGGTTTGGGAGGGGAGGGGGGCCAGTGGGCCGCTGAGGAGGCGGCGGGGTCGCATGTCAAGGGAGGAGGAGGAGGAGGAGGCGGGGCTGTGGTGATGCCGAGTGCTCCCATCTCTTTTGTCCCATTGCGCAAGAAGAGTCTCCTGTCGGCCCGTCGCACGCGTCCAAAAGACACATGCGTCACCCCCTCCCAACCCCGTCCCTTTTTTCTCCGCCCTGCCCCCCAACCCCCGCGCCGTTGTCCCCCCCCCCCCCCCCTAAGGTGTCCGAGTCCATCCCCGATGAGGCCTCCTCGGCGCCCACCTCCTCCGACTCGTACGGCAACGCGTACAGCGAGGACTTTGACCCCGATTCAGCATCGCCCTCGCGCGCCACGTCCTTCCGCCGCCGCAGCCTGGCGGGCGGGACCAGCAGTAGACAGGTGCGGCCCCTTTCGGGGAGGTGAAGTGTCGGAGGCGGGGTTACTAGGAATGGGTAGCGGGAACGTTCGTCCGCTCTACCTCGAGTACGACCCAAGATCCGCGTGTGAATGTCGTACGTGGGGTGAGCTCTTTGGCTCACGGCAACAGCCACAAAGACGCCCCGGACAAATCCGGGACCCTTCGGAACCCTGTCGCCCTCTTTGAGCCTGCGCCCATCTGACACCAACCCTCACACAACCCCACCCACCCCCAACACCCCTTCCCCCCTCCAGCTTATGTCCGCCGGCTCCTTCTCCTCCCGCTCGCTGCTGCGGCGGCCCTCGGTGCTGGTGTCCACCCTGGCGCCCATCACATCCAGCCGGGAGGAGGGCTTCGACGCGCGGGGGTCGTACGACCTGTCGGCGGGGGCGGAGGGGGAGGACTCCGGGCCCATGAGCCCGGGGCAGCAGGCCAGGTGGGTTGTGTCGGGGGCGGGGGTGGGTGGGTGCGAGAGCGGACCGGGAGGAATACACAGCAGGGACGAGCGGGGGATGGTAGTTGAGAACTTGAGATCGGGGCTTGCTTGGATAAAGCTCATGGGAGTTAAGCTTGGTTGTGTGAGGCAGGGTAGCAGTGCGGATGTTTTTTGCCAAGCTTCATTCTGTGACCATCCGATTGCTTGGCGGTCCGGTTCCCCAGGAGCCCGAGCAGGACCGCGCTCAACCGCATGGGCAGCATGATCCTGAAAACCTCATCCGGATTCAAGCGTACGGCATCCATCTCGATCACCATGGCGGACGACCCCATGGCGCCCAACCAGATGGAGCGCATCATGCCCGTCGTACACACGCCGACGTACGGCAGTGGCGGCGGTGGAAGTACGGCGGCCGGCGGCCGACCCACATCGGCTGGCGGCGCAAAGGAACGGCCGGCGTCGCCGTACGGCGGTGACCGCCGTGTTTCCTTCGGCGGAGGTGACCCCAAAGAGTCCAAAGCGGAAGCCGCCGCAAAGGCAGCGGAAGCCAAGGCGGCCGCCGAGGCAAAGGCAAAGCAGGAGGAGGAGGCAAAGGCGAAAGAGGCGGCAGCGGCAGCGGCGGCGGCAGCGCAGCAGGCTCAGCAGCAACAGCAGGCCTGGGGCCCCTGGATGGGCTACCCGCCGTCGCCGTACGGCGGCTACGGCTATAACCCGTACGCGCCGTACTACGGCGGCGGCTACAACCCGTATCTGCCGTACGGCGGCATGATGCCGCCGCCCGGGGCCCCGCCAAACGCCGCCGGGATGCCCGACCCGTCCTCAGTCCTGCAGTACCTGCCTCCGCCCATCCCCGTCTCATCCGGACTGTACTTCTCTCCCACCCAAGCCCACGCCCAACCCCACCCTTACGGGGCATACCCCGCCTCCCCCACCGCCTCCCAGCCCAACCGCTTCCCGGCATCCGCCTTTGCCGCTGCACCTGCACCTGCCCAGCCCAACTCCGCCAGCTCGCCCTCTGCCTCCAACTCCGGCTCCCGATCCATCTCGCCCGTGCCCTCAATCTCTGGCCAAGCCCCCACCCGCCACTCGAACCTCGTCGCCGCCGGCTCCCACCACCACACCCACACCCACCATGTCAAGTTTGCCGACTCTGCAGCCCCTGCCTCCTCCGCCGCAGCGGCGGTAGGCCTCGGAACCGCGGGGGCTGGGGCCACGGCGGCAGGTACGGCAGCGGCGGCGGCTGCCAGGGGCGGTACGGCGCCGTACGGCGGCTGGGTCGGCGGGCCGCATCCGTACACGTACCAGCCGGGTGCGCCGGGCCTGGCGGCGGCTGCCGCGGCCGCGGCACCGTACGGCCCGTCGTACGGCCTGGGCGGAGGCGGTTTCGGCCTGGGTGGACCGCCCATGTTCTCCGCAACGGTGAGAGGGGGGTCGTAGTCAGGGGTTTAGTTGCAAACACAGCTTTGACGGACGAGAGGCAGCACACGTGTGGCTGTAGGCCTGTGGTCCCTGGCCCTGAACGCTCTTCCCTTTCCTCCTGCTGTCACGGCTCTTAACCTCGCCCGCCTCATCCTCCTAACAGCCCCGGCCCCGCCCATTCCCCTGACCCCGACCATACCGGTACACCCACCGAGCCCGCCCCCGCCCCGAGGCCTGGGCAGCACCACCTCCTTCTCCCCTGCCTCATGTTGCTTAACCCGCCATCCCTTCCCCTCCCCCCACCCCCTCCCTCTCAGAGCACCTTCTCCCGCCTGGGCAGCACCCTGGCCGCGGGGGCCTACCCCGGGCTCGACCCCATGTCGGTGCGGACCATACGGCGGGACCTGGTCAACACGGCGGCAGCGATATCGGGTGAGGGCAGGGTGAGGGCAGGGTGGAGGCAGTGCATGGGGCAATCGAATGATCACCCCAGGGGAGGCAGCGCGTGAGTCGCACGAGCGGTTGCTGCGCTGTGGCCGCGGGCCTCTGCGCAAGGGCTTGCAGGGCCGTATTCTCTGAGCTAGGCCTCCTCTGAGCCATTTCATCGGCGTGGGGTTCGCTCATGGCTGCAAGGGTGTAGGAAAGTTTAGCTGGGGAAACCGAGCCCTCTTCCCGTCCCAATACTTCTTCTGCGGCTCCGGTATGCCGTGTGTTGTGGAGCAAGCGACGGCCGTCATTCCACAATCAACCCCCGGCCCCTACCGTCCCTCACCCAGGCTCCATCGGCTACGAGGACATTGTGGCGGAGGCGGGGGCGGCGGACGAGTACCGGGCACAGCTGGCGCGAGTGCGGGCACGCCTGGCGTCGGCGCGGGCGGGGCTGCCGTCGGTGAGAGAGGGGCGGCCGCGGCAGCGCTGGAGAGGGATTGGTGGGGTAGTGGCCAGACACATGCGGGGGAGGGCGGGAGCGTTAAGAGCCCATGCGTCTCTTGCACCATATCAAAAACCTCCCGACTCTATCGTGGTCCGCAGGTCCTGCCCAGCCAAGACCGGGAGGTCTACCTCTCCCGCCCCATCCGGCGGCCGGCGGGCCCCGGCTCCGGCCCCGGGGCAGCGGCAGGCACACCCTCACCCCTACTGGCGGCGGCCGCAGCGGAGGTCACAGCGGCAGCGGCGGCGGCGGAGCTGCGGGCGGCTGCGGCGGGGGTGGGAAGCCAGGGGGGCGCTGGGCGGCTTAGCAGTAGCGGAGTGGGAGCGAGGGCCGGGCTGGGGCTGGGGCTGGGCGGAAAGCTGGGAAGCACAGGCGCGGGGCTGGGGCTGAGGTCCGCGGCTCCGCCGCCCAAGATCAGCATCGTCGGGTACGGCAGTACGGCACCCGGCTCGTACCGCTACGCCACGCTGGAGGACACGCGGCGGCTGATCGAGTCCACGCGGCCGTACACGGAGGTGCCCGTGCGGGCGGGTTGAGCTGCAAGGAGGTGAGCCGTACTATGGCGAAAAGAACAAAGCTGACGATGTGGTAGCGTACGTGGCTGGGAGTAGAAGACATGGCTGGGCTGTGATGACGTCCCGAGTTCAAGGGACCAAGGGGTAGAAGATCAAGTGCTGCTGCGTCTGACTTCGGCCATGGGATAGCGCGTTCTATTCCGCTCCTCTCAGTAACCAGGAGTATGCAATGTGTGGACTGCACGGAAAGCCGTCAAGACGCCGCACGTCCAGCTGCCGGGTACCAGCCGCCAGCAGCCGGGTACCAGTTTACTGTAAACCCTCCAAAACCGCTGAAACTCTTGGACTGCCTAACGGGGTTGATAAACAACTGCTGGTCCCTAACTCGGCCCAGCTTTGGCCCACATACAGCGGAACAGCTGTCGCCTGCAACCGATACCGAAGTGGGCACAGGCACAAACATTCCCCATGCCGACTCCACTGCTGAAACTCGACACTTGGCGCGCAATGGGGCGGGGGGGGGCCTGTACGGCGTACGGAGTCCCCTCTGGAGACTAGTTAGCACTCGTGAGGCATTTAGTCCCTCTGTGGCCTTCGCTAAGTGCTTGCCGCGATCTAGAAATCTAACAAGAGCTGTGTCCTGTTGCTGGGCACGATGCCGGCATTCTTGGGCAGCAACAGTTTCGCAGGCTTGCAGGGCCGCGCATACGCTGTTACGAGTAGCGTGGCATCATGTCGGCCGGCTTCTCACAGCCGGCGGAGTAGTGTCGCGGTTCCACGCTCATCAGGCTCCATTCGCTCTGCTGCTCCGCCGCCTGTGCGTGGCCTTCATACTACTGCCGCCGCTGTCGGCAGCGGCAATTCAAGCCCTGAGGACCACGAGGACCGCTCTGGAAGCTTGACATGGCAATGCACAGTCACGTCGAGCGCGCCGCTCCAGCCGTGAGTGACGATGCTGCAAGGCTAGCATGGCAATTAAGCTGATTAGGAATCCCGAGGTTGAGTAGGTACCGGCGGTTTGAACCAACCGTCGGTCAAGTCGCCCCAACCGCCATCCATCCCCCCGCCGGTGCATGTCGCCCGTGCTACCTTGTTCTTAAGTAGCCCGCCCCGCCCGGCCCCCCCCACGCTCGCCCCCCGCCTTACCGCTCCAGTGGTACGGGCAAGGGGATACAGATTGTTGTCATCAATCGTGTGAGCGATATCCGCTCGGACCCAATGAGCATCGACTCCTGGCGCCCGCCGGTTGTCAACCCCAACCCGGATGGGACAAGGGGCTGGCGCCGCTCCGGCCCCATCACGCTGCCCGCGTCCGTCTCGGAGCCGGGTGCCGTACTCATCCGTACAGATCGCGATAAACACGGCCACGCGACTGTGGAGTACATCGGCACTATTGAGCTAGCGAGGTGTGCCGTACGTTGTGCATGTGCATGCCGTGCATCTCCCGATGGCTGCATGCAAAGCCCTTGCCTTCCTGCCTCACTCCTGAATTTCTTTCTCCTGCTCTCAACCACACCTCCCTCCCAATTGCCCGCCGCATGCAGCTCCACCCAGATCGTCGGGCTCACCGCCAACTCGTGGGTGTCGTCGGACCAGGGCTGGCGCACCTTCTTCATCGGCGGGGCCTTCTTGCCCAAGGACACGCCGGAAGCCATGTTGAAACTTCGCAAGGAAGAGCTGGAGAAGCTGCAGGTGCGCGCTTACGTGGCGGTTGCAATAGGGCGTGAGCTTGATGGCGGGGGGCGGGCGGCGGCGTGCAATGGGCGCCCCTTTTGGGCTTGCGCAGTGTACAGCAGCAGCAGCAGGCGCACCACATACCATCACTGCCCGTCCACCGCAGGGGGATCGCACAACACGCAAGGAGAAGCGCCTGCCAAGCGACCGCATTTACTGGTACCAGGTGCGTGCGTGCGACCGCGCGCGAGTACTGCTACCAGGGTGGAAGGCAGGGGTGAGAGAGGAGTGATCGAGGGGACTCCCGGATTCCTGGCTCGGGGGGCTTTGCATACGTACGGAAGAACGTTATCCGCTCACACGCCACCCGCCCGCCACCCTTGCAGCGGTACGACGACCTGAGTGCCCCCGGGAAGCCGCGGCCCCAGCTGGGCCTCGATGATGCCGGCGAGGGCCTGCCCTACCCCCGCCGCCTGGCCACCAACCGCGGCCTCGAGCCCGGCAGCGACGACCGCGAGATCCCGCCAGCCGATGGCGAGTCCATGTGGGTGCCCTTTGGTAAGTGTGCCGCTGCATCGGTGCATGCATGGAATTGTCGGCTGGCTCGCTCAGTGGTAGAGAGATGCCGTACGTACACTGCCGTACAATTCCACATGCAGACGAGCAATTCAGTGCGCACAAGGCTTCCGATTTTTCATCGACCGCCGTCAAGGCAAACACCGCTCGCTTCTATGCCCGCTACATTCTTCTCTTCGGTAGGCCCTTTCGCGATTTCAACAGCGTGCTGAGTGTCTTCAAGGTGAGGCACAGCAGGTGGTACGTGTAGCACGTGTGCTTCAACGATATGTACCTGTGTGACCATATCATCATCTCATTAATCTCATCATACATGCTCGATCTCAGGATGACAGCGGCAAACAGGCATCGCCATTATCGGACAATGACATCGACGCTTTCGAAGCCTTCCGTGAGTGTGGATGTAGAGAAGGAGTGGTAGATGGGCTAGATGCATGTTGATGACGTACTGCAATATGTGCGGATGTGTGTGTGTGCCCGCGCACCTTCAGGTGCTTGGGACCTCCTGAACACTGCTGAGGACTCGGCCGCCATCTACCAGGCCATGATGGCTGATCGCATGGGCTCGTCCGCTAGCAGGGCGGCTGGTCTGCCGCCAACCCCTGGACTGCTAGCAGCAATCTCAGAAGACGAGGCGGAGGACACGGACAGGGCCTTCTTCACCAACATGGCAGCGGACGGGCTGAGGAGCATGGGCATCATCAAGGAGCCGCGCTTTCCGGTACGTACGTACCGAAGCACCTACCCCCGCCCCGCCCGCCCACTGGGGCACCTAGGGCACCCCGCCCCCGCCCCCGGCCCCGCCCCCCTCACCCCCGCCCCGCCGTTGGTTTAAACCATACAACGCCGCTATCGCGCCGTGCGTATTTACACATACACTTCGCGCGCGCCCGTCGCAGGTGCCCAAGGTGTTGGCTGGCCGGCTAGATGCCTGGGACTCAGACGAGGAGATGGGCCGCCAGGCCCTGGCCGGTATGAACCCCGTAACGCTCAAAGCCCTGTTCAAGACGCCTGAAGACCAGGGCTCCGCCATTCGCGATGTGCACATCAACGGTGAGTGTTGGGGTTGGGGCAGGAGGGGGGGGGTAGGAGAAGTTGCTGCTGACCTCATGCCTTCTTTGGGCCCCCCACCCCCTGGAACTGTACGGCAAGGAGTTTCTCAGTACGGCAGTCTTTCTTCTTGTGGTTCTTGACGGACTCTACATCATTGCGCCTTTATATTCAGCGTAACCTTCGGACGCTGGTAGCTGAAGCTGAACAATGTCCAGCCCGAACGACATGTCCAGACAAGTCCGGACCATTGCAGAAGCCGCATTACTGATAAATCCACTTGGGGATGCTTGCTGGATCTTGCATCGCTTGAAGAACATGCTCGCTCGGCGGCGACTCCGTGGAGAACATGCGAGCGTGGTCGCGCTTCACAGCCGTGTAGCAGGACGTAGTGTTGAAAGCAGTTGGTCCGCGCAAAGTCGGGGTATAGCTTCCCGTCTACACCAAACAAAAGAAGAAGAAATAACAACTAGTGAGAGCGGAACGTGCTAAGCGATAGGAATGCCGAGGGCTGTCGCTGATCAGCTTCACCGGCGACGGCGACTTTGGTTCTTTCTCGGACCCCCACCCCCCGGGGCGCCCCCCAACCCTCCCCTTCGCAAGTCTCGAGCGAGGCCAACCTGCCAAAGCGAGGGGTTCCAATGTGACTTCGCCGCTTCACGTGCAGAGGATGAAGACCTGCAGGGCGCCACGCTCGCATCTTTGGTCGCGGACGCGAAGGCGGGCAACAAGCCCCGGCTGTACTGGATCGACCACTGGGCGCTGGGCGAGTGCTGGTCCGAGGCGGGCAAGGCGCAGAACGAGGAGGGCAAGAGGGTGCAGCACGCGGGCCGCGCGCTCTTCTACCTGCGCAAGTGAGCCTGCTGAGGAAAAGCCTTGCTTGGCTGGGTTAGTTTGTGGCCATGGATACTTGTGTCATGATATGCTCCTGGATGGACGGATGGCCGTGGCTAGTCATTAGACCCACACTTTCCCCCCCCGGCCTAGCTTTCTTCCATACATACATGTTGCGAACTCTCATCGTGTTGCGAACAGGGACCCCGAGAACGGCGACAGGGACGCAGGCCTGGTCCCCATTGCCATCGAGCTGGCGCACCCCAACACCCACCCCATGAAGGAGGGGACGAGAGAGACCCACGGTGAAGTCTACTCCCGCAGCCAGCTGAAGGGCGACAAGCGGGTGGTGTGGACGCTGGCCAAGGCGGTGTTCCGCTCCCTGGACGCAAGCGTGCACCAGGTGTGTAAGTATGTACGGGCGGGCGGAGGGGTACGGCAATAGATAGGGGCATGTGTACGGTAGCGGCGCGGTTTGCACGGTGCGCGCTTTGTGCATGCCGGCCGCCCCACTTGCTATTGCTCCTTCGTGCCCCTCGCCCGCCCGCAGCTCGACTCGCACTTCAACCGTTCGCATGCGATGCTGGAGCCCTTCCTCATCGCCATGCGCCGCAACATCAGCTGCATGCACCCCGTGAGTGGCCCCATGCATGCGGTATTGGGGAAAGAGCGGGGTTAGTTGGGCAAGCGGGTCCCTGCAACTCATGTGACGTGGGTTTGGCGCAGGGCAGCTTGTGGGGGCATCAATGTTGACAGCCATCCGAATCTGGCCCTCATCAACCATTAATCCAGTATCAGGCGAGCTGACAACCCCCACACCCTGGCTCCGAAACCTCTCAGGTCTTCAAGCTCATGCTGCCGCACTTCCGCTACACCCTCGACATCAACCGCAACGCCCGCTCGAACCTCGTCAACGCGCCACGCGGAGGCCTCTTGGGCGGCGGCATCATTGAGCAGGCCTTCTCGGCGGGCGAGTACGCCATGCGCCTGGCCGCCAAGCTGTACGGCGCCACGTGGACCTTCGCGGGCCAGGCCCTGCCCAAGGACCTTGAGCGCCGGTGCGTGCGTGCATACCCGGGCGCGCGGGCAACGACTGCAAACGCCCCGCCGCACGGGTTGAGTCAACGCAGCAGGCCTTGTGATGCCTAGTCTCAGATATCGATCCCGCCGGTTTTGCTTGCCAGGAACATTCTGCTAAAAAAGGACGAGAAAGGCAAGCTGATGAAGCCCTACAAGCTCCGCTGGCTGCACTACCCGTACGCCGAGGACGGCCTGCTCATCTGGGAGGAGCTGGAGAAATACTTCGACGAATATCTGCGGCTGTACTTCAAGTCAGACGATGCCGTGGCGGGTGACAAGGAGCTGCAGGCCTGGTGGGCGGAGGTCAAGGTGGGTTCATGGGTCGCTGGTCGGGTGGTAGCTAGCTAGGTAATGGGAGGGAGCGAGGATGGGCTCACGGGTCGGCGGGTCAGGTGGAGCGGACTTGCTTGCGGTAGAGGTATTGGAGGCCAGTGCCCGGAGCCGCTGCTGCTTTGCGCCTTCTTTCCCTATCCAGCCCATACAGCCCTGGCTGCATGCCGTTAACCGCCCCCGCCCGCCGCCCCCAGGCCGAGGGCCACCCCGACGCCAAGCTAAGCGGCCGCGACGAGGAGCAGGTGTGGGGCTTCGAGGGCCCCATCCCCTCGATCGACGAGCTGGTTCAGATCCTGGTCACCATCGCCTACATGGCCTCGGCGCACCACGCCGCAGTCAACTTTGGCCAGGTGAGGCGGCGGGGAGTCATGACTGCGCGCCAGCAGGGCAAAAGGGGGGAGGTACGTAGTTGTGCTGCTGGGAAGGAGGCAAGGCCGGATCCGGTAGGTGGGCACGCAAGTGTCTGATCTCTCCTCTCCTCTTCATCAGGCCCATGCATCCACCTACCTACCAGCCATGCCTTCCCCACGTACGCCCTCTTCCCTCTCTCGCCCGCAGTATGACTATTCCGCGCTCATCCTCAACAACAGCTCCCTCATCCGCCGCCACATGCCTGTCAAGGGGACACCGGCCTGGGACGAGCTGGTGGGCGCCCGGGGCAACGCGCAGGAGAAAGTCTTCATGTCGTACTTGGTGGACTCTGAGTCCGCGTTTGCGGTGAGTCATTGAGCACCACACAGATGGACGCACATGCAACCAAACTTGACGGCCCCTCATCAAACCTCTATCTCTTCTCACAATCGACAACCAACCACACATCCCGAAACCACCACCGTCAGGTCATGTCCATCATCAGGCTGCTGTCGAGCCACGCGCCAGACGAGCAAACCCTGGAGGAGCTGAACGAGTACCTGGTGGTGAGTCACACCCAGGGATGGCCAAGGCAGTGTGAGGGGCGGGAGGGCGGAGTAACGGGTCAGGGTGTTGGCTGAGGGCGAGGCGTACGTAATGGACATGCAGGAGAGCTCGTGCTGTGGTGGTGGGGGGCCTTGACAAGACGCTGCCACAGCCACAGCCACTGGCCGGGTGTGCACCCCGCACGCGTGCTGAGCGTGCTGCGGGCTGCAAACCCGTCGCCCCCCGCAGGACAAGCCCGCCGTGGAGGCCAACGCTCGGTTCGCGGCGGCCATGAAGGTCGTCGAGGACACCATCAAAAAGTCGAATGCGGATCCTGCCATGTGGGCGCGTTACGGCCTGGAGCCGCCAGCGAATGGCGGCGCGTCGCCGCTGCCGTACACGCTGCTGATGCCCAGCTCTGGCTCGGGCATCACCATGCGCGGCGTGCCGTACTCCGTCAGCATCTGAGCGCGCGGCGTGGCGTGCGGTGACTGGCGGGCGCGGGGAATTGCTGAAGCCGGCTTGGAGGGCGGAGACTTGGCGAAGCTTTTGGAGACACCGTGCTTGTGTTATCATTTTCGCATGTGCGCGTTGGCTTGGGGCGGTAGGGCTTATGGAGCGGCCAGGGAGGACCATGGGGACCGGTTAGGCGCGCGTCGCTGGCGGGATAAGCGAGCGGTGGTGGCGGTGACCATGTGTGTGACAAGAAAGTAGAGACTCTACACGACAGACGCACAACAACTCTTTCGCGTTTGGGATCCCAAATCCCATCCGGGTTCCACCCGGATGGTGGCGGCCAGTGGGTGCGGAATAGCTGTCGTCGGGTGGGGGCTGCCCGTACACACGGCGAGCTCGGGGTGGTAGCCTGTTGTTTTGGAGACTGGGAGGACTTGACTCAAAGGCTCCGGGTTCTGGAGGGCTGTGATGACGCCATCAGGGCCTTGATGCGAGCGCTTGTGAGCCGGGCAGCGGACCCAACGAGCATCGGCCTCGGCGGGGGCTGGCGGGGTGGCGGGGTCCACATGGGCGGGGGACTCCAGTCGGGCTGTTGGTAACGTCTCGGGCCTGGATGGCATAGACTCCCCTGTGTACCGCGTTGACGTGCGGGTGGGTCTATCGGTCAGTCAGGTCAGCGCTGGAGGAAGGGAGTGCCGGTCAGGCATGCGGGGGTCTCTCGCGATGGGCATGTCAGTGAACCTAGCAACGTTGCTGGGGCTGGTGGGCGCCGGGCGATATGCGGCTATGCGTCAGGTGCAGAGGCTTTATGCTTCGGCGGTTGGCCGGTGATGACAGCTAGAGCGAGGGCTCCCTCGTTGAAGGGGCGCCGGGGGGGGTGAGGGAAAGAACGGGGGTTCTGGGTGTATCGTGTCGCGCCGTGTCGGCCCGCAGGTCGGGCCTTGACCCACCACGGCTGCACAAACCCGTGAATTTGCCATTATTGATACAGTTCGATATAAGCGGTACACACTGTCCCACCTCGGCGCTCGCTGACCGCTAGCACCCTTCTCCCGGGCGTGCGCCCAAGTGTTGCCCACAAGCAGGCGCATAACGATGTATATGTAGACCATACTGGTGAGGCTCTACGGCCTCGCCGGTGTCAGCAGTCGCCAGGCATGGCTTCCGACTCTTTCGACTGACCACAGCATCAGCGGCCTGTCGACGGATAACAGCATCGACCATGACGATGCTCCGCCAGCTCGCGCGCCCCCGGCGGGTCGCGCAGGCGCTCCGGTCGCTCGGCAGTCGGCATCAGCGTCGGCAGGGAATCGCAGCGCCCAGCCTGCGGCCAAAGCCTCAGACTCGTTCGAGCTTTCGGCGTCGGGAACCATCGATCTGTCAGGATCATTGGAGATAGACCACGGGGCTGCCCGCCTCTCGGCCCCAGCGCGCGGCGGAGGCGCCAGCATCCCGCGCCCCGCCTCCCGCGGCAAGCCCCCGCCGGTGTCAGGTGCGTCTCGGGACCGCGCGCATGGCTCTGCCTCTAGCACGTAGAGAAAGAAAGCCTTGTATGTGGCGGCCGATGACACCCCCATTGCATCCCGCTTTCTGGTGCCCTGTAGTTAGCCGGCCGCGCTAGCCATACTGATGGACCGTCACCCTCTTCTCGTGACCTATCTTCAGCCGCAGCCGTCCTCCCGCGCCACCGCCTTCCAGCGCCGGACGAGCAGCATGCACGCTAAGACCGCAGCCATACACACACAGCCGGGTGAGCCGGCGGCGGCTGCTGTAGCTGCGGCGCCGTATGGCCCGGCATACGGCCTGCGAGGTGGCGGTTTCGGCCTGGGCGGACCGTCCATGATTCCCGCAACGGTGAGAGGGGGGTCGTAGTCAGGCAGGATCGTCCCTGGCCCGCGGCCCTGCACGCCCTTCCCTTTCCCTCTGCCCTGTGCACCTCCTCTCCTGCCTGCCTTTCAGCAAGGGCAACACTGTAGCGCGCCTTCTCCCTCTGGCCCCCGGCCCCCGACCCCCGACCCTTGTTCTTGTCCCCCAGCCTCATCCTCCCAACCGCCCTCTCCCCTCCCTTTCCTCCATCCCATCCCCCCCCACCCCGCCCCACCAGAGCACCTTCTCCCGCCTGGGCAGCACGCTTGCCTGGGGGGCCTACCCCGGGCTCGACCCCATGTCGGTGCGGACCATACGGCGGGACCTGGTCAACACGGCGGCCGCGATATCGGGTGAGGGAACAAGGGGGGCACACGGTGTAAGGGGAGTCAAGGGAGGCGGTACGGTACCCTGGCCGCGACCCTCTGCCCTCCGAGCCCTTCACCACGCGCACCCCCGCCCTACACCGTCACGCCTCCCCCACCCACCCAGGCTCCATTGGCTACGAGGACATTGTGGCAGAGGCGGGGGCGGCGGACGAGTACCGGGCGCAGCTGGCGCGAGTGCGGGCGCGCCTGGCGTCGGCGCGGGCGGGGATGCCGTCGGTGAGAGAGGGCCGGCCGGCAACAATAGCTGCGGCCGGCAGCGCTAGCTAGCAGGGAGACTTGCAGGGCTTCACGGGCGGGCTGCTGGATCAAGTTTTGCCGGGGGAGGCCGGTTGCGTTAAGTATCCGACTCGTGTTTTTGCATGACTTTGATGTGCCCGGCCTCTCGGTCTGCGCACAGGTCCTGCCCAGCCAAGACCGGGAGGTCTACCTCTCCCGCCCCATCCGGCGGCCGGCAGGCCCCGGCTCCGGCCCCGGGGCAGCGGCAGGCACGCCGTCGCCCCTACTGGCGGCGGCCGCAGCGGAGGTCACGGCGGCAGCGGCGGCGGC
Source organism: Edaphochlamys debaryana (assembly GCA_016858145.1). NCBI lineage: Eukaryota > Viridiplantae > Chlorophyta > Chlorophyceae > Chlamydomonadales > Edaphochlamys > Edaphochlamys debaryana. The sequence goes on from JAEHOE010000055.1 coordinate 114,079, forward strand.
GGAGCTGCGGGCAGCTGCGGCGGGGGTGGGAAGCCAGGGGGGCGCTGGGCGACTCAGCAGCACCGGAGCGGGAGCGGGGGCCGGGCTGGGGCTGGGGCTAGGCGGAAAGCTTGGGAGCACGGGCGCGGGGCTGGGGCTGAGGTCCGCGGCTCCGCCGCCCAAGATCAGCATCGTCGGGTACGGCAGTACGGCACCCGGGTCGTACCGCTACACCACGCTGGAGGACACGCGGCGGCTGATTGAGTCCACGCGGCCGTACACAGCGGTGCCCGTACGGGCAGGTTGAGCTGCACGTGTGGCAGTTACACGTGGGCCGGAGTACGGAGGGGGAGGCGAGCAGGGGCCGGGGGTTGGGAAACACGTAATGACGGAAGGGAGGCCCAGGGGTGGTACCAGCGAGGGGTGTACGACGGGGCAGGCATTCATGGGGCAGGCATTAGGCAATGTGGGTCAGCGGTTACCATCAAGGCTTCCTTGCGTGGAGCTACGAAGCCCGGCTGTGGGCGGCGAGCATAGGTGGGGTACAAGGCTTTTGCGCATGGCAAGGGGTGGGTCAATGCAACATGCAGCTATCCGGCTAATCCGGGTCAAGGAGGTGGTGGCTGCAAGTGCGCTGTGGTCTTGCTTGCTTGTTCCTGCCTGTCGCTCGGCCTCTCCCTCTTTCTGTTGCGTTGCGCACAGCCTAGTTGCGTTCAGCTGCATCTCCCTTCGTCGTCGTCCGGACTACGCTGCACGGCCCCTGCGAGCATAGATTCCCCCCAATCGCACTGGCATGCATTGGGGGCCCTGGCCGGCCCTGCCTCAAGGCCAGCTGCGTGTCGGACCGTGATTTGACCGTACTGTCTGGACGTGAACCCGCCAGCCGTGTCGCCCTGCACTCCCCGACTGGTCCCCGGGCCGTGCCCTTGCGCACTCGCTTGCCTGGCACCCCTGTTCTTAGCCCTGCACTCCAGGCTAGGTCCATCTAGGCGCCCTCCCTTCGGCCCTGCACAGATCTGCGGTTCCTCTTGGCGCCCCAATGTGGCGCCCCCAAACCGCCCCAGCCCAAATAAACCGGTTCGCCCCCACCCCCCAGCCTAGCTGGCAACTGACGTGCTTAACGACAGCCAGGGCAGCTGCCACCAGGGCCCAGCCCAGATAAGCTGCAGAATGACGCCATACAGACCCGCTATCCGGATCTCCGGATATGAAGCTGAAGGCCGGGCGGCCTTGCACACGCTGACAGGCCCCCAATGACAGGCAAAAGGCAACATGCAAGCCAAGCACAGCACCGATAGCTTACAAACGACGGGCTCGTGCGCTTGCCCCGCGCGAAACCCGTCAGCACGTTGTCAGCGGTTCTTGTCACCGTGACCATGTCTGCTAGCGTCAGGCCTACCTATCCCTTGCCCCCAGCCCGCCCCACGCATGTCCCTTGGCTCTGCCGTCAAAGTCTCATCCACATGAGCGGCCTAGCACAGGCCACACCGCTCTGTCAAGGCATCGTCTCGGGCGCCTCCCCGCCGAGACAGGTGCCGCCTGCCCCGCAGTGCCCTTAACCCTAACTCCCCCGAGGCCTCCCCCCCATGCGCCACTCTCCACCGGTTATCCACCCCCGAGCTGCTCCTGCTGTGCACTACGGCCTCCTCCGTGCTCCAAGCGCCAGGCCGCTGGCTAGCTGTTGCTCAGTACATGGTGCCCTCGGGCGGCTGCGGCAGCTTCCGGTTCGAGGGCGAGGACATATCCCGCCTGATCTCCGTCAGCAGCTGCTCCAACGTGTATTCGCGCTTCCAGTTGCCCAGCATGACGAACTTGATAGGGTCTACGCGCCCGTCGCGCTGATCCACACAAGCCAGGTTGATACGCGACTTGAAGTGGACCTTCGGCGCGCACTCCGGGTAGTTCAGGTCGCAGTGAATCTTCAGCGAGTAGATGCGCTGGTCGTGAGCGGTGTTGGGCGGCCCAATAATGGTCCCGGTCCAGTTCCTCATGTGGATGTCGTCTGGGTCCTCCATGCCGTAGGACACGGTGCCATCACCAAAGCCCTTCTCTCCACGTTCTAGCTCCTCCAGCAGCCTAAAGGAGCGCGGTATGGGGACCCCGGCCATTCTGCGCGTAGATTCGGGGCTTCTGAGGGCAAGCTATGGGCACCTTGTGGAGTAAGGGAGTGTGCTGTGAGCGCCTGTATGCGTGCAGCGCCCGTGTCTACGCAGCGCCGCAGCCCAGGGCGCGCCATCGGGGCTTCTGGCCCATCCCGGCGCTGGGCCCCAAACACCGCCGTTCCCGCGTGCTACAAGGGCTCTGGCATCTCTACATCGCGCCTAGCAAATTGGACGCGCGGAGGAACCGGTTCTACGCCAGAAAGGGTGCGTGTCGGTGCGCATGCCGTCCCGGCAGCTGTTGAAACAGACCCCGAGCCCTGCGAGCCACCCCAGCCACTCTCGCTGAAGCACCAGAGAGCTGGGAAGGCAGCGCGATAGACGGCGAGGACGCTGGCGCGGAAAGGCGTGACGGGGCGTGTCGAAGCCTTGCGTGCCGTGCCGCCTGTCGAGAGCCCCCGTTTGACCGACCGCTCCTTTGCAAGAGTTTCCAACCCCCCCGGCTTTCTTGATCCTAGATCCCTTAACCTCTCGCAAATTCCTTCTCCCGTGCACCTCAAGAGCAGAGTTGACTGCACCGCCGGTCATGGCCACCGCCGGTCTGGGCATGGCGCCGACGGCGGGTGCCGACGGCAGCCCAGCTGTACGGCTGTACGTGGACTTGATGAGTCAGCCATCCCGTGCCGTCGTCATCTTCGCCAAGTGAGATTGCGAGCACTGCGGGCTGACAGATTCTGGTCAGGGTGCACAGGCCCCAGGTCCCAGCAACCCCTGTGGTCCGAACACGCGGGTCGCAGGAAGGGGGTCCGAAGGCAGTGAAGCACTTGCGCTCGGAGGTCTTTGCCCTTTGGGGCGCAGCTCAGAACCTCTTCAGGTGCCGCATGAAGCCAAGATCCGGATCCCAGCCATCCCCCGGGGGCCGGGGCTCAAGGCCACGGCCCAGCGGCCATGGGCCCCTCAGGGCTATGCGTTCCACCCTCGCTCGCTCGGGTCCCAGGGACTGGCTTCACCCCCTTCACCCCTTCACCCCTTCCACCTTACTGCAACCTACCGACCTACCGTGCTGCAGGATCAACAAGCTGCCGGTGGAGGTCAGGAACGTGTTCATCCACAAGGGCGAGACCCGCGCCCCCGCCTTCCTGGCCATCAACCCCATGGGCAAGGTGCCGGTGAGTGGGCAGCGGTGGGGAAGGGGGAGGAAGCGAAGTCACAGGCGAGACCCTTGCTGGAGCATGCTGAGACGGGCAAGGTGCCGGTGAGCGGGGACTGAGACGGCGCGTGGTGGCTGGGGGTCGGTCGGTGGTGGCTGGGGAGGGGGCAGGGGGGGATTTAAGGGCGAAAGAGGGGCGCAGTCGGCATGGGAGCTGGGCCGGAGAAGGGCGGCAGTCGTCCCCCTGGGGCAAGTTGGGGGGAGCGGGCAAGAAGCCGGAATGGGGTATCAATGTGTGGATGCTTACATACCCGTAAACCCGGTTAAAGCGGCAGGGCGCAGAGACGGGGTGTGGGAAGGGGGAAAGGGGGGGGGGGAGAGGGCAGGGGAGGGGCGGAGGAGGGACGGGGCACAAGTGATCTATCTGGGCTGGGCTGGGGATTCAGGCCCCGGGGCAAATGCCGGTTAGCGGGCAGCGGGGTGGCAGAGAGGGGGCAGGGGGTCGTGCAGGGGCGAGCAACCAGGAGTTGGCGAGGGCAGGGAGGGGGACGCACGACAGCGAGGTCTGGGAGGGGTCAGGAAGGGCAGAGAGGGGCAGGGAGCACGAGTTACAGATAATAGAGATCGACAGGTCTTGAGAGGAGTGGCATTCCACTATCAGGGGGAACAGGGGGATCAGCGAGGCGCAGATGAGGGCAGGAAGCACGGGTTATGGGAGGAAAGCGCGGGTGGTAAGAGTAAGGGAGCCGCATGTGGGGTACCTGGGGGCGAGTCGAACGCAACCAACCCGTCACTCCCACCACTCCAAGCTCCCTCTCCAACCTTGCTCCCCCCCTTGCTCCCCCACACCCTCCCTTCACCCCCACCCCATCCACCCACGCCCCCCCCCTCAGGCCCTGGAGGACACCCGCCTCTCGCCCCCCCTGTGCCTGCCCGAGAGCGGGGCCATCATGGGGTACCTGGCGCGCAGCTTCCCGGACAGGGTGAGGCGCCGGGGGTTGCGGATTGGGTTGGGGATTGGGTCTGGTGGATCGGATTGGGTTTGAGAAATTGGGATTGGGGATGCCGGGTTTGGGATTTGGGAGACAGCGCAAAAGCAAGAGGAGCCCTTGGCCGTGGAGTTGGTTCCGGCCAGTTCCGGGGTTGGGAGGGCGAGGAGGAGACGCACCAACTGCTTTGTGGCATCCCCTCACCTTTCCCCCGCTCCCCCCCCCCTCAGGTGCCCGAGCACTGGTTCCCCCGCGCCGACCCCGCAGCCGCTGCCCGCGTGGAGTCCGCCCTGCACTGGTACCACGGTGGGGGGGGGGCGTGTGTGCGGGGGGGGAGAAGGGGAAGGGGAAGGGTGGGGGGGAGGTTATGCGTTTGTGGCGTGGGCGGGGTTTCCACGGTACCACGGTGCGGGGGGAGCAGGGGGGGGAGGGGGGAGAAGGGGAAGGGGAAGGGGAAGGAGGTGAGGGAGGCCATGTGTATGTGACGGAACCACGGGCAGCAGGAGCCAGCCAGGGCCAGCCACGGGGGAGCTTGGTTTGGCAGGTGGCCTCTACGCGGGCGGGGGCGGGGGCGGGGCGCGGAGGAGGTGGAAGCGGAGGTGGCGTTTGGGACGGGGCGTGGGGCGTTATGTATCATGGACTGCAGGTAAGTAGAGTACAGTGTGAGTGAAGTGGGCTCTGCACTGGTGCCGCGGTGGGTGTGCTGACAAGAAGGTGGGTAGGGAAGGCGGGAGGGTAGGGACGGGGGGAGACGGGGGGCGGGAGGCTGCGTGTGGCCGGGGTGGGGTTTTATGTGGAATGACACAGCATGGTCAGAATGTGTGGCATGAGCTGCTCGCTGTCGGTTGGCCCTCACTGGTGTATCGAGTTGGCCCTCACTGGTGTTACGGTGGGTGGGGGAGGCGGGGCTGGGGAGGGGGGAGGGGGAGTGAGGGGTTGGGGAGGGGAGTGAGGGTTGGGGAGGGGGAGGGGGAGGGGGAGTGAGGGTTGGGGAGGGTTGGGGAGGGGGAGTAAGGGGTTGGGGAGGGTTGGGGAGGGGGAGGGGAGGGGGAGGGAGGGGGAGGGGGGGGAGGGGAGGGGAGGGGAGGGGAGGGGAGGGGAGGGGAGGGGAGGGAGGGGAGGGGAGGGGAGGGGAGGGAGGGGATGGGAGGGGAGGGGAGGGGAGGGGGAGGGGGAGGGGGAGGGGGAGGGGAGGGAGGATTGAGAGGGTTGGGGAGCGGGAGGGGTAGTGAGGATTGAAGCGGGCTGGGGAGGGCGAGGGGAGGGGGAGGGGGAGTGTAAATCGGAGAGGGTTGGGGAGGCGAGGGGGAGGGGGAGTGAGGGTTGGGGAGAGTTCGGGAGGGACATGCGGTGCAGGCGGGAGCGGGGGCGCGGGGTGAGCGGGCGTGGGGGACTGTTCTGGAGGTTGGCGAGGTTGGGCGGCAGGGAAGGGGAGAAGGGATGGGGCGTCGGGAGTAGGGTACCGCTGACGTGGGGGTAGGGGACGGGGAGGGGGCGTGCGGCAGCGGAAGGGGGGACTGTGTAGAAGAGGGGGGTATTAGGGAGGCGGCGTGCGCGAAGGGTACGCTAGGAGGATATGACAGTTGGAGCGATCGGGTAAGACCTGAAGCAACCCCGGGTGTTGGCTTGGCCGGGGGCCTGCATTGAAGAGCCCAAGGCATGGAGGGTCAGCGAGATGGAGCGAGAGGGAGCGTCGGGGGTTCCGCAGGCTCGACCCACATCAACTGACCCCGCCCCTCCCACCCCTTCCATGCCCCACCCCACCCCCCGCCCCCACCCCAGCCAACATCCGGATCGGGGCCATGCGGCTCGCGTGGAACAAGGTGGGCGGCCTTCCCCCGTGTACCGATGTGGATGCTTTGTAACCCAGACCTGTATGGCTCAGACCCTAAGGCTGGGGCGGCCTTACACTTGCCCCGGCGGGGCATATGGTCACCCCACAAAGACCCAGGCTCTTAGGGCAGGGTGGCGATACGCTCGTGCCCGCGTGGCCTCTCCCTCCGACCCCCAGGTGGTTGCGGGCATGATGGGTCAGAAGGGCGATGACGCGCTCGCGGCGGACGGTGCCAAGGTGCTGCAGGTGAGGGGGAGGGCGGGGGAGGGGGAGGGAGCGTGTGTGTTTTGCCGACGCGTCAGCCAGGGTGATGGGGCGCTGGCGGCGGACGGGGCCGAGGTGCTGATGCGTCTGAGCTCATGCGTTTGCCAGGGCATCCTCAGCCCCCCAAATGCGTGCATCTGCCCTTCTTGCTGCGCGCCCCCGCCCCCCGCGTCCTCTTCCCAGTGTCCCGAGTTGTGCCCGTGGACCGACTTGTGCCCGTCACACCCTCCTCAAACCCCTCCTCAAACCCCTCCTCACACCGTCCCCAACTCGTCCTCCTCACCCCCTTCCCCCGTCCCTCCTCCCCAGATGGCCCTAGCCAACCTCCAGGCCGTGTGGCTGGGCAACGGCTCGCGGCGCTTCATCGGCGGCTCCCAGCCCTGCGCCGCCGACCTGCTGTGCGCCTGCGAGCTGGAGCAGCTGCAGGTGGGTTGGCGGTTGGGAGTTGGGAGTTGGCGGTTGGCAGCGCTTAGCTAGATTGGCGTCGTGAACCCGTTGACTGCAGACAGACAGACAGATGCTACGGGTGTTGACCCAACCCGCACGCTCCGTAAGGGCCAGAGTCGGGGAACACCAAGGACTCAGATACGACAAGCTCTCCAACATCACCTCCATGGAATCATAATCCAGAGGCATAATGCAGAGGCTGGGTGGAGGGTAGTGCGGTCAGGGAGGGATTGGTGCCTCGCTCGCGGAAGCCGACCTCATTGCCTCAGTGCCTCATTACGATAGTTGCAGTATGAGTGAAAAGCCTGGTCCCTGAAGCGGACCACGGCGACAAACCACGCGCGAACCCTCCGTGTATGATGCGTTGCCCGCCCGGCCTCCCTCGCACCTGTAACTGGTACCCCCCCTCACCCATGCCAACCCCACCCCCCGCAGCTCCTGCGCAAGGAGGCGCACGGCACCTCGCTGGACGAGATCCTGACGCCGTACCCCGTCGTACGGACGTGGCTGGACGACGTACGGCGCACGTGCGGGCCCGAGTACGGCGAGGGCCACAAGGTGCTGGGCGTGGCGGTGGCGGCGCAGGCAGCCAAGGCCAAGGCCAAGATGTGAGGGGCCTCGGCCTGAAGCATTGAAGCAGTCCTGGCTAGAATCTGAAGGGCAAAAGGAGAAGCAAGCCCATAGGAAGCGGAGGACATGAGAGCTGCGAGCGGTCCAGCGGTCTGGCGTTGTGGTCAAGGCGGAAGTTGATGTGGAAGAGGGGGATAGAAGACGGGGGAGTGGATGCTGTAGTAAGGAAGAAGACGGACGAGATCGGTAGGGGGGATGGATCTTGGGTGAGGGAGCGCGTGCTTACGGCGAGGAGCAGCAGGCGCGCGGCGTGGACGGGCGACGGCAGGGAAGGGGCATGCACCCCTAGATGTGGGAAGCCCGGCCAAGCATGGAAGTGGATGCCGGCCATAAGCGCATAAGATAGAGGTAAGGCCAAGGGGCCGCCGAGTCCCCTGACGTTGTGTTCGGATGCATAGTGCGTGGGAGATGAAAGAGTCCTTTGGTAATACTCGTAGCTGCCCGAGCTGGGGTTGTTTCTGCCTTTCTGGCCCAGCCAGCCGAGGACCGGGAGCCTATGTCTGTGTTTGGAGTGATTGGAGCTCGTGTTATGAGGGGACCGCAGACAAGGGGCACGAGTGCGATGTGCCTGGGCCTCATGTCGGTGCCTCCTGCCTGACTCAGCCCTGACTCAGCCGAACCTGCAAGTTAAAGATACGCATGCATTGCGGATGGTGCTAACGAGCGAAGCGCCACGTACCGCTCCCGGAGCGTTACGTCACGCTCCCGGAGCGTTACGTCACGCTCCCGGAGCGTTACATCTGTCACACCGTCGAAACATATCACCACCTGTAGCTACCCGCCCCTAGTGGAAGTCCCCTCAGCGTTGTATCTTTAGGGCCAAAGAAACACGGTTATTCACGCGCCCTCGAGCACTCGCTCGAGCTCGCTCGCGGAAAGCTCGGCTGACATGGGGGGCCCTCTTGCTCCGGTTGCGTGCTGATGCTTAATGTCAAGCTGTATGTCCTCGCATAAGTTTAGTTTTTGCGCGCGCGGTGGCTCGGCACAGGCGCCTCCTTGACCGGACGCCCCTCATCCCGCGACCAAGCTGGAAAGAAAGGAAGCCATCTGCACGGAAAGCAAGCCACAGACAAGGGATTGGACACTCAAACCACGCAAAAGCGCCACACGACAGCCCCCAAAGGATACATACCAAAGCCTCTGCAGATGAACCGCACGCCACGTACAGAGATTCGTGGGCTCCTATCCGCCTCGACCGAGGTGGTCGCCACCGCGGTGCGGGTCAGCCTTCTGCAGGCAATTCGCCGTGCGCGCAGCAGCGCGGGCGGCCCTGCTGGCCGCGCAGCCTTCACCGACGTCACTGGCAAGCTGTGTCCCGAGACCCGCAGGCTGGGGCGGGACCTGCTTGCAGCAGGCGGGGCCTCGCTGGTGAAGCGGGTCCTGGCCGAGGTCGAGGCGGAGCTCCGCGCCTCGTCATCCGCGGCAGGAGGCGTGCTTGAGAAGGGCATTGTGGAGGAGCTGCAGGCGCTGAGGGCGGCGTGGAGTGGAGTGGAGGTGTGCGAGTTTGACTGAGCGCCTCAGCGACAGACGGTCCCACGCACGGTCCACTACAGCCGGCAGGGCCCTGCAGGGCACTACGCTCGTACGGCCCTGGCTGCTGGATGGAGCATGGGCTGTTTGCCAGGATTGCGTGCGCTGCTTGGTAGCCGTGGTGGCCGTGGACGGGGGCGCCACGTGCCTAACCCTGGGGCATGGAAGGGACGACTGAGGGGCAGGGCAGGCTCCATCCGCATGCCTCGGCAGTAGGAGCGCCTGACGAGAGCACGACGGAAGCAAGCGCTGCAGGCGTCAAGGTCGGCATGGGTGTGCGCTGCAGGCGTCAAGGTCGGCATGGGTGTGCGCTGCAGGCGTCAAGGTCGGCATGGGTGTGCGCTGCAGGTGTCAAGGTCGGCATGGGTGTGCGCTGCAGGTGTCAAGGTCGGCATGGGTGTGCGCTGCAGGCGTCAAGGTCGGCATGGGTGTGCGCTGCAGGCGTCAAGGTCGGCATGGGTGTGCGCTGCAGGTGTCAATGTCGTCATGGGTGTGCGCTGCAGGCGTCAAGGTCGGCATGGGTGTGCGCTGCAGGCGTCAAGGTCGGCATGGGTGTGGCGTGCAGGCGTCAGGTCGGCATGGGTGTGCGCTGGCAGGCGTCAAGGTCGGCATGGGTGTGCGCTGCAGGTCGTCAAGGTCGGCATGGGTGTGCGCTGCAGGGTCAAGGTCGGCATGGGTGTGCGCTGCAGGCGTCAAGGGTCGGCATGGGTGTGCGCTGCAGGTGTCAAGGTCGGCATGGGTGTGCGCTGCAGGTGTCAAGGGTCGGCATGGGTGTGCGCTGCAGGCGTCAAGGTCGGCATGGGTGTGCGCTGCAAGGTGTCAAGGTCGGCATGGGTGTGCGCTGCAGGCGTCAAGGTCGGCATGGGTGTGCGCTGCAGGCGTCAAGGTCGGCCATGGGTGTGCGCTGCAGGCGTCAAGGTCGGCATGGGTGTGCGCTGCAGGCGTCAAGGTCGGCATGGGTGTGCGCTGCAGGCGTCAAGGTCGGCATGGGTGTGCGCTGCAGGCGTCAAGGTCGGCATGGGTGTGCGCTGCAGGTGTCAAGGTCGGCATGGGTGTGCGCTGCAGGTGTCAAGGTCGGCATGGGTGTGCGCTGCAGGTGTCAAGGTCGGCATGGGTGTGCGCTGCAGGCGTCAAGGTCGGCATGGGTGTGCGCTGCAGGCGTCAAGGTCGGCATGGGTGTGCGCTGCAGGCGTCAAGGTCGGCATGGGTGTGCGCTGCAGGCGTCAAGGTCGGCATGGGTGTGCGCTGCAGGCGTCAAGGTCGGCATGGGTGTGCGCTGCAGGCGTCAAGGTCGGCATGGGTGTGCGCTGCAGGCGTCAAGGTCGGCATGGGTGTGCGCTGCAGGCGTCAAGGTCGGCATGGGTGTGCGCTGCAGGCGTCAAGGTCGGCATGGGTGTGCGCTGCAGGCGTCAAGGTCGGCATGGGTGTGCGCTGCAGGCGTCAAGGTCGGCATGGGTGTGCGCTGCAGGCGTCAAGGTCGGCATGGGTGTGCGCTGCAGGTGTCAAGGTCGGCATGGGTGTGCGCTGCAGGCGTCAAGGTCGGCATGGGTGTGCGCTGCAGGTGTCAAGGTCGGCATGGGTGTGCGCTGCAGGTGTCAAGGTCGGCATGGGTGTGCGCTGCAGGTGTCAAGGTCGGCATGGGTGTGCGCTGCAGGTGTCAAGGTCGGCATGGGTGTGCGCTGCAGGTGTCAAGGTCGGCATGGGTGTGCGCTGCAGGCGTCAAGGTCGGCATGGGTGTGCGCTGCAGGCGTCAAGGTCGGCATGGGTGTGCGCTGCAGGCGTCAAGGTCGGCATGGGTGTGCGCTGCAGGCGTCAAGGTCGGCATGGGTGTGCGCTGCAGGCGTCAAGGTCGGCATGGGTGTGCGCTGCAGGCGTCAAGGTCGGCATGGGTGTGCGCTGCAGGCGTCAAGGTCGGCATGGGTGTGCGCTGCAGGCGTCAAGGTCGGCATGGGTGTGCGCTGCAGGTGTCAAGGTCGGCATGGGTGTGCGCTGCAGGTGTCAAGGTCGGCATGGGTGTGCGCTGCAGGTGTCAAGGTCGGCATGGGTGTGCGCTGCAGGCGTCAAGGTCGGCATGGGTGTGCGCTGCAGGTGTCAAGGTCGGCATGGGTGTGCGCTGCAGGCGTCAAGGTCGGCATGGGTGTGCGCTGCAGGCGTCAAGGTCGGCATGGGTGTGCGCTGCAGGCGTCAAGGTCGGCATGGGTGTGCGCTGCAGGGACCGAGGGGCAGAGGTTACTGAAGGCAGCGGGGCGAAGTGACACAGGGGTCGCAGGCTGCACGGAAGGCAATCAAGCAATCAATTAAGGCCGTGCAGGGGGGAGCTGTACGACGAGGCCTGCTGATTACCCAAGCGGTTTGTAACATACGTGCGTGTCGCTATGACGTTGAAACGGTCCCGCCCGATCGAGATCTGCCAGCACTACCGGCGCCTCTCCAGCGTATCCTGGGGCCACGTCCAGAGGGGGAGGGGGGGAGGGGGAGGGGGCATAGGAAAAGGGAATCTAGGTTGCGAAGCCGCAGGGAGTCTAGGTTGCGTAGCTGCAGGGAGTCTAGGTTGCGTAGCTGCAGGGAGTCTAGGTTGCGTAGCTGCAGGGAGTCTAGGTTGCGTAGCTGCAGGGAGTCTAGGTTGCGTAGCCGCAGGGAGTCTAGGTCCTCTAGGGGCATAAGGGCTAAATTATCTACGTGCGTGGAGCAGCCATAAATACTCTGACTGGAACTTCGATTGCGGCAGTCCAAACGCTTGCAAATGCGGTAGGCACATCAGGCAGGCAGGCGAAAGGGTTGACATGGTCTACTCACAGGGGTCCCTGGAAGCCAAGATCTTGCAGCCTCACGCAGACTCGCAATGTCCGCGCGATGCAACACAAGAGCGCGAGGGCCATCACACGAGCACACAATTCCACAAGCTAGCTAGTCGATCAACATGGCAGCTCCCAACGCGCCAGAGCTGACGGCGGCCGCCACGGCCTTCCTGCTCGACAAGATCCGCGCCTGCAGCGTGCGCGGCCCCTACCGCGCCGTCTTTTACAGCACGCAGCTCTACGAAGGGCCCTGCCCTCAGACGGTCCGGCTGGGCCAGGATCTCTCCGCTGCTGGCGGCACTGCGCTGATGCAGCGTGTGTTCGACAGAGTCCAGGCCGAGGTGGAGGCGACGCTGCCGTTCGAGTACCTCAGCGACCTTCGGGAGCTGAGTGCTGCTTGGAACGGCGTGGGCGGCTGGCAGGCCTAGTGTGGGGCCGGACCGGCTACCGTCGCACCCTGGCTTGCGCCTCGCGGCTCATCGCTTGTGCGGTGTGGATCAGCGTCTCTATCTGCATCTCCTGTGCTACTAGTTTAGTCCCTCTGGTGAGGTGGTGGCTTTCTGGCTGAGCCTTATCTGGCCTGCTGAGCTGTGTGGGCTCGGTGGGAGGCTGGCGCGGGCGGCTTTGCGGCTCGTGCTGCGCTTCTGCCCTAGCCTTGCCAGCTTGTGGTGTCTCCCGGTTGGGTTGTGGTCGTGAGGCTAGGCGACTGAGGGGCCGTGGCGGCTGGATGGAGGCAGGGGTAGTCTTGCAGGAGGGCCTCGGGAAGGACGCGCCGAGCAAGGCGGGCTGTAACGCACCGGCTGTGTTCAGGGCCCCAAGCCCCTCTCCACGTCTCAAGGCCTCCGCCCGACCCTGGCGTCAACCCCTCGGCGCTAGCCAGCTAGATCCTGCAGCCTAGCAGCAGCAGTCCCGGGCCTTACCAACTCAAGATCTGGACACAGCGCGAGTTGAAGAGGCCACGACACACCGGCTAAGCCGATATACCGACGCCACCCTATCGCCTGGCGCAAAGTCCGAGCCACCCACCCGCGCGCCCCGCGTCTCCTTAGTGCACTCCCGAGTTCATAGCCAGAGTTAAGCGAACCTGCCCAACCTCCCCCATCCACTCTGCTCCAATCCCATGGGTGGTGAAGCGTCCCTGCCCAGTCTCCCCCATGCAGACCAACCAGCGAGCCCCTCACTACCCTCGAGCCCGGCTCAGCTCAGAAGGGACGCCCCCGCAGACGCCCGGCAAAGCGTGCCAAGCCTGCCCCGGCTGCCCCGCCTGCAAGCTGAGCGTGACTGATAGTTACGGGCCCTTGCGGTCACTCGCACTCGTGTCAACTCATTCCACAGGCTGACACTCCCCAAGCATCCAGGTGCAATGCATGCTCTCGATGCTGTACGGCATGGGCCTGGTCCGGTTCCCTTTCGTTCCGAGCACAACCAGCAAGCCCCTGAGTCCCGCCCAGCTCAGAAGGGCACGTCTGCGAGCGTCGCATCTCGCTCGTCCGGCTAGATGTCGCCACAAACAGCACGCCACTCACATCCCGTGAGTCCCAATCAGCTCAGAAGCCGTGGACGTTGCTGTACGGCCCAGCTCAGAAGGGCACGTCTGCGAACATGGCCAGGTACTCCCTGGGCACCGCCAGGGGGTGGGGGCAGGCGCCGCCCCTGGCGAAGTGGGGGAACCAGGTCTCTGGGGGACAGGGTTTGTGGGGTGCACACAAGGATTGAGATCTCTTTTCTGCTACTTGATGCAACCAGCCTTGCACGGCAAGCCGGGACGCAACCGGGCGGGGGGCTGTTGCCAACCAGTCTGGCGCCCGCCCGCCCGCCAACGCATGCACGCACCCGGGATGCGCGGCGAGCGTATGGGCAGTGTGTGCAGCTGGTCGGCCCCCACCCAGCAGGCGCCCGCGGACTCGAAGCAGGGGAGCGTCTTGGGCTGCGCAGAGGCCCCCTCGGGGATGGTGGCGTAGAAGGTCTGGGGGGAGGAAGAGGGCGGTGGGGGTTAGGGGACTGGGGGTGGGGGAGGGGTGGGTAGAGGTGGGGGGAGGGTGCGTGTCAGGGCAGGTGCCGCACCACCAGGAGGCACCGTCGCCCCTCCTTTGAGATCCCTTGTAGCGCGCTCGCGCGCAGATCGATTAAGCTTTGCTTCAAACCCTGAGCGCCCTGCCGTACGCCCGGTGCCGTACGTACCATGAGGCGCCACGTGGGCCTGCCCGTGGTGGGGCAGAGGCGGTACGCCACCTGTAGGGGGCGGACAGGAGGGGTTTGACAGGCAGGAGGCATCAGGCAGGTGTGAGGCGGAAGGCCATATCATAGGCGGAGCCCTCCGCCCCCCTCACCCCCGCCACGCCGTGCAGCTAGCTCCACCTCCACGCGTGTGCCCCCACGAAAGCGTCGACGAAACACACACGCACTTTTGTCACCTCCCACCGCCCCCCCGGCCCCCTCACCTCCACCACGCCGTGCAGCTTCACTTCCACGCCCACCTCCTCCCAGCACTCGCGCAGGGCGGTGCGGGTGAGGGGCTCCCCGGGGTCGGAGCAGCCGCCGGGGACCCTGGCGGGGGAAGGGGGAGAGAGGGAAGGGAGGCAGGTCAGTAAGTGGTAGAGGTCAACCCGATCGACGATCGGCACTGGACCTGTCAGGTGGGCACCCTAGAATCGGATTCTGTGCCCCACAGATTGAGATCTGGGCCGTTGTACGGGTCCCGGATCTCACCAGAAGCCCTGGTCCGCGAACTCCTGGACCTAAGGGAGGGGCAACCTGGGCTCAGCTGCAATGGTTGAAGACGCCTCCTGTGCTCGAGGCCGCGGCCCTCTTCACCGGGGCCCCTGTGGACCGATCGAGCCGAAACCCCTCCAGGCACGCCTTCGGACCGGGGACCCACTAAACCCCTGGAATACCGGCATGCATATGCCCCTCCCCCCTTACGCAGAGGAACTTGTTGTCGCTCCTGCGGTGCACAATGACCGCCGAGCCCAGCGGGATGCGGACCTGGGTGGGGAGCGCGGCGGTCGGGTGGTGGTTTGGTGGCTGCAGATCAATGGGTTCCAGATCAAGATGCAGATCTGGATCTCACCTCGGGCCGGGGACCCCCGGGCCAGTGGTACTCGTGGACGTGCACCTGGGGGGGGGGGAGAGGGCGGAGAGCGGGGGAGGTGTTTGGGGCTGAGCTTCAGGCGGGTTGTAGCTGCTTCAGGGTTCAGGCAAGAAGGGGGTTGCGTAATGGCTATCCATGATTGCTTGCAAGTCTGCTTTTGCTATGGCACAGCCCGCTATCCCCGCCGGTACTCACAGCCAGGTTGTCGACCCGATTCCCGCAGGCGCAGCAGGGGCTGGCTCGGTTGACTGCAAAGGCGGGGACGGGGAGAGGGAGCAAAGCCGAGTATTTGTAGCCTAATACCGGGTCACCCCACGGAGGGATCCTCAGCCGTGCCCAGCCGGAAGCTGCATCCGGGTAGCCAAAACCTCCATAACGACGCAACAGCCCCACGTGCCGTATTGTCGTACAGTCGTACCTTCGTACACGTGGTACAGCGGTTGGTGCAGCCACAGATCGTCGGCGGTTAGGCCGCTCTGGCCGCACCAGGCACACACGCAGGCGCCGGGGGCCGCGGGGGCGCCGCAGGGGATGGCGGTGGGGTCGGAGGGCGTGGGTGCGGCGGGGGCAGTGGGGTCGGCGTCGGACGCGGTAGAGGAGGTGGAAGGCGCCGGCGGCGAGGAGGTTCCTGCAGGGGAGAGGCACGGGTCGTTCTCCGAGTCAACCCCTACTTTTGTGCAAGTCGTCCACCCCCTCCACCCCTCCACCCCTCCCCTCCCCTGACTGTCCACACATCCTGCCCCTGCCCTAACCCCCCCCATGCTCCCGGCTGGCTTCCTCAGCCCCCTCCCACCCTTGCCTCGGGCTCGCTGGCCGCCGCCTTATGGCCTCTCGCTCACAGGAACCCCCCCTCCCACGCGCTCCATCCCCCCTCCCCCTCCTCTTCTCACCCAGGCCGCCCAGCTGCCCCAGGGCCTCCCCCAGGTGGGCGGGGAAGCAGGAGACCATGGAGGCCCCCGCGGAGAAGGCGTCGATGCGGAGGTGGGGGTCCTGGGGTTGGGGAGGGGGGGGGATGAAGGGGCTTAGGGAGAAGCGGCGGGGGGGGGGGAGGGGAATCGAGGAAGGTCAAGTGTGTGTGGGGGAGAGTCGCTTTGGAGGTGGGGGTCCTGGCGTGGGGAGGGGAGGGGGAGGATTGAAGGGGGTTAGGGAGAAGGGCGGGAGGGGTGAGAGCGCCCCTCCATGTGAAGGAGCGACGGAAAGCAGAGGTGAGAATACCGTGAGGTTGCTGAGGGTTGGGGCGCGCGAGAACCGAGTGGAAGGCACCCTCAGGGTCCGGCCGTTGCCAGCGTGCCAGACCAAGCCCCAGCAATCCTCCCCCGCCGTACAGCACCTACCTCGATGGCCGCCGGGTGCCACAGCACGATGAAGGCGTGGGGGCACGCAGCACGCACCGCACGTGACACGCCCAGCATGTGCTGAGTCAGCGCGGACCGGGGAGCGGGCGCACCGGGCTCCGGCGCCCCTGCCCCGTCCGCCTGCGCCTGTGCCCCTGCTGCGCCGCCCCCGTTCGCCTCTTTCCCGGCCGGCTCCGCTTCCGCCTCGGCGGCGGCCTGGCATGCACCAGTGCCGTTGCCCGTGTGCGCGCCTCCGTTGCTTAGTGCCAGAGAGGCGAGCCCCTTTGCCGCCGCTTCCGCTTCCGCTTCCGCTGTTGCTCCCAGAGGCGCTGCTGATTGGGAATCTGTAGCAACTGCTAATGAGGCTGCTGTTGCGGGAGAGTGTGGCGCCCCCATTCCCTCCTCGGCGTTCAGCACCAGGCACACGATCATGTCCGTGTCCAGGGAGCCGTTGGGGCGGCTGGGCGCGGCCTGTTTTACCACCTGAGGGGCGTGGCGGGTCAAAGGTTGGGCAGGGTGAGAGCCTGCGCAGTACACCCTTTGATGGCGACGGGGACGGGACGGGGCGGGGCGGGGCAGCCGCACCTCCTCTGGTGTGGCCGCAGACGGGAGGTGGATGGCGGGGCCGAAGGCAGCGGGGCCGGTGGAGACGGGGCCGTGGGGGCGCGAGTCCGCGACGACCCCCACGCACACCAGCATGTGGCGCGGCGAGCGCCCCGACGTTGTTGCTTCTTCAGCTGTCATTCCTGTCAAGGAGGTAGTTTGCGCTAGCTCCAGCGACAGCGCGAGCTGCTGCACGGCGTTGATTGGTCTCGATGCGCAGGTCCGGGCCCAGGACACCGAGTAAAGGCTAAAAGCAAAACTACAGGACTATAACGCGATTGTACGCTTGTGTGACGTTGAGAAACGCTCAGGACAGCGGTCGCAACATACTCAAGGATGGACCACACAAATTGGGGCACGCAGCAGCTCAAGCAGGTTTACCAGCTCAATCTATGTATGCCACTCTGAGCACCATTGAGCGGTCAGGCCGGGGAGTGTACCGCAGACACACGCATACACATCTACCCGGGCCTGGGACCCCTCACGCCTCTGCTTCCCATCCCATCCCATCGCTTCCCGCCCGAACGGGCCTCCTGCGTCTCCTCCCTTGCCCTCACAGAGCAGCGACGCTAGTGTAGTACCGCTCGTTGTGTGCTACGCTGGGGCTATGCTGCAAAGCTGCCGCTCCTCACAAGAGGTGTGTTCGCCGAAGACACGGGGATGCAGGTGACCCCCTGCACCTCACGGCGTCTCCCCAGCGCCTCCCCTCGCACTATATGCTGCCAGGTCTCTCATGTCAGTGATGTCACACGCAATGCCGCCACGGTCTCCCCGCCTCTCGCTCTCCAGGGCCCGCCTGACGTGAGACGCCGCCCGCTAACGGAAGTCCTTCACCCAGCCAGTCCCTTGTCGCCACCCGCTCGGGCCTGGTTGGGCATGGCGGGTCCGCTTGGTCGCGGCCGGCTGGCAGTCAAGCTGCCTTTGTAACCGCCGATGACTGGCTAGCTGAGCAGCTGAGCCTTTGCTTCATTCTTGGCGGTCGTGCGGAGCCAAAGCTGATAGGGAAGACGCGGGAAGACGTGGGAGAAGCCATGAAGTTGTAGGGGCACCATGTTTGCCATGTTGCGCCAGGAGCCCACTACTGACCCGTGACCGCAGGAACTGCAGGGATCAGACTGTAAGTCAGGTCAGCCATTCAGTGACCACGTCTCCGGCGGTCTCCCCCCAAAAGGCGACTAACGGTGCTGTGCCAGCAGCAAGCAAGACCTGGACGGGACAGCCAGGGTCAGTATTCACTAGCTGCAGGAATGCAATCCGCGCACATCGCACCTCGATGACCATGTGCATCCGTGTGGGTCTAGATAGCCGTGTAACGACAACGGTACACAACAGGCCCCCTTGGTATACGACGGTCAAGCACTGTCCAGGGGTGATACTGTCAGAAGGCCTGCCCTGCCCTGGAACGTTGGTGACATTCAGGTTACCTGGGGGCCGTGATTTGGGATGATACGCCAGGACTGGCAGTAGAACTGCAGGATTCAGAATGAGCAGTAGCCACAACGGCTTCCAGGGTCCTTCCCACCACCACCGGCCTCTAGACAACATGTCCAGGCCAGCTACATATCGACCAAACGTCACCCGCACAAAGTCAACAACAACAACGGCTACAGATAGATGCAATCCGTGTGGGGCAAAGGGCTTTGGCACCCAAGCTCTGGGCCACATCTAGTCTACGTATGACCGCACATGCATGCACAGCCTCACACAAACACATGCCCCACGTCGTTCCGCCCCAAAGCTCAGGTAGGGTGAAATCGCGTTTGGGGTAAAACCCTGAAACCGGTATAACAATAGTAGTACAAATCTACACGTGGCAGTGCCCGCAGACCCTCAGGTGCTCCTAATGGCACAGCCCGCCAAAACACAACACAGCCACCCTCAAGCGACCGCCGCGCCTCCTCCTCCCGCACCTCCACTGCACCCCTGAGTCGCTTCCCCTCACGCCACGGCCCTGTCGCCCTCCTCCTGCTCCCCGTCTGAGTACGCCCCCGCCTCCTCCCCGTACGCCTCCGCCGCCTCCACCACCTCCCAGCGGTACTCCTCAATGTCCGCCTCCTGACGGGCCGCCTCGGCGTCGCCCTGCTGCACCTCGCTCGGCTGCGGAACGAGGGAGGGGCGTGGGGGACGGGGCAGTGGGGGCGAGGAGAGGTTAGGTGACGTTGTTGATGAAACCGGGGTGGGGCAGGGGTGGAGAAGCGCAAGGAAAGGGGGTCTGCGCCGGTACGGCATCGTTATAAAGCGCGTTGATAAGGGTGCGGGAGGGCGCCTGGGTCAGCGCGGGCTGTCCGGGCATCGTTGTCGAGGCAGTGCGAGCCCGTCATGAGCCCTCTTGCTCCCCCTCCTTCCCAGCTGCGGCTTTGCCTCCAAACCACCTAGGCCTGGGTTCTCGCCTGAGTCACGGGGGCCGTCACGGTGATGTGCTCCACCTGCAGGGGAGAGAGAGGAGGTAGCACACCCTTAAGCACCGCTCAACCTCAGGCCATCTACCCAAGGGTAGGCCCCAAGCCAGGCTCAACACGGACAGCGACCCGGGTCCAGATCCTGCTCCAGATCCGCACCTTGTGGATCTGGTTCTGCTCCATCTGCTCCATCTTGCTGATCTGCTCCTCGATCTCGTCCTCGAAGCGGCGCAGCTCAACCTCAGCAGCCGACACCTGGGGGGGAGGGTTGGTTGGTGGGTTGGTTAGTTGGCAGTTGGAGGGGTAGGTGGGTGGTGGCGTGGGGGGGAGGAGCAATGTGCGGGTATATTGCTATGTTGCAAGTGGAACGGGACTGTAGGTATCGCAGTATGCATCTCGTTCCGTCCACCACTGGCATAGAGCGTCTTCGTGTTAAGGTTGCAATGGGAGAGACTGGAGCCACGGGCAGCAAAGTGACAGCCTTCGGCACCGTCAAACGATGCGAGAGATCATGGCAGAGGTGAGGCAACGGGATCTCCCTCGACCCTGCCTCCACTGCCCATCAGCAGCCGCGCCCACCTTGGGCCGGGCCGCCTCCTTGGCCTCCTCGGCCGCCTCCTCCTCCTCCCACTCCTCCGCCTCCTCGGCCTCCGCAGCGCGGTCGTAGGCCGCCTGCATCGCCACGTTGGCCTTCACCTGCGTGGGGTGCGGAGGAGGGGCCGGTCGTGTGGAACATGCAAGCGCCAAGCGGGCGATATAGCTTGCCGGTGTGTGTGATCCGGCTCGCTGTTCACGTCCTCTTTCGTGGCGCCAAGACCCAAAGCCCCCCCCCGAGGCGCACCTTGTCGGTCCAGGGGACGGAGGTCTGGCCGTCCGCAGACACGCACACGCCCTGGCGGCTGCGGGGAGGGGGGGTGGGCACGGGGAGGTGGTGTGCAAGGGGTGGCGCGCGGGGTGCGGTGAGTACGAGAGGGTAAGGCACGAGGCACGGCGGCCGGGCACGAGGGAAGGTGTTGAGGCGGAGCCACGGAGGACAAGGCACGAGAGCCCCAGGCCATGCACCGCACAAAATGGCCAGGCACGAGGGGTCCCCGGGCAACGCGGCGCATTGGCAGCTGCCACCCGCCTGCCTGACGGCCAACGGCCGTGCCGTACCTGTCGCACGTGGTGCCGTACGGGCAGCAGTGCTGGAGGTCGTCGCACGTGACGGCGGCGGACAGGGGGCAGCAGTCTGGCGGTTGGCGGTTGGAGGAGGGGGCGAGGGGTGAGGGACGAGGGGAACGGTGAGGTGCAGCCACAGGCGCGGGCAACGCACTACGGGTATGCCAGGTGCAGGGCAGGCGAAGCTCTTCTTGGCTCTGGAACCCACGACCCACCGTGCCAGATGCCAACCTACGCAGCCCTGCTACCCAGCTCAGCCCGCAGCCTTAGCCGATGCCACAATCGCAAACCACAATAGCCAGCTACGACTCTAGATACTCACCGTGCCAGATGCATAGCAGGCCAAAGAGCGAGAAGGAGCAGGAGCAGGTGTTGCCCACGGGGCACTCGGTCCAGCCAAAGATGTCGCACATCTGGGGGGGGAGGGATGCACAGGAATCACACGGATTGAACAAGAGAAGCGGTCGGCAACGAGAGGGAATTCAAGAAGGAATATAACAGGCGGAACGGACGGCGAGCTGCGGCACGAGAGCCGGGACCGTGTGGTCGGGTCCAAAGCTGAGGGCCAGGACACCAAATTGACTCCAAGCATCGCGTCGACAGGCGAGTTTGGGCGCTTCAAGACACTCGCTCAACGGAGAGTCCAGCAAGGCAGGCCCGAGGCCCAGCACGGTCCGCCCCCCCCCCTCCCCACTGCCCCTCCCCCTCACCTCCGGCACGGGCTTGTTGGGCTTGGTCTTGACGGGGTAGGAGGCCTTGGTGGCGATCTCGCACAGCCCCTTCTGGCCGGCGCCGCCAATCTTGAGCCGGAAGAAGCCCTGGGGATGGGAAGGGGGGCAAAGGGGGGGGACAGGGGGAAAGGAACGGGAATGGCGTGTGGGTGTGTTTTGCCGGCGCGTGCCATGCGAAGACGGCCGGTTTAGGCGGGGACGTGGGCGGTCAGAGTCGATTCCCGACCGTTTCCCTTCCCGCCCAAACCGCTCAGCCCGCACCTGCTCTCCCCAGGCGTCACCCCAGCTGCAGAGGGTATAAGGCGGAGCGCAGAGGCGAGGGAGGGCGTCAGGGCAGGGCAGGGGGGTCCGTTGGGGTTGGAATCCGTTGGGAGCATACGCCTTGCCTGCACTCCTGCCCGAAGCTTGAAGCCTCAAGGGCGAAAGTCATCACCCGAGCAACCCCCGACCAACCCCGACAACACACGGACACGCGAAGCCAACACCACCAGTCCCTCGAGCGCCCCACCCCAACCCCACCTGTTCTTGACGATCCAGTAGGGGGTGGTGGAGTCAGTGGTGTTGTAGCCCACCTGGGGCATAGGGAGGGAGAGGAAGGAGGGCAGAGGAGTGGGTTGTTGCAATGGCAAAGTCGGGCCACGTCTGCCCCGCATCTCAACCAACTTGTAGCTCACCTAGAGCACAGGGAGGGATGGTGGTGGTGCAGAGGAGAGGTTTGTTGTGGTGGGTTCGTTGGTGTGCCGACGCCCATACACTGCATCGCCTCACCGCACTCGAGCATGGCCAATTCGAGGCCAGCCCGTGAACCCCTACAACTCGTCAACCCCCCATAGACGCCGAAGACGCGTCGGCAACACACACACGGTTCCCCCACCCCCCTTACCCCCCCCCCTCACCGCCAGTACTCCGTGGTTGAGGCCCTCGCAGCAGGAGGAGATGACACCCTTGGAGTAGAACATCATCTCGGTGCCTGGGGGGAAAGAGCGGAGCCAACAGGAGGTAAGCAGAGAGGACAATTCACAGCCGGGAAGCGTAATACTCCGAAAAATCCGCCGTGCCCTGACATGCCGGCCCGCATCCCCCTCCCCGTGCCTCCCCTCCCCGCTTGCCCCCGTGTGCCCCACCGCCATGACCTCCCCCCTTGCCCTCCCCCCTTGCCCCCTCCCTCCTCCCCCCTCTTGCCTCCCCCCCCACCTGCGCAGATGGCCACCGCCACCGGCTGCCCCGTGACCGCCTTGAGCAGCGCCGGCTCGCCCTCGGGGACGTCCTCGTAGCCGTCGATGGACACGGCGGGCCTGGGGGGCAGAGGAAGAGAGCCGGGAGGGATAGAGGGTGGTCGCCGAGCGCCGAGCGCCCTTCCACCACCACTTGCCGCCCGCCACCGGGTGCTCACGGCACCAGCCTTCCTCTCCTGCTTCCCAGGCCCCCCCTTCCGCACCTGTCGGTCTCCTTGCGGCGGTTGCACCACAGCCCGAAGCTGGGGCACCGGGGGGGGAGGGACGATGAGGGTGAAGACGGGCGTAGAGGTTACGAAAGGCAGTGCTGAGAGCTCGCGACACTCGTCGCTCCGTCGCGCTGGGTCGGCACGGATCAGGCTCATCCAATACACGCCCGGCACCCCCCTCCGCCCCCTCACCCCCAGCCGCTCCAGTAGCCGTAGTCAGCCTCCGTGTCCAGACCGCCGTTCTTGACCACGTACTGCGGGTGGACGGGGCAGAGGGGAGGGCGATGGGAAGGTGAGTTTCTGAGCGTGAAACCATTGGGCGGCGGCCGGCGAGCCCGGTGCGCCCGATGCGGAGATGGGATGGAAGAGGATACGTCAACTGAGCCCGGGCCTCATCCCAGGCCAACAGAGCTCCAGAACATACACCCCTCCACGTCACGCCTCCCCGCCCGACCGGCCCCCCATGCCCCCCATGCATGTGCCGCACGGGCCGTAGCATACCTCTTTCGTCCCGGCCGGACTGCTCCGGGCCCTTCCCTACGCTTCAGTATCCCTTCTCAACTCCCGTACCCGCCCCTCCCCCCCCTCCCACCTCAAACGCATTGTCCATGAGACCACCGCCGCAGCCCTCATCCTTCTCTGAGGGGGCAAGGGCAGAGGGCAGGGTGGGGGCAGGGTTCAGGGGCCGCGGCTTGCATCCGCCTGCCGGAGGGGCAGGCAGCGGCAGCATCCCCCTCCCCCCCAACCCCCCGACACGCACGCACACGCCCATACACACCCGGCAGCCCCCTCCGCCCCCCCCCCACCCGTGTCGCAGTCCACCAGCTGCTGCTCGCTCAGGGGCACCAGCTGGCCGGTGCGGATGGCGTTGATGCCCTCGATGGCGCCTGGGGGCGGAGGGGGGTGCGGGGCGAGTATGCGTGTGTATGCGTGTCAGTCGTGTGCGTGTGCGGATGGCGTTGATGCCCTCGATGGCGCCTGGGGGCGGAGGGGGGTGCGGGCCGGGTGTGCGTGTGTATGGGTGTGTATGCGTGTCAGGCCAGCCCCATAACCCCTCCCGTGCTAGTCTGTAACGGTGTGAAGGTCAAGTTTGCGGGCGATTCCGTCTCCGGGAGGCTGCGAGCCTGACCTGTGGCGGAGAAGGCCCAGCAGGATCCGCACTGGCCCTGGTTCTTGACCTGGGGGGTGGGTGGGAAGTGAGAGGGGGGAACTTGTCGTGAGAGGGGGGTCGGAAGGCAGGCGTCCGCCGGGGTAGACGCCACGCTTTTGAGAGCTCGCCTGCGAGCCCGCTGACGGTCAGAGGCCGCTCGCAAGCCCGCTCCTGGCTGCGTGGCCCGGCTGCTCACCACACCCCGCTGGCACGCCCATACACACCCTGGCACCCCCCTCCGCCCCCCCCTGCTCGCCTGCGTCACGGCCCCCTTGGCCCGCCAGTCGATGGAGCTGGCGGCCTCCGTGTCAGCGTAACGCCACGAGGGGGAGGAAGCAGTGGACCTGAGGGGGAGGGGGAAGGGAGAGGGTGTGTGTGTGCACAGGAGGGGGGCAGGCGGCCCAGGCGTCAAGCAGGCGCGTTGGGTCCTGCCCTTAGCCAACCCCTCATGCCACCGGCCTCCCCTCCCCACCGCTTGCTCCCCGCCGCGGCCTTGAAGCCCAGGCGCGCGGAGAACTCCTCCCAAGTGAGGTCGGCGAACTGGTTGAGCGCGAACTGCGGGTGTGGAGCAGGGGTGGGGTGGGGGGTGTTTGTTGCTGAGCGGGATCGCGCCGCTCAGGGGAATCCGTGGGGGGAGACGGCGAGAGGGAAGCACGGCACAAAGCTGGGAGCGGTGGCTGTAGGTGGGATGGGGTACCCAGGGCAGCCGTAGCAACACTTGTTTGTTTCGCCGGCTTGGGCTCCAACTCTTCACTGACACAGGCTCAGGCCGCGCCCCTTGCCTCAACCCCAGCCTTTACTTCCGTCGATGGAATCCCAACCCCCAACCCCCACGCCGCCCCCCCCCTCACCTCTGCCTCGGGGTTGCGCGCCTGCGCCTCCTGCAACAGACCCAGGTTGGTCCGGAACACGGAGAAGCGGCGGTCGTACTCCTGGGAGGGGGGGGAGAGGGGGGGAGAGGGAGAGGGGTGAGAGGGGGTGAAAGGTGGGTGGGTGAACGGGGGAGGGGCAGGAAGGGGGAGGGGAAGGGAGGCGGGTGGGTGAGTGTTTGGAGCTGTGCGGGAGTTGGCAGCCTCTCCATTGGGAGCCTCGCCAGAGGGAGGCGCGGGGGGTTGGGGGTGGAGGCTGAGGTGGGGTTCTTCCAAGAGCACACGGGCGGGGCGGGGCGGGGCGGGGGTGGCCGGGGCCATACAGGCGCAGGGTGGGGGCAAAGATGCGGCCGCGGCCGGGCGGTCGCGGCCGGGTATCCGTGCTGGGTGAGGGGCAGGGCCAGGATCTCTGGACCAGAGACCGCGCGAGAACGGAGAGCATGGCATCGAGGGGTATCAGAAGCCCTGCTTGCGGCGGCCCCCTGCTTCCCCAGGGCAGGGCATGGCGGTCCGCCGCTTGCTGTTTTGACATACTGCAAGCGCACTGCATGATGGTACTGATTGCTTTGCTGTGACTGTGCTGCGCTGCTAAGGGGGGTGAGCAACTGAGCATGTGGGGCCAACCGAAGGCTTGTCGAGGAGTCGTTGCCAGGGTGCGTGCCGAGGCTTGGGCCCGGTTTTAGGAGCAGCTTTTTGAGATATGGTGCACGCATGCAGCCGGTGTGGCATGCCAGTCATCAATATGAGGGGGTAAAGGCCAAGCGGAGGCCGGGGAGGCCGGTGCCGGAAACGCTTACGTGGCGCGTGCACCTCGAGGCCCCAAGATACTGTCTCACCGGGCCTCCCTCGACGTAGCCACGGTCGTATTGTTGTGCCCAGAGGTTGAAGGCCCGCTGTGGCTGGCTCTGCGTGGCGGCGGAAGGCGAAATGGCGGGGTGCATGCATGCCAACCGGGGTTTCGCTTTACGCGAGACCAGGCATCGCTCCTTCACTGCCTGCAGCCTAGCCCAGACTCGCCTGTGCCAACGCCAGCAGCTCTGACGCTGCGAGAAGTGGCGGAGAGCCTGCT
Source organism: Edaphochlamys debaryana (assembly GCA_016858145.1). Taxonomy (NCBI): domain Eukaryota; kingdom Viridiplantae; phylum Chlorophyta; class Chlorophyceae; order Chlamydomonadales; genus Edaphochlamys; species Edaphochlamys debaryana. Next base: position 139,650 of record JAEHOE010000055.1, read on the forward strand.
GAGGCCACCGCGGTCAGCACCGCGGCCAATACGAGCCTGCATAGGCGTGCCATGTTTGCTTTACAGTGCCTGATTCAGGCACCGAGTATGTAAGCTGCAAAGGTCACGGGCTCGTGTGAGGCAACCGAACATGCAGAGGGGTCATCTTGCCCCGAGTCGGTTCCCGCTTCACACCTCCAAGCATACAGCCCACGGAAACATAGAAAAAACTTATGTGACAATAGCTTGCTATGCGGCTTCAACAAAGGACGTAGCCAAGGCTCGACCGAGGTAGCGCAAATGGACTCCGCCTGGCCGCATAAGCTCAAGAGGCTTCCCGATGTGACGACACTACCTCGCGGTAGGCAGACTGGCGTTAGTGGGGCATGGCCTTAGCATCCAGGTTCGGCCACCGCCGCGGGGTCCTGCGAGGCGGCATCTCGCTCTTCAGGGGCCTAGGCTCCCTCGGGCGACTTAGGGCGACACACGCTCCCGCGCAACTGCACCCTGCCGTGTCAAGCGGGCCCCGATGTCATCGGGCTGACCTGCCCTTGTTTCCCGAACCCGCGCAGTCGCCATCTTCGGGGCGGTGGCAGCGTTGGCGGGCGCTGTCGTGCTACTGGTGGCCCTCATCATGTGGACCCGGCTCCGACGGGTGAGCAGGAGTGACGGCGCGGCCAGCTGCTACCCCCTTCCGGCTGAGCTGTCCTGACTGCCGCTAGCGGCACGTGGGGCAGCGGGTCCTTGGGCAGTGGCACACACTCGCCGCACACCCCCAGCTTCCTCGTTCTAGTTCCTCGTCTCCGCCTGGCAAGGCAGCTTGCATTCAGGGCTTGGCTTGCCGCCGAGAGCGCTCGTTTCGAAGGGGGCAGCCCATACATGGCCCATAGCCCATACATGGCCCTTATAGCCCTTTTCCGGGCTTCGATCGGCTAGGCGGCCAGCTCAGGGGCCCTAGTAGGCTCTGATGCAAACGCATGAGAGGGGGCGGCAAGGAGCGACCTGCCGGCCCCCGGAGAAGCCCCGATGCCTCGCTTCCACGCACAGCCAGAGGCAGAGCCATGCTCGCTGTCGCCGGCAGCGCACCACCTTGTGCCAAAGCCACAGTGGCTGTACGTCTACTCATTCCGTTCGCCCCCTCCCTCGTCCCCGCCCCTGACCTCCGCAGCGAGCTGCCATCGCGCGGTACAAGCGGGGCGGCAAGTGGGCCTCACAGCAGTCGGGAGACGGAGACGGTGCAGGTGTGAAGGGCCGCTCGTATAGGCCAGGGAAGCGACAGCTCAGCAGAAAGCCAGCCGGGACTGGGGCACCCGGTCTGCGAGAGGGTGTCGCTTCCTAGCTCCCTGCCTGCCTTGCGGACTGCATAGCCCCTGCCCCCTGGGCATCACCCCATCCCATGCACCACTCTCCCTCCCCTTCCCCACGCCCGCAGAGGTCATCATAGACGACCCGCGCGGCTACGCGGCGCGCCGCGCCCCGCCGCCCTGGCCGCTGTCCGCGCTGGGGCTGCCCGGGCTTCCGTCGCAGCGGCTGTGGAGCGACTCCTCGCGGGGCCTGGGCGCGGGCCTGGGCGCGCTCCTGGCCTACCTGGCAGAGGGCGCCACGGGGCCCTACGGGGCCGACCTGGGGCCCGACGACGACGACGGGTACTCGGGCGGGCAGACCGGCGGCTCGGGGCCGCGCTTCGTGGCGTCGACGGCAAGCGGCAAGTCGCTGCAGGTGGGCGCGTGATGCGGGAGAGGGGCGGGAGGGGAAGGAAAGGAGGAGAAGGGGAGCGTGTGTGTTTCGCCGACGCGTCAGCCGGGGCGATGCGGCGCTGGCGTCGACCGGGTAGGAGCGGGTAGCGGACGGGAGAGCGGCTGGGTACACGCGTCGAGGTCCCACACAGAGGGGCACTGGAGCGAGCACTCCAAGAGACCCTACGTTATTAGCGATTGAAGCGAACCCAAACGAGCAAAGAACGAGACCCCAGAAGCCCAAGACCCAAGAGCCAGAGAATGCTGCGAGCGTGCCGGTCCTGCGTTTTTTCCCAAGCTCCGCGCGTAGGCCTTACGTGCGTACGTCAGATGGCCTGAAGCAAAATCTACTGGTGCTCCGCATGTGACCTTGTCTGGCCTTACCGGTTTTCTCGTGTCCCCGTTTCCCTACCAGGTGGTGGTGAACACGACCACGGCTGTGGCACACCACACGCTGCCGCCCTGGCGCCTGCCCCACGGGACAGCAGGCGCCGGCAAGGGAGCGGCTGCGGGGCCGGGGGCCGGAGCTGCAGGGGGGCCAGTCAGCCCCGTGCTAGTGACCGCAGCCGCGGCAGGCGGCGGCGCCGTGGGCCCGGGCGGGCCCGTCCTGGGCCCGAGCCTCATCGGTAGCGGCGGGACGTTGCGGCCGGGGCCGCAGGAGGCGGCGGCGTTGCATCAGAGCCGGTCGATGGGCAGGGAAGCGGGGGCGGGGACGGCCAATGGGGCCGTGGCCTTGGTCACACTGGGCAGTGGGAGATCGGCGGACCATGACCCCGCCACCGCTTTCTACAAGGCCAAGGCGCACGCACACTAGCACGCGCCTGGGCAGGAGGAGGGGCAGGTATCCTTACTTGGCAAAGGGTAGTTTTGCATTGACGACTGGGCGTGATGACGGGCCGTGATCGGGGTCTGTGCGATCAGAGGCGCACGCATGCAAGAGACATTGAGGACTGAGGTAGAGCGAGGGATGGCCCGCTTGGCTTGGCCACACGCTCTTCCACTGAGTTGAGCTGCGAAGCATTGATTCGTGAACGGTCGGCCCGTGAGCTGTGTGGCTACTGGTACCGTATCAAAGCACTGCTAGGGGAACCCCAAGTGCTGTGCTGCGGTAGTGCTGCGGTAATGACGATGAGCCATGCGTTTCTATGCCGGTGTGCTGGCGCCTGGCGGAGACGCCCATCGTTGTAAGATTGGTGTCTGTGGCCACATCCCCTTGGACACCCCGGGCGAATGCGCTGCTGCCGCCTTCGGAGGCTTCGAAATATAGCGTACCGAGAGTTGAGGAGTGCCGGCGTGCGGAAGTGGCGGAACAGGTGTGGAGCTGCCTGGCTCAGCTGCCATATGTTACAGGCCAAGCTCCAGGGCAGGACTGCTGCGCCCGGTGCTGGTGCAATGCAGGCGGCCCAGCCGCAATACAAGGTTTTGCAATGACCCGACAACAGCGACTCGTGCTCTTCCACAGGGCAAGTGGGATAACCAGATTAAGATTGTACCTGCGCTCGAGTCAGGGCGGCGCCGGTCAAGGCCCGAGTATGTAGTCCCTGTTTCCCCTCCTGAGGACGCCTGTACCGCGCAAGTGCCGCTCTCCAATCTCGAAGCAAGCACACCAGCGGCACAATGACTAGCCGCGTCGTCACATCTTCTTTACTCACGCCAAGGCCCGTACACAACTGCGCCCGTGCTTCGCAGCGCCCGTGCACACCTGTCATGTACTGTGTCCCCCACCCCGCACATGCGCATACGCCCTTCCCTTCCTCCCCCACAACCACCCATATGCGTAAATCTCCTCCGATGCAGACACCTCCACACACGTGGCCTTAAAACCCGGCCTCAATCCCCCTCTTTGCATGAACTCCGGCCAAGCCAGGCCCGGGGGCCGGAAATCACATCGCTCCATGGGGAGAGTCTGGGACTGGCTTGCGGACAAGCCAGGTGCCTGTGTGCGGAGCCCGCGAAACGAAAGCCGGCAGAAAACCGTGCCGGCACAGGCACATGGCCGATGGGGCTACTGGGTCCGTGGAAGGTCGGGGTGGTATGAGACTGCTCCAAAGTCAGCTATCGCGTGTCATCTATTCAGCGACGAAGCACGCGCAAGGCTGGCTGTCATAGGGGGGCAAAAGCCTCCAATAGATACATATTGATATCAGTGCGCGCTCCACACGAAGCACACACTCGCTTATGGTACGGTGCAGCCCCACGCTGCGGGCCGCGCCCTAGGCCGGGCAACGGGGCTCGGCGCTCCACACGCCCCCGACATGCACAGCAGCTGGTCGCTGACGCACCTCGCCGCAACCCACACTCTCCTTGCAGTTCTTCTCAACCTTAACTCTGCTCAGGTCTTCTTGCCGCCCTCTCTAGGACGCTCCCGCCTTCGCGAGTCCAACGCTGGCTCACTCTCACGACACCCTGATCCCTCATGCCAGGGCACCCGCGCAGCGCACCCGTAAAGCACAAACAGGAATGTCTCGTGCAGCCCGCCACGGTTTAGACGGGCGCCGCCGGCTCTGCGCCGCGTGTCATCCCCACGCGCAAGCCCTTGTGCCGCCGCCTTCTCGTCGGCCGCCGTCACGCTCCTCCACCCCGTCGCCGTCGCTCGCGCGATCAAGATCGCTCAGTTTGCTCGCAGATCGGGCGCGGCATTGGCCGCAGCAACGGACAGGTCTGAGATGGCGGCCAAGCCTCCGGCGGCGCTGGACTGCAGCGCTACCGCCTGCTGCTGCATGACCGACAGGCCGTCGGCCACGCTGCTGGAAACGCCCGCCAGCTGCGCCTGAACGGCGGGCTGCACCTGCTCCGAAACCGCCGCCACCTGCTCCGAGACCGTCTCCGAAACCGCCGACACGTGGCCCGCGAGCGCCGCCATTTGGGTCTGCACCGTGGACCGGACCTGGCCCATCGCCAGGGAGGATTGGAGCGTTGTGGCGTTGAGGGCGCTGCTGGCCTGGCTCCGGAGCGTCGCCACCGCGGCCGGGTCCATCCCGGATGGGGAGAACACGACGGCGGCGGCGGCGACGGCCGCGGCGGTGGCGACCAGGAAGGCCGCCGCGCCGATGACGGAGCCGCCCGAGGCCGAGCCCGATGTGGAGGCGGCGGCGGCCTCCTCCGCCAGCGCCGCTGCTTCCGACACAACCTGAGGAACACAAGGGGAGCGGTGGCTCAGAAGTACGCCGGACAGAGGCTTCCGAGAAGGCATGCCACTGCCGTGCCTGCCCGCGACCCCCACACCAGTCTCCTATGGCCCTACTAAGCGGCTTCACCGCTACCGCCCCATGCCCTCAAGTTGTGCCCGCCCGCGTTCCCCGCCTCGAACCGCCAGAGCCGCGCCGCCGTGCGCCCTCCCCTCGACCGCGCTAGACCCCACGCGTGTGCCCATGCCATGCCGAGTTCCGACCACCCAAGCCCCCATGCCCAAGCTCGCCATACTTGCTCACCTCAGCAGGGGCCACCTCCGCCGCCGCTCCCGCCAGCGCCTGGAACGTGGGCACCGCCGCCTCCGCCTCCTTCGCCGCCTCGAGCGCCGCCGCCTCCGCTGCTACACGCACGGAGCCGCAGTTGGGGACGGGCGGGTCAAGGTCGGAGCCGACATCCGAGAACGCACCACCCACCATCACTTCCGCGCCCGTGCCCTCCCCGTCGCCCGGGCCCAGGGAGGCCCGGACCAGGTCCGGCACCGGCTTGGCGGCCAGGCCCAGGCCCGGGTCCTGGTCGGGGCCCGTGGCCGGGTCGAGGGCGGGCTTGTCAGTCTCAGTCTCAGTGACCTTGGCCGTCACAACCACGGCCTCGGCCTCAACCGCTGCCTCCGCCGGGATCGCGGCCACCACCGTGGCTTTGGCCTCGGCCTCCGCCGGGGTCGCTGCTGCCAACACGGCCTCAGTCTCGGCCTCGGCCTCCGCGGGGACCACCGCCACAACCACGGCCTCAGCGTCGGCCTCCGCCGCGACAGGCTCTGCGGCCACGGCTGCGGCCGCAGTCAGAACGGCGGGCTCAGGGGCAGCCACGGCCGCGGCCTCCACCGGGGCGGCCACGGCCACCGCCTCCACCGGGGCCGGGGCGGCCGCCGGCGCCGGAACGGGGGCCGGGGCCGGGTTCGGGTCAGGGTCAGTGCCGAGCGGCGTGGCCTCGGCCGGCACCTCGGGGTCGGGGATGGGGTCGGTTGCCGAGGCCGAGGCCGGGGCCGCTGCCAGCGTTGCGACGGCCGGGGTGGGGTGGTCAGGGGCCGTCGCATCGACGGCCGGGGCCAGGGAGGCGGCCGGAGCCGGGGCTGGGTTAGGTGGGGCCGAGGCGTCCCAGGCGAAGGAGACATTCACAGTGAAAGGGTTGGGCTTTGAGGCGGCGGCCTCTGCCGGCAGCTCAGCGGCTGCGTACTTGACCGCGGCCGGCAGGTCAGCAGGTGCGTCCGGGGACGCAGGCGCCTGGACGGGGCTGGGAGCTGAGCTGGCAACCGTGGCCGTGACCGTGGGCTGAGGGGCTGCGCCGTCGGCAATCTCTGTCTTTGTCTCTGCCACCACCGGGCTCGGGGTTGAGTCCACGGCCGGCACTGCCGGATGCAGGGTTCACCCGAGATGGCAGAGCATCAGGCACTAACGGCCCAGGCATAAGCCTTGGACTGCTACTGCTGGCTAGTTGCTACTGCGCTAACCACTGTCTACTCGCCAAAACCCAACTAGTGGGCTGGCGATGGCGCTGCCCGTCTAGACTACGGTATACCCAAGGTCAAGCTAAAGGGAAGATCGGACGGCTCATCCCCACCACACGAGTGCCCAGACCCCGCCCACGACAACACGGCTCGACCGTCCGCGAAAGCCTCACCTTGCATGACCTCGGCAGCGGCGGCCTCAGCGGCGGCCTTCTCAGCCGCCTGGTCGACCGCCGGCGCGGGCGGCGGCGGCGGGGGTGGTGCGGGCGTGAAGAGCGGCGCCATGGGCCCCGTGGCCCCCCAGGCGCAGTCCAGCTCCAGCTTGCCCGGCTCCGTCGCCACCTCCAGGATGCGGTTGTCGCCGTCCTCCCACCGGTCCACGGCGTTGGTGTTCATGTTGTAGACCACCACCTGCAGCAGGGGCAGCGGACGTGGCTGAGTGCTCGGCATCATGCACACAGGACACTGGAGACGGGGAGGCGCTTCGATAGAGGCCGCAGCCCAGGGCTAGGTGAGAGCACCAGCGGTGGCAAGCGCAAGCTCAATGCGTGCAGACGGGCGGAGCTGGGGTCCGCTGCCTGTGTCCCGCCTGCATGGCCCGGTTGCGGTTGGCATTGCCGCCGTGCATGCAGCATACAAGCACGCTCCCTGGCACCATACAGGATAGATGGAATGATGTCGTCGTGCGCAGTGAGTGAGCAGTGACGGCAGGAGATGGCGCGGGGCTGACATGCTTCAACGCGGCAGTGAGGGGCCATTTGGAAACGGCGGCGACGAGGCAGCGCGTGTATGGGGTAACGGCTGGCGTGTTTGGGTGTGCGTGTTAGGACTAGCTGGCCCCCGGATGCCCACTAACCGGATGTGGGTCGGGCTGTGCGGAGCTGCACGGACACGTATGTGTTGCCCCACGCATGCCGATACGTCAAGGGTGCCAAGGCGACTTGAAGGGCAGGCCCCGGCACACCGATTCAACTACTTGCCTTGAACTCGTAGTGTCCGGGGTTGATGGGCACCTCCGCAGTCCAGACGTCACCCTCAGTCCAGGTCAGCTGAAGGGCCTTGTCGGCGGACCAGTCTCCCAACAAGTCGCTTGAGCCAACGAGCTGCGGCCATTTGCACAGGGAGGGGCAAGCGGACTGAAGGTGAGCGGCGTCAGAGACGAAGGGAGGAGCTCAGCCGGGTGAAAGAAGCTGGCAGCGCAACGGAAACCCCAACTTGAGACCAACGGTCACCGCGCACGTGGCATCCCGGATTCAGGCTTAGCAAGGTAAAGGCGACACGCCCTGGCTGAAGGGCGTGCTGGGATTCGCAGCCGTTGCCCAGCCTTGCATCACTCACTCGAATTGACTGCCCAAAGCTGACCCCATACGTGCACTTGATGTTGAGAACGGGACCGGTCAGGCCTTCCGTGACCTGAAGAAGGCCGGGCGTTTGCGGCCAGAGGTCAGCGGCGAGCAGGGTTTGGAGCAGAATCGCAGCTGGACCGGTGATCAGCACAAAGCCACCCACCTGGGCCTCAGCAGCCCGAACGATAACCTGCCGCTCAGTCGTGGACGTGGAGGAGACGTTGGGCTGGGCCAGACGCCGCGGAGCAGCCCCAGCGCCTGGAATTGTTGAGAACCGATTGTTCAGATACCGTGCAGATTGACCGCTGGCCTTGCCGCAAGCTCCCTATATCTTTGTTAAATGAGCTGTAGCCTACCTCTCCGCGCGGGCAGAGCACAGGTCGGGGCCACGCGCCGTGAGGAGCTTGCCCCGACGCTCAAAACGCAGCGCCGCTCCAGCAGCATCTTCGATATCCACCAAAGAGGCTCAGGGTAGCTGCCAAGGGCGCCTCTGGCCGGGTGGTGTTGCGGATGTTGTGCGTGTTGGACGGGGCGACGCGACCTGCTGCGTGTGGCCGGGCTATGGCACCAAACCGTATCGGTCTTCCAGTAGCTGTGTGGCTGTGGGGCGCAATGTCCTGCACACTTGCCTTGCGATTCTGCAAGCGCGCGAATGATGGTCGCGAATGATGGCCGTTCAATGCGCCAGCCGCACAACAGGAACAGGGCGCGCTGGGGTCATAGTCTGCATAGCCCTGCCGCCCTGGGACAGGCCAACTCGGGCGTACCCAAACCGCAATCACCCGCAAGCGGCGACGCCGCGAAGTCTAGCCTCGATGCCTCTTGGTGGCCAGCCAGTTCGTCAAAAGCCGAGGCCGGTGCCTGGCTGGCGTGGGAGACGAGCGTGTTCTGGCACTGGCGGGTACCTGCGCCTGGGCGGCAGACCCAGGCAGACCCTCCCGGAGTCCCGGGTCACGGCCGGGAGGGACGCACAAGGCGCAAAGCCGCCTGGGATTCCGGTTGTGCGGATCACCTGGGGCAGGCTTTGTGGGAAGGCATGGATGTGATAGGCGGCGGTCGTGGGAGCTGTGGCTTTGGAGGACGGTGAGTTGTCGATGATGAGCCGGGTGTAGAAGACATCAACGAAGCGAGGCGCTTGGTTGTCTGGCCCGCTCACGAGCAGGGATGTCAAGGCTGGGCGTGGCAGGGCTCTTCCAGGATGAGGCCATAGAGGCGGCAAGCCAGCAACGGCACACGCCGTCAGTAGTGAATGCAGAAGGCGGCAGCGGTGACCTTGGGGACCTAGTCTCAGCAGCCATCACGCCAGGACGCTGTGTGAGCCTGGCTGAGGCATGAGCGCTCCCTCGCTTGCTCATTGCACCCGCACGTGGTATGAAGCCCGGGGTACGTCCGGGTGTGGAGCAGGCGGGGTCATCATAGGAAGGGGGCGTTGTGCCGCCCCGTGCCGCGGGGAAGGCGGGGCGGTGTAGATCCCGCCTTTTGCCACCCTTGTGGACCCGTGGGCCTCATAGGTATATCACCTGCGAGCCGCGTTGGAGCATTACACTCGAATTGACTGCTTGTCGCGCGAAGAAGCCCTTGCCTGCCGGAACTGGCTGTGTGTGGCGACCCAACTTGCCAGGACTTGCTAATTGCCACCTCGTCGCGTGACCTGCCCAACCAAACCAGTGGTCGCGCACTGAGTTAGTAGCACGTCGCAGCCATACTAGGGACACTGCGGCGTCTGCAAGCTTGCGTGAATCGCGAGGGCCGCGACGCTGTTTGCATCAAGCTCACTACTGAATTTTTCCTGACGTGAGTCCAGAACATGGCGCAGCGACTGCACGCGGGGCTGACCCGCCAGCAGGCGCGACGGAGTGCTCCGATGCCGACGTGTGGCCAGCCTTGCGCGATTCCGAGACGAGCGGTTCTATGCACAAAGGCTGTTCAGCTTCGTGCATCTGTACCTGGCGTCTGCGCGGCCGCTGCGGTGCGACGGACCGCGACCGCTGCGACATCCTCGCCGGCCTCGGGAGCCGGTGTCCGCTTCGGCGTGGGACTTGTCTCTGACGACGTGATGCCAGATGCGGGATTGGCTGCGGATGGGTAAGGCAGCGCTGGCGCGAAGGGCACGGACGCTCTGGGTCCCCCCAGAGAGGGTTACGAGGGGGGGCAGGAGTGCTCGCCATAGCCACCTCCCCCGTCCACCCCGAACCCCTGCCTTTACACCCCCCTACCGTCCACAGATCCATCGACTACTTCAATGAATGGTACCCTGTCAGCTTTACCAAGCAAGTCGGGCTGGGGTTGGGTCGCTGGCAGACAGCCGGTGGTTGTGAGGGCGGCCCCAGTCATCCTTTCGCAAGGAGAGGGCAAGCCAGCAACGTGCATGCTGTAACACCATGCTGGAGCAGCTTCCAAGCTTAGGTTCTGGCCCCAAGGCATCGCCTGCGGAGGCTCTCCCCCGGTCTTGCCATGTCCGTAGCGGTAGTTAAGCCACATCCCCGCTCATCACGGACCATATGTGTGTCGCGGGCTTCACCCCGCCCTGGCCGCCTCACGGCAGACCGTTGCTTGAGGCGCTGTGTGGCTGGTCGGGGGGGACCCCTCACGGGAGACCCCCACCACGCAGGTCCCATACGGGATGCTACCTGCCTCCCGTCGCCTGCAGCTGCTTCTCGAACAGGGACCCCGCGGCCTGCACACTGTGGCCGCGTGGGCCAGATAAGTCCTGTGTCGCACAGCCCCGCCGAGGCCCTACTTCCAAAGGATTCCAACGCGAGGATTCCATCGAGGACTGGGTCCCCCGCGTAGCCGTACAGTACGGCACTCTATCACGGCACGGCCGCCACACCTCCCCAGCTGCCTCTGACCCTATTCCGTCCACACAAACACGCGTCCATTCATCCAATGCCTTCTCCCGAACCATAACAGGGACCTGGACAAGTCCAAGCCCCACCGCTTCGTGCTGCTTGACATCCCGCTGGTCATCTGGTGGGACCCCAACGCAAAGGCCTGGCGCGTGTTTGAGGACGTGTGCCCGCACCGCCTGGTGCCGCTGAGGTGGGTTTCATAGTACTGGGAGCCAAGAGTTGGGAACTGGATTGGAAGGGATGGACGGAGGGATGGAGGAGCCTCCGATTGTGTCCCGCCCGGGTGCCCGAACCGCCTGGTGCCGCTGAGGTGGGTCTCTGTCACTCGCGTGGCGGGGGAAGGAGTTGGAGTGGTTGAATGGAGGGTTGCTGGGAAGGAGGAGGAACAGGGAGGTGAAGGCTAGAGAGAAGCAGGAGCGGGGAAGATGTCGAGTGGGTATACCGGGTACCTGGACGCGTCGGCAAAACACACACGCCCTCCCTCCCTCCCTCCCCTCCCCCCTCCAACCCCCCAGCGAGGGCCGCGTCAACCAGGCGGGCATGCTCGAGTGCGGCTACCACGGCTGGGCCTTCTCTGCCTCCGGGCGGTGCGAGGTGGTGCCGCAGCAGGGGAAGCGGGACACGCCCAGGTGGGGGGAAGGGTGTGGGGGGAGGGAGGGGAAGGGGAAGGGGAAGGGGAAGGGGAGGGGGAGGGGAAGCGGGACACGCCCAGGTGGGGGGAAGGGAGGGGGGGATGGGCGAGGATGAGGGGGGAGAGGGGGGGAGGGGTGACGGGGGGTGAGAGTGAAGGGGAGGGAGAGGGGGAGGGGGACGCGCCCCGGTGGTGGTGGGGGAGGTTTAGGGGCTGAGGGGTGAGGGGGGGTTCCAGGGAAGGGGAGAGGGAAGGGAGGGGTCTGGGGAGGTTGGTGGAGAGGAGGGTAAGCGGGACACGTCCAGGTGGGGGGGGGGCCGGGGTTAGCGGGTGACCTGATGGGATGTGGGGCAAGAGGGAGGCGTCCGGGCGTGTTGTGAGGATTGGAGGGTTGCGGATAGGGCAAGCGAAACAGGCTTAGGCAGGGTAGGCGACGGGAGGTGACAGGGTTCGAGAGAGGGGGGAGGACGGCCAGAAGGGAGGGGAGGAAGAGGCTAGGTGGGAATCTGATGGGCCCGACCTTGATCTCCCCAAATTGGAAATATCTTCCAAGTCCTGTCGCCCCCTCTTCTGTGCACCCCCGCCTCAGGGCCTGCGCCACGGCCTACCACGCCGCGGAGCGTCAGGGCCTGGTGGGGCCGGGGGAGGATGAGGACCGGGCGAGGGGAGGGGACGGGGGAAGGGAAAGCGTGTGTGTGTTTTGCCGACGCGTCGGGACTCGGGAGGGAGGTCGGCCACGGCCTACCACGCCGCGGAGCTTCAGGGGCTGGTTGGGACCGGGGGGGGGGGGACGGGGCTGTCCCTCTCAGGTATCCCCACCTTCCTCCCACCATCCCACGCACCCATACCATGCACCCCTTACGGTCTATCCAAAATGCTCCCCCCCCCCCCGCCCCCGGCCGCCCATGCAGCTGTTCGTGCTCCCCAAGCCCCTGCCCCCCGCGCTCCTGACCAAGGGGGGGACCAACCCCGACCTGGCGGCGGCCCTAGCCATGGCGGTTGCCGAGGAGGCGCGCATTCCCCTGGTGCCCGAGCTGGAGGAGCCGGGGGGCAAATGGCTGTCGCAGGTGGGGGCCGGGGGGCGGAGGGGGGGTGGGAGAGCGTGTGTGTGTTTTGCCGACGCGTCGGGAGGGAGGCCGGGGAGGCGCGCATCCCCCTGGTGCCCGAGCTGGAGGAGCCGGGGGGCAAGTGGCTGTCGCAGGTGGGGGCCGGGGGGCGGAGGGGGGGTGGGAGAGCGTGTGTGTGTTTTGCCGACGCGTCGGGAGGGAGGCCGGGGAGGCGCGCATCCCCCTGGTGCCCGAGCTGGAGGAGCCGGGGGGCAAATGGCTGTCGCAGGTGGGGGCCGGGGGGCGGAGGGGGGGTGGGAGAGCGTGTGTGTGTTTTGCCGACGCGTCGGGAGGGAGGCCGGGGAGGCGCGCATCCCCCTGGTGCCCGAGCTGGAGGAGCCGGGGGGCAAATGGCTGTCGCAGGTGGGGGCCGGGGGGCGGAGGGGGTTGGGAGAGCGTGTGTGTGTTTGCCGACGTTGCTAGGGGCCACGACTCACATGCAGCCTCCCCCTCCCCATCCTCTTGCCAACCCAGGACGTGTGGCGTGACCTGCCGTACGACTGGTCGTGAGTACGGAGGGATCAGAGGCCGGGGCGCAGGGGCTCAGGCCGGGGCCTCCGTGCTCATACCACAGAATTACTAGTTACAATACATGGTCTCGTCCAGTTTATCCACACAACTCCCAACCCCCAACTCCCCATTCCCAACCGCCCAGCACGCTGATGGAGAACGTGCTGGACTCGAGCCACGTGCCCTTCACGCACCACGTGTCCATGAGCAACCGCAACGTCATCGTGAGTCGTACGGCACCTGTACGGCAGCCTGGGTCGGGCAGGGTCCTGTGGGCTGAAGGGCCTCTCAGAGTTCGGCATGGCCTGGAGTGGCCAGGACAGGCCAGTGGAATCGACGCGGCCCGGCTTGACGGGTGAGGCCGCCGCTCTCATTGCGGTAAGAGGGACCAGATGACCACCCCCACCCCCGGGAATCCTTGTCCACGCAGGGCGACCACAATCTCACCACGTTCTATATACCTTCCGCCCCACCTTCCCTGCTGCTCACCCCCTACCCTCCTGTCCCCCGTTAGCCACCTTGATCCCCACCCGCGGGCCCCCTCCTCTTCCTCCCCCCCCCAGGGCGCCTACGACCTCAAGCTCACCACGCCCCTCACGGAGGAGGGCTTTGATGGGCTGTGGAAGACGGGTGCGTGAGGGGCAGGGAGGGGGTGGAGGGGCGCGTGGGGTGCGTGCGCTTTCATACCGCGAGCCCAACCCCTGCACACACACACCCGCCGGCCTCTTCACCCTCAGGCCCCCGCGCCGGCAAGCTGGGTCCCCAGTCCACCACCTTCAAGGCGCCGTGCTTCATGAAGGTAAGGACGAGGGGGGCAGAAGGGGTGGGGTCTCGTTGGAAAGGCCTGAGTCGTCCACGTGGAGCCCTCGTCTGACGCCTTTTCGCCCCATGCTGCAAACTCACGTGCACCCCAACCACCTTGAGCGCCGGCTGGACTCGACACGGCCCCTTCCCTCCGCACGCGCAGATCCAGCCTTAGGCACCCTCCCGTTTCTTGCCAGCCCCCCAACCCCTCTCGCCTCCATCTGCGCCCCGCGTCCCCCCCTCAGCACCGGCTGGACGCCAAGGGCTTCGCTTCCCTCACCGTGGTCTATGCAGGTAGGCGTAATTGTTAGTGCTTGGCCAGGTCCGGGCCAGGTTGCCGGATGCTGATCCCCTGGACGTCGCACAACAGTAAGGGGGAGGGGGGGACACGGTGCCGACGTACTGTTTTCGGTAAATCCAGCCTTGTCTTATCGGGCTCTGTCTCCCGCTTTCGCTCCCTGCATCTACTTGCCTATCTTGCCTCGCTCCTGCCTGACCCCTCCAACACCACCGCGCTATCTCTCTCCCACCCCCCCAGTCCCCATGCGCCCCGGCAAATGCTGCTGTATCAACCGCAACGTGCTGCGCTTCGGCAAGACCCCCTTACCGACGCGTCGGCAAAACACACACTCTCCTCCCCCCCTCTTCCCCCTCCCACCCCCAGTCCCCATGCGCCCCGGCAAGTGCCGCCTCATCAACCGCAACGTGCTGCGATTCGGCAACCCCGTGCCCGAGCTCATCTTCAAGTGAGGCGGGGGGGTGTTGGAGGGGTGTTGGGTTTGGGGGGCGTTGAAAGGGATAAAGCAAGGAAGACTAGTGTGACAGAGTGAGGGGTTTCACACCCGTCTTCAAGGTTTGGTCCACGCATCGCTTCACACTTACGCCTGGCTCGTCATGGTCCGACCCCTGAGCACGTGCCCCTGCTGCCCTCTCCTCCCGCTCAGCAACAAACGTCCCCTCCCACTCCCCCTGGCCTGGCTTGACGTCCCCGCCCCTTTCCCCCCTCGCCCGTCCGCCCCTCCCCCAGCCTGCTGCCCCCCTGGTGGTGGCACGTGTCCTCCAACGTGCTCCTGGAGGACGACCAGGTGAAAGGGGGGAAAAAGGAAAAGGGGGAGTCAAGGGAGTGAGGGGGAAAAGGGTTTGGTCTGTCAGTGCAGGAGATCCTACACCTCACAAGCTGTTCGTTCGACGCACCCCGCTAAGCTCAATCGGCCGTTCCCCTTTGCCCACACTCGCCACCCACCCACCCCATCCCACCGCACCCCCACAGGTGTTTCTGCACCTGGGGGAGGAGGAGCTGGCGCGGCGGAGGGCCAACGGCCTGAGCCACTCGCAGGTGGGGCGAGGCCTCAGCTCCTAGGAGCGGGAGGATGCTGGGGTGGGGGGGTCCCCTGTCCCCGTGTGAGCAGCGGTCCGCATGGAAGCACGTGCCCAGCTCCATGTGCACGTTGTCGTGCGCTGCCGTGCACGGATGTGCTAGGCAACGAGGAAACTGTAAGCAAGGGGAAAGCCCGGCGAGACTCCGAAGGTGTGATTAGCTCCCCGTAGTGCCCGCCCAACCGACATAGTGGGATGAGCTCCACTGGCGAAGCTCCGCAAGCCCAGAGCGAACGGTCCGAGCGCCAGAGCGAGAAGCGCCGGAGTGTGCGTGTGGTGCCATGCCGTGACCGCGTCTGCGGTGCCGTACAGGTGTGCTACATGCCCAGTACGGCAGACACGTACGTGGTGGCGTTCAACCGCTGGCTGCAGCGCTTCGGCGGAGGGGGGCCGTTCGGGGGCGCGGACACCCAATTCGTGGAGGCGCTGGGCGCACGGCTCAGGTGAGCAGAGCGTCACGGTTGGGATCACATCACATCACAGACAAGCGTACGACGTTGCCGTATTGCCCGTGCTACATCAGCGAATCTGACAGGTCCTCCACCGGCCCTAACGGCCTCAACTAACCCCAACCAAACCAACCAACTCTAACCAACCCCGCAGCCGGCAGCAGCTGCTGGACCGCTACAGCCAGCACACCGAGTCCTGCGCCAGCTGCCAGCAGGGACTACGGCAGATCGCCGCCGTACGCGGCGCCGCCGCTGCCGTACGCACGCTGGCGGGCGCGCTGGCCATCTTCTGCGCCGCCGTCGCGGTCGCGGCGGCGGCGGTTGGCGCGCCGGCGGCGGCGCTTGGCAGCCTGGCGGCGCCGCCGCCGGCGGGCGTGCTGGGCGTGCTGGGCTCGGCGCTCGTGCGGTGTGCGGAGGCGGTGGCGGGTCCGCTGGATCCCAGCGGCGCTGGGCAGATGCTGAGGGCGGCGGCGTGGGCGGCGCTTGCGGCGGGGGCGGCGGCGGCGGTGGCGGCGCTCGAGGGACTGCGGCAGAGGTTCTACGAGGGCGTGTATCCGCCGCCCCGCAACGTGAGCGCCAAGGACTGATGTGGTGATGTGGTCACAGCCTTTCACACTCAACCTTTTGACGAGGCGCGTAACGCGAAAGATACGCCAGGGTAACGCGACTGAGGTGGCTGGGCACCATCGGATCCTATTGAGAGGACGGGTGGGAGCATGGGATTAAGTTGGGGGTGGGTTAGGTCGCGTGAGGCGAACTCGAGGGGGCTGTGGAAGGATGTGGCCGGGCGATGGGCGAGGGCCACCGTGTTTCGTAAAGAGGCGTCTCCCGCCGCCCCGGACTGAGATCACTAGGGACTGAGCGGCTCGTACTGGAAGGAGGACATTGGCGAGGGTTTCCCGGGCGTTTTAACGCCTGGGACAGCAGAGGGTGTCCCTGATCCCGACCGAGGCAAGGCCTGAGGAAGGGTAGACCTATGGTAGACCTATGGGGTCCGCCCGGGCGACCTGGGACCTGGGAGAGAGGCGGTGCGGTACTGAAAGGAGGACGTTAGCGAGGATTGCCCGGGCATTGTTAGGGCCTGGGACAGACGTGGGGCGGGCGCCCTGGCGTTTTGACCTGGGACCTGGGAGAGAGGCGGGGCGCTTGGAGAGGGACAACTTGCCGTATGGGGGCGGTTTTGCCCCCACCTCGGACCTTGGGCGGCTGAGACGAGTTTGGTCACAAGGTTGGCCGAGGGAGGGGCGCGGTTAGGCACTGATGCGGCGGGGGTACGGCAGGTGATTGTGCCGGGCGGGGCTTATATTTCCAGAGACATTGCCAGTACCCAGCTATCTAATTACGGCGCAGGGCGCGGTGGATAAGTTATCCGAGGGCGTGTGCGGGTTGCCCCAAGCATTAGTACTGGTGCGGGTCAAGGACTGACTGCCGTTGTGGCGCATGTCGACATTTGGAACCTGTCTGCTGTTCATGTATGGCGGTGGACGGGGGGGGGCGGTGGAGGAGGCACGGAGGGGGCAGCGAACCGCAGGGCAAACGCGCTGAGCTGTCGGCGCTGGTTGACTGTCAGGGTGTGGCGGGCTGGCGGCATCTCCTTCCCCAACCGTAAAAGCCGCAAAGCTGTGTTTGGCAATGAATCCTATCGGTCGAGAGAAGTCCACACCTGTCAACACGCGCGGGCATTGGGGCCCGGCCGAGAGGGGAGTCCACACAGCCTCCACACCTGTCCACACCCTGTCCACACTCTTCCACTCTTCCCTTCCGGATGGGATGGGTCCCCAGTCCCCGATCCCCCGAGCAGCGCAATCAGGTCAGATAAGATTGGCCTGTCTAAACCTGCGCTGGTCGGTCCCTAGCCTGTCGGTCGCGCGCATGTCGGTCTGCGCGGCATCCAGGCACACCAGTCCCAGTGGTCGGTCCCACGGCGTTGTCTTCCGACATCACACAAAATTGAGCAACAGGGTCACGCAGGCCTTGCACCCTAGATACATCAAGGGCCGCGGGAGCAAGCGGCTCATAGCTTCCGCCGAGCTCCAATCCTGCATGCTGATGGACAGTAAGGTCAACGCAAGCCATCACTTTCTGCGGGCCGCTCATTGGATAAGGTATCGGAGCTGTTATTGTTGCGCGCGAGCCGTGCACCTTGGCGTAAAGGACCGAACGTTGAGCTCAGGGGCCTTGAGGTGGTGGTTCGACTACAACCGCCACCGCTACGGATACAGAACGGATAAGTGATTGATCCTAGCCTAGCTAGGCAAGGCAGGCGCAACGATTGGCACGTACTTCTGCATCCGTTCCGCGAAGCGGAGGCGGAAGGTCGGGGGCCATCGGCTCCGCTCCTGCGTTGATAGATGCTTTCCACAACCCAGTTCTTTGCACTCATCAATCTAAACCCATTACTTAACTCAACACAACCATCAGCGCCCCCTTCGCCAAAATGCTGCGACAATCTTACGGTCGAAGCTCGCCATCCGGTCCCAAGCTCTTGGCCTTTCTAGCCGCCTTCTTATCAGATTTGCATGCTGCATCTGCTTTCGCTGTCCAGCTCTCAAGCCCTTCTGCGACGGTCACTGCATCCTCGTCATCGTCGTCGTGCCAGCAGAACCCCTTCGCCAATCACCGCACAGCGCTCTCTCTGGACCTGTATGCAGTATCTTCGGAAAGCTTGGACGCGGACGCGGCTGTCAAGTGCGCGGAAGTCCTGTCGGAATCACCGCTTGTCGATGCGCACTCGCACTGCGTGTCCTGGAGCGCACCAAACCCGGATCGCGCCCTCCCGGGAGCACAATTCAACCTGACGGCGTGTGGACAAGGACCCCACGTGGTTTTGCTTATGCGCCTGGTCCCTCCGCCCAACGGCACACGTCGCCAGGGCTTGCCCATCTTCCGCGTGCGCGTGGTCGGCCCTTCCGGCGTCTGGCGGGAGCGCACGCTGCTGTGTTCAGACACGCTTGCCGTTGCTCGCGTGGAGTTGACGCACGGAGGTCCCCACTCAGTGGAGGTGCTGTTGCAGGTGAGCATGGGGTGGTCAGGGGCGATCGATCAGGGCTCGGGGCCCCCGGCGGTCTGGTGTCACTGTTCTGTGGAGGGCCCGCCGCGCACGGCGAGGGCTCCAAGCAGTGGTAGCTGGGGATGAAGGGGAAAGGGGCAGGGGGCGAAGAGACCAGGACGCCTGCGGGTTCATCTGGTCCGGGGGCTTACGTTCCCCTTCCCACTGCCACACCCTCTGCACGGATCCCCGCCCTCTCATCACCATGCCCTCCTCTATTTCCTGCCCTCGCGCACCACAGTACGCCGATCTGTCCCTCTGCGACATCGCCGCCTCCACACTCGCCACCAACACCACCAACGAGCCGCCGCCCGGGTCCCCCCCGCTCAAGCCCTGGCTGGGATTCCTACTAGCTCGCTGGCACGAGCCCTCATCGGCTTCGCCTTCGGCTGACGCCACCGCCGCGCATGCCACCTCCACCGCAGCACGGGCCTTGGCGTGGCGCCGCACGCACTCCGCCCCGAGCGGCGCCGCACGCCACCGGCCCGCCCTGCAACTGTCCTGGTCCAATGAGCCGCCCACCCTGCAAGACCTGCAAGACCACACCCCCGCCCGGACCGCCGTCCAGGCCTCATCCTCTTCCAAACCCTCCGCCGCCGCCGCGTCCGCCACCGCCTCAACCGCCGCCTCCGCCGTCGCCTCCACAGCCGCGGATGCGGCCCCGGAGGCTGGGACCGAGCGCTGCGCGCCGCTGGGCCTGCAGCCGGGCCGCTGGGTGTGGTCGAGGGGCTGGGATGGCGCCGCTCAGGCAGAGGCGGCGTCCCTCGCACGCACGTGCGTGTGGCCGGCCAAGCTGCCGTCGGGCATCACGCCGCCCACGTGCCTCAATAATCCGCTGCAGTTCAACCGTTCGGCGTCGGCGCTGACGTGGCAGGCCAGCGGCTGTACGGAGCCGAAGTTGGCGGACTTTGACACGAAAGCCTGCCTGGGTGAGGCGGGCAAAGGGCGTTTGAGGAAGCCCGTGGGGTCTGGAGCTGCGAAAGGGCATTCAAAGAAAGATGGGTGCTGCCATATTGACCCACAACTCCCCGGGCGGCTGCCACCTGATCCCTCTCCCGCCCGCCCGCTCCCTTGCTCGGCATTGCACCGCATGCACCCTCGCCCCGCAGCACGCCAGCGCGTGGGACCATCGCACGGCGGTCGCAAGATCTGCGTGCTGGGGGACTCCCACAGCCGCTATCTGTCGTACGCGCTCGACGCCTGGGCCACGGAGTTCGCCCAGTCCGAGCAGCACGATTGTCGCAAGTGGGACAAGTCGCCCCCGGTCAGCGACTATGTGGCCTTACTCGGCGACCCCTGGTGGGTCGGTGGCCCCAGCAGTGGGGTCAGAGCGTGGAGGCAGGGGCGGGAGGAACGGGGTCTGCGAGCAAAGCGAGGGAAGCAGGGCCGGCGTAGGTTTGGGTATAGAGGCAGTGCCGTGCGACGACTGGAGGGGTCCCGGGTTGAGGCCTGCCCTCCTGGGTGCTGGGCGCTGGGGTTGCCGTTGACTCACGGTCACGGGCGCAATGAGGAGCTGCGTGGGGCCGCGTAAGAGTGGAAAGTGGAGGGCGGAGGGCTAGAGAGGAGGGAGGAGGGCATCAGGTCAAGGTGGGCTGACGCGGCACTGACCAGACCGCCGGGCCAGAGCTCTTGCGAGGGCAGGGGACCCAGCACTTTCCTCACTGTGTCTTGAGTGAATCCTTCCTCGCCCCCACCGACAGGGCGGAACGTGACACCGCCCAGCACGCGGAGAACTGCAGGTCAGCGGAGGCCCCCAATCAACTGCAGCCATCTGCTCTGCAGTCTGCACCCGATTGCCTGAAGTCGCGCGGACCCTCCCCCTTTGGCGGAATCTGGCATCTGCCGTACACCGCAGCTGGCTGCAGATGTACTGACCTCCCCTGAACCCCGTTTGCCGCACAGCCACATCATTGTCAACAACGGCCACTGGCCGGCGTCCTTCCAGGTGCGTGTGGTGTGGAATGGAACGCCGGACGCACAAAGGGATGGACCATGGATGCGAGGCGTATGGGGAGGGGGCGCTACCGGGCGGTACTCTGCCTTGAGACTGAATACTGATGAGGGCCTTGCAACCATAGGTGGTGGTGTCCTGCTTGCTGCACGCACGGGCTCGCACAGGCGGTGCAAACCCGACCATCCAGCTGATACTTGTCCCCCTCCCACCGCCGCCCTGCAGACATACGGTCGCCCTAGGAACGTCTCCTGCTACGCCGACAACTTGCGGACATGGATGAAGCCGCTAGCGGAGCAGCAGGTGATTGCTTGGGTTGGCTCTGGCTTGGGTCGGAGCGTCCCTTTTGGGGAGTGGGGCCGCAGGGTGGAACGAGTGATCAATGAGGCACGGACTCCCACGCGCTCTTGAGTCTACCAGCCGATACCAGCAAGGTGTTCGTTGCTCTACCCGCTTTCCCCGGGCCCGCCACCCCGTCCACGCATGCCCACCCACCCTGGCCCCCGTCCCGCCTCTCAGGCCGCCGGCCGCACCCGCGTCGTGTATGCCCTCAGTCTGGGTCAGCCGGTGCAGTGGCGCAAGCTGCTGGGGCAGGACTGGTGAGGCCGGGCGGGGGTGTAACGGTAGGATTCCTGCCTAGGCATCAACCAGTGCACAATACCTCTTGTTACAGGGGGCCCCCATGGGTGACCAGGGGAGCCCCGGGAGGGAGCCGGTGGGGAGGGACACGCAGCGGGCATCCTCAACGTCCCGCGCTCGCTCGCTCAGCCCCGCCCCCGCATCCTACCTACCGGTACCCCAACCGCCCCCCAGGCGTACCGAGCCTATAATGGAGCAGTACAACTATGCGGCCATGCAGGTGCGTGCGAAGGGGGGCAGGGCAGCGTGTCCGGATGCAGTTCACCGACCTGTGCTCATACTGCTCAGGACCCAGGACGTGAAGCTTACGCAGCCCGAGCCCTTCTAGCATGCCTCCAAGCGTTCCCAGACCAGCATAACCCATAAAGCCACCGTTGGCCCGCCTCCAGCAGGACTCCGCCATTCAGGGACTGTGTACTGACAAGCCCGTTCCTGCCTGTCCCGCCCCCCGTCCACAGATTGCTGCCGAGCTCGGCTTCCCCGTCCTGGACCTGTGGGGCCCCTCGGTGGGGCTCACGGAGGGGACGTGGGACGGCTCGCACTTCTTCTACAAGGGGGCGGTGGGGCACGTGCTGCTGACGAGGGCGGTGGCCAGCCTCTGTTCTTGACACCGACATCGACGCACATGATGTAAGCCTGGGATGACGGGGCGGGGGGAAGTGGGAAGTGGAAGGCAGGATAAGGGTCAGCAAGGGCCTCCTTGACCTGTGACCGGGAAGTTGGTGAAACCTCCCCCCATGGGACGACTGAGTTTCTGCTCGGCTTCTTTCCTCTCCACGCAGGGAAGGGGGGGCCGTTAGTCAAGACTCCATGGAGCCGTGAACCTCAGCGCATGCTGGATCGAGGCGGGCGATTGGAGGGACGGGAATGGCCACCAAGTACGGCCAGTGGCACTGCGTCAACCTTTCTCTCACAGCCCCGACTACCACGGCTTGAAAAGAGCAAATGGCGCGCGCGGTCAGGAGGTGATCCAGGGGACTGCTGACAAAGACAAGACGAGGGGTTTCTCTGGCGGGAGCACCTGACGCACCTCCCTAGGGGTGTGGCAGGTTTGCGTTGACGCCACGGCACAAGGGCCATGGACTATCTGCCCTGTGCCTTGCACTGTACGGATTGATCAAGGCTGCCGTGCAATTAAAGGTGTTGCCATAGTTTGTGAGACTGCTTGCTTGGGTGTGTGGAGGTGAATTGCCCCCGCCCACTAGCGCCTCTGAGTGGGCTTGAGGCAGGTTGATGGTTTCAGCAGATGGCACCAGGGATCTGGTGCATGGGTGTTCAGATAGAAGCCGACGAGCAGATGTAAATGGCCTGGGAGCGTTTGACCAATGGGTGGTGGCAATCACTCTGGGGGGGTGCGAGCACATTGAATTACAAGTGAGCGTCCTCCGTGGCGCTGAACTGTCATACGTTACAGAAGTGGTAGGTAGAGCGGATATGGAGCCAAGAGACTGTATTGATCGGGAAGGCACGAGGCGATAGACGTATGAAGCGGAGAGTTATCGTACATTATGCGAACTGTGAGGCGCATGACGGCACGGTGCGTGGGGGTTGTGGGTCTCCGCACGCAAGGCAAAGCGTTCCGGCAGGCGAGGCTCGAAGCCCCGTGGACCAACGAGATGAGATTTATGGAGCGGCATGTACCACTTGCATGTGGGCGAACCAGGTTCCTGTGTGGCTGCTGGCTTTGCTTTCAGGGTGGGTGTGCCGTGTGCGCGCCGTGTGTGGGTGGACCCGCCCCCTGGACCCACAGGCGCTGCCGTGGCGTCAGCTTCGAGTGCAGCTGCTTACCGCACGACCGCGCCGTTAGAAGAGCTAGCTGCTGAGAACCTCGGGGCGGGTGGGAGCCGCGGACGAAGCCGCCCGAAGCTCTACTCTGGGTTCAGCTGAGCTGCTTCGGGTTGTGCTGTAAGCAGCGGTGTCTTGTGGGGTCCTATTGTGGTGGGGCAGGGGCAGGGGCAGGGGCAGGGGCAGGGAAGGCGGAGCATCGTACGAGCAGAAGGGCTACGTGGAGGAGGCTCTCATAACAGAATGCTTGGCAACAGTGCACAAGAGAGGACAGGGCTGGGCGCCAAGGGGGTCCGACCTCGCCGGGGGAACCATGACCACTGGACACGAACCCTGGGTCGGTCCGCAACGGTCTGCGGCGAATGGGCACAGGATAGCTATCACACAGCTTGTTAAGAACGGAAAAGTCGTTCCTGGGAAGGGCTGGCATGGGTAGCGAACAGCCGGGGCGAGGGGCGACCGATGTGCGCGTGTTCTAAGTTTCGACGCGTTCATCGCTGCCCTCCCACATCGCAGCCCTTGCTCGCCCTGAGGCCGCCAATCCTCTGTTCATCGAATCCACGCCATAAAGACAACACGGCTAGAGAAAAGAGGAAGCATTGCAAAAAAAGGATCGTTTTCACGTCGAGAGGCCAAAACAGCGAGCATGTCCGATACCGAGAACGACGTTGCTCCGGTGGTGAGTCTCGCGCCATCAGCTGCACGCGTTGAAAGCAGAGGCGTCGCAAGAGTACATGCGCACTGCATGCGCCAACCCGTTCACGCAAACGCCCTCATGGCCTGGAATTGTTTTGACAGGATGATGCTGGAGATGAGGGTGGCGAGGCGCGCCCGGAGACTGCCGCGACGGGTGTGAGCGGATTTGGCGACGACGATGTTGCGCTCCCAGATGACGGAGCCGAGGGCGAGGGCGACGCAGCTGGTGATGCGGAAGCTGATGCCGGAGGTGGAGACGAGGAGCCGGCGGCAGATGACGACGCCGAGCCCATTGCTGCTGCCGACCCGGATGCCGAGGCTGAGGAGGGAGGCGGTGAGGAGGCAGCGGACGACGGCGAGGCCGCTGCGGAGGAGGGAGGCGAGGCGGAGGGCGAGGCTGCGGCCGAGGGGAGCCGTCCCGCCTCCGCTGCTGCGGCCTCCGCTGCAGGCAGCCGCCCCGCTTCGGGGGTTGCGGGCTCGGCAGCGGGCGGCAGCCGGCCAGCCTCGGGTGCCGCAGGTTCGGCCGCGGGTAGCCGCCCGGCGTCCGTCGCGGCTGGTTCCACTGCCGGCAGCCGGCCCGCCTCCGTAACCGCAGGATCCGCTGCCGGCAGTCGACCCGCCTCCGTAACCGCCGGCTCGGCCGCCGGCTCCCGGCCCGCGTCCGTGGCCGCAGGGTCGGCCGCTGGCTCCCGGCCCGCGTCCGTGGCCGCCGGGTCCGCAGCCGGTAGCCGGCCCGCCTCCGTTGCGGCTGGCTCCACGGCCGGAAGCCGCCCCGCCTCCGTTGCGGCTGGCTCGACCGCAGGCAGCCGGCCCGCCTCGGTTGCGGCGGGATCGGTAGCCGGCAGCCGCCCCGCCTCCGCTGCGCCCCCGGCCGACGGCAGCCGCCCCGCTTCCGCTGTCCCGGCCGGCTCGGCAGCGGGCAGCCGGCCCGCCTCCGCCGCCCCGCCTGCAGACGGCAGCCGCCCCGCTTCCGCTGTGCCGGCTGGCTCCGCTGCCGGCAGCCGCCCAGCCTCGGCGGCGCCGCCCGCTGAGGGCAGCCGGCCCGCATCCGCCGCCCCGCCCGCCGACGGCAGCCGGCCAGCCTCGGCCGCCCCGCCCGCCGACGGCAGTCGGCCAGCCTCCGCCGCCCCGCCCGCCGACGGCAGCCGCCCCGCCTCCGCCGCGCCGCCCGCGGACGGCAGCCGCCCCGCCTCCGCCGCCGGGTCTGTCGCGGCCTCGTCCGCACCGCCGTCGCGCGCCGGAGGAGCACCCGCGTCGCAGCAGGGCAGCCGCCCCGCCTCCTCGGCGTCCGCGCAGCCCAAGGTCAGCCGCCCCGCCTCGGCGGCGGAGATGAAGGAACACCCTGACGTCATCACCGACATTACTCAGGACGCCGAGGCGCATGCTGAGGTGGACGCCATGGCCCAGGAGCAAGCTCGTGAGGTGAGGCTGCGGGGTGCCTGGGATGCGTTTTGATGCGGTGTGGTCTGGTGTGCTCTGTTGCCTGGTTTGGTTGTGTTGGGGTGAGCGCATGGTGCTTGGCCGGTGACATGGGAGGCATCAGTCCGCTGCCAATGGGAGCTGCAACCTGAGAGGACTGCAAGAAACCCCATTGAGCTTTCTGTGCCGTCTAACATGGCTTGGTCCGCCCCAAACGGTCAATGATGATACCCCGTGACTGCCCCTTCCCAGATCATTCGCTCGCGCCAAAACAGCGCCAGCGGCGAGCGCGCCAAGTCGGCGGCGTCCACGGCCTCCGCCAAGGCCGCGGCGGCGACCGCAGCACCCGCCGCCGCCGAGCGGCCCGCCTCCTCCGCCAGCGCCAAGGGCGGCGAGGCGGCCCCCGCCGCCGCCCCGCCGCCTGAGAAGGAGCCCAGCGCGCCTCCGCCTCCGCCCAAGCAGTCCGGATTCCCCAGCCAGGAGGGTCACAAGGAGAAGCAGGCGGCGTGGCTCACGGGCACCTACAAGCTGCCCAAGACGGTGAGCGAGCGCTGTGCGCTGTGCTTGGTGACGTCCCCGCGTGTGCTCGGTTCCTATGCTGGGACTGAACTCCTACCGGCGAGCTTGATTACGTGCGTCCGGCAGGAGTCGTGCCCATGTGGTCAACTGCCACTGCGCGCTGGTACGGACCTGGTGATGACCTGCAACCCCCGCCGCCTCGCCTCGCCTGCTCACCTCGGCCCCCACGCCCACGCCTCCCTCCCTTCCTCCTCACCGCAGGGCAAGCTCATCAGCGGCGAGGAGCTGTGCGACGCGCTGCAGCGAATGACTAACGCCTACATCGACAAGTACTCCAAGACCGAGGAGCAGAGCAAGGCGCTGCCGCCGGGCGCCGCCACCGTGTACAACAGCAAGAAGCTGTCGCAGGTGCGCCACTGCGCAGGGTCTTGTTGGGCGGGAGGGTGGGGCGCGAGCTACGGCAGTGGCTACGCTCGGAGCGGGATAGCAACAGCGGTGGTGCGTGAGGCAGTCGAGGTAGCCGCTGAACGCCTGTACTAGACGCCTGACACAGGGTACGTGCCAGCAGGTCCAGCGTGCATCGCAATCCGCTGTCAGACTAGGTCGCTGACGTACATCACGCTCGTCATGCATCTCCCTGCCGTACAGGACGAGTACGACCAGATGATCACGCGGCTGTACAAGCCCAAGGACCGCTCCGGCGGCGAGTCGGACAACATCCTGCTGGTCAGCCTCAAGTTCGGAGACGACGGCAAGGAGCAGTGGGTGCCCGTCAAGCAGGTGGGGTGGGGAAGGGTTTAGGGATAAGGGTACAACCTACGGGATAAGTTGGCCTTGCGCGGCCTGCAGCGGGTGGCGGGAGGCGGCGCCAAGGAGGGTTGGATGGAGGGAGCTGCGAGCTGGCGCGAGGGCTTGGTTGAAGGCGGCCCGGCAGTTGCACCTGGGTCAGCCATGCGCGGTCGCCAGCCTCACACACAGCGTGCCCGGCTGGCGACCATGCCTTGCTGACTCGGATCGACTGCTGGGCCGCCTTCAACCAAGCCCTCGCGCCATTCTGCAGCTCCCTTCTCCACACCGTTTTTCCCCACCCTGCACCTGAAGCATGCCTACGCCTGCACTCCCCTCGTACGGCCCCGCACAACTCTTTCCAGCCGCGCACAACCCACATGTAGTTGCCACACCTTACACAGCCTGCTTTGTCGCTTGTGTTTCCTTGGCGTTTGCTAGCAGCCCCTAACAACCTCCTCATCCCCATCCCCCCACCGCCTCCCCCGGTCCCAGGTCTCGTCCGAGGAGCAGACGGCCTACATGTGCGAGCTCTACTCGCGCTGCCTGGAGAACAAGAAGAAGACGGCCGAGGAGCTGGCCGCCAAGTACCTCAAACCCTTGGGACAACCCCGCAAGTTCACGTGAGGCGGCGGGAGCGGCGTCGCTGGTCTGGGGCGCATGTGGCTGGAGGGTCGACGCAGCGTGCTGCTGTCCGGGTCTGTGGTCCGGTGGCTAGAGGGTGCGTTGTGAGGGGGCTTGCAGTGGGCAGGTCATGTTGGCTGGACCACTGGGCGGGGTGTGGACTGTGGAGCGAGGGGCAGGCGGGCAAGGTCTGGTGGTGGGCGGGGGGGGAGAGGCAGGGTGGGCAGCCGACAGCGATGTTGGCGGTGCGTTGGAGCACAGGGGCTTTGGCAGCGTGTTTTGACGCGGTGGACGGGCCCAGCCGGGGTGGATGAGTTTGGTAGCGTTCAGTGAGGCGGACGGCGGAAGGGAGATGCGAGAAGGATAGCGTGCCCCATGTGTCGGGCGTACGGGTTAGTGGCGGGGTTCATGCTCCGAAGCCTCCGCTGCAAAGTGGGGACCATGGCGGGAGCGCTGTGTATGTTACGGAGTCTTGCAGAAGTGGTCTGTCTTGGGACCGCTCGTAAGGTTAAGAGTAAGCCTCTGTCGACTGCCCTTCATGCACCAGGAGACAGGCACTGGCCGAGTGGCCGATGGGCTTGCCGATAGGCACGAACACCACCCCCAGCAGTGTCGCACCCTCTCCGCGACTCCGCTTTTCGTTGTTACTCATCGTCAAACCTCTGCCTTGGTATGTGGAGAATGCGGAAGGCGCTGCGGCCGGCTCGGAGAGCGGAGAGGGGCGGGGCTGCCACGCGGGAGAACGGCACGGCGTGTACCACATCAAGCATGCACACCCCGGCCAGAAGGCTGAAGGCGGGCACCCGCATGCATGCGACCCCAGACGCGCGACAGCGATAGTGTAGCGGCACGGTAGCGTAGCGCCGGAGCATTTCTCTCTGCAGCTTGCCGGCAAGCGACAAGATGTTCTCTAGGGCCCTGCTCCTGGCAGGGCGCCTCGCTTCGGCCAGCTCGCAGCAGTCCTCGAGCGCGGCTACTCGCTCCGTGCAGCCGCTGGGCGCTCTCCTGCAGCGTGCGGGCTTTGCGACCAACTCGACGGACGTGTTCAACATCCACAAGGACACGCCGGAGAACAACTCTGCCACGACATTTGACTTCAAGCCGGCAAGTTGCATGCTTGTGGAGCGGGCTCGGTGCTCGTGTGCGGCCGCGTGCAGGCCATCACCGAGCGGGCGCTTGAGCGAGGCCCTGTGCTGACGCTCCCCGCAGGAGACCCTGAAGAAGCTCAATGAGATTATCGCTCGGTATCCGCCAAACTACAAGGCGTCGGCGGTCATCCCGGTCCTGGACGTCACGCAGCAGCAGAACGGCGGGTGGCTCAGCCTAGCGGCCATGAACAAAGTGGCGCAGCTGCTGGAGATGCAGCCCATCCGCGTGTATGAGGTGGCGACCTTCTACACCATGTTCAACCGCACGAAAATCGGCAAATACCACGTCCTTATCTGCGGCACCACCCCTTGCCGGTGTGTCATCAAGCAGGGGCACGGAGGGGTTGGAGGGCAGGGGGGGGGGAAGGGGAGACCTGGCTGACCGGCAGGGACACGGGGGGGGGGAGAAGACCCCCCTCCGGCCCCCGCCCACCCCCACGCTTCTCGCCAGGAAGCGCAGCCACAGCCCGGCATGCCGGGGGCTGATGATGCTGGCAGCGTGCTACCATATACGAGCATCGGGGTCCGCACGTGCCCAGCTGCATGGCGGCTAGGCCGGTGCACGGAAGGGACCAACCGCCAGCATGTGCTCTCTTCAGCCCCGAGCCAGGGTGCCCGGCCCAAGGCCGTCGGAACCATGGGACACGGCCGGCGGAGCCCTTGCCTGCAAGGGAGGGCATACCGTGCGGAGGAGCTGGGCCGGCGCTGGTACCCGGGCAGCTGCTACACAGCTTTTGCGGAGGCCCCACACAACGCAACGCAGCCACGAAGGCCCCGGCCGCACCTCAACCACCAATGACTTACCACCCCCATTAAACCTCCCGCCAGCACCCTCCCGTCCCCCCCTCCCTCCCTCCGCCTCCAACCAACGCCTTGCCTCCGCACCCCCGCACCCCGCAGGCTCCAAGGGGCGCAGAAGATCGAGGAGGCCGTGACTAAGCATCTGGGTGTGCACATCGGCCAGACCACCCCCGACGGCATGTTCACCATCGGAGAGATGGAGTGCATGGGCGCCTGCGTCAACGCGCCCATGGTCGCCATCGCCGACTACACCAAGGTGCGCCGTACGCCGTACGAGCGTCGTACGTGCATGCTTACATGCTGCGCGAGCGGGACTGCGGGAGACGGGGCGGTGGCAGTTCTGGCGGGGGCAGCTTGCGGGGCGAAGGGGCGCAAGCGTTCGCCGGAGGATGGCAACGCAGCGGATGGAAGGGAGTCGGGGCCGCATGACGGCATGTTGCGTCAAATCTGTTGTTGCCCCGTGTCAACAACGGGGTGAAGGAGCCATTTGTTGTTGCCCCAGCGCAGGTCTGGTTGGCGACCCCATTTCTGCTGCCATCTTTACCCCTCCTCCCCTCCCCCCTCCCAGGGCGTGGAGGGCTTCACGTACGAGTACTACGAGGACCTGACCCCCTCGGACGTGGTGGGCATCCTGGACACCCTGAAGAAGGGCGGCAAGCCCAAGGTGTGTTTTGGGAGGAGAAGGGGGGATGCCGGGGGTTGGCCCCCGACGGGTGGTGGGGGAAGGTGGGCAAAGGGAAGGGGGTAGCTGCGGGAATAGCTCGGTCAAGGGGGATGGCTGGGGGGCGTTGATGCCCGGCGTCGCCGGGGAGGCAGGCAACAAAGGGTGCTGGGGGCTGAGGTGAAGAAGCGGGTCGGGGGCGGTTGTGGGGATTGGGCGACTGAAGAGCGGTTGAACAAGGGGTTTGCCAGGAGGCATGTACAGACCACCGGTGAGGCGTGAAGCGACAGAGGCCGGGTAGTCTCACGAGCGAACCGCGAAGAGGACAGCCCGTGCCATGCCCGACTCCCGAGCCGCTGCCCACCTCCCTCCCGCCCATCTCCTGCCCTGCCCGCAGCCCGGCTCCCAGCACCGGCTCAAGGCGGAGCCCGCCGGCGCCATTGTCAACGGGGAGAAGTGGATCCCCAAGGAGGGCGTCACCACCCTCACGGGCCCCCCGCGCGCGCCCTACTGCCGTGACCTCAACGCGCCCTAGCGGGGCCGCGGAGTGGCATCGGCTGTGCTGGCGAACGCTCGCAGGATGCAGGAGCTTGGTGCGTTGCGTACGGCTGAGGACGGCGCGGACTGTGTCTGTCGGTTTCGTAGTGGGGGAGCCTGCGCGGTGCGGAGAGTGGGCTGAGGGCCTGGCGCCGGCAGCTGCTGGACGCCAGGCGGGCGCCAGCGGCGGCGGCGGTGGCGGGGTGGCCTCGAGGCGGGTCGAGCGAAATTGCGGTGGGAGGGGCGTTTGCGGCGGGGAAGGTCGGCAGGGGTGTGCATGGATCGCCTGAGCGGTGCAGGGCGGAGCGAGATGAGCTTGCGCGCTCGCATAACGGCACGCGCTTCGTGCGCAAGGCTGTAGGCTTATACAACTCTGTCTGTGACGATGGGGCTTTGACAGCGTGGACGCATAGGTCAAGGGGTTCTCGTGCGTGGTCAAGGACTGGTTTGGGGACTTCGGGCTGTAAGAGCTTTTGGCGATGGCCGCTGTGCTTGAGGTCTCAGTGAGAGCGTAGGGCACAACAGATTGGCGAAGTGTTTGCATGTGCATGTATGGTACGGCACGTACGGTGCATGCAGCGCGCCCGCGCCAGGCTTTGCGTCGTTGCTGCACAGCAAAGGATTCCAGTAGCAGGCTCGTGCACACACCGCGACTCATAGAAGCGAGCAAGCAGAAGCGGTGCAGACCAGTCTAAGCGCATTCTCTTGACTTTCCCTTGACCGGCCCAGCATGAAGGACTACGCACGAGAAGAGAATGGGGGGCAAGTCGTCATGGCTTCTTGCGGTGACGAGCGGTTCCCGCCCGAGAACATGCTCGACGGGAAAGACAACACGTTCTGGGTGACGACAGGCATGTTCCCTCAAGAGTTCGTGCTTAAACTAGATGCACCTATACGGGTATCCAAGATCACAACGCTCTCGCTCAACGGTGAGTTGCAAGGGCCGCGCCAGGGTCGCGCGGTGCACATGTCGCGGCAACCCTGCCTTCTCCTGCCCCCCGCGCAGTCCGCAAACTAGCGGTAGAGAAGTGCGACCAGGAGAAGCCGGACCAGTTTGAGAAGGTCTTCGAAGTCGGTGAGATGGCCCCCCGCTGCACGCTGGAGGCCAGCTTGCAGGGCACTGGCAGCTCCCGACAGGAGCAACAGTGGTCTAGGGGGGGGGTGTCGGCGAGCAGTGCAGGCATGCAGCAGTCCTGGCAGGGTGGACAAGGGGAGAGACCGCCGGCAGTGTGGGGAGCACAGGGGGGGGGGGTACAGACGCAGCGCGGGGTGGTGTCTACTGGGGCCGCTGAAAGCGCCCACGGCGTCACTCGGCCCTACATGGAGCAGCCGAACACAAGCACCTACACCTCATGGCCGAGGATCGCACACAGGACCCTATGCAGCATGTGCGAGGACGCATACCTCCCTGCTAATGCCATCCGCCTGAACCCCTTCCCACGCTTGCCCGCAGAGCTGGCCAACCGCGGGGACCGCCTCCAGACGGAGGTACACCAGGTCAGACCTGGAGCCACAATCGGGTTCAATGGGGTTCAGTATTGCGCAGAGCGCATGGCAGCACATCGCCAGGGACTGCCGCGCAGCCTCCACACAGACTTGCCCATGCCCCTTCCAATGCGGAACCCTCCGCCCCCCCTCCACCTTGGCTGCCTCCATCCCCATCTCGCGCCTCCTCATCCCCACCCTTCCAACTCCCACCCTCCTCTCCTCCCCACCCCCCCAGGTCAACATCCGTGCCAAGTACCTCAAGTTCATGATCCTGCAGGGGCACGGAGAGTTCGCCACCGTAAACAGGTGCGGTTATTATGGGAGGGGAGGCGGCGAAACGGGTGCCGTCGCCACCGCTTGGGGAGTGGTGCAATGGCTTGAGTCTTGAGGCCAGCAATGAAGTCCACAGCTAACCTCCTCCCACGTGACTACTCCATTCACAACCCAAGGGCGTTCAGCTCCGGCCTGCTTGTGCCTTCCATGTACTGCTGCTGACTCCTTCCCTTCAACTCCCTTCCCGCCCCCAGGGTGTCTGTGGTGGGCGGTGACGACGACGGGGGCTACGACGACGGCGGCGGCTACGGCGGCTCTATGCAGCGCCAGCAGAGCTACGGGGCGAGCGGGGGCGGGGGCTACCAGGCGCAGGGGCAGGAGGAGCAGGGCGGGGCGGCATACCAGGACGAGTTCTAAGGGGGGACGGGTGATGGAGGAAGGAGAAATGACGGGGGGGAAAGGGGTGGGGCTAGCCAGGCGCAGGTCCCCACGGGTGCTGCGCGGGACGTGGGCCCCAGGCGTAGTGGGGGGTGGAGCTCGGGGCGGGGAGTGCCGAACGGGCGGGGGTGGGAGCGGGCGAACGCTGGGGGGGCTACTCGATGTCTCGGGCTGAGCGGCCCTGCCTCGGCGGTGTACGGTACAGCAGTACAGGGCGTGGAGGCCGGGCTGGGGCGCTGGGTGTGGGGCTGCGGGTTGACTGGAGAGGGTCTGCGGCATGGCTCGCCAGTGGGCGTGCTTGCAAGGCTGAGGTGGGCAGGTCGTGGTTATGCTCGCAACTCCACATGTCTGTAACACGCCCATCAGCTCCTATAGGTCAGTGATGTCTCTGTCAGTGCTGTCACGCCCATGCATGTCATGAGTCATGACACGTCAGTCAGCTGGAGGACGCATCCCGCTGACTGGGGGGTGGGGGCTTCTTGTTCAAGCGGCTCAGGACATCATGCCCGCCTGCCCCGCTGCATTC
Source organism: Edaphochlamys debaryana (assembly GCA_016858145.1). Classification (NCBI taxonomy): domain Eukaryota; kingdom Viridiplantae; phylum Chlorophyta; class Chlorophyceae; order Chlamydomonadales; genus Edaphochlamys; species Edaphochlamys debaryana. The sequence goes on from JAEHOE010000055.1 coordinate 172,416, forward strand.
CCGTCCCAGCCCAGAGGGGCAGCAACTCAAGGTGCACGAACCGAACTCTGGTCAGGTGGACCATCGATCGCTTCCTTTTACACGTGTGTCCGTGTGCGGCAATCACTCTCTCCTGACTCCGGCCGCCGCCTGTTCTGTGTCCTGCACATCCCTCTCGTCTTGCTTGCTCAGCTCACAATCGTGTCTCTGCTCAGCCCACAACGCCTGAAGCGCCCGAAAATCAGCAATACCACGGCAAAAAATCCTTGGGACAGGGCCACATCACAGACCGTGCCCGCCCACATGTATCCTCCCGTCTGCCGTCCGGCCCTTGCTCGAGGGCCGCAATGTGACGGCCGGGGCCCGGCCAGGCTCAACGCCCCGAACCTCGCGAGCCATGTGACCTGATGGATATACGCACCGTTCACAAGCTCTCTCGCCCGGTGCTTTTGACTACGGTACTCGCATTCGCAGCGTCGAGGCCGCCGAGCGGTGCCGTACGAAAATAGCCAATCAGGTACGGCACCCCGCACAAGCTCCTTGTCAAGATCCTGATCCCCTGTGCACCCTTCACCCGAGCCCGCCTGCCCTCTTCACCCGGCCCCCAGCCTTACCCCTTGCAACGCCCCTCATAAGTTCCCCTGCCCTTCTCCCTCCGCGGGCTGTACGGCGCCCATGCATGTCGTACCGTACCTCGTACCAAAACCGCCCGTGACCTCTCGTAATAAGTTGTACTACCGCCGACCCGCCAATCCTCAGGCAGCCGGCCAATCCAACTCAACTCCGCCTCCGCCCAGTCAGTCCAGTCATTACACGCACTTGCTGCTCCCGTCCGGACCGTCCCGTTGACCGTTCCGGTCCGTCCCAGTCCGGTCCGTCCGGCCCGCCGTACGGGGCCTTACGCGCTGCTCTCAGTCGAGCTGGGCGCGGCGGCGGCGGCGGGGGCCGCGGGCTTGGCCTCGGCGGCCGGGGCGGCGGGGGCGGGAGCCGGGGCGGCTGGGGCGGCAGCAGGTGCAGCAGCGGGCGCCGGCTTGGACTCAGCCGCCGGGGCGGGCTTTGGAGCGGGGGCCGGCACGGGGGCCGGAGCCGGAGCAGCGGCTGGGGCGGGCATGGGGGCCGCCGGCGCCGGCGCGGGGGCGGCGGCGGGGGCGGGCTTGGGAGCGGGCGCCGGGGCAGCGGCCGGCGCGGGCTTGGCAGCCGGGGCCGGGGCCGGAGCCGGGGCGGCGGCAGCGGCGGGCTTGGCAGCCGCCGCCGCTGGGGCGGGCTCGCTGGCGGCGGCGACGGCCGCCGCCAGGGCGGCGGCCGAGACCTCCTTGGCGGGGGCCGGCGGCGGCGCGGCAATGGCGGCAGGGGCCGCTGCCGGGCGCGGCGGCGGCGAGCCGCCGGCGGCGGCCAGGGCCGGCGGCGGCTTGGGCGACGCCAGGGAGGCGACCTTGGCGGCGGCGCCGGTGACGGCGTTGGCGGCGCCCTGGACGTCATCCAGGAAGTCCTGTCAGGGGGGGAAGTGGGGGCGCGGAGGGACGGATTGATCTCTGCCTTTCGTGGAGCGGTAGGAAGTGCGAGAAGAGGTACCGTCTGGCCCAGGCCAGATGAAGCTGGGAGGGAAGCCTCCTGGAAGGTAAGCGGGAAGTGAAGGCTCATCCCGGCCGCCTGCCCCTGCCTCTTCCCAGTCGCCTGCTCCTCCCCCGCTGCCCACCTGCGGGCTCTTGTAGGTCGACACGCGGCTGTAGATGGTGGCCATCACACCCCAGATGGCAATGTACCTGGGAGGGCGGGCAAGGGAGGGGCTTTTCTGCATCTTCGAGAGGAAAAGGGGAGGGTATTAGGAACGGGGCCAGAGTCCGAGAGGCTGTCAAGCTGCCGAGCTGCAAAATGCCCTCCCGCGCGCCCTCGGAACCGAAGAAGTCAGACATAAGCACGGGGCACAGCTGAGGAGATGGTTCGAGCTGCGCGCTGCTGAGCGCTGCGGCTTCAGAAGTCGCGGCGCTTAACCCTGCCCCCACGCCATGCCCCCACGCCATGCGCCTCCCCAGGGCCTGCCTCCCCACCGGAGCGTGGTGTGGTAGTTGACGGCCGCGTAGGTGGTGAGCGAGACGATGGCCAGGGAGGAGGCCACAAACTGCGGCTCCTTGAGCTTGGGGCCGACCACGGCTGGGGGGTGGGGAGGTGGGTGTGTTGGGGGGCATGTAGGGAGGGCAGTTGTTGGTGAACCGGCCCCACGCTCCTTGCCCCCCTCAATCCCTTCCGCAGCGCGCCACCCGGCACCCCCTTTCCCCCCCTCACCCGCCACCTCCGCCACCTCATCCGCCAGCACCGCCAGCGCAGAGTAGTCGTACTCGGACTTCTCCTTGACCACGCCCAGGCCGGCGGCAGACCAGGCCTGGAGGGAGGAGAGGCGGGGGGGCGGGGGTCAAAACACCTGGCCCTCAACCCCCTCCCACCTGGCCACACGGGGCACGAAACACATCGCGCCCTTGCACCCTCTCTCCCCTTTTCCCCCTTCTCCCCACCCACGCTCCCCACCTGGAAACCGCCCTCCATCACGTAGCACCGCAGCACGCCCGCAGAGGTGACGCCGCGGGCCAGCTCGCGGGCCTCCGTGTCGTCCTGGGGGTGGGGGGAGGGGGGTGGGTGTGAGGTGAGAGGAGAGGGTTGAGGGGGCGGGGTGGTGCAGTTGCACGCGGGCCCACCCCACGTATCCCCATTTCCCCCCCCCCACACACACACCTTGTCCGTCATGATGACCACCTTGGTCAGGGGCGTGCGGATGCGGCTGAGGCCGGCGATCAGCAGCGCAGTGGCGCCCAGCTGCAGCTTCTCGGGGTTCTTGACCTGGAAAGTGGTGGTGATGGGGACGGGGTTGTCAATGCTTGGCAAGATCCCATACCCCAGAGACGCATATGGTAGGCAAAGCGTCCTCGCAACTCCATTGGGATGGGGCATGGGGGTGCGCAATGCGTCTGGAAGCGGGGATGATGCCGCCCCAGAAGCTTTGGACCCCCGGCTACCCTCGCCTCTGCGACCCCATTGCCCTTGCCGCTCTTGGGCCCACCCTCCATCTCCATCCCCCATCCCATTCGTTTCCGTCGCCTCCGTCCCACCGCCACTTGCTACACCCCTCCCGTCGGCCCCGACCCAGCCTCTAGGCCACACACCTCCTCTGGCCCCTTCCGCCCCCCCACCTTCCCCAGTACCAAAGTCTCCCTCTGCCCCGCCCCCCCAATACCCCACGGGACCGCTGGATTTTCTCTCTGCCCGCACCCCACCACCCCAACCTCATCCCGACCATCATTTACCCTGGCCCTTCTCCCTACCCCACGCCTTATCGCCCCTCCGTATGACCCAATTCTCCCCCTTCCCCCAGCGCCCACGCCTCCCCCCCCTCACCTCGCGGGCAACCTTGGGCGCCGGCGCGGGCCCCGAGGCGGCGGGCACTGCGGCCGCCTTGAAGCGGGCGCCCTTCTTCAGCTCCAGAATGCCCGCCTCCTGAAAGGAGCAGGGGCGTTGCGAGGAGTGGTGGTGCTGAGGGGGAGGTGACTGCTCGCACGTCGTCACCCCCCGCTCCCTGGGCACCCCGCCTTCCCCCAAACCGAAGGAAGAGCACGCTAGACGATCCGACCGTCGCCCTCCTGCCTCCGGCGTCGCCCGCATCCAAGGCCGCCTCCGCCCTTCTTGAATCCCGCCCAACCGCCAACCACCCAACCGCCCCAACCACCTAACCACCTAACCACCGACCGACCTTGCGCTGCTCCTCGCTGCGCACGTCCACCACCACCGTGTCCTCCTTGGCCAGCAGCTCCTTGACGGCGGCGGGGGCCAGGTCGCCCGCGTAGCCGCCGTAGCTAAGCGGGGAGGGAGGGTGGAGGGTGGGGGCACAAGGGTGGAGTGGTAGGGCGTAAGGGGCCGTCCCTGCGTTCCTCCCGAAGCGGCAGATAGGGGCGAGGAGGAAGGGAGGAAGGTGGTTGAGGGGGGGGGGGGGGCGTCATTGCGTCCAGCGTTGCTTTCCAGGCACCCAGCGGCACCCTCCCACTCACTTACCCCTTCCCCTCCCTCCCTACCTACGTCCCCCTTCCCACCCTCCCCCTGCCCCCCTTTCCCCCTCCCTCACCGGTCCAGGTACACCTTGACCCCCAGCGGCACGCCCACCAGCGTCGCCAGCACCAGGGAGGAGGTGGGGTGGGACACGAAGGCGCCCACTACCTCGCCCAGGTCCTTGGCGACCACCTGGGGGGTGGGGTAATGGGGCGGGGGTTTCGTATTGAGCGCCTTGAAGGACCTTGTTGGGGTGAAGGAGGAGCGGGGGGCACACGTGGGGTCGCCGAAGGCATACTGCTGGGCATCCGGTGAGGCAACCGCGTCCCCCAGGTCCGGGGTTGGGGCGGGACGACGGCGGAGGCCGTGACCACCCCCTTCCACGCTGGGATCCCGGTCGCGGGCACGGCTGGCTCGGCTGGCCCTCCGCCCCGGAACTAGCGAGCACGCGTGGTGAGGCACAGCGCTGTCCACCCCCAGGCCACGGTCGCATTCCCTGCCCAACAGGCAGCACCCCGTCCTCCCTCCCTCCCTCCCCTCGAGGTTCTGCCCCCTAGCGCTACCCAACAGGCAGCGCCCCGCGGCGACACCAGCTCGCCACTGGGCGCCGGGTTGCCCCCCTGTCGCGTCATCTTCCCTCCCTCCCCTCAAGGTTCTGCCGCTTGGCGCCGCCGCGCCGGCAGCACTTGCGCCCCCCGCTCCCAACGCACTGCCCCAACGCACTGCCGCTACCGACTGCCGCTGCCGACTGCCCTGACGCGCCTCGCCCATGGGCCCCGACGGGCCCGCGGGCCCGCGGTCACAGTCCCTCCTCCGCGCCAGCTGGGCCTGCGCCTGGGCCCCACCTGGGCCCGGGCAGACCCGGCTGGGCCCAAATGTCCGCCCGTGCAGCATGCTGACCTTCGAGTTTTATCCTGTACACACCCCTTCTTACCTGCTAAGGGGCCTGCCAACTATGCCAAGGCCAGGCTCGACGCATGGCCATGTAGTGACCACGTGCTCTCTCCCTCAGAGAAGCTCCCCGGAAACGCATCCCTCACACACGCCCGGAATCAATCCCGGCCCGGAAAACCCTCGTGACCGGCCCTTACCCGCGCGCCTGGCGGCAGCGACTCAATGGCGGCGCCGTACGACGTCGCAATGGCGGCGCCGGTGGACGTAAAGACACCCTCGACGGCGGCGGTGGCCTGGCCGACGGCGGCGGAGGCGCTGCTGGCGACGCCGCGGACGCCGTCGAGCGACCGATCCACCTCCGTCAGCAGGCCCCCGGTGGCGGCGTTGACGGCGGCGGTGGCGGAGCTGACCGCGGAGCCGACGGCGGCGGAGGCCGAGTCGACGGCGCCGACGACGACGGCCGTGGCAGAGCTGACGGCGCCGCCCACAGCGGCGGTGGCGGATCCGACGGCGCCGCCGACGGCAGCCGTGGCGGAGCCGACGGCACCGGTGACGGCGCTGGTCGCGTTGTCGACGGCGCCGGTTACGGCGGCGCTGGCCTCGGCGGCGGCCTTGGACGCCGCCGCCGCCGCGTCGGCGGCGGCAGCGCCGGCGTCGGGAAGCTCGACCGACGGGAGCTCAACCGACGGCAGCTTGGGCATCTCAAGCTCTGGCATCTCCAGGCTCATCTGCGGTACCTCGGGCACCTCCGGCGCCTCAACGGCGACCGGGGCCGGCGGCGGCGGTGGCGGCGCCGGCGGCTCGGGCGTCGGCGCCGGCGGCGCGGGCGCCTCCGACTGGACCGTGTACTTGCGGATCTGAATCTTGGGCGGCGTGAACTTGGGCACAATCACCGCCGGCGCCTCCGTCACCGCCTCCACCGCCGCCGGTAGGTCCGCCGGCGGCGGCTCCGGAACCGACACCTTTGGCAGGTTGAAGGAGGGGGCAGTGAACTTGGGCATGGTGAACTCGGGCATCTCGGGCATCTCCGGGACCTCGAACTTTGGCATCTCCGGCGCCTCAAACTTCGGCATCTCGGGGGCCTCAAATTCAAACTTGGGCGCCGCCACCACAGCGTCAGCGGCCTGCTCGGCCGCCGGCGGCTCCGCCACCGTGACCTTGGGCAGGCTGAAGGAAGGGGCGGTAAACTTTGGCATGGTGAACTCGGGAAGCTCGGGCATCTCGGGCATCTCGGGGGCCTCGAACTTGGGGAGCTCCGGCATGTCCGGCATCTCCGGCAGGGTGAACTTGGGCGCCGCTGCCTCCACCTCCGACACCACCTCAGACACCGCCTGAGAGGCCGCCTCCTCCACCGGCGCCACGGGCGCTGCTGGCAGCTCCACCTAAGAGGGAGGGAGGGTGGGTGGGCGGGGACGGGGCCGGAGGTTGGGCTGGGCGCGACCACCGGTGCGGGGGTGCGTGTTGCGTGACTGCTGTTGATGTGTGCGGGCTGCGGCTGCCCGGTCGCACGTGCGTGACTCGGCAGCCACCGGGCCCCTGCCCCCTCCCAAAGAGAGGGACGCCGGACGCTGCACCAGTGCACCACCGCCGCCCAGTGCGTTACGCCGCCCTACAGCCGCCGCCTGCCGCAGCCCCACGCCACTGAATCTACTCCGCGCTTGTGACGTGCAAGGTACGCACAGGAGGGCAGCCCACCAGGGACCGGGACCGAGGCAGGGGCCAGGACAAGGGGGGCAGGAACCGAAAAAGGCAGGGCAGAAGCGCGACAAGAAACGCAGCACAGCACAGCACGCCTCATCCGAAGCGCACCTTGGGCATGCTGAACTTGGGCATCTCCGGGGCGTTGAACTTGGGCATGGAGAAGGAGGGCAGCGAAAAGGTGGGCCCCTCCGAGGCCGCCGGGGGCGCCTTGACCGAACGGCTGGTCATCTCCGCATAGCGAGCAGCCGCCGAGGAGATCGAGTCCTCTGTGAGAGCAGGGATAGGGGCAGGGGCAAAGGGCAAGGAGGAAGAGGTGGAGTTAGGTCAGGGAAGCAGGGGGGTGTCGGCCCCCAGCTGCACGTGTAACTACAGGCCTTGTCCGTTGTCCCCCAGAGGAACGGGCAGAAGCACGAGACGCGGTCGGAGCACGGGGGCACGGCTTCGTCTGAGGCCGGGCCCAGGACCGGAACAGGGGCGGTGCCGGCCGCGAGTGCAAAGCCTGGGGGAATGCCGCCCCACTATCCGTACTTGCAGGCGACCGTACCGCAGCCTTCCCATGCAAGGCCCCCTCGGGCCAAGCCCGCCCAGACCGCATCAACAGTGCGGCCCCTTAGACCCACACGACCCTGCATGTGATTGCCGTGCACTGATGCGTAACGTGCACAGACACACATGCTTTTGTCATAGATAATGTCAATCTCACCGGGAGCCTCAGCCGAATCCAGGACCAGGGTCACCTCCGCCAGATTGAACAGGGGCTGGTGCTGGGAGGCGTGAGGCACCACACCGCCTGCAGGGGGGGCAGGGGCGGGTGCAGGCAGGCAGGGCCGCGTGAAAGTCTGGGAGCGAGAGTCTGGGAGGATGCGCGGCAGGAGGGGGTTAAGCGGGACGGGTGGGAAGGAGCCGCTTGATTGCAGCGTTGCGAGAGGGGTGTGCTGGCGATGAACGGGCTTTAGTTGAGGAGTCGGAGTAGGACGGCGGGCAGAAGCCGGGGGAAACCAGGCGGACAGCCGAGGTTCGACAAGCAAATCCCTGGGCGGTGCTAGGGAAGTAATCCGATATGTCGGTTTTCAGAGGGAGGGGTGGAACCCTGCGGTAGAACCTGGCAGCCGGGAGCCAGGGGCACCTCCCCGCCGCGGGTGTTGTGCCCGTCGTGTGGTGGGGGACGTCGCGGGTCACGGCCAGCCTCCTCCGCACCAGACGACCCGCGACGCCATGGCCGAGTACCACGCACATCAGGTGCACGTTCTGGCGCTGCGACATGCCGGTGCAAGGCTGGGCGCGCGGCGTCGGGAATCGACGGTGGGCCCCTCGGCCCCAGGAGGCCCCAGCAAGACCCGAAACGTCTAGCTCTAAATTCTTGGCACCCCTGGTTAGCCGGGTCATGTCGCCTGCGACAAGTCCCCGCGTGCGTCGGGCGCGCATCGCTCACCTCGCCACATAGCCAGGACCGGCTTGGCCGATCGGACATGGCCCTGCAGTCAGGCGATGAAGTGGTCAACTGGTTCAGCATCTGGGTGATCGTATTGGCGAGAGGAGCTTCGTCGCCAGGCACCTTCGATTTCTTCTAAAACGCACGCGCGCTGGCCCCCACACCTTGGGCTTCTGCCCGGCAGGGCCCTTCAGGGCCAGCTGCTTCGCCTGCATCCTCGCGCCTGAGGGGAGGCCACAGAAGCAGTCAAGCCGGGAGCAAGCTGAAGCCCAAAACGCCGGCCACCACGCAGGATCAGTGCCCTAAGAGACTCTAGAGCGAGCGATGAAGCGACGGAACGCTATGGCAGGCGTCGCGGTCCCGCAATCGGTGCAAGAGCAAGTGTCGCGCCGGGCACTGCTTGTGCTCAAAGCTCACCGGCTGCAAAAGAGCAGATTCGGCTGCGTATGCGTGTGAAGCAGCGTGCCTTTGCAGCTGTGCCTCTGGTCCAGACCAACCCCGCATGGGCTGTCTCAAGAGCGGTCCTCAACTTGCCGGCACCGCCACAAGGCAGAGTCAAATTTACATAGGTGCACCGATATGACAGCTTGATACTTAGCCACGCCGGAACGCCGAAATTCACTCGAGCATTGGCCCTCGAAACTTAAGAGCATGAACGGGGTCGCTGGCACCCCGGCCCCGGCCGCCCCCCGGCGGAGCGGTGACCAAGGTAAGTGAGCGCCTCCGCAGTCGCTGTTTGCTTGGCCGCCGGGGCACATTTGCTTCACTCCCGCGTCGCTCGCGCTGCAGACGTGGACGCCCTGCACGTCCTAACTACAAGCCTGGGTGGCCTAGACCTCAAGCGGGGCTCCGCGCCGACGCCGGCAAGCTCCGCGAGGCAAGTCTGGGGTTTCAAGTCCAGAACGGTTGCAGAAGCGCGCCCGCGCAAAGCGCCCAGCGCGTTCCCGCGGCCTGCCCCCGCAGACCCCGCTGCCGCTCACGGCAAGACTGCGACGATAAGGAGAATGCAGCGGAGGACAAGGTCACGCCGAGCAGGTCCGGGCCGGTCCGTTCACAATGCCTAGAGTGCAGTTGTGCTGTCGGGAACTCCCCTAACCCGCCGACACGGTCGCAACGCAGACTGACGTGCTTCACGCAGCTTCGGGAGGAGCTGACCTGCGCGGTAAGGGCCCGCGCGAAGTGCGTCGCTTTTGAGGTAGCCACCTTGTCGCAACCGCGTCAGGAAATCGTCACCTAAGCGCCGGGGCACCGCTGTGTGTCCGTTGCAACGCAGGTCTGCCTGGACATCTGCGTGCGGCCGTGCACGACGCCCTGCGGTAAGTTAGGCAACCACCATCACCTACCTGGTCGCGGGCCGACGCACGCTCGGCGCTGGGCCCGCAGCTGGCCTGAAGCGCTGGCGCTCCGTTTCTGCAGGTCACAACTACTGCAGGAATTGCCTGCGACGCAACATGGAAGTGAACAACCCCTGCCCAAAGTGTCGCACTCGCCTTCCGCCGGGTACGTGCCGTCTGGCTGCGCAGGGAGCCCCCACAACCGTGCCCCACCGTTTGCCGCTGGCAAGATACCGGTCTCGGCCCGTCAAGCATTTTGATCACCTGTACCTGGATGCTGCAGGCTTCGAGCTCAACATCAACACGACGCTGTGGAACACCATCCAGGCGCTGTTCCCGACGGAGGTGGCCGGCAAGCCGCTGACGCCGGTGCCGGCCCAGGCGCAGGCCCAGCACGGGGCCAAGGCCCGCCCCGGCCCTCGACGGCCGCCGACCGGGCCCAACTACAATCCGGTGGCGCCATTCCGACCTCCCAGGTGCGCCTGCTGCTGAGAAACCTATAGCAAGAGACTACGTGTACAACCCAGTTTGACTTACGCCTGCTTGTCTCTCTCTCCTGGTGGCCAGGTTCATGGTACCGGGCCAACCCGGCTTCACCGGCCAGCCCTCCTCGCGCGCCAACTCGAGCAGCGGCGTGGCTGCGGGCCTGGGCTCAGCCGGCATGGGACTGGCGAGCCTGGCTGGGCGCAGCGTGTCTGGGCCCCGGCCGCAGCGAGCTGCAGAGGCCCCTGCTTCCGCGGACGCGGGCGCTTCCGCTGTGCCGTCCCTGGCGCAGTTGGGCGTCCGGCCCGCCCGGACCGGACTCGGCGAGAGCCAGCCGGAGCGCCGGCGCTCGCGCAGCGCGGAGCGTTGGGACGTGGACCCGACCCAGATGGAGTTTGTGGTGGGACGGGGCGGCGTACGCTCCGGCGAGCCGCCTATGGCGTCGACCCAGATGGGGATCGAGGGGGCCGCGGCAGGCAGCGAGCTGGAGCGGCGGTCGGGATCGCCGTCCCTGCTTATGCGCCTCTTGGCAGACGGCCCCTCGCAAGCCAGCGCTGCGGCTGCGATGCGGTCGAGGGTGCAGCCGCCGCCGCAGCAGCAGCTGCGGCCCGCCGCAGCCGGCACGGAGCGCAGCTTGCAGGGCCCATCCAGCACTGCCGCTGCGGGCAGCCGCCCGACCCAGATCGCGGGCACATCCAACGCCTGCCTCAATCCCTTCGTCCGGCCACTTCGCCTCGGCCAGGCGCGGCCCGGGCAGGGCGCGGAGGCCGGCGGCAGCCAGGCAGCGGATGCAGCAGTATCCGGCGGCGCGTCGGGCGCTGCTGGCCAGCTGAACGCGTCACAGCGGGCTGCGCTGGCGGCGCGGAGCCAGAGGCCCGCCGGCCTGCCTAACAGCGGCTCAGCAACTTCCCTCGAGACTTCGGCCACCACCGCCTCCGCGACCGCCGCTGGTACCGTGGGCAGCGGCCTGCCCAGCCCCCGGAGCAGCAGCAGCTGTAGCGGCAGTGGCCGCGCGGGGCTTGGCCCTGCTGACCGCGCCTTCCTGCGCAGCAGCAGCAGCCTCCTAGGCGCCAGCGACGAGGAGGAGGCGGAGGAGCAGCGCAGCTCTGTTCAAGACGGCCGCGTCCCCGAGGCCATGGCTGACGGCGGGGTCGGCTGCGACGACGCCTCGGAGCTGTGCCTGTCGCCTGACATGCCGCCTCCGCTGCCACGCACGAAGGTGGCCCCTGCTTTCGTCGCCTCGCGGACCGCCGCCCCTCAGCGTCCCGCTGCTGGCCTGCCCGTCCGAGGCCAGCCGCTGGCTTCCGCTACCCTCGCTGCCGCGTTGGCCCCTGTGGGCACGGCCGCGCCCAGGCCCGCTTCCAGCTCTCGCCCTGCCGTGTGCGGCCCCAGCCGCCGCGGCCTGGAGGCGCTGGCCGAGGAGGATCCCGTCGTTCTGGACGATCTGGACCAGGCGGATCCCGCCGAGCCGTACGACTCTCGCGGTCTGCCCATGGGCCTGGACCTCAACAGCCCGGGCCTGGGCCTGGGGCTGGGCCCCACGTCGCCGGCCGCACCCCTGCTGCCGGCGGTGGGCCGAGCCGCCACGCACACTGGGGTGGCCGGCATGGAGCATGGCCGTGACGCAGCTGGTAAGGCTACTCTCAGGGCCCATCATCATATAATTCTAGCTCTCACTTATGTAGCTTAGTTGCGCGACCACTGTACGAGATGTCGTTAGTGGAGCGCATACCTGCTGGTTCCGTGTGCTCACGCCCTGTGACCGCCCCTTCACCGCAGGCACGGGTCCCTCGCCCACGTGGGAGGAGCTGGACGAGCTGGTGAACCGGCCCATGGACATGTCGCCCATGCCCGCGCTGCCCCGCCTCCGCCTCTCGATGAACGGAGCCTCCCCGGCCTACGCGCCGCCGGCCTCGCTCCCGCGCATTCGCATGTCCCTCACCGACTTCGGAATGGCACATGGCGTGGCCTCGCCACCGCAGCAGGCCCCCACGGCGGCGGCGGCGGAAGCGCACGCGGCGTCTCCCATGGTAATCGCCGCGACGCCCGAGCCCGTCACGCCGGTTGGGGCGGGGCTCCAAGGCGCGGAGAGGCGGGAGCAGGGTGAGGCGTACGACCCAGACGACCCGCGTAACTACCAGGTGAGCGGGCACGCGCAGCTTGTTATGGTTTGGGTCCAGTGGGGCCTAGTGGGCTTACCACCTCGCTAGAAGCGGGGGCAGCGCTTGGATACCCGCCAACGGACCCAGATGTGTTGTTCCGCTTCACGCTGGTTGCGTTCTAAACGCGTGTGCACCCCCGCTGCCGCCACCTTCCAGGACTCGCACCGCGAGGTCAAGCCGGCCGACGCTGACACCTTCTTCTCCTCGCCCTTCTTCGATCGGGGCATGCTGGACGAGGCTCTGGACGAGGACAACGGCAGCGAGGCCGGCTTCTCACCGTCCTGGGCCGATGCCGCCCGCCAGGAGACCGCCGTGGAGCTCTTCGGCAGCCCTGCTGACGCCGCCGCCGACCGTGGCCCCGGACCTGCGTCCGGCTCGTGTTCGGACTTCGGCTCGCCAAGCGGCGAGGACACGGAGAGCAAGGTTGTGGAGGTGCTGGGCACAAAGGGCGCCGTCAAGGGCGGCCCGTTTGACGGAGGCGACAAGGACCGGCCGATCGAGCTCCTGTCTGACAGCGATGAGGACACGGCCGAGGTGGTGATGGTCGTCAGCCCCTCGCGGCTTGCCTCGGGCGTGCCAGCGGGAACGGCCGCGGCCAAGGCCTCGCCGAAGTCCAGGGCCGCTGGGGCGGATCAGGCGGCGGCTGCAGCGCTCTCGCCGGCGAGGCGCCTGAGTGCAAAGCTGCTGGCGGGTTTGCGCCGGGCCACGGCGCGTTAAGCAGCAGCCGCGCAGTCTCAATGAAGCGTTGATGGTGGTCTGCCCTTGGGGGCACGCCCAGTTTTGCGTGATGCACGAGTCTGCGCCGGGCCTCCGCCGTGCAGTGTGCTCGGCGGTAGGTCGGTGGTAGCGGGCAGGGGGCGCATCGCTTGCGCTCCTGCCCTCAAGCTTGGCCCTTGCGTGCTGTGTCACGTAACCGTGTGGGAACCGACTTGTTTTAATTCATTCCAGACTCCATTTCGTAGTGCCAGCACGCTAGCGCGTGGCGGCTGTACCCTTCAAACGGGTCTCAAGAAGGCCCGGAACGATGCAGCGGCAGTCCCTGAGCCGGCTGCCGCTTGTCAGGGATATCCACTTGGGCGGTTATCCCTAACGAGGAAATTGCAGACGCACGGAAGGCAGAGGCGCGAAAGCAAGACACCTGCTTCGAGCAACCTTCTCAGAGCATATGCAAGGGAAACATAAGGAGTGAGAGAGCAGAGTGAGGTGTGAGATGCTACGAGGGTGTACATACGATAGCCGTGGTCCCAGGCGGGGTTTGGCGGATGGGCTACGGATAATCGGAGCTGACCTAAACATGTCGTAGGAATTACTTGAAGCTTTGAGGGATTGCACGGAGCGGACGGCTCCTTGCGTCTTTGCTGCATGACATGTGGCCTTGCAGACGGTATGGTGGCGTGGTGTGGTGGTGGGTTCATGTGTGCGTTCTTGTCGGCCGCGCAGGAGGCTAGCTATTGCAGCATCCGTGCGGAGGTTACAGTACTGCGCGGAGTCGACTGCCAACGCCGCTTAGGGGTGCGATAGCTTGCTGCGTCTACACATCTGGGATGCCTGGGTATGGTTGGGTATTCCTATGGAGAGGGACGTAGCTCAGACTGTAGAAGTGGACCGCGGAGTCTGCGTTGTCGGCGGAGGCCGGGATAGGGCATCTGTGTCCTTGCGACATGAGAAGCGAGCAGGACAGCGCTTGCAGTATCAGTACTAGACACCGTTTTGGGATTCCTGTGTGGGAGAAGTGGCGTCGCCTGTTTCGTGAAAGCGTGGTGGTGTGGAAACCTTTTGCGGATATCGCCTAGATTTTGCCGCGTTGTGATGTTAAAGCTATGGTTTGCGTTTGTCCACTTCGTGTTCGAGCTTGCGGCCTTCGTATCGCCGTGTGACCTGCAGCTTTATGGCAGGTGATGATGTGGGGCTGAGATGTTGATCCCCTTTACAAGCAACTGCAGGAACGATGGGTTAGTGGGACTGCGGAGGTGAACCGCAATGGGGCAGCGGTCCTCGCTGATGCCCAGGTTGGCAGCACTCGTATACCTTGCCCATGCACAACGCCCTGCTGTGCTAGCTGGGCTGCATGGAGGGGGATTCTTCAGGGGTGCCACCGCGACGTTGGCGTTAGATGGTGTAATGACACAATGCGGATGAGCACAAATTCGGTTTGCACGGGGATACACGGTAGCGTCCGCCGCCCGTGGACACGGGCGGGGAGCACGAGAGTCCTCGGTACTTTCGCCGGAGTTCCGGTCAAGTCAGTGCTTGCTGGCGGCGCTGGGACCACAGCTCTTGGGCAGCAGCCCTGTAAGCGACGGGGCTGTTGTGGAAGGCGGAGCCGGATGCATGCAGCCAAGGTACTAGCATATCCGGTCCCCCGCAGGGCAACTGGGCATCTGCTCGCCTTCCTCACCCTTGCAGCCCACCCTTGCCGAACCCCCCTCGCCTCCATGTGCTTCCAGGGGTTAAAAGCGAAGCGCAATGCAGCTCAGGTTTCACGGCGTTGTGAAGGGGGGCGCGAATGTGGGGAGTGGCCACTGCGCCGAGGCCGTCAGGCATCAGAGAGGGGGGCGGGGAGCGTCGGGGCTGGCCGGGGAAGAATGGTCGCACCGGTGCGAACGTCTCTTTGAACCCCAAGCTGCGAGGCTGGTGTACGTTTGCTTGTGCGCTGCGGGCGCGACTCCGCGATGCTGGAAAGAGCGCTCGGGGACGTCGGGGTCATTTCTGGATCGAGGGGCGAATTCAAACTTTGACAAAACTTTTGCCTTCGCCGTCCCTTGCTTGCTATATCCGCCCGCAAAACTGCACTAAGGGAGCATGTCTCATTGCGCTGCGGACCGGTAGTGACCGCAGCGCGCGAAGGCGTTAACTCAGACAAACATCCGCGACCTTCCACTGCGGGCAGGCACGCTAGCCCTCCAAGATGGTGCTTGGCTTTGGCAAGGGACCCGAGAGGTTCCTCGAAGCAAAGGAGCAGACGCCCGGTCCGGGCGCATACGACCCCAAGGACATTGACACGAAGGTGC
This sequence comes from Edaphochlamys debaryana, assembly GCA_016858145.1. Lineage (NCBI taxonomy): Eukaryota > Viridiplantae > Chlorophyta > Chlorophyceae > Chlamydomonadales > Edaphochlamys > Edaphochlamys debaryana. The sequence continues at coordinate 187,444 of JAEHOE010000055.1, forward strand.
CCATCAAGAGCGCATTCTTGACCGGGGAGCGCTTCAACTCGCAGGAGCTTGAAGGTAGGGTTGCGCACGCAGGCCACTCTCGGGCTTCTTGGGCAGGTCGGAAGCTGATGCGCCAATGCCCGCAGCTGGCGAGGCGCGTCCGGAGCTGTCGCCACCCCGCGAGCGTAAGCCTGCGGCTCAGGCTCCACCTCAGGACCGGAAGTTCTCGTGGGCGACACAGCGTATTCATGAGTTGACGAAGGAGCTGGAGGCGGCCCAGAAGCGCGTCAAGGTGGGCAGCTGGGGGCTTGCAAGCCAGCTGCAGCAGCGCTGTACAACCACGCCGTCCTATACGGGCTACGTGCACCGTGCCTATGAGCAGATGGGTCTTCGCCTGATTGAAGCGCTTCATCACCCTCGGCTCACCTGCAGGACCTTGACAAGGCCCTAAAGGAATGCCAGCAGAAGCTGGACAAGTCGGAGAAGGACCTCAAGTCTACGCAGGAGCAGAAGGCGGAGCTGCAGGTGCGGTGCCGCGTTACTGTGCAAGGCAAGGAGCCTTGAGGGTCACGTCCCCGCCTGCTCGCTTGCTGTGCCACATCTCCCTGCCTGCCGTATATAAATCCTGCCCGCTCCTCCCCCAGGCCAAGCTCAATGAGCAGGAGCAGCAGGTCGCGACCATGCGGCAGGAGCTGGCGGCGGCCACCAAGCAGCTGGAGGACTTGGCGGCACTGGAGGCAGCGGCCAGTAAGGCTGCACAGGAGGGCACCGCGCGCGTCAAGGAGCTGTCCAGCGACCTCGCTAAGGTGGGGCCTTGGGGGCGTATGCCTTTGGAAGACTGAGAGCTGGTGCCGAGCCCGGGTCAGTCATCAAAGCTGCGACGTGCTAACGTTGCTCGCCATTGACCGCAGGCCAAGGCCGCGTGGGAGCAGCTGGAGACGGAGCAGGGCGCCCTGAAGTCAGAGCTCAATCAGCGGCGTGCCAGCACCGGTAGGCTCTTGCGTTGTCGTCATGCATACTCAGGACCACTCAACTTGGCGGCGTGTCGGCTCTACCTGCGACGACGGCAGAGCAAATGCACGCGAGCGGCACCTCACCGCATGTTCCCTTGCTGCTCCCCTTCAGAGACCCTCGAGACTGAGCTTGCGTCCGCGAAGGCGCAGCTGCAGGCCAGCCTGTCAGAGGCGGCGGAGCTCCGGGCTTCCTCGCAGCGGCTGCAGGAGCGGTGCGACCAGACGGCGTCGGAGCTCGCGGAGCAGACCGCCAAGCGCACCGAGGCGGAGCAGCGCACCGCCGAGCTAGACATGTTCCTCTCCTCCACCAGCGCCAGCCTCCAAGCGGCACAGGCCTCCGTCCAGGAGCTCCGTGCCGCTGTGGCCTCCGGCGGCGCCGCTGCCCAGCGCCTGGAGGGCGAGCTGGCGGCGGCCCGTGCTGAGGCCGCGGAGCGCGGCGCGGCCCTGGATGCGACCAAGGAGGAGCTGTTTAAGACGCAGCAGCGGGTCGAAGAGCTGGGCTCGGAGGTCGCTACCAAGGAGGCTTCTGTGGAGAATCTAAGCGCCCGCATGGCCCACTCCATGGGCGAGCTGCTGGAGATGAAGCTGCGCAACAGCACCCAGGCCGCGGAGTTGGACTCCTGCCGGCAGGAACTGGCCGCTCGGGACCAGGCCATTGCGCAGCTGGAGGCCCGGGGCGTGCAGTACGACAGGCAGGTCGCGGAGCTGACTCAGCGGGTTTCGGAGGAGCAGGCGGCCGTCCAGCAGCTGACGGCAGAGCTGGGGGCGAAGCGGGCTGAGCTGGGGTCAACCGCGGTGCGGGAGCAGGAGCTGAGCGCCGCCAAGGCTGCGCTGGAGGAGGGCCTGGCGTCCACAGCCTCGAAGCTGGGGGCCGCACAGGCGGAGATCTCTGCCCAGCTGCTGCAGCTGCAGGCGGGGGCCGAGCGGGTCGCTGCACTGGAGGGCCAGGTGGCACAGCTGACCGCCACGGCGCAGCAGCAGGCCGATGTGCTTGCCGCTCGTGCGGCTGAGGTTAACGGCCTGCAGGGCCACCTGGCAGCCAAGAGCGCCGAGGCTTCGGAGCTGACGGCAAAGCTCGAGGCGGAATGCGTTGCCCTGGCAGCCAAGCGTGAGGAGGTGGCGGCGCTGACGGAGACCGTGGCAGAGCGTGACGGAACCGTCGCTGGCCTTCAGACGGAGGTGGCGGCGCTGACGGCGACCGTGGCAGAGCGTGACGGCACCGTCGCCGGCCTTCAGGCGGAGGTGGCGGCGCTGACGGAGACCGTGGCGCAGCGCAACGGCACCGTTGCCGGCCTTCAGGCGGAGGTGGCGGCGCTGACGGAGACCGTGGCGCAGCGTGACGGCACCGTCGCTGGCCTTCAGGCGGAGGTGGCGGCGCTGACGGAGACCGTGGCGCAGCGCGACGGCACCGTTGCCACCCTCTCCTCTCAGCTGGAGGCCGAGCGTGCGGCCCTGTCTGCCAAGAGCGCCGAGGCTGCAGAGCTCTGCGCCAGGCTGGAGGCGGAGAGCGCTGCCCTTGCCGCCAAGACGGCCGAGGCCCTGGAACTCAACTCCATGCTGCAGGCCGAGAGCACCGGCCTGACCGCGAAGAGCGCCGAGGCGGCGGCCCTCACCGAGGCCCTCATCCAGCGTGACGCCAGCATCGCCACCCTCACCTGCCAGCTGGAGGACCGCACCTCCACCCTGACCTCCGCTGAGGCCCGCATCGCTCAGCTACTGGCCGAGGCCCAGGCTGCCGCCGCCACTGCCAGCCATGCCGCTACCTTGGCCGCCGAGCGCCAGGCCGCCCTGGAGTCCTCCCTGGGCGAGTCGGAGCGCCTGGCGGCATCGCTCCGCGCCACTGTTGCGGAGCTGGAGGCCGCTCGCGCCCAGCTGCAGGAGGAGCTGGGGGCCGAGAAGCAGGTGCATGGGGCTCTACGGGCGGCCCACGAGGCGCTCGCAAAGGACGTGGAGGAGGCGCGGGAGCAGACGGCCGAGCTGCAGGCCTGCGTCGAGCGCCGCTGCCGCGAGGGCGCCGAGCTGTCGGTCAAGCTCACGGCCGCCACTGCCGAGGTACGACTCTTTTGCCCTGTGCTCAGACGTTTCAACCTTAGGGATAGCGCAAAGTCTGGAAGCAGACAGATTTAATGACGTGTCCTGACCTGCTGCCATGTCCGGCTGTGCCCTCCTGCAGGCCTCCAACCTCCGCGGCAGCCTGGCTAGCGCGGCCGAGGCCGCCCAGCTGCAGGCTACACAGCTGGCCCAGTTCCAGGTAGGGCTATTCAGACGGGTGGCTCACACGGGGACCAGGCTGCTCCTGCATGGATGTTGGCTGGGGTCAATGAAACTGCTGATCGAACCCCCTTGCTGTTCGGACGTCCCACAGGCCCACGTGGCCGAGCTCGAGGCAGTCAAGGCGGCCCTGGGACAGGACCTGGCCCGTCTGGAGGCAAGCGCCGCCGGCCTGAGCCAGGACCGGGCGAGCCTGGAAGCCGCCAGGGGTGGCTTGGAGCAGGCCCTGGCGGAGGCGCAGCAGGCGCTGGCGGCGGGTGGCGAGGAGCAGCAGCGGCTGCGGCAGCGGCTGGCGGAGGCCGAGGCGGCCCTGGCGCAGGCGGCGGCGGAGAGGCAGCAGCTCGAGGGCGCTGCCGCAGAGCTGCGGGCGGGCATGGAGGCGGCTGCCGCCAAGGCGGCGGCGAATGCAAGCGAGGTGAGCACGCTGGCAACGGTGCGGAAAGGTCTTAACCCCGGCGTGCTTATGCCCCCCCAACAGTGCATCCTTTGCATCGTGCTCACATCTATCATCCATCTTAAACCGTGCGGCCGCAGGCTGCCAGCCGCATCGCTGCCCTGCAGCAGGAGGTGGAGGCGGCTGTGGCCGGCTCCGCCAGCCTGGCCACGGAGGTGGCTCAGCTCGTGGGCGACGTTCAGGAGCGCGACCAGGAGATCACGGTGCGTAGGGGCTTGCTGTGCGATTTGTAGCGCCGGAAGCCGCCTTGGTAGCTTTGGCCGCAAGCCTCCTGCCTCATTCATCCTCGCGCACGGGATCGTTGTCCGTGCTCGCTTGGAACATGCGCTTGCGATGAAGACTTCCCGTTTCCGCGGTCCCGCTGCCCGCAGGACCTCAAGCGCTCCGCCCACGAGGGCTCCTCCGCGCTGGCCTCCGAGCGGGCTGAGCGGGCAGACCTGCAGGCGCAGCTGGAGGCGCTGCGCCGCCGCGACGCCGAGGCACAGGTGCCTCAACACTCGCTACATCACGCCCGCACAGCCCCCCGCTCCCGCCTCCGCCCGAAACGAACGAGGCCTGCATCCTCCTCAGCATGACAAGTCTCCTCTTGTAGCCTGCGCCAGCCTGCGCCTTACAATCCTTTCTGCCTTGCCCTGCAGTCCGACCTGGCCGCCGCGCGGGCCCGAGGCGCCCAGCTGGAGGCGGAGGCCGAGTCGCTGCGGGCCGTGGTGGGCCCCGCCCAGGAGGAGGCGCAGGCCGCCCGCGAGGAGGCCTACCAGCTGGCCGCCGAGCTGGACAAGGTGGGGCCTAGCGCAAGTCACCTTGTCTGTTGACATGCTTCAGGCGCATCAGGCCAGCGCAGTCCGGTTCGGTGCAGACATCAAAGCAAGAGGGCGGTCGGTGGAGTGGTAGCCGGCCGGCGCGCACGTCTTGGCGGCACTCAAGCCCACGTGCCAACCCTCTGGCCTGCCCTTACCCTACATGACCGCTCCTCCCCCGGCCCCAGACCCGCGGCGAGCTGCGTACGTACGAGCTGCAGGAGCAGCACGCCGAGAACCTGCGCCAGGAGCTGGAGCAGATGTTCCTCAAGCTGCAGGCGGCGGAGGCGCGCAACGTGGTGCTGCAGAACCAGGTGGGGACGGGGTCGGGGCGGCGTGGAGCCCTCCGCTGACAGCCCTGCGCGTGTGAACTGGAGGCGTGCCGTGGTGGGACAACGCCGTTGCCGTCCTAGCGCAAGCATTGCTGCGGTGCGCTTGACGTGTACCACACTCTCGTGCCCTCACCTGGCGCCCCCAGGTGGTGGAGATGGAGGGCAGCATCGCCAGCATGACGCCCATCTGCTCCCGGGCCAAGCTGGACGACCAGGTGGGAGGGGCGGTGCAGGGCAGGCGGTCGCGGTGGAGTCGCAGGCGGAACAGCCTCGGGGTCCATGCCAAGCGCTTGGAGGCCACACCTGGCAGCTCCCTGCCCGACTTCGTCTGCTACCCCTGAACCACCGCGTCATCCATCAGTGCTACTGCTTGCTGCCTGTCGCGTGCAGGTTCGCGCCCTCAGCGATGCTCTGGAGAAGGAGCACAAGCGCAGCGTGGGGCTGGAGGACCAGGTGCGGGGGCGGGGCCGACTGTGCCAGCGGTGGGGTTCATGGTCAAGCCGACGGGCAAGGGCTGGGCCTAAACCTGGGGCCTGCAGTCCAGGGGTGGGGCATGCGAGGCTGCGAGAGCGATGGCCTCCACATTGGCGCCCCACCCTCTTTCCCCCCCGCAGATCCGGCGCAACGTGCTGCTGGACGCCACTGCGGCGCTGGAGCTGCGGCGGCTGACGGAGGAGAACGAGCACCTGGTGGCGCGCCTGGTCAAGATGGAGGACGACCTCAAGTGAGGGGGTGCGCTTCCTGTGGGTTCTTGGAACCTTGGCCTCCACATGGGGTGGTTGGAAGTGCTCATGACGGGCTCTTGGGCGGTGGTCGGCTGAGCGGGGCTTTTGTGCGCTTGCCGGTGGTGCGCCGCTGCTGATCCTCTTGTCGCATACTTTCCTTGGTCGTAACAGGGAGCAGTCGGGGCTCGGCCACAACAACCACAAGCAGAAGATCCAGTACCACCTGCGCCTCAAGCAGGTGGGCAGCGTGGGGCGGGCTGGGTCCGATAACCGGGGCGGACAACAGAGTGCGGGTGGACACATCGAGGTCAGGGGCCAGCGGGTGCAGAGCAGGGCTGCAGTCATACCTCACCCGGAGCCTCACCCCGGCAGGCGGGGTCCGCCTGGGGTCCGCCGGGGTCCGCCTGGGGCGGATACGGTACACAGAATGTGGGTGGACACATCTTGCTCAGGAGCCAGTGGGTTGCAGTCAGCTCTGACCTTATCAATTTGTGCGCCCCTGTGCGTTCAGGAGCTGGAGGAGATGCGGCACGAGTGCACCGTGCTGCTGCGAGACAAGTTCCAACTGGAGCAGTGCGTCAGGTGGGGCGGGCGTGTTTCTGCGTGGTTGGCGGTGCTGGAGCGTAGTGCGGATGTCCAGTTGGTGCGGGGTGGCCCGTCCCGCCGTCGCCGCCTTGACCTCGAGTGCCCTGCCCTGTTTCTTGCCGTTCCCCTGAGCGCACGCTGAAAGGTGCACGACCGCAGACAAGCCTCTCACGCACCCCTTCCACTGTCTCATATGCTACCCTCCGCCCCGCACACACACACACGCCCCCTCCCCGCAGGTACCTGGCGGTGCAGGTGGGCATGGGCCCCGAGGACGGCCGCAAGGCGCTGGCCACCGCCGAGCGCAAGGCCATCGAGAAGGTGGGGACTGGGGAAGCGTCGAGGGTTCATGCACGCTGTCCCTGCTGTGGTGTTGGAGGAGTGGGGGGCGAGGCGCGAGTCTTGGAGGAGCCGAACAGCGGTCCGTGCCCGCATGCTCGCTTTCCCGTGCCCATACCCTGTGCCAAAACCCTGTCCTGACCCCGCATGACAGCTTTGCTTCATGCAAACCACAATGCAAGCCGTCCTCCGCCCCGCCCCTGCCCCCTCGTCCCCAGGTACTGCCCGCCTGCCTGGCCTCCAACGCCCTCTACTCCACGCCGCTCAGCCAGAGGGCCATGCGCCTCAGCGCCCGCGGCAAGCTCAACGACCAGGGCACCGTGTACGCAGGCGGCAAGGTGGGCAGTGGTGACGGTGGCGAAGGCCACTTCAGGGAAGGGAAGGCGTAGGGAGAGCCTGCTCCATGCCACCCTTCGTGGGTCGGCGCTCCGTCAGTCCGTTGCAGGCGATACCGGTTTAAGTGTTTGTTCGCATCTTCACCCCGGCCGTCCCTCTGTCATGCGCAGGAGCTGTTTGAGGAGGGCATCAGCGAGGCGCGGCGCAAGTGCCTGGATGAGATCAACAGCTGGAGGAACGACGCGCAGGTGTGGTTGCGGGCGGGACGGGGGGGGGGAACGGTGGTGAAATCCGGATGCAAGGGTCGGAAAGGCGAGGCCGCCGCCTTGACCCGCCCTCGTCCCTGGACGAGAGCAGCACCTGTTGGATCGGCCGAGTCGTGTGACCACCCCTCACACCTCGACTCCTCCTCTTCCGTCACCCCGCCCCAACTTCAACCCCGCCAGGCCGCCACTGCCGCCGCCGCGGCCGTGGCCGCGACGGACGCTGACGCCATGGACGAGGGCGGTGGTGAGCTGCCGGGCCCCGCCGCGGCCGCCTCGCCCGACGTCAAGGGCTCTGACGGGGGAGCCTTCGGCACACCCATCGCCATGCTGCGTGGCGTGGGCACGCCGCTCACAGGTGAGGCCTAGACCGCCCAAAACCACCCCTTGAACCCCCACATTCCCTCTCTTGCTGGTCGCCGGTAACCATACGCTGCCACCAACCCCCGCCACCGTCTGAAGGGCCACCAGAAGCCATACTGTCACGTCATGCACCTGTCACGCAGGCCACTCTTAACCTCTCCCGTGCAGCTCTACCCTGCCAAAGTCACCGCCACTTCACTGCTACCCCACCTCGCCCCTGCCCGCAGGCGCATCCAACGGCGGCGCTGCTGCCGGCGCCGGCGTGGGCCCTGCCACTGTGGCCAAGCTGGAGGAGCGCATCAAGCAGCTCATCGTGGACGTGTGCCTGCCCGCGCGCACGCACAGCACCGCGCAGGTGGGGCTGATGGATCTCCATGCCGGAAACATGATCGCCCGCTGGAGGCCCGCTGCGGGCAACAGCGGGCCGCACCACACGCGAACCCTTCAGCCAGCACCTTCAACGTCTGGTCATCGCATCGTGCGCTGTGGTTTGCAGTCATGTGTCACACTGACTTTTCGCCCCGCTCGCCCTTGCTGCCCTGCCTAAACAGGCCATGGCCGCCGCCGCCGGCAGCCAGGGCGGCGCGGGTGCTGACGTGGGCCACGTGGCCGCCACGCCCGCCGCCAGCCTGGCCGGCCTGCCGCCGCCGCTGCCGCGCGGCCCCAGCATGCGCGACCGAGACCAGGACAAGGACAAGGCCGGGCAGGCGACGGGGGCGGGAGCCGGGGCCGGGGCTGTGGGGGCAAAGCGCAACCCTGTGCTCCGCATGTCCACTGCCTCAGCCATGGGGACCATGGGGGGGATGCTGTCAGGCGAGCCGCCGGGGCCCATGGGCGCGGGCCGCCGGGGCGACGGCGCCCGGCGCGCCCCGGCCACGGGCGTGCGCGCGAGCTTCCGGGCCTGAGGGTGACGTGACTGGAACTGCAATCGGCGCCACGGCTCACTGTGTCACTCGCGGTTGACGCGGGTTGGCTTGGTGCTGCCGCCAAGCCGCACGCACCAAGCTTCAGCGTGCGAACGCTGCGGGGTCTGAGGGAGGGAGACACGGTTGAGGCGACCGGAAGCTTGGCGTGAAGAGCCTGTGAGCACTGGACGGCGGAGCGTTCAGTGCGGATGCGTGATCAGAAGTCACGGGCGGGAACGGGTTTGGAGACCCTGGCATGCGGAGGGTGAAGCGGTGGTCGAAGCAGGCTTTGAACGCGGCGGTGCAAGCCCAGTCGGCAGGGGCTCAGGCTTCATGGTCCGAGACTCGAGAGGGGTCGTGGCCGTGAGCTGCACCTGGCTGCACAACCGCAAAGGCCTCGCGCAAGACCTGGAAAGCTCGCTTTGCGGAGACTGTGACCCTTGGACTGGCAATTGTGGTGGGGAGGGGCGCTCACAGGGCTGACTGACGAGCGGCGTGCTTGCACTGTTGGGTGGCGCGTGCGGGACTAAGGCGTGATCCTGTAAACTGATCTTGTGTGCCGACCCATACCGGTACCACGCAACGCCAGCCCACTACTGCAAGCCAATAACGCTGGGTGACACCCGAGCTGCTGCTCCTGTCTGCTGCATGGCGCCTTCCTTGACGCCATGGCCGGCCGTACGGTACACTTCAGACCACACGCCTGGGGCAAGCATGGAGGCCGGCCCCGGCCCGCGGGACGCGTAACGTCTCAGTCAGTACGCATGCTGCGCTTTCCAAAGTTTCCTCAGTCTCCACCCGTCCTCATGCGGCCGACACCGCTTAGTGCGAACTGTCTCATACGGTCACAGACGCTGGCTGTGGCCCCGCCAGCAGCGTTGCTATCTTCCCTGGGCCGAAGCGCGGGAGGTCCCGCACTCGGACCTCGGGTCCAAGCCCAAGAGTGCGAAAGCGGGCCGCACTTCGTGGCCCTTGGCGGCCCAAAACGTGCGACCGCACTTGGCAAGCGCTTGCCGCCCAGAAGTGCGGGAGAGTGCGGTGGAGTGTAGCGGAGGGCGCGGCGTTCTGGAGGCCTGTTTCAAGCGGATGAGTCTGCCTGGCTCTCGCCCTAGTGCATGAGCTGATGTAGGCGGGCAACTGGGGGTCTTGAATTCCAGCAGCAACCCCGTAGTGTATGCTGCAAGTGCATGTGATGCGGGCTGGACGGTGGGGGTGGGAAGGGGACTGCCTGCCCGGCTGGCCGCGCCCGTTCGGTGGGCCCCCCAGGGGTTGAGGGGCCCCCGCACCTGAGCCGCCAGAAGGCTCAAAAATGTGCCGGCGCGGGCCGCACTCGCAACCAAACTTTGCTACAAAAGTGCGGGAGCTTCCGCACATGAGGCTCTTTCCGTCACCGAAAGTGCGGGATGGCCTCACTCCCCCGCACTTCCGCACTAAGATAGCAACACTGCCCGCCAGGCTTCATCCTGCTTCATCCGTTCATCGATCCACACATTCCACAGGCCGCAAAGACGCAAGGAGGTGTCGAGGCTCAAGGGGGTGGCGTCGTGGGGTGGCGTGACCTGGCGTCTGCCACGAAGAGCCGACTTGAGGCACGCCACGTTGGAGCGAGACTCCTTCCGTCCTTCGCCCTCATGTTGCCCACGTGCCTTTCGGTGCCAAGCAGCCCTGCAGTCCAGCATCCCAACACGGCACGGTAGAAAGCTCCCTCGTCCATGACCTCAGCACCACCCAGCCCTTGACAAGCCATGTGAACTAACTATCGGCAGCCCCTGCCTGCCGCTGCCTCGTCCCCTGCCGCTCAACACCACATCACAGCCAAGCACAGCCAAGCACAACGCCAAGCACAAGGCCCAGGCCCAGCGCCAAGGCACAGTGGCATCAGGATATGCGCTAACGAACCCACAGGCGCCGCCCATGACCCCAGCATCAATCAGTATTCGACAAGCCTCGTGTGCTCCATCCGCACTGCCCAATCAGCAGCCCAGCACGCAAGGAATTGGTTACATGTCTGCCGTAACCCCGCCTTTGCAAATAGTTTCCCAGACCCGTGGTCTTGCCACACGGCACTGCCCTAGCCCCCGCCAGTATGCAAGCGACGAAGCACCTGCCTCCTCTGAATCACCCCAGCCCTCACCGCCTTCCTCCGGCCGGCCCTTGCCGCCGTGCACACTTTCTCCGAACCCATGCGAGCACCTCTGCTGCCAGAGCGGCTGGCCGGTAGCTCCTGGGCCTGCCCTCGTCCTCCAATCCGCCACCCTCGCTCCCCTTCCCTGAAGATCCGCACTCGTCCCCATTCTTATCGGACTCCTCCGTCTCCCCATCGTCTTTTTCATCGCGCCCTTCCTCCCCCCCCTCCACCCCCTCGCTCCCCTCCTCCTTCTCGTACTCCTCCTCCTCCTCCTCCTCCTCCTCCTCACCGCTTGAGGCACCCCCCCGCTCGGCCACCCGCTCCGCCGCCGCCAGCACCTCCGCCCAGTCGATGCCCGGGCAGCCGCTGCCCTCGAGCCACTGAACCATAACCAGCGGCGCTCCGGCTTCAATGGCAGTAACCATATGCCCCTGTTCGGGTGGGCCGAAGGAGAGGCCCGCGCGCCTCAGGGCGGGCAGCATCCGCCACTCCCTCCAGTGGAGTGCGTAGCGGTACGGCTCCCCGTCATCCTGCGAAGAAGGAATGCAGGTGCAAGGGAAGTATCCACCGGGGAGAAGGGAAGGACCAAGCAAGCCTGGAGCGCCGCTGTCGGAGCCTGGGGCCTGAAGCCTACGGCAGCGCGAGTCGGTGCCCATGCATGCGGAGTCAAACGACAGCCTGGTCCGTGTTCTCCAGACCACAACCTTCGCCACCCCTCACCCGCAACAACATCCCGGGGCCCTACAGTCAACTCCCCACTCACCGACTGTGGGCAGCCCAGCTCCGCCAGCAGCTCCACCATTGCCTCGCTGCCCGACCTGACCGCCAACACCCAGTCTTCCTCAATGATGTCCGCACCGGGCCCCGCCGCATCCTCGACCAGCCATCGCACTGTCTCGACCGAGCCTTCTTCAATGGTGTCGCGCACAGCTTGGACCGCGTCGTCGTACAGATCCTCCCCGAAGATCTCGAAGGTCTCGAAGATCTTGCTTGCCCACTTGAGGATGTCAGGGCGGCCTCCCGTGAAGGCCCCCCCCAACACAGCACCCGGGTCAATCTTGCGCCCCGCCTGAGGGCCAAGGCGGCACAGCACCGGGGCAGAGGCTTTCAACCGAACAGGACACAGAACAGGAGGCCAGGGGCAGCGGCCAAGAGCGGAGCGGCAGGAAAGGTTGTGGCCAAGCGCCAAATGCTGTTGCCCCGGCTGAAAGTCATGGGTGCATAGGGTCAAGAACGGAGTGCCTGCAAAGCGCCAAGCCAGCTCACAACAGCGCACCACGACCGCAGCTCCCCAAGGCCCAAACTCAGGCCCAACCCAGGCCCAGGCCCAGGCCCAACCCGGGCCCACCTGCTTGAGGGCCTGCAGTACAGCCAGGTAGCCCTTTTCTGCCGCCGCATGCTGTGCACTTCGGCTGTTCTCATGCGCCATGACACACCCTTCCGCCAGGAGCCATCGCACGGCCTCCAGGTCGCCTTCCGCGACGGCCGATCCCAGCACAGACCTGTATCCCGCTCCCCCTCGGTCGGGCAGGCAACCCTTGCTCTTGAGCCATTCAAACCGCTCGACAGCCGCAGGGCCCAGGCCCGGTGTCGGCCCGTCGACATTCGCCAGCGGTACGGCCAGGTAGCAATCCTCGGCCGCGTCGCCTTGCAGCGGCTCCCTCTGGGCCAGAACCCACTCGGCCCGCACTCGCCAGTCTGGCAGGCGGCTCCTCAGGGCCGCCGCAACCAGCGTCTTAGGGATCGGTGCGTCCTCGTCCTCCTTGAGGCACGATCGCAGGGCACGCACCTCACCGTACTCGCCAACCTGTGCGGCACGAGTACGTTGGGTGGGTGGGCGGGTTCGGGGGAAGGAGGCACAAGTGAAAAGACCTGTTGAGCATTGTCGGAAGCGACAGACTCACAGACACGAGGGGAGCAGTGTGGGGCCGAGCGGCAAGGAGGGGGTGGACAGTCCGGGGGACACGTCACCCACTTTGGTGGGGTTCCTGCTGACCCTGATGTCGGGGTACACGGGAACCCTGGCATAGGCCACGGCCTCCCTGCGCAAGCCCGTTCCCTCAACTCAGCACTCCAGACTCACCAGGCGCTTCACGGTGGCGAGACCGCAGCCCTCCAGGGCAGACGCATAGAGCTCCATGATGTCGCGGGGATGCGCCAGGCCCGACTCCACCTCCATGTCCATGTCGGCCTCCCACGCGACCTTCATCAGTCGCTCAAACAGCGCAGTGTGCCCCGCGCGCGCCGCCACAAGGGATGCTGCACGGATGTATGTCGTCCGCTCAGCGACCTTGGAGACCTTGTCAGCGTCCGCTGGCGGCAGCTCGGCCTCGGTGCGCGCAAGGACGTAATCGACGATGCGCCGCTGGTTGGTGCTGGCCGCGGCACGTAGGACCTCGGCCCACTGCACATAACGCCTCAGCCCTCCGGGACCCAGCAGCCACAGAAGGGTCTCCATGGCACCCCCGCTGGCCGCGGCGTCGAGCAGCCACGACATTGGCGACAGGCCCGTCGCCGCCAGCGCCACCTCCAGATTCGCCACGTCGTTGGATGCCGCCACGAGGCAGACGAACTGCTGTCGCTGAGCCCGCGTCATGTCACGGCAGGCTCCGGGAGCGGACCAGCGCTCGCGGAACGCCCACTGGGGCATCGGCTTTGACAGGATGAGCGTGGCGCGATCCCCGAGAGCTGCCGCCGTCGCCTTGCTCACGACGCGCAAGCACGCCGCCTCGTTGCCACTGAGGTGCGCCGCGATGCCCCCGATGACGCCCGGGAGCCATACGAGAGAGGCGTCAGTGGTCATGTCCTGGCCAGCAGCTGGCGCGAGCTCCTGAGCTGCGCCCAATTGCTTCTGATGCTTGTTGCTGCTTATTTAGTCCCCAATCAACCAAGCGCAACGATGGCAAGAAACTTCCGACCACCTCAACAAAGCCACACTAACCGAACGTGCCTGTGAACGCGCGACTGTGACGCACTTATCAAGCAACTCTTACAGATGTGTGTTCTACACTATGTATTACGCGGCCTGTGATGAGTCTGCTAACCCGTTCGTCCCTAGCTCAGGCCCGCCCAGGTCCACGCACCTCCTGCCACCTCCTGCCACCCCTCCCGCCACGCACCCCTCCTGCCACCACTTCCCTCCCCTCCCCCAGCCATTCCCAGGCCACAACAGCAGCCTTATAGCCATCACACTCCGCAGGCCACGCAGCACAGGCAAGGATCGGCTCCGCGCCTCTGCCTGCCGCCGGCCAGGGCGCCAGCAGCGGTGCCGTCAACTGCGCTGCCTTCTGAGGTATTCGACGATGTTCGTCTACCGTACCACCGAGGTCCCACTGAGGGCAACTAAGCTGCACGGCCACGTTAACCTGTGCCCTTGTCTTCCTCGGCCTCCCAGGACGATTGCTCCTGCATGCAGGCTCGCCGAGGATAGGTGCTTACCCCCCGCTACACCATTCTCCCGGGCACCCCAACGCCCCCTCGTCCGCTCATGGCCTCGTGTGTCACGACCCAGCGCCAACTCGAAACGCGGTTCTTTCCATGGCCCCCTGCCAGTCGCCCCCTCCCAGCCAGTCGCCCCATGGCAGGCCACGGCCCCCGTTCCCACCCCCCGCCCGAAACCCCTGAAGCGCCACACATGTCACCGGTGGGCAGGACTCCAGGCAGTACTGCTATCTCCCTGCTTGCTGGCTCTCGGGTCTGTCCGAAAGTACCCTATCTTGGGCTGCCCGGTGTTGTTGTGCCTTGCGCACCGCCTGCATCTTGGGCCCCTTGTTGGCAACGCTGACACGAGACCACAAGCCATGGGTGTGATGAAGAGGTTTGGTAACAGGGGGGTGAGGCGGGGTGACGGAACTCACGGAAGGGGGGTGAAGCGGGCTTGGGATCGAGGACTCGTGAAGCACGAGGGGTCGTGGCCGTGAGCTGCACCTGGCCGCGCAATCGCAAAGGCCTCACGCAAGACCGGGAAGGCTTGCTCTGTGGAGACTGTCGGGTCGATTGCGGCCCTTGGACTGGCGAATGTGGTGGGGTAGGGCATGGTGGGGACGGGCTCTCACAGGTCCATGACGAGCGGCGTGCTTGCACCGCAGGTTGCAGGTTTACCGCTAGCTAGCAGCTGAAGTCAGACACACCAGTTGGTGGGTGGGGGCTCCTTCGCCCTCACGTTGCCGACGTGCCTTTCGGTCCAAGCAGCTCTGCTGCAGTCCAGCGGCCCGGCCCGGCACCTGGCCGGCAGGCCTGCACTGCCAAGCCGCCCTGCAGTCGAGCAGCCAGGCAGGGAGCTCCGTCCGTCCACGACCCAGCACCCGACGTCCTGCAGCCCTAAACATACACTATACCGCATGTTAACCGATCACAATGCTGCTCCATGACACCGACTGAAAGCAAGCGGTTTGCCCGGGCAGGGGTCGTGTCAAACGCGCTAACAAGCCCGCAGGCGCCATTCACGACCACGGCCTGACCACAGCCTCATTCAGCACCCTGCCAACCCCTTGGCCTGCAGGCAGCCGGCCTCAGTACCGCACCCGCCTCTGTGCTCAAACAGCTTGAATTGCAACGGGTTTGCACACGCAGCCCATTTCGATAGGTCAATCCATGTCTCTGCCGTAACCCCGGCTGACATCAACGCCACATGCCACTCCTCATCCTGGCAATGGCCCGTGGTATGACCACAACGTTTTATCATCCCAACATGTTTACAGCCACGAAGCACCTGCCTCCTCTGCACGTGCATCACCCCCGCCCTCACCGCTGCCTTTCCGCCGGCCCCTGCCGCCGTGCGCTCTGCTCCCGGACCCACGCGAGCACCTCCTCCGCCTGAGCGGCCGACTGGTATCCCCGGGGCCTGCTCTCGTCCTCCGATCCACTGCCCTCGCTCCCCTCCCCCGACGAGCCGTCCTCGTATCCCTCCTCATCCGACTCCTCAGTCTCCTCCTCGTCTTCCTCCTCGCCCTCCTCCCCCTCGCTCCCCTCCTCGTCCCCATGCTCCTCCTCCTCATCTTCGCTCGAGGAGCCCCCCAGCTCGCCCGCCCGCTCCGCCGCTGCCTGCACCTCCGCCCAGTTGACCCCCGGGCAGCCGCTGCTCTTGAGCCACTGCAGAGTCTCCAGCGGCGCTCCGGCGTCGATGGCAGCGACCATCAGCCGCTGGTGGGGAGGGCCGAAGGAGAGGCCCGCGCGCCGCAGGGCGGGCAGCATCCGCCAATCGCCCTTATGCAGGGCGTAGCGGTACGGCTCCCCATCATCCTACGGCGGAGGGATGCAGGGGAAATGGTTACTTGTGCTGGCCTGGTAAAAGCCTGAGGCGCAGGGCCAGAGCCCAGGTACTCGAAGGAAAGCCCACCACCACCACCCCTCACACGCACGAGCGCCCGGAGCCTCGAAAACGTACGCGCGCATTTCCTCACCGGCTGTGGGCAGCCCAGCTCGGCCAGGAGCTCCACCATTGCCTCGCTGCCCGACTCGACGGCGGCCACCCAATCCCTTTCCGTGACGTCCGCACCGCGCCCCGCCTGCTCCTTCACAAGCCATTTCACAGTCTCCAGCGAGCCCGAATCGATGGCGTCGTGCGTAGCTTGGCCGAGGCCGTAAAGCAGCTCGTCTCCGAAGGTCTCGACGGCCCACTTGATGATGTCGAGATGCCCCCCGATCGCGGCTCCGTCCACAACCACATCCGGGTCAAGGTCGAGACCCGCCTGAGCATATCCAAGGCATACCGGTAGGGCATGCAGGGGCGCACAAACGTCAGCAGATATTTTAGTTCAAGAGCAACAGCCGCAACAGAGGTTTTGTTGAGCCAAGGACCTGGCCCTTTTGCCCCGGCCTGCCGCTGATGGTCGTCTAGAGCCCAGAATGTAGGCCCCAACACAGACCCAAACTCGGGCCCAACTTCAGGCCCAATCCCACCTGCTTCACCACCTGTAGCACAGCCAGGTGGCCCTTCTGCGCCGCCCCCTCCTGTGCCATGAGGAGATACTCTTCCGCCAGCTCGCACCCCTCCGCCAGCAAGTACCGCACCGCCTCGACGTTGCCTGCCTCGATAGCCGCCCCCAGCACCATCCCCACTGATTCGGGCGGGCAGCCCTTGCTCTTGAGCCACTCAAACCGCTCCACAGCCGCAGGACCGAGGCCCGGCGTCGGCGCGTCGGGGCTTGCCAGCCGTACGGCCAGGCAGCAATCCTCAGCCGCCTCGCCTTGCAGCGGCTCGCCCTGGGCCAGAGTCCACTCGGCCCGCGCCCGCCAGTCTGACTGGCGGCTCCTCAGGGCAGCCGCAACCAGCGTCTGGGGGATATCCTCGTCCTCGTCCTCCTCAACCTCTTCCTCTTCGAGGTACGACCGGAGCTCACGCACCTCGCCGTACTCGCCAACCTGAGCGGTACGAGTACATTGGGTGGGTGGGTGCGGGGTCAGGTGAGCTGTGAGCCGAAAACAGACAGACACAGCTGTTGAGGTTGGGAAGGGACTTCCAGGAAGGGAGATGCGGGCGAAGGGGTGCTTGGGACAGCTGTTGAGATTGGGACCAACATGATGTGCCTGCTGTTGCCCCTGGGTTTGGGGTGCACGTCAACCCTCCCACCCTTTCAGCACTTCACAGCACCAGAGCCCTTATCGGCGCCCACCCATCAAGTGCAAGCACGTCCCTGCAGTCAGCAACCCCGGACCCACCAGGCGCTTCACGGTGGCGAGATCGCAGCCCTCCAGAGCAGCTGCGTAGAGCTTCATGATGTCGCGGGGATGCGCCAGGCTCGACTCCACCTCCATGTCCATCTCGGCCTCCCCCGCGACCTTCATCAGTCGCTCAAACAACGCCGTGTGCCCCGCGCGCGCCGCCACATGGGATGCGTCGCGAATATACGTGGTTCGCAGGCAACCCTGATACGCCTGGTCGATGTGTGGTGGCGGCAGCTCGGCTTCGGTGCGCTCAAGGATGTAGTCCACAACGCAGCGCTGGTTGGTGCTGGCCGCGGCGCATAGGACCTCAACCCAGCGCACGCGCGACTGCAGCCCTCCGGGACCCAGCAGCCACAGAAGGGTCTCCATGGCGCCCCCGCTGGCTGCGGCTTCGAGCAGTGACGGCGTGGGCGACAGGCCCGTCGCCGCCAGCGCCACCTCCAGATTCGCCACGTCGTTGGATGCCGCCACGAGGCAGACGAACTGCTGTCGCTGAGACCGTGTCATGTCACGGCAGGCTCCGGGAGCGGACCAGCGCTCGCGGAACGCCCACTGTGGCATCGGCTTTGACAGGATGAGCGTGGTGTGATCCCCGAGAGCTGCCGCCGTCGCCTTGCTCACGACGCGCAAGCACGCCGCCTCGTTGTCACCGAGGTGCGCCGCGATGCACCCGATGACGCCCGGGAGCCATACGAGAGAGGCGTCAGCGGTCATGTCCGGGCCCGCCTGGTGCCCAGCCGGCGCGAGCTCCTCAGCCGCCCCCGATCGCTTCTGATGCTTGTTGCTGGCCATTAGTTCTCCAAACAGAGATTGCAAGATTGTCACGGCCGCCTCGGGAGCGAGCCACCCGACTGAAATGCTGTTCAGCAGACTCGCGACTAGGGACATACTATATGACAGCGGGTATGGAGTCTGTGTGATCTACGATATGTGTGCAGCGCGGCGTGCTTGTGTGTCTAGGGCCTCCGATGATCCTCGCGCAGGTCCTGTCAGGTCGGCTGCCATTCCCGCCACCACGCCATCAGCCCGTCCCCCCTTCCCAAGGCTGATGCCCCACGCAGTTGCCTTCCCTTCCACTTCGCCTCCCAGGTCCCACAGCAGACCCGCATGGCCCCGGTACCCCTCCCAGTTGCCCCCTCCCAGACTTCCCATGGCCCCCATGCCCAGCCCCCGGCACCTCGCAGCGCCTTACGCCACAGCCAAGTGTACTGCGCTTCGTCGATACTTCTCACCCCGTAGCCCCAGTCAGGTCACCCGGGGGCAGGACTCTGTTCAGACCCTCACAGCTGCCTTCGGATAGCTTCCCCGCAGCTGTGCCCAGCAAAGCTCCAGCGTCAGGCCCCGCGTCAAATCGATGAGACCGTAGCCCTGGTGAGGGCGCTGGGAGCCTGGGGCTGCCCAAGGATGGAAGTGCGTTGGGGAGGCGGCGGCCCGCTGCGCCTGCAGGTGCCCTCCACTGCGCCTGGCAGTGGCTGGCAGTGGCTGGCAGCTGGCTGGCAGGCTCCGCCACCATACGCCACCCGACCCTACCCGACGCGCTGGTGGCGAGGGCCCTGCTGCGGAGGGTGACAGCGTCTCCCCCGGGCTGCCACTGGCCCTCCATGGTGCTGCTGTCCGCGCCCCTGATACGGTGCCTGAATGCTGACCTGGCCTCCCTACGGGCCTGGAAGGATCGGTTTGGTAGCGCTGGTCCAGATGCGAAACCGCCATACCACTTCCTTGTTGCCGCTGGCCCCTGGTCCGCCCCTCTCCGCCTGCACCCGACCTCTCCCCGTCATTGTTGGGCTCATGGGTACCGGTCTGGCTGGGGTATAGGGGTTGTGGGGTTGCAGAGGGGTGACGGGCGGAGCAGTGGCAGGTGGTGGCGGGGCGATTTGGCGGGATCACGCGGGGGAGGGTCGGTCATCGCCAGCCCTGGCGCTTCAGCTCAGGTCGAGTAGCACACATTGAAGTGCAATATTCAGACGTTCATACACGCTGCGTTAGTACCTAGCGTCGGGTCTGCTCATGATGCGATTTGTTTCAACCCGAGCGTTGCACTCCTGTCTCTCCTGTCCACCTCCACGGTGGGTGGGGACTCCTTCGCCCTCACGTTGCCGACGTGCCTTTCGGTCCAAGCAGCTCTGCTGCAGTCCAGCGGCCCGGCCCGGCACCTGGCCGGCAGGCCTGCACTGCCAAGCCGCCCTGCAGTCGAGCAGCCAGGCAGGGAGCTCCGTCCACGACCCAGCACTAGACGTCCAACCAATCGCAACGCTGCTCCATGACACCGACCGAAAGAGTGGTTCGCCAAGGGCAAGGGTCGTCTCAAACGCGCTAACAAGCCTGCAGGCGCCGTCCATGACCACAGCCCCGACCACAGCCACATTTAGCATCCCTTGGCCTACCGGCAGCCGGCCTCAATACCGTACCTGCTTGGTGAGTTGCCGCGTGTGCTCAAACAGCTTTAGCTGCAACCAGTTTGCCTAGACACGCAGCACAGTTCGACAGGTCAATCCATGTCTCTGCCGTAACCCTGCCAATGAGGTAGTTATCCAGACCCAGACCCGCTGGTCTCGCCACACTGCCCTAGCATCATCCAGCATACAAGCCATAAAGCCCGTGCCTCCTGCGCATCACCCCAGCCCTCACCGCCGCCCTCCCGCCGGCCCCTGCCGCCGTGCGCTCTGCTCCCGGACCCATGCAAGCACCTCCTCCGCCTGTGCGGCCGACTGGTAGCCCTGGGGCCTGTCCTCGTCCTCCGATCCGCTCCCCTCGCTCCCCTCCTCCGAAGATCCGTCCTCGTACCCACTCTCATCTGACTCCTCAGTCTCCTCCTCGTCTTCCTCCTCCCCCTCCTCCCTTCCCTCGCTCCCCTCCTCGCCATCCTCCTCCTCCTCCTCATCGCCGGAAGAGCCCCCCAGCTCGCCGGCCCGCTCCGCCGCAGCCTGCACCTCCGCCCAGTCCAAGCCCGGGCAGCCACTGCCCTCGAGCCACTGCAGCGTCGCCAGCGGCGCTCCGGCGTCGATGGCAGCGACCATCAGCCGCTGGTGGGGAGGGCCGAAGGATAGGCCCGCGCGCCGCAGGGCGGGCAGCATGCGCCACTCGCCCTTGTGGAGGGCGTAGTGGTACGCCTCGCCGTCATCCTACGGAGGGGATGGGTGTAGGGTGCAAAGGTTGCTTGCCTATTGTGCGAAAACGTGCAGGGCCAAGCCAGAGCCAGCCGGGGCCAGGGCACAGGGGAATGCAGGCCGGCCCGCTCCCGACCACAACCACCGCCACCCCTCAACCGCAACACCGCCCTGGAGCCCTTCAGTATCCTCGCATTACCCGTTGCTGGATTGAGATTTGCGCCCATCTCCTCACCGGCTTGGGGCAGCCCAGCTCCGCCAGCAGCTCCACCATAGCCTCGCTGCCCGACCTCACCGCCGCCACCCAGTCCCTTTCCGTGACGGCCGCACGGGGCCCGGCCTGGTCCGTCACAAACCATCGCACCGTCTCCAGCGAGCCCGCTACGATGGCAACATGCGCCATCTGGCCAAAGTTATGGAGTGTTACCTCGAAGGTCTCGACTGCCCATTTGAGGACGTCAAGGCGGCCCCCCGCGGCGGCGCCGTACACCACAGCTTCCGTCTCGATTTCGCACCCCGCCTGTGGGTCATGGCGGCACAGCACCGGGGCAGGAGCTTTCACACAAGTCAGGGGGCACAAGTAGCGGTACTGAGCCATGCGGAGCAGGAAGGGGTTCAGCCAAGCCAAGCAAACAAGCCATGTGACTGCAAACCCCCAAGCCAGCTCAGCAGCGTGCGTGACCGCGGCTCCTCAAGGCCCGAACCAACTCAGGCCCTGATTCAGGCCCTGTCCCAGGCCCAACCCAGGCCCACCTGCTCCAGGGCCTGCAGTACAGCCAGGTGGCCCTGTTCCGCCGCCGCCATCTGTACCTCGAAGAGACTCTCTTCCGCCATCTCACACCCCTCCGCCAGGAGGTACTGCACCGCCTCCAGGTTGCCCTCTTCAACAGCCGCCCCCAGCACCAGCCTCACTGACTCGGGCGGGCAGCCCTTGCCCTTGAGCCACTCAAACCGCTCGACAGCCGCAGGGCCCAGGCCCGGCGACGCCGCGTCGCAGCTCGCCAGGCGTACGGCCAGGTAGCATTCCTCAGCCGCCTCGCCTCGCAGCAGCTCGCCTTGGGCCAGAGCCCACTCGGCCCGCTCCCGCCAGTCTGACTGGCGGCTTCTCAGGGCCGCTGCAACCAGCGTCTCGATGTCTTCCACGTCCTCTTCTTCTTCCTCCTCCACCTCCTCCTCCTCGAGGAACGCCCGCAGCTGGTGGACCTCGCCGTACTCGCTGACCTGGGCGTGGCAAGTATTGCGGGATGGGTGGGTTTGGTAAGAAAGGAGGCGAGAGTGAAGAGGCTTCTGTTGGTAGGGCAGGCCGCTGTTGGTAGGGCAGGGCGCTGTTGGTAGGGCAGGGCGCTGTTGGTAGGGCAGGGCGCTAGAGGAAAGGGCGCTGCAGGGGTGCTGCAGGGGTGCCTGAGACCTGATCGGCGCCCACCGCACCAGCGCAAGCACGTCCCTCCAGTGAGCAACCCCGGACCCACCAGGCGCTTCACGGTGGCCAGATCGCAGCCCTCCAGGGCAGCTGCGTAGAGCTCCAACATGTCGTGCGCATACGCCAGGCCCGAATCCAGGGCCTCAAAGTCCATGTCCGCCTCGCTCGCGACCTTTGCGAAATGCTCGAACAACGCGGTGTGGCCCGCGCGCGCCGCGACCACCCTCGCTGCACGGACGCATGTCGTCCGCAGCGTGCCCTGATACGCCTGGTCAACGTCGGGTGGCAGCAGCTCGGCCTCGGTCCGCTCAAGAATGTAGTCCACAACGCAGCGCTGGTTGGTGCTGGCCGCGGCACACAGGACCTCAACCCAGCGCACGCGCGGCTGCAGCCCTCCGGGACCCAGCAGCCACAGAAGGGTCTCCATGGCGCCCCCGCTGGCTGCGGCTTCGAGCAGTGACGGCGTGGGCGACAGGCCCGTCGCCGCCAGCGCCACCTCCAGATTCGCCACGTCGTTGGATGCCGCCACGAGGCAGACGAACTGCTGTCGCTGAGACCGTGTCATGTCACGGCAGGCTCCGGGAGCGGACCAGCGCTCGCGGAACGCCCACTGGGGCATGGGCTTTGACAGGATGAGCGTGGCGCGATCGCCGAGCGCTGCTGCCGTCGCCTTGCTCACGACGCGCAAGCACGCCGCCTCGTTGCCGCCAAGGCGCGCCGCGATGCACTCGATGACGCCCGGGAGCCATACGAGAGAGGCGTCAGCGGTCATGTCCGGGCCCGCCTGGTGCCCAGCCGGCGCGAGCTCCTCAGCCGCCCCCGATCGCTTCTGATGCTTGTTGCTGGCCATTAGTTCTCCAAACAGAGATTGCAAGACTGTCACGGCCGCCTCGGGAGCGAGCCACCCGACTGAAATGCTGTTCAGCAGACTCGCGACTAGGGACATACTGTTACGACAGCGGGTTATGGGGTCTGTGTGATCTACGATATATGTGCAGCGCGGCGTGCTTGTGTGTCTAGGGCCTCCGATGATTGCGTTGACTCGCGGAGCCGCCCCTCGCGCAGGTCCTGTCAGGTCGGCTGCCATTCCCGCCACCACGCCATCGGCCTGTCCCCGTTCCCAAAACTAGTGCCCCACGCAGTTCCCTTCCCCTTGCACTTCGCCTCCCAGGTCCCACAGCAGACCCGCGTGGCCCCGGTACCCCTCCCAGTTGCCCCCTCCCGGCCTTCCCATGGCCCCCATGCCCAGCCCCTCGCAACTCGCAGTGCCCTACGCCACAACAAAGGGACCTTCGCTTCGTTGATACTTTTCACTCCGCAGCGCCACTCAAGTCACCCGGGGGCAGGACTCTATCCAGACCCGCACAGCTGCCTCCGGGACCGGTAGCTTCCCCGCAGCTGTGCCCCGTAAAGGATGGATGCCTCAAGTTGGATGAGGCCCCACCTCAAGATGGATGAGGCCCCACCTCGAGATGGATGAGGCCGTACTCGCCGTAGCCTTGGTGAGGGCGCTGGGGCTGCCCAAGGAGGTGCGTTGAGGTGGCGGCCCGCTGCGCCTACAGGTGCCCTCGACTGCGCCTGGCAGTGGCTGGCAGGCTCCGCCGGTGCCGCCACCCGACTCCACCCGACACGCTGGTGGCGAGGGCCCTGCTGCGGAGGGTGACTGCGTCTCCCCACCTGCCGCCACATGGCAGATGGCCCTACCCGGTGCTGCCGTCGGGGCCCCTGATACGGTGCCTGAATGCTGACCTGGCCTCCCTACGTCCCTAGG
The DNA here is from genome assembly GCA_016858145.1 of Edaphochlamys debaryana. Classification (NCBI taxonomy): domain Eukaryota; kingdom Viridiplantae; phylum Chlorophyta; class Chlorophyceae; order Chlamydomonadales; genus Edaphochlamys; species Edaphochlamys debaryana. The sequence continues at coordinate 210,898 of JAEHOE010000055.1, forward strand.
GGCCTGGAAGGATTGGCTGGCAGCGCTTGTACAGCCTAACCGCCCTACCACTTCTCGTTGCCACTTCCTTGTTGCCACTGTCCCCTGGTCCGCCCCTCTCCGCCTGCACCTGACCACTCCCCGCGCTCACTACGTCACTAGCCCTTGCATAGCGCCGCCCACCCTGCCCACGTTATCCCATCCACTCTACGCAGCCCACCGCCTCTCCCAGCGCTCCCATGGCCCCCACGCCCACGCCCCGGCACCCGAGCAGCGCCACACAGGTCACCGGTGGGCAGGACTCCAGACAGGCCCTCAGCACCGCCTCCGCATCGCCCCCCCGCAGCTCCGCCCCGCAGAGCTCCAGCGCCAGTTCTTCCTCCCCGCCGCCGCTGCCCCCGCATCCACTCCACCCCGCCTTCGCGAGACCACCTTCCTCGTCGTCTCCAAGCCCGCAGGAACCGGTAACGTCGGAGGCCTCCGGGCCCGCCCTCAGCCTCCGGCGCTCCGCCAGCAGGCGTTCCCGCCGCACCGCCGCCTCCGCCAGGGTCCCATTCGAAGCCGCAACGGAGTTGAGGAAGGCGCAGATGCCGTACAGCCTGGGCTCAGAGGACCCAGATGCGCCGTACAGGCGCACAGTCCGCAAGCCCGGGAACACGTGGCGCGGGGCCCGTCCAGACGGGGGTCCGGGGGCGTTTCCGAATCCTTTGGCCTCGCCCGCAGAACATCTGCTCCCGGAATAAGTCACCGAGGGAAAGGAGAGCGCTGTGCAGCCCCTGAGCTCCAGAACCCGAAGGAAAGGCAGGCTGGCTGCGTCGGCCAGGGCCTGCTCCATGGCAGGACAGCCGGCGTCGCCCGCAGCGGCGCCACCGCCGCCGCCGCCGCCTCGCCGTCCGCCGCTGCTGCCTCCGCCGCCGCCGGCCCCAGGCGGCCAGCAAGCGGTTGGCGCGGGCGCAAAGGTCAACCGCCGGAGCCCCGCCAGACCCGACACGTCCGGCAGGTCCCGCCGTCGCTGCTGTCTTCGCAGCTCTCGCCTCTCCTCACCGCCCTCCGCACCACTGCCACCTTCCCGGCCGTAATAGCCCGCCGCCTCCGCAGACACCGCGGGCGATTGTGCAGCCGGCTCTGGCCACACGAGGAGGGTGAGTGAGGTGAGGGAGGAGGAGCCCCTCAGCACCCCGTGGTCTGCCACGCAGGCGGAGAGGGTCTCGAGGGCGGGGAACAGCGGGGCCACACGCAGTCCGCCCCGGACAGCACAGCCTGTGAGCGTCAGGTGCCTCAGCCGGGGAAGCGCCAGGGCTGACAGCACACGCAGTAGCTCCTCCTCGTCCGCCCTGTCGCTTCCTGCCTCCTCCTCGGGCGGGATTCCCGCCGGCTCGTCCTCGTTTGCCGCCGCGGGTCCGCCTCCAGCCGCTGCCCCGGCAGCGCCCAAGCCGGCTCCCTGCCCCTCCTCCACCCCGCCGTCCTCCGCCCACGCTCCGAGCCCCACCGGCGCTGCCCCAGGCCATGCCCATGCCCCTACCCCTGCCCCTACGCCCGCCGCCGCCGCCGCTTCAGCCGCCGCCTCAGCCGCCAGGAACGCAGCGGCCTCGGCGGCGGCGGCCCGCAGGAAGTTAGGGTGGCCCAGGTCGTGGGCCTCGAGCCTGGCGAGTACGGGCAGGCGCCGTAGCAGGCCCAGGTCCGGCAGGCCCAGGCCCAGGCAGGTCAGGTGCAGCTCGGTCAGGCCCATGAGGGGCCCAAGGGCGGGGACGGGGTTGAATGGGGCCATGAGATGGAGGCGGCGGAGAGGAGGGAGGGCCGCTGGGGTGCAGGCGCCGGGGATGGCGGGGGGTACCAAGGGTGCTACCGCAGGAGGGACGCGGGAGCTTCGGCTGAGCGGTTGGAGCCAGGCGGGTCCGAAGCGCTCCTCCTGGGAGAGGAAGTGGAAAGAGGCAAAAGACAGTCGCACAGGGTCCGAACGACAGACGGGAACGGTCAACGGTGGCCGTAATGGAGTCGAGGGCAGCAAGAGCGGGGGTGGGCGAGGGTCAAGACGCAGCAGCAACGAGAGTTACGAGACACGACCCGACCAGCGATCGCTGTTCGTTCCCGGCGCGCACATCACCCAGGCCAGTGTTTGTCCAGTCTGCCCCACCCTACCACTTCCCCAGCCATGTGCCCGTGTCCACCGCCCACCTGACACGGCTGCATTACGACAGCCACGCCCTCCACGTGACTAAGCGCCGCCAGCGCCGCCAGGGAGGCACGTGATGCGGTTAGGTAGGAGCCCGAGGAGCCGCGCACCACGGAGACGGCCAGGCGGCAGCGGCGGGGGTGGCGAGGCGGCGCGGAGGCATGCCGTGCTACCCTGGCCCCCGCTGCCTTTGGCTCCTGTACAGCGTCCGTGGCAGCAGCGGTGGCGGCGGCGGCTGGGGCCGGCTGCAGCTGTAATGCGTCCATGCCCTGCCGCACCCCCGCTTCAGCTGCTACCACCCCCAGCACCTCCTTTTCCTCCGCCGCCTCGGCGTCCAATCCCTGCAGCACCCCCGCACCCGCTGTTGCCACAGCCGCTGCTGCCGCCGGCTCCGCCGCCGGCTCCTGCCAGGGAGCCAGCAGCGCGAGGGCCGGCAGCGCCGCCGCCAGCTCGCCACCGTCCTCGCCTGCCTCCTCCTGGCGAGCTACACCCCCCGCCGCCTGTGCTATCGCCGCCACCTCTGCCGCCTCCGCCGCCGTCGCCTCCGCCGCCGCGGCCGCTGCCGCCGCCGCCGCCCCGCCCAGGCCCTTGAGCGCTCCGGCGCACAGCTCCAGTCGCTCCAGGGAGGGGCGGGCCCGCACGCCAGCGGCCAGGCGCGCCCAGGCGGGCCACGGCAGTCGGACCTGCGGCATGAGGGTGGCCCCACGGCACAGGGCGCGGGGTGGAACCCATGCATGGGCCTCCAGCACGATGGTCTGGTGATGTGTTAGCAGGCGTGCAGGCGTGCAGGCGTGCAGGGAACAGGGGTCGAGGCACGTCCAGGGTGAGGGGCGCTTGGGGGCCAGCCCTGGGCCAGTCAACGGAGCTGCTGCGTGCGTGCGGTGCCCCGCAAAACCCTCCACAGCAACCGGCGCACCTGCAGCCCGCTCAGGTCGAGGACGGCCAGGTGTCGGCAGTACGGCAGTACGGCAGTGCACAGCTCGTCCCAGCAGGGCGCCATGTGGGTCGCCCAGTCGGACGCTCGGCTGCACTCGAGCGCCAGCACCCGGAGCATGGGGAAGCGGCCGGCCAGCAACACTTGCCGTTGACCCCATTGCGCTTGGGGCGTATCTTTTGTGGAGGCCTGGTACTGCTCTGTGCCTGCAGGCTGCTGCAGTTCATGTAACCCAGCCTCGGGTGGGGCAGGGGCAGCGGGGGGGTACCGAGCTTGGCCCGGGGGCCGGGAGGAGGGCCGGGCGGGGCTTGGGAGGCGCGGCGGCGGTGCCAGCGTCAGGCGGGAGACGGATGCGTCCACGGCGGCGAGGGCGGCACGACAGGAGAGGCGCAGGAGCTTCTTGGAGGCGGCGCTGAGGTAGACGCATAGGGAGGCCCAGGCGGGACCGGGGAGGGCCTCCAGCGGGGACGGGAGGTGGGGAGGGGGGACTGCTGTCGGGGAAGCCGCTTCCGAAGGCGCGGGCACGCTGGCAGGAAGCGCTCCGGGACGTGGCGGTGGGTCATCGCGAGCGAGCATGGGGACGATGCCCGGAATGCGCTGCGCTGGAGCAACAAGTGCCTGCGGGGCGGGGCCGATCAGTGATGCCATCACTCAGGTCTCGGTCTGGCAGCCCTCGACAAGGGTTTTTTGGCCGAAGTCCAAAATAGCAAGCAGATGCATACCGAGTATCTTTGCAAGGTCCAAGGAGCAAGGCGCGAGAACGGTGCGAGCGTGCAGCGAAAGCCGACCTAATTATCTCGCCTCCAAAGGGGCCGGGCCCGGGCTGAAGTGGGCCACCTGGCCTAGCTCTAGGTTGCACTCAGAATGGGGTGTTCAGTCATGTCAGGGGACGTGGCGCCTGGCGGCGGCCAGCGCGGCGAGGACGTGGCGTTAAGTTTGGTAGAGATGCTAGTTCTTGGTAATGATGTTTCTTGCGATGCACGTAATGAAGGGCTATCCATTGCGCTTGTGCTTGGGCCTGGCTTCAACAACCCGTTGCCCCGAGGTCTGACGAGGGCCCGACTGCTCGCCTTCCACGCTCGCTCCCGAGGATACGGGCATCGCCACCAGCTCGTGCAGCCTTACCTCGTGAAGCGGCCGCGGCCCACAAAACCCTGACACAGCGGCGTCCTGCGTGGCGAAAGCGACGCGGTACGGCACCTTGCCACGCCTGCTCGCCGCGCGCGACTCCAACCCTGCTCCCACGTCCGGCGGCCTCAAACTCCGCACCACTCTATTCACGCAACACGGATACGGCTTCTCCACGCTCAACCCTGCCGCGCCTTGACGGAGGCGCGAGCCATTCTTGTTGTTGTTCTCTACCATCGAGGGCGCCCCAGTCCCCGCGCTCGCTTAGCAGCCATGGCGCATTGTTCTCACCATTCGCGTCGAGTAGCTTAGGGACTCGCTCGCCTCGTAGCGTCAGCCCGGCGCGTGGGAGCCCACACAAAGGGTAAGCCCGTGTAGGCGGCCCCGATGACGTCTGCAGTGTGTTGGCGAGCCCGCTCAGCACGCCCAGTCGGCTCCACACATACTTGTTTGGGTTCAGTGGACTCACTTGGTGCTCCCGTTGTGGCGGCCCTGTGTGTGCAGCGGCCCTAGGATGATGCCCTTAGCATGCTCGGTGACGGAGACGACGTCGGCGTCCTACAAGGGCCCGTCCTCGATTAGGTCGTCGCTAGCTCCGCATAAAGGAGGGCCACGGCGGAGCCTGGAGAGCTCGGGCCTGGTCGCCCAAGTGTTGGCGACTCAAGTCACCTCCTCCGCGGACGCTCAGGCTCAGGTCCCGCAGCCAGGCAGCGAGCACGTCCGCCAGTCATCAGCTGCTAATGCACCTCCGGCGTGGTCTCGTCTGCTCCAGGTGAGCGTTGCAGCGATCCTATCCTCGTTTGGGCCTCCGCCAGGCTCCCCCTCGGCTGAGCGAGTATACGACAGCCTCTTGGTACTCGATGTAGGCTTGCGGGCGAGGTCCGCAAGGTGCCTGTCACTTTTGACTGGTTTGATGCTCCAGGGCTACGATCGCGAAGTTGGAGGTCTTCGAGCTCGCTTTCTAGCACATTGGCGGTCCTCGATACCACTCGCTACCCAGCCGGCCTTGTCGACGCGGTCCCGACACTGGCTCGGTCGCCGAGCGGACACGGCTGGTACTTCCCGCGCCCAAGTTGCCCTTTTCCCGCCCTCTGCCCTCCCTTCGTCCGCGCCCCCAGTCCGGCTGGTCCAACAAGTTCTCCTCCTTCTGGGACCGGTGGCAGAAGCTGTCGACGCAGCTCACGCAGTACAGCGCCCTGCGGCCGGACTGGGTGGGGCAAACCCAAGAGATGTTCGACCAGCAGCTCCAGCGCTTTGTGACCTCGGTCACCACCGCTGCGTCTCGCCAGGGCCCCACCGCGCTGCCTAAGGCCGCCGAGGCCCCAGCTGCTGCGTCTGGGCGGCCCACGCTGACGCCCTACCTGACCGTGGCCGATGATGTGGAGGTCTCCTTCGCGGCCATGCTGGCCGACCTCTGCAACATGGCGTACGAGGTCAACAAGATCAACCCCGATGTACTAGAGGCGCGCCACCGCCTCTCGCTCATCGCGACCTCGCTCACGTGCGGCTGCAACGCCGTCGCGGCCTTTGACAGCGGCACCGAGGCGGAGGGCCCATCCTCAGCCCCCGGCACCGCGCGCCACGCAGCCTCCGCCAGCGCCACAGCGGCGACCGCGGCCCGGCTTTCGGACAGGAGCACAGCAGAGGCAGCAGCCACCGGGCCCAGCGTGGTGTCGTTCACGATGGGCGGCTCGCCCCCGCTGTCGCCATCCATTTCCATGGTGTCGCTGACATCTCCGGAGGCCGTGACCGCCGCCCTGACCAGCCAGGGCCACGGCGCTGCCTTCGCGCGGCCCGTCTACGTCTCGACGCTGCACCACGCGCTGACGTCGATGGGGTCGTTCGACGACGAGGATGACGACATCCTTGACCTCGAGTGGCGCGCCGCTGTTGCGTCCGTTGCGAACGCGTCGCACGGCCCTCGCACGATCGTGGACATCGGCTCTCTGGGCACAATCGGGACCATGGGCTCGGTGGACGAGGCCATTGCGCCTACGGACGTGCGTCTCCTGACCTCGGCGCACCAGCACCCGGCCAGCGCCCCGGCGGAGGCGCACGCGCAGCACCTGGCGGCGGCAGCCGCCGCAGCCGCCGCCGCGGCGGCGGAGGCCGAGATCCAGTCTGGCGCCACCAGCTGGGTGGCGGGCAGCGGCCTGTCCGACAACACCGTAACCCCAGTCGGACTCAACGGTGCTACGGCAACCATGACTACCTCCGCCACCATGGACGCCGCCTACACGGCTGCCGTACTGACCTCCAACGCCACCCCGCACGGCCTGTACGGCGGCGTGGCGGCGGGCGCCAACGGCCGCGCCGCCGCCGCCGGCATGTTCTTTTCCAACGTGCCGCTTAACGAGGAGCGCGACTTTGTGTCTGGCCATCTGTACGGCTACCACACGCCGCTAGTCGAGCGCCGCCAGAGCTCCGACGGTGCCGCCGCCGCCGTCGTCCAGGCCAACACGCACGCCGCCGCCGCCGATGCCGTGGCGGAGACGACGCTGGCGGGCGCCGCCGGCGGGCGGGCGCTGCGGGAGGAGCAGAAGCTGCGCCGGCGGCCGTCGGCCGGCATGCTGCCCATGTCGGGCGTCACGTCGGGCGACGACGAGATGTCGGCGGCGGCGGTTGGGCTGCAGCACGGCAGCATGGTCGCCACGATGACAGGCACCATTGAGGAGGAGGAGGCCGCCGCCGCCGTGGCCGCCGCCGCCGCCTCGGACCTGGTCAACGGCGGCGCGCCGGTCGTCGTGGCCTGCACCAAGGCGCCCCCCGCCGCCTGGTTCTGCTCCGATGACAAGCTCACGCGCACTCGCTACTTCGCCATCCAGGTGGGGGTGGGGAAGGGGACGAGGGGTCGGGTTCTTGGGAAGGGGCCTGCTTGCGTGGGAAGGGCTGGCTCGGCTAGGGCGGGCCTGCATGCGCGTCCTGGGCTCCCTCCCTCCAGCAGGTCCCTGCGCTCCAGCCCTTGTGCCCTCGTTGCTGCACCGTTGCTAACACCTCTGCCCCCTTCGTCCCCGCCCGCGCCCCTCGCCCCAGGGCTCGACCTCCCTGGAGCACTGGCAGATCAACCTGCAGTTCGAGCCGATGGTCTTCGAGGACGAGAAGTACGGCGTACGCATCCACCGGGGCGTGTACGAGGCCGCCAAGGTGCTGTACGACGACATCGTGCCGCTCGTACAGCAGCACCTGGAGACCTCGCCGTACGCCACCATCTCGTTCGCGGGTGAGGCGCGGCCCGCTGCCTCATGCCTCCCCTGCTCTCGGCTACCCCCGCCTTCCTCTCTCTCTCACCCTTCACCTGTTCGTAGCCCTCCTACCAGCCTTAATCCCTCCCATCTCTCCCCTTTCACCTGACCTCCAGGCCACTCGCTTGGCGGCTCCCTGGGCACAGTGATTATGCTGCTGCTTGTCATCCGCGGCGTGCTCAAGCCCGTCAACATTAGCCCGGTCTACACCTTCGGCGCACCGGCCGTTTTCTGCCAGGGCGCCGTCCCGGACGCGCCCAAGAACCGCTGCGAGTCGTGCTCGCTCAACTGCGCCGCGCGCCAGCTCAACTCGCTGGGCGCAGCTGCCGCCAACTTCTTCAACGGCCCCGCCGTGGATCCCGTTACGGGCGTGGCGGCGGGCGGACCCGCGGGCCCCGCCTGCGGCTGCAGCTTCGCGCCCACCGGCCGCGCCTCGGCGGCGTTTGCGGCGCCGACAAAGGGCGGGTTCGGCGGCCTGGGCCTGGCCAGCATGGGCATGGGCCTGGGCGGGCCCGCGGAGAGCGAGGCCCGGCTGCCCTCGGGCCTGCTGGCCCGGCTGGGCCTGTCGGAGGACCAGGTGCGGTTGGCATTTTAGTCATGCGGGGCTACCGGGCTCTTCTACCGTGTATTGCGTGCAAGCAGCTGCGGGCATGCCTCCTGCCAGAACCTCCTCGGTGCTCCCCGGCCTCACCTGCCCCTCCTGCCCCACCCTCTCCTGCCCCGCCCCCTGTTGCCTCCCCAGGTGGTCAACGTGATCATGCACAAGGACATTGTGCCGCGCGCCTTCGTGTGTGACTACACCATCGTTGCGGGGGCGCTGCGGCGCTGGGTGCCGTCCCTCAAGGACCACCACTACCTGCAGGTGCGTGCCTGGGCAGGGCCGCGGCCAGCGGGTGGGGGGCCGCCCTGTGGCGGCTGCTTGCGAGCGCACAGGCACAGGGCACAGGGAGCCTGGCTGTTGGAGTGACCCTCCTGCTCCGCCTCCGCCTGCATCTGCCACTGCCTGCAGGACGACGCGCCGCACAAGTCGCTGTACAACTTTGTCGGCCGCGTGGCCGTGGTGCGCCCCCCCACCGACCTGCCCTTCGTGAACGGTGAGCAGTGGGTTTCGCGAGGGACCCTCTCGATCAACCTCGGCGCACATTGTGCATAGCGCACATTGTGCACCGCACAGCCCCTCGGCTTCCTGCTGACCCCCTTCCTTCCCGTCCCCGCTCACCCCGCTGCAGGCCCCGCCGACGCCGCGCACCCCATGCTGCCCAACCTGCCGGCGCTCTACCGCGTGGGTCTGCACGAGGACCCCATCCTGTCGCCCATGGACCAGGTGCGACCGGGCTCAACCCCAGTTGGGGCTTAAGGGCTTGGGGCTCCGTCACGGCCACTCGTGGCTCAGCCGGCGCGGTTGTACCCACAAGTTCCACCCACATGCCCCTTCCTTACCGCTTCCCAACTCCCCCATTCCCCATCCCCCTCCCCCGCTCCTGCCCCCCCAGGCCGCCGCCACCCTGGCCTCGTGGGACGAGCTGCTCGACTCCCTGTCGCAGGCCATGTCGGGCGCCTGCCGCCGCATCAGCAGCGCAGCGGCCGCGTCCAAGCGAGCGGCCAAGCAGTCGGCCATGCAGGTGAGGCCCGGCGTGCTGGGCGTGCGGCGAGCTGGGCTTCGGGAGAACGGCAGCTGGGGCACTCTGGGGCGAGTCAGGGTGGCGGATGGCGGCCTGGCTTGAAGCCCCCGCATCTGTTGTTGCATCAGTGGCATCTGACCGTGTGCCGTGCGTTGCGTGGTTCCCCGCAGGGCCGCGTCATGGACTTCATGAACACGCCGCACCCGCTGACGATGCTGTCTGACATGAAGGCGTACGGCCCAAACGGCTGCATCAGCAGGTTCCACAACCCAGGTGCGGGCGGCCCAGGTGTTAGGGTCCCTTGTGCTGCTGCTGCTGCCCCTGCCGGTTGCTCTGAAGGATCGTGGGGCTGAGCTTAGCTGCGAGCGGGAATGAGAATGAATTGAGCTGAGTTTTCTTGTGTGCCGGTTGCTTCCCTTCCTCAGACAACTACACGCGTGCGCTCTATGCCCTGAGCGGCCGGCGCTGGGACGCCGTGTGAGGCGCCCGCGGCGTCGCTAGGCAGGCTTGCGACCGGCCCTGAACGGAAGGGCCGCGTTAGCGAGGGGATTCGCGATCGCCAAGTTACGTCACCGTACGGCCTGGTCGCAGTAACCTGTTGTAAACGGAGTTTGGGAACGACATGCCGCGTGAGTGTTGCACGTGGCTGCTTCTGTGCCAGCGCTTGAGAAAAGGAACGGGAGGGGTTGGGAGGGGTAGCACGGTATGCAACGCCGCCGGATGCGGGCTCCAGCTGCCATCCGGGCTTTGCGGCGGGCTCCGTAAGAGCAGCACCTGATCGGGTCGCGGGTCATCCGCACGAAGAATACCTTCATTTGCGGGCCACAAAGGGGTGAGGTCTCGCTATCAGGAGTTGGTTTTGCCGCTTTGCGGCGAAGGGCATGGCACTTTCGCACCGTCATCGCCTGTCTTGTTGCGCGCCGGGCTGTTTGCCGGGGCGCTAGTTGTTGTGTGTGTGGGCGAGCAAGTCGGCAAGCCCTTTTGTGAGTACCAGTAACAGTACCGCCGCGTTGCGTTCCGGCGTGTTTCCCGGAAAGGGTTGGCTTCGGTCTGGGCTGCGGGCTTTCGCCTAGGCGCCTGCCTCGTTTTGACGCCAGAGGGACCTATCGCGCGATCCTTTTGGTGCGCCTGGGCGCGTTTTTGCGGGGGGAGGGGTTGCCGAACGAAGAAGATAATACCTAAGGCGCAGGTGTCGGTGGGGCGGGCCTCCGCACCGCACCGCAAGAAGCAAGGTGCAGACAGCATGGTGGGTGGGCATGGAATCCGTATCTCTGGCTGGGGCTGGCAGTGCGAGCACGGAACTCGGGAACCGGAACGCACCGGTGCTCACTCACATGAGCCCTCACAAGCCGTGTGTGCTGTGTGGATCGATGTGGATAGATGGAAGCTGGTCGGACCATCGCATTCTCCTCAACCAAGGCCGATCACCACCACCTCACCTCAAGTTTGACTGATGTTCGCTCTTAGTTTGTCGGCCGCTATCGGGACGCAACTGCATCCCGAGGCGCCGACTGTGCCGGGGCTGGCGCGTGTGTGGCTGTTGGCGCGCCTCCGCCTGTACGTAGTTGCTGCTGCGCTTTTGCTGCTGCCTGCCTGCGTGCCTCACGCACGCAGTCGTTTCATTGTTGGAGTCTGCTGAGCGAGGGCTTGGAAAGGCGGGGCAGGGCGCAAGCGAGGATGGCTCCGGCGCCAGCCGCCGCCTTGCGGCCCTGGAGGGGCGTTTGCGCGTGTGCTGCCGGGTCGCATGTCGATACGCGCTGGTGCACCGCGCTTTGGCTCGCTGGGACGAATGTTTGACTCGTACGCCGAGACTGTGGTGGTGGGAGGGGATTCCGGGCGTGCCACTCCTCATAAAGTTGCTGTACGTGTATGGCTGTTGGTGACGTGGCACGCTTGGAAGCCATCGCGATGGGTCGTACAGACCGCTAAGCGCTGGGCCCTAATCTTGTGCTTGCGGTGGCCTTCGCATGGCGAGACAAGTCGAGGAGAGGAAACAGAGATACCTGCTATTCGTTGCGGTTGAAGCGTTGGCCCGGGGTCGATCTTCTTCTTCCTACCTGCCCTCGTGGGCCCGGCTTCCACCGGGTCTCCGCAACACGTGCCCTTTTTACACCTTGTTGCGGCGAGGTATCCGGTCGTTACAATTGGTGGCTCTTGAGTCGTGGCCGCCCATTTCGTCGAGCTAGTCGTGCACGCTCTTGTCATCTGGCCCGTACAGCACCTGTGGCCATTGCATCCCGAGAAGAACAAGCGTGATACCTGTGAAGATGAGATTTCGGTACCATACCTGTTGAGAGAGAGAGGAGGCCTGCAACACGAGGGGGCCTGGTTGTGATGCGCGCACGTGTGAGACGAAATTGATGCGATGCCGACTGTGGCTGTTGATGGAGCGGGCTTGGAGGCTGGCTTTGGGGGCTTACCTTTCATAGTATGTTGCCGTGCGAGCGGGAAGGGTGATTCCCGAGCAGACACGGTTTCCGTCTATGGGATGGGGCTGTGTCTCTGTCATGACGGGTTGACGAGCGGTCGCCGGTGGCCGCCGCCGTGGGGCTAGGGAGCTTAGGTGTGCTGTTCTGTTGCAGACCCAAGACTATGTAACACTATCCAAATACGACTGAGGCCTGAGCCCGTGTGTCCGCATGGAAACGAGGTGCAGTACGGAGCTCCGTGCTCCTGCTCGTGGCAGGGCCTAGCCGCCCAGGTGAGCACGCCGCTCTTAGCCTCCCACCCCGGTCCGCTTTGGGGCCAGGCCACGGCCAAGGCTTACGCAAGGCTCCAACGAGCAGCGACTGCAGAGCCACACACGTCGCCGGCCGGCCTTTTACGCCCAGGCACTTGAAGCTATGGCAACGCAGGTGTGTTGCGGTCTTGCGGATGGTAGAGGCTTGGGCTCCTGGTCGTGCCGGCCGGGATGTTCACGGCCGTACGAGATCACAAAAAGAAGCCTCCTTCCCCTGGTGATCTCCACAGGCACTGCCCGCTTCACAAGCAGAACGGCTCTTCACCACCAGCCCCCACGCTAAAGCGCGGGACTCCTGCGCTGCGACGCCCTTCGGCGGCAAGCACCGCCTGTGCGCGGCCTGGGCAGCTGGGCTGCCTGAGCACGCGTTGGTGGAGGTCCGTGCAAAGGCCCAAAACTGCGGGAATGGACCAGCTGACAGGACGAAGGGCGGCGCGGCCCGTTGGCATGTCGAGACCGCCCCAGCGACCAGCGCTCCCGCCTCGGGGGCTCTGCTCCGCCCCCGCCGTGTGCGCACAGCGCCCCCGCCCTATCAGCACGACCCTCGCCCCTGCCACGGCTTGGGGCCTGGCCGGCCGTGCCCAGGGCAGTCCCCGGGCTGGTACCAGCGGCGGTCGGCGCAGGGTCGTCCCCTGTAGCCTGCCCAGCCCCAATACCGGTAGCGGCAACCCGCCGGTGCGCGCAGACGTGGACCCACACCTGGTTGCCCTGCGCGCGGCGGTCCTCAAGAACGCCGCACCTGTCCTGCCCGGCCCAGTCCCCGTGTGTCTGCCGGGGCAGGCTTGCCGGTTCCGACCGTCAGCCCGGGATGCCAACTCGAGGGCCTGCTCAAAGGGCTTGGACTGGTGCGTGTTCCCGGTGACGGTGCCTGACGTCAACTGGAAGGTGAGTCAAGGGTGGGCTCTGGGGTCTCGGTCAGTCAATGGAGGGCAGGCAGCGAGCTAGGTGCAGGGGCTGCTATCCCTCTTCGTTGCAATCCTAACCTGACCCCCCCGCGGCCCATCAGGCCGCTCTCGCTGGCCGCCCAGAGGTGCTTCAGCGCCGTACGCTGGATAAGGGCTACGAGGAAGTGGTGCTGCCGCAGGTGAAGGGCTTCGCGGCACCACAGGCGACAGGGGCCAGCCGCTTGCTCATCACAGCGCCAGCCTGGACTCTCGCCTGCAGCACCCTCGTCCCCAGCCTCCCTCTTGCCCCAACCCCCAGGGCCTGGTGTCGTACGTGGTGTCAGACCCGCAACGCGCCAAGGACGCCGTACGGCGGCTCAGGGCCAGCATGCAGGTGTGGCGAAGCGAACCACAAGCGCTTGTTGGCATGAGTGGGATGAGGGAGCTTGCGGTGCGGTGCACGCTGTGCGCGACGCCAGTCAGAGGCGTGGCCCGACCTCTTTCCCTTCCATTCCTATTGCCAGGACCGCTTGATCTCCATCGACCTCGAGTGGAAGCCCGATTTCCGGGGCAGCCCCAAGTCCCGAGTGGCGCTGCTGCAGCTCTCCACCGCCACCACCTGCCTGCTGCTGCGCACGAGCTGCATGGGCTACTCCCTGCCCCCGTCCGTGGCAAAGTTCCTGGCGGATGCGTGGGCGGGACTCGTGGCTATGTGGGAACCAAGCATAGGGGTAACCACAACTCCTTCCTCCGAATCGGTCGCAGACCCCTCCCATGTGGTCCTGGGCTTCGGCTGGGACAGCGCCGATGAACGCAAAATGAAGAACACGTTCGGGGAGGGCAAGTCCCGCTTCAACCGTTTCCTGGACCTGCAAGTGAGCATAGGCGCGCAGGCAATGAGAACCGCGGCCTGGGCCTCGGGACTCGGGGGACTCGGGCCTGGGGCCTCGTGACTCTATGTGCCCGCTCATCTGCCCTGCTTTAAACTGCACTCTGCCAACACCGATCTACACTGGCCTTCTCCTGGTCCCCAGAAAGTTGCCTTTGAGCTCCTGGGCGTCAAGAGGGTCGGCCTGTCTTCCCTCGCTACGCTGGTGCGTGCACCCTGTAGGAGACATAGTGGCCACCTAGCAAGAGCGAGCAATGCGGGGGATGACTCGCAATGCCTGGCGTGGATGCCACGCCTGGCGCGCTATCAACCGTCTGCTAGCACACCGCCCTGCGCCCGCCGCCTCGAGCGCCTCGATCGAGGACGCTCTCGTGCTCCCGTCGCCGGCACCCGCCCAGGTCTTGGGCGCGCAAACGGCCAAGTCCAAGTCCGCCACCAAGTCCAACTGGGCGGCTTCACAGCTCAGCGATAGCCAGGTCCACTATGCAAGCATGTGAGCCGGCCGGCGGGGGGGCAGACAGGATGTGCCGATTGTGGCCGCAGGGGTATGAAAGGGAGAAGTCGGGCGCAGCAGGCGCGTGCATGGAGACGACCGGGAGGGGGATACAATCAGGGGGGAGGCAAGACGGCGAGCGAGGTTTGAAATTAGGGGACTCTACCCCCCTGCCCTCGCCGTGGCCGCCCCCACGCAGGGACGCGCTCATGGCGGGTCAGACCTACCGGGCGCTGCGGCACCGCCACCACGCCTGCCTCCATGCATCCACCGGCTTTGTGCACTGACGTGTGGGTGCCGTCCTGCCACGGTGCTACGCTCCGGGGGGAAGGCGGGGACCTATGAAGAAAGGGCGGTGAGAGGGGCCCGGGGGGGCGGGCGTGGCCTGGTGGCAACCTACACGTTTGGTATGTGGGGCTTTGGGGCCAGAGGCAGAGGCGAGGAGACCGGTCGCTTAGGCTTAGGGGCACCAGTCAGTTGAGGGTCTGGGTACATATATCGGTATGTGCGGGGCTGACGGCGAGAGGCAGAGGCAAGGCAGGGGGCTTGAGGCGGGATGGGGCATCCCCTGGATTCAGGATGGGGGAGGCAGGGGCCGGGGGGGGGGGCTGCCCATGCAATGAGGCTGGGCTGCAGGGAATAATAGCAAGCACAGTGGGACTGGGGAAGGATTGTACGACAGTGCTTAGCAGATGGCAGGGTGCAGGGGCAACGCAGGTGTGAGTGATGTGTGAGTGTCCCATACAACCTTTGCCCACAGGGAACACACAATGCCAGAATGTAACGTGCCGAAGCGTGGGGCCGCGGCACGGGTGCATGTGTGGGCAGGGTTGCATGAGACGTGACTGCTGCCGGATGTGCTAGGCACGCCGGAGGGCCTCCGCTCCACGTTTGGCGGCGATGCGCATGCACAGACCACCCAGGCGTGCGAACGTTTGGGGCATGTTTGGCAGCCCGCGCGGCGGGCCCTGCCACGGCAGGATGACCAAGCATGCCGACAGTCGCGTCAACACGCCGCAACCAAGCGGGCCCCGCACGCAGTTGCATTGAAGAGGTTGTCGAGTTCTGAGGGCGACTAGCCGGGCAGCTGGGCGTGCTGGCTCGCCATAACCGGCATGGCTGACGGCAGCGCTGACAAACAACGGCTCGAGATGGGGCGTGCAAGCTGGAAGGTTGATAGTGGCGACCCCCGCGCCACACAGCCATACACCACAAGTGCAGAGCAATCCCCTTGCCCACCCGCCAGAAGACGTGCCTGCTTGCTTGACTCGCCTCCTGCCCTCTCCCGCGCAAAAGAACCGCCGCGAGTCCAGCTCAGCCATGGCGCTCTCCCAGGCGGCATCCTCGGCCGGGCGATGTAACACAGCCCCCCATGCTGCCTCCAGCCGCCTGCCGGGCTCATGCACGGACGTGTGGGCAATTGCTACAGTTGTGCTAGGCTCGAGGGGAGGTGGAGACAAGGGGGCAAGAGGGGGCCGAGGGCGCATGCATGTTCCTAAAGGCAGCCTGCGCGCTTCATGTATGGCGGCATGTATGGGGCCTATGCAATGTGCAGCTAGCCGGGTCTGGCCCACGCGGCATGGGGAAGAGGTGGAGGCGAGAGGAGCCGTTGGATAGCCTGTGGGGCACCGATCGAGTCAACTTTGGCCATCATCTGGAATCAGGATCGGGGAGGCAGGGGCTAGGGGGAAAGGAGACACGGGGGACGAGTAAAGCGAAAAGCAGGCCAGGGGCTAGGGGGCTAGCGCGGCAGTACAAGTGCAAGTGGGCGCGCACGGCTCCAGGCCCCCAGCGACTGGGCTGCCAGGGCACTGGGTACAGCAGGCAGGGCAACAGGGAGCGTAAGGCACGTAGCAAACCACGCTCACAGGGCATTAACAGGGGTTGAGCCTGGCTGCTAATGTGGCATTACCTGGGAGAACCACGCACTCGACATGTCGAGGGTTGGGGCAAAGCGGGGGACGGGAGTCACGGGCCGGCGGACTGCCCGGACACGCCGCGGGCGCCAGCCGGCATGAGTGGAGACAGGCTGACCTGCAGGCGCATTCTTCTATCTAATCAGGCTTGAGAGGACAGGGCCTGGGGTTAGCTAGGGCACAAACCGCGGTCCTCGGACTGGGACACACGTCAGACGTCAGAGGCCCCAGGGCGCCTGAGGACCCGTCCGCCCCACAGGCCTCGGACCGGAGCAGGGCCGAGGATATGTCTGCCGGAAGCCGAAGGCATGCCATTGAGGCCTGGCCACGCGCCTGCGCCCTCTACACTCGGCCTCATCAGGAGCTGCTTCTACTCTTCCCAACCCTGCGCACAGTTCATCTTGCCCCAATCCCACACCCCCCCGGGTGACCGGCCAGAGCCTCACCTTTGGCGCTCACGGCACCTCCAAGATCTGCATCTGTACTTGGATCTCCATTCATTAGCCCAAGCCGCTCCAGCTTAGTACGCGGCATTACGCCAGAGGCTAGCGTACGGAAGGCGAGGCACTGACGCCGCCGCGTCTCCGCCCCAGGTCCGCTTGTGCTCTTCCGGACCCTGCTCTGCCCTGACACCCCCGCAGACCTGACCACCGAGCACCAGCGCTCGATGCACCGCCCGGCTCCAGCACCCAGGCTTCCCAAGCTGAAACCGCGCCAGCGCCTGCTTGACCCTCTCCTCCACGTACTTGCGAGATGCAGGCTGCGCAAGGTGCCATCACGGCCGACGGCCAAAGTCAACCGGATCCCTGGTCTGTTACTGTCTCTTCTAGCCGCTTCTGGTGTTGTGGCTTTAGTATGTAGCCAGGCCGACGGGGCTGCTGCCAAAGCCCTTCTCGCGGGATGGCGGGGGCTTCCAGCGACATGTTGGGTTCGTGGGGTCCCGCGGCCGGACGGAGTCTCCACGCTTGCGGCCATGCACCACAGACCACCATACAGCTTTACAGCTTCGATGGGTGCATTTGGTCCCCCCCGCGGCGGGCGCTGCCACGGCAGGATGACTGGTCATGCCGACAGTCGCGTCAACACGCCGCAGTCAAGCAGGCCCCGCAGGTGCATTGAAGAGGTTGTCGAGTACTGAGGGCGACTAGCAGGGCAGCTGGGCGTGCTGGCTCGCCATAACCGGCATGGCTGACGGCAGCGCTGACAAACAACGGCTCGAGATGGGGCGTGCAAGCTGGAAGGTTGATAGCGGCCCCGCGCGCCACACAGCCACCCACCACAAGTGCAGAGCAATCCCCTTGCCAACCCGCCAGAAGACGTGCTGCCTGCTTGCTTGACTCGCCACTTGCTCGCTCCCGCGCGAAAGAACCGCCGCGAGTCCAGCTCAGCCATGGCGCTCGCCCAGGCGGCCTCCTCGGCCGGCAAGCCACTTGTCACGATGATGGCACAGGCGGTCAGCAGCATGACCGGTGAGCGCGGGTGTCGTTGCGGGAGATGCGGGGTCGGAACCGCAGCTCGCTCGCCGCTGTCTCGGCCGCCCTCGGCGCCTGCGACTCGGGCTCATTGATCACGTCTGGAGGGCCACATCAGGGCGCGTTGCACTAAGCGGCTGTTGGCGCGCGGGCCCATTTCCGCGACGCGCGGCCGTTAGCGGCTTTTTGGCCCGAGTCGCATAACACAGGCGCTGACGTTCCTCCCTGTTGCGCTCGTTCCTCTTCCCCCTCCACAGTCCGAGCCTTTGCGGCAAAGCCAGCGCCGACTCAGCCTTCGGGTGGACGGCGGCCAACATCCATCGCCGAGCCCACGTACACCTACATGCCTCCCGGCTCCTCCATGCGCGAGCCCATCTACTTCTCCACCTCTGACCCCGTCTACTTCGTCGACCCCCGCCCAGCGGTGAGCTGGGGGCGTTGAGGCCCGTCCTGGGGTCCGGAGACTGCTGGGTAACGCAGCAGGTGTAACGCACCCCTGAATGCACCGCCGGCTCCTATGCCACGCCACGAGCCATCCTGCCGACGGCTTGCCGTCTTGACTGCACATCTGTTCAACACCCCTCTGCAACACCCCTCTGCAACTGTACCCCCCCCCCCCCCCTTACCCCCCTCCCTCCCCGTGCCCTTCTCCCAATCCCGCCCCACAGCCCGACACGCCCCAGACGACCGCCAAGGCCCCCTCGGGCGAGGAGAAGGCTGTGGGCGTGGAGGCCTCGACCAAGAAGATTGACTTTTCGTTCATCTCTCGGCAACCCGGCGGCGACGATAAGCGGAAAGTGAACTACAAGATGGGCGACGAGTTCAGCCAGCAGAGCTACGTGGTCAACCCCACGACACACAGGTGAGGGCCTGAGCTGAGGGGCGATGTGGGTCGGGGCAGACGGCAGGGTCGAAACCCGGGGCGGGGCGTGTCAGCCGTGGCGGGTATTGTAGCGGGGAGGGCAGCCCCGTCGTCCACCTCACGACACACAGGTGAGGGGCGATGTGGGTTGGGGCTAGGCCTCTACAGCCGGGAAGTAACGATAACGTAACAGAATGAGGTGTAGCGGGAATTTAGGGAAGGGGATGTTCAGCCCCACGACACACAGGTGTGGGGGCATAGCCGAAACCCTGGTGCGGCGTGTTGGCCGCCATGGGTGTCGTAGCGGGGGGAGGGCAGCTGGCAGGACAGGAAAGGGCGTGGGCAACGCTACGATACACAGGGGGAGGGCAGCTGGGGCGCCCACAGCATTTTGGGCAGACCCGGAGACCAGGGATGCGGGCCGGTCGGGTTGTCCCTTCCCCGAGGCGAAAAGGGAATCTGGGGTGGGGGTCGTGGGGAGCGCAGGGGGGAGGCGAGGATTCGGTACGATGCGACAAGGACAGGCTCGTGGGCAGTGGCGTGGCTACCGCTAGCAAGACCCGGTCGGGCCATAACCGCGGAATGCTTGGCGACTGGGGGTAGCGGGATTTGGTTTGGCGTTATGGGCTGCAGCCGAGCAGCGGTTGTCCAGACTAGGGGCAAAGCCGAGAGCCGGGGGGTGTCGGGTGGGGGGGTGTCGGGTTGCAGAACCAGACATGTTCGGTTTTGGCGCGCTGAGGGCTTGGGCGGGTTTTGCCAACGGCAGTGCAGGCAAGGAAGGGTTCGGGTGCAGGGCGGCTGCGTTCGTGGCGAGACGGAAAAGGTGGAGTGCAGCAGGCCGCACCCCCCCCACCACGGGCACCAGGGGCAGGGGGAGCTTGGCATGCCGGAACCGAGAGCGACCTTTCCTAGGCGGCCAGCAAGAGAGGCATTTGGCAGTCCCTAGCGTAGGCGCCGCTTCGATTGGGTTGCGGAGTTTGGGCTTGGGTGAGACACCGTTGCCCTGTTGATGAGGGCCGGGCGCTGGCAATTGGCAGGCCTACCCGGGCGGCTGGGGCACAACCAGACTGGTGATTCTTCCATCCTACCGCCAATGCCCCCGAGCCGCTGACCCTAACGTGCCCCCATCCCTTGCCTCTCCCTTGCCTTGCGCTCCCCAGCATGCGCGAGCCCAAGTACGTGTCCATCAACGACCCCAAGTACCCCTCCGTGGACAAGAAGTGAGGCGGCGGAGGTGGAGGAGAAGAGGAGGCGGGGAAGCGGCGCGGAGGCGGCCATGGAGGCGGAGGGAGAGGCGTGCGCGGCGGAGTGTGCAGCTGAGCGGCCGGGAGCGGGGAGATCTCATGGAGTGATGCGGTGAGCGCAGGCGGGGGTGTACAGGCGGATACAGCGCGCGGGTGGACTGAAGACGCGCGGGGCTTGCTTTGGGTGCTTGCCAAGGGGATTGATTGGTTTTAGCGGGAGTGGGCAAGGGGGGAGGAGGGCTGACGAGGTCGACGGAGAATCGCAGAGCGTGTTTAATGCTTGAAGCCGTGAGAAGGGGCCGCAGCATCGCTGCGGGAAGGCAGTGTTGGGGCTTTCGTAGGGACTCCTCTGCACGAGAGTGGTTTGTTTGCGGGCTAGCTGACTAGCCAACCAGTAGAGGGTCCTAATTGACTATTGAGCGCGGATGCAATTGCTTCCCGCTGGCCCCAGGGTCCAGTTGGACCATCTGATAACTGTTGAGCCCGCCGCAGGGTTGAGGCTCCAGACACGTTAGTCGTGTTGTGGTAGAGAGCTTGTGGGGTACCCGGGGTCGGGACGCCAAGGGGGCACCAAGTCACTTGGCTCCAGGGTCGGGCAGCACTGTAACAAGCTTAACACATGGAGCGCTGGTTGCGTCCCTGCGGGCTTTGGGATGCCTCATTGTGGCGTGAGGAGGTGGAGCAGCCGGCAGAAGGGGTTGCCACTTGGGCGTGCCTGCGGCTTCGGCCTTGAGCTTGGGCCGTGCATGTGGTGTGTCCGCGATGCAAGCCGGGGCAGGTCGGAAGGGGCTCCCTGAGCAGCTCTCCGTCCAGCCAGAACCGTGACGTTGGCTGTCGACGCACGCTGCAAGGGGAGGCACTGACGAGTGCAGCCTTGAGCCGTGCACGTGGGTGGGTGGGGGCTGGGGGGGGGGGGGACAGGTCGAGAAATTGACGTCGAAATCGGGAGCCCCCCGTGGAGCACACCATCTAGTCGACAAGCTCCGTGCGCAATCGCTTGAAAGGCTTTGGCATCACGTACTACTGGCTACTGGCTATACTGGCCATTGCGCCTGGCGCTGCAAGCTATCCAGGTATCAGGCTGGGACGTACTTTAGTAGCTTTACATACGCCCCGGCTAGCGGAGTTGCCGCCCACTCCCCGCCGTCAACCTCCTGGGCAGTGGCCTGGTCTACAGTGCCATTCAAAGGCTTGGCTTGTGCTCTGCACGGGTGCCGCTAATATACTAAGCGCTTCATGTTGGCAACCTCGAGGCTTGCGCAAAACTGCAAAAGCTCCAATCCTCAGCGGCAGTCTGTGGCTGCGCGCAACGTCACGAAGGCTGTGCGGTGCACGACGAAAGTGCGAAATCCGCGCAACCAGCCGCCAACGCACTCCCCTCTCGCCCCAATGCCCCATGCTTCGTTCCGTGCGGCATGCGCTGCCCCACGCTCTCCCCAGTCGCTCCATGCATGCACCCCACTCCGACCCCACCGAGCCCAGTAACTGTGCGCTGCTCCCCCTTGCTCGGCCATGCAAAATTCTCGCATGCTGTCGCCATGCTGTCTCGCTTCGCTGTCATCCCAACCACCTTGCACGACACACAACGGACAACGCCAAGCGCAACCGCGCCAACCTGCCTACCGGTCCCGGCAACTGCCCTTGCAACCTGCACCGCAGCCGTGGTTGGCCCTGCGGCCATACGCCCTGTACCGACAGCGCCGCACCGTGCTCTCCTCATCTGCTCACTCCACCTCGACCTGACCCCTCTAGCCGCAACACTCGGGCCCAAGCCGCAGCCGCTCACAAGCAACCCAGTTCGCCGCCCAGGCCCAGACTGGGCCCAGGTTTGTTGCAGCTCAGGCCCAGCCTAGGCCCAGGCCCGTCGCCGCTCACAGGCGGCCCAGGCCGTCGCCGAGGCCGTCGTCGTCCGTGCCGCTGCCGTCGCCCTCCGCGGGCGGGGGCAGCGGCACCGACCAGAGCTGCGGCGAGTGGCCCACGGCGAGCTTGAAGCTGGGGGGGGGAGGGGGGTGAACAGGGGAGGAGGCAGTGGGGGAGGGGGGAAAGCAGGTTGGCGGGAGGCGGTGTGGGAGGGGGCGTTGGCGGGCGGAGGCAGTGGGAGGCTGGGAGAGGGAGCGGTACAGTACATATCCATCTGTATCCATGGTGAAACAGAGGGCCGAGGCATTGTTTGCAGATCCACTCCAGGTACGGTCCTCCTCCTCCCCCTCCCCTCGCATCCCCCTGTCAGGACCCTCCCCCCCCAGGCCCTTTAGTCACCCACCCGAAGTGCGGCACGGGGTTGTAGTACGTGTCCATGTGCTCCACCGTGTCCCAGTACTCCCCCGTGTTGCTGTTGCCCCACTTGCGCACGGCGCCGTTGCCAAAGTGCTCCTCGTTCCACCACCGGTTGTAGCGCCCGCCGCCCGAGTTGGAGGACCAGACCTGGGGGAGCGGGGTTTAGGGTTTCAGGCTTTAAGGGTGGGGTGTGATGTAGCTATGTCCTCGCCCGAGTTGGAGGGCCAGACCTGGGGTGAAAAGCGTGTTGGAGAGGTCAGCCTCAGCTAAAAAAGCACGTGCACGACGTACCGTAACCTTCCCGGCAGCCGGCCCGAGCCTTTCCTTCCCCCCCCTTCTCCCCCCTCCCCGCACCCACCTCTCCGTGCTTGGTCCCCTTGCCGTCCCCGAAGGTCTCGGTCCACTTGTCGCCCCACTGCTCCTGGCCGCCGTCGGGGAGCAGCCGCTCGGCCCACTGGGGTGGAGGCGGGTTGGGGGGAGGGAGGGAGGGAGCGTGAAGGGGGGGCGACAGAGCCAAGGGGCCAGTCGGGGAGGGCCCTTGGCACCAGCAGGTGTCGGCGCCACAGTGGGGCAGAGTGAAGCGGGGTTTGCGGTTGAGCAATGTGGCAAGGGGCCGCATTGTGGGGAGGCGGAGCAGCCATGCGTCATGCGGGCATGTCGACGCCGAGAGCTGCTTAAGGAAACCTCGAGCGGGCTGAAAGTTTGCTTGGGAGCCCGGTACAGTGCAGCTTTCCGAGTCAAGCCCATGAATTATCCCACTCCTCAAATCCACCCTTGTCACACCCCTCCCCCCAGCAGCCGTCGCCGGAGCAACTAAGGAAGGTGAACTGCTTCCTCTCCCCAACTCCACCCCTTTACAACCCCCCTAACCCCCACCCACACGCTTCCCTCGGCTCAAGCGAGCAGCCATTCACACCAACCTTGTCGGTCCACTTCTGGCACGCGCCGCGTCCGTCGTAGTCCTCGCCCCAGCGCTCGTGCCACACGTTGATGCCCGCCTTGGCCCACTTGTCGGCGTACTGGGGTGTGTTTAGGTGAGGGGGGGGGTAGGAGGGGGAGGTGGGTGCTGGGTCTTATTACGGCGCGGCATACAGCAATCCCAGCAAGGCGGCCCTAGAGGGGGGTGAGAGCGGGAGAGCGTCTTTACGCCTGCGGGGTGGGGGGTGGGGGACGTCCTGCCACCCGTGTCCAGCCCCACCTTGTGCACGCGCCCCGCCTCCTCGTAGCACTCGCCCCACTTCTCCTCCCACTCGTCAGCGTTCTCGTCGCGCGCCCACCTGCAGGGGGCGGGGGGGCGAGCGGGCACGAGGGGGATCGTGAGGTGCCCAGGAGGTTGCAGGTTGCACCCCGAGGGTGCATTGCAGCCACTGCTTGCAAGCGCTCGCCCCTGCCCCCACAGACCACACCTAACATCCCCCTCACCCGCCCATTGTCTCCGCCGCTCCCCTCCCCTCCCTGCCCCCTACTGCTGCCCCCTTCAGTCCGCCTCACTTGTGCGCGGACCGCTCGATGACCACCCTCCCCCCTTCCCCTCCCTCGCCCTACGCCTCCGCCAATCCCTCCCCATCCACCCATCCATCCCCATCCTCTACGGCCCCCGTTTCCTGCCCCTTCCCGGCCTCCCCGCCCGTCCCCTCTTCCTCCCTCCCCCGCCACCTTGCCCACCCCCGCCCTGCCCCCTAGGGCCACCCCCACCCCTGAGTGGGCCTCACTTGTGTGCGGACCGCTCGATGACCAGGCGTAGGTTGGTGGGGTGCGTGTGCAGCACCTCCTTCCACTCCTCCACCCAGGCAGCGCCCGTCTCGGTGGTGCCCTTCTTGAACGCGCCCAGCTCGCGCAGGCCGAAGCGATTGGAGGCCTGGCGGTTGGGAGTTGGCGGTTGCAGCGGTTAACCGTTAGAAGCGGATGGGGCGGTTGGTTGGCCAGTGTGGCGGCCGCCCGTGGCACGGCAGCAGAGGAATCCCTTCCACGCAACCGCAAGAGACGGTGCGCTGCAGCGCTGCGCTTTGTGCATCCGGAAAGCGGAGAGACCCGGCGCACACCGCTCCTCAGCCCCTCACGCCACCCTCAGCGCCACCCCACGAGGGGACGCGCTGCGCTTTGCGCGAGGGATCTGAGGAGAAGCGCCGCTGACATCGCTCCAGTGCAGACTTGTTCACACTCCTCAGCCCGCCCCGCCGCCCCGCTCCCCCCCCTCCCCTCCCCCACACACGCACCTGCCACCAGCACTCCTCCCACTGCACCGTGCCGTCCCCCGTGACGCCCCGCAGCACCTCCCACTTCTTGACGTAGCCGTCGGGGCCCGTGTCCACACCGGACAGCTTCTCGAACCTGGGGGGCAAAGGGGGCAAAGGGGAAGGGGGGAGGGTGTGTGGCAAGTACCGGTAAGCCCTACCCAGACCGCCTTCCACGCCTGCCTCCTCTAAGTCTACCTTGACTTCTCCTTCCCTCCACTTCCCCCCCACGCCTCGCATCTCGTCCCCCCCCCCCACACCCCGTCCCTCCTATCCCTATCCCTCCCACTCACCGCGTGCCGTCCGCCAGCCGCCCCGCCCCATCCGCCAGGCGCCGCCCCATGGCCCCCTTCTGCACCACCTCCTCCTCGCTCACGCCCACAGCCTCCGCGGCCGCCTCCGAGGCCGCCGCGGCCCCCAGGTCCAGGCCCCGCGAGGGGGGGCGCACGGCCGCAGTGAGGTCCACCACGGACTGCAGGGGGGGCAGAACGGCCGCCTTGGCGCGCTCCGCAAACATGGCTTCCTGTGGGGGGCAGAGGAGGAGGGGAGTGAGGAGACAGGGGCAGGGAGAGGAAGGGTTGGGTTGAGGGAAGCGGCGGGAGCACGGCGAACGTTCCAACCTCGGCCTTCAGACTGAGCTCTGTGGGCACCGAAAGGTCCCCCCCAACCTCATCTGCCCCTTTCCTGCCTCCATACCCATACAGCACAAACGTACCTCGGACTTGAGGCTGAGCTCTGTGGGCACCGAAAGGTCGGTCTCCGCAAAGGCCAGGGGGGCCCAGGCGGGCAGCGCCTTGCGGGGAGCGGGCTGCAGCGCGGGCGGTAGGGGCGAGGGCGCGGAGGCGGAGGCGGAGGGGACGGCGGAGGGGGCGGAGGAGGGGGAGTAGGAGGACGAGGAGAAGGCCGAGGGGGCCGAGGAGGAGGCGGGGGCGGAGGAGGGGCGCGGGGAGGCCGCCGTGGCGGCCCCCCCTGCCCCGTTGCCGTTGCTGCGGCTCGAGGTGCTGGCGGCGGCGCCTGCAATGGGGGCGAGAGGCGGGGGGAGGGAGGGCGTGGCTGTCAGCAACAATAAGGATGGCCCCCAAAACGCATACCGCGGCCCTGGGCCCTGTAAACATCCCACACGCCCAAGGTCAGGGCCAAGGGCTACGGCCAGGGCCAAGGTGGGAAAGATTGGGGTAGGGGCGAGGGGGTCAGCGGCAGACGCCGAGGTCAGGCAGGCCGGGCATGCATTAGGCAAGGACAAGGCACTGCCAGACCCAGGGCCAGGGCCAAAGGCGGAAGTTTGCGGTCACGTCTCCAAAGCCCCCCAGCGCCGCCCACCCACCCGACGGGGACGGAGGCGGCGCCGGCCGTGACAGCGTGGGCGACCCGCGCGCGGGCGTGGCCGCCGGGGGCTTCGACCCCTTCGTGGCCCCACCGCCTCCGCCGCCTCGAGAGGTCGACGGCGCGCCTGGGCCTGCGCCCTTCCGCGAGCTCGCGTCCTGCGCCGGCGGCGCCGCAGCGGGCGGCGCCGCGGGGGAGGCGAAGAGGGCCTCGGCCCAGGCGGGCCGCTCAGTGGCAGCGTCGGCGGCGGCGGCGTCCGCGGCGGCGGCGGCGGCGGCGGCAGCGGCGGCGGCGGCGGGGGAGGCTGAGGGGCCCTCGAGCGTCTTCTGCAGCGCCTGGCGGCGGGCCGCGCCCTCGCGCTCAGAGACCTGCGGGGAGGCAGGGGGGAGCAGGCGGGGGTTGCAGGAGGGGATTGCAGGAGGCGGTTGCAGGAGGGGGGTGCAGTCTTCATCACGCCAGGCTGCTGCGGCAGAGGGGGCCTAGCTAGTCCAACAGCGCTCCCCTCTGCCGCGGGCGGGGCGGGCAGTCGCCGTTACGCTGGGCTGAGGAGCAACGCGTCCCGCCACACTCACACCACGCCCTCACATCAGACACGCCCTCACATCAGACCCCTCGCATTACAGTTGCTTAGCGCCAACCCCACCCCACCCCCAGCCCCACCCCCACCCCACCCCACCTGCGCGCTGCCTCCAAAGATGGCCCTGCTTAGCTCCGAGCCTTCCCCCCCCGGGGCCTGGGGCTCCTCCACGAGGGAGCTGACCTCCTTGAGCACACGGGACTGCGGGGGTGGGCGCGTGGGTGGGAAGGGAGCAGGGAGGGCGCACGCACGTTGGTTGGGTAGGCGGTTGGGTGGTTGGGTAGGTGGTTGGGCGGTTGGTTGGGTGGGGGGAGGAGCGCTGAGGGCGCTACGCTGAGGGCACTACACCTAGCGACCAAGACTCCACAGCCCCGGTCAAGCCCCCTCTCGCCCTGGGCCCCGCACGGGGGCTCCACCCACCCACCCACACCACGCACACCGACTTCTCCCCTCGTCACACGCATGCTCCCCATACACACCCCGCTCCCCCCCTCTGGCCCACGCTCCCCTACCGCTCGGTTCACCAGTTGCTCCCCGCCCGCCCGCTCCGGCGGGGGCTCCTGCAGCAGCAAGCTGGGCATGTCCGACTGGGGGCAAGAAGGAGGGGGGAGGGAGGAGGGGGGCGAGCAAATCAGGCGCGAAGGGAGAGAGGACGGAGTGGGAGAGAGGCGGCGGGTGTGGGTGAGAGTGTGCGTGTCGGAGCGGGGTTGGGGGGAAGGGGCTGGAAGTGGACCTGCCGAGGGGTTTGCCCGCAAACCCTTGGGGTCCAGCAAAGTAGAAGCCGCGCCCACACATACCTCAAATGCGATGATATCGGCCAGCGACAGGGGCGCCGCGGGGCTGGACTCGGGGGCACGGACCGCGGCGAGGCGGGGATGCGTGCCCCGGCCCAACGCCAGCAGCGATGGTCGAGGCGCGCTGGGCCGCAGCCCCGCGACCCGCGGCTGCCAGCTCCTGCGTGTGGTAGGCAACACACGACATGAGGGATGGTCGGCAGGGGCAGAGGCGGGCAGAGCTGCGGAGTCCAAGCACGAGCCAACGAACAATTCCGCCGAGCGGAAGGAGCTGAAAGCTGGGACGAGGTGAGTCGTTTGGCGCAAAGAGTCATCAAGGACCGCAACGCAGGTTGAAGCGGGGCAAGCGGGGCAGCACCGGGCGCAGATGGCCACGCTATCCAGAACAACACCCTAGCTCCGACAGCCCGAGCCACGAGCCGCACCTTCGGAGCGCCCTCATTGTTTCCTGTCGCTCCGAGCACGCTCCGGGCGGGTAGGCACTGCAGCTGTATTGACGATGCCACGCAAGCGTCGAATGTGAGGACTGCGGGTGGCAGGCGTCTCGAGCTGCGCACGTGTATAGAGCGGCACTGCAATGTAAGAGTGCTGCCGCACGTTGTTGGGAGGCGTAGGTATTCGCACATTCTCGCCCCCGAACCCTTATCGCGCCAACCTGCGATCCAGGCGATCCCTCCTGCTCCGACGTCCTCGAGTGCCTCTATCAGTCATCCCTAGGCTTGAAACAGACGTTCCTGAGCTCGGCAGGCGGACGCCGTCCCACGGACCGGCCATGCGTCCCACACCTGCCCCTGTCGTCGCTCCCCCCTCCCGCTGGGCATGTACGTCCGTTCACGCCCCAGGGGCCTGCGATCCGCGGTCCCTTCTGTTCCCCGCCTGTCCCCGCTGCTCTCCTCGCCCAGGCCCAGCAGGCCTGCCCCGCGTTGCCGCCCATCAGTACGCGTCTCCGACACCCGTTGATATCTGAGGCTGTCCTGCGTGTTTGAGCTCGGCAGCCTCCGAGGATGATCTTACGGTATGCTACCAATGCTTCTTGGGCTTGCCACCCGGAGCTTGGCAGGTGGACACGTCCACACGCTCGCCCGGTCGCCCGGTCGCTCCACGCCCCTCCCCTACCCCTGCGTGCAGCCCCGAAGAGCGAAGACAGATCCCCTCCGCAGTCCGCACTCCGCCGGTTGCCTCCTCAGCTTCCCCAGCGGCCCCGACCCTTCCTCTTCCCTCGCTCCCGCCGCCGCCTTCGCCACCTCCAACCCCGCTCGAGCGTCACCCTTGGGTCCAGGCATCCCCTCCTGCGTTGTGCGTGCTGCTCTTAGGTAAGTTCCAGGCTGGACGCCGTCTCCAGCCACGTTCGCTTCCGGACTCGCCCCGCACCAGCCTGCGCCGCCGGCTGCCCTGCGCCCAGAGTCCCCCGACGACCCCGTGACCCCACGCAAGCCCCTAAACCGTGCAGACCACGCCCCTCATCCTTCTGCCTGCCTCGGCCCATCCAGACTCCAGGCGTCCAGATCCCGCCTGCTCGAGCTCCTTAGAGTTCTAACCCCATCTACCCCCTCCGTAGCTCCGTCTACAGACTGTCGGCCAGAGGCTAGAGGCGGACGGCAAAGACCTTCCTTGCGCAGGTCCCCCTTCCTTGCCCGGTCCAAGGTGAAGTGACGCCAGCGGCTTGCAGCTGGCCGCTTCGATTCTGACCTATGGATGGCCTGAAGCGGTGCGGCGCGGTGCGGCGGGGCGGGGCCTCCCGGCGTGGGGACCAGCGCTTGGCCGAGGGCACTCAGGGGGGCAGGAGGATCCCGAACCCTCTGGCCACCCTCAACTTCCGGGGAGTCCAGGCGTCACCCCGCCCAAGCCTGGGAGCAATTGTCAGGGGGGCTGTTGATGGCGGGTGATGACCCGTGTCAGCGTTGTCAGGCTGCACCACGATGGATGGCAGCGGCGATGCACGCCCTCCAGTCAGTCCAGCCCGAAGAGCCTAACGGCGGCGGCTCAGCCCAAAAACTTTAATGAAGACGGCAATCCCACGGACGGACGCCCCTTGATATGGTATATAGTCCCGCTGAAACGCGAGAGGTGGGAAACTCCCGCTCGGTGGCCCAGGTGCCCGCCAGCTCAGCTAGTGCACACGCCCTCCCCCCCCAAGCCCCCTCAGCAGGTCTCTCAGGTCTGCACGTCACACACGCTCCCTCAGCTCACACACACCGCTCCCTCTGCTCAGCCGCAGCAGAGCAGTGCCCCCGGAATAGCAACACCCCACCGCAACATGCCATGCCGTTGTAACGTGTGACCCCGCACAGAGCAACTCAGTTCGTCATAGCTAGGTGCTAGCAGCTAGGTGCGAGAGGGAGGTCCAGCCTCACGCAACAGCAGCTCAGGCGCTAAGCAGACGCCATCTCAGCCATCCTCCCTACGACCCAAATCTAGGTGCGCAAGGTGCTCAGAGGAGTAAGGACACCGCGCCCCGACCGGCACCGCCTCAGCAGCTCAAACAACGCCTCTTTCGGCACGCCCCCTCCCCACGCCCCGCTCCCTCACGCTGCCACACCCTGTACGGATGCCTTCGCGTAGTGTACGGAGCATGCCGGCTCACACTGTACAGCCCGTACGGCATGCTCTCCACAGCACCGCTACACCAGAGCGCTCCTTGGCACCCTAGTTCCCAAGCCCGATAGCTCCTGGCACCGAGGGGACCGCACGGCCTGCGCCCCCCCAGCACCTGCGTTAGAAACACCTTATAGAGCAAGACCAGCGCTAACAGCATACGGCGTACAGCTTGCCAAAATGCCCTCACCTCCGCTCTGCGCACCAGCGGTCCAGCGACCCGGGACCAACACCAGGTCTTCCGCCGGGCGGTCACACGCCGGGCGGTGGCACGCCGGGCGCTCCGCTTCACACTCACACCGCCGCGGCCGCCACCCGCTCTCCCCAGTGCTGGATGCTCCGATGCTCCCGGCTGGATGCTCCGCGGCGATTGACCCGAGAGTTGACAGCGGGCCCAACCAGGCCCAACCGCTGGACTTGGCTCCCGGCTGCATCCTCCGTGGCGGTGGACCCGGCTGGTCCCCTCCACCCAGAGCGGCGGAGGCCGTACACCTCACACGCAACCGCTCCCCAAGCTCAGCGAGCCTAGTCGGCCACAACGGCGGCTCTGCTGACGCTCGGCCAGCGCCGCACGACGCTCGGGGCGCCGCGGGGCCCCCGGGCAGCGTCCCCGAGTCAGGGCCCCAGTCAGGCCCAACCGCGCTGGCTCGAGCCCCCCGGGGGCCCCAACCAGGCCCAACCGCAGCCGCGCTGACTAATCAGGGCGCGGCGGTTGACTTGGGCGGCGGCGCGTGCTTCCGTACCAGGTCCTCCAGTAGGTCGGGCCGGGCGCCGCTGAACGACTCCACGCGGCGGCCGCCCTTGTAGAACACAAACGTGGGCTGCGGGGGGACGCAAGGGGTAGAGGAAGGAGGCACGGGGATTTGTTGGCAGTGCAAGGGTGGCCAGGGTAATGGCATGACGCAGCAGGCGTGGCGCGGGAGGAGGCGCACGGGTGACGGAGAGCGTGGGTTGCGAGGTCAGCATCACGGGGTGAAGGCGGTGATTGTAGGTTGGCACAGACGCAGCGGGCAGGCCCCTTAAGTCTGCGGGCCTCCCGTGCAGCCGAGGAAGGCGTGAGAACGGGGGCCATAGCCTCCGGCCCCCGGCCTCCCCTGCTACGGTACATGGACCCCGCACGGCAACACAGCACACACGCCGTGCGATGCACGCGGCGGCACAGGGGGGCACGGCGAACCCAGCAGCCCAGCACGCGGCGGCACGCTTGCCACGCGGTAGCACGCACCACGCCTGTGATGCTGTGGTCGGTGACGGTGGACTGTACGGCGTTGTTGTCGATGTCGATCTTGACGAAGGAAACCTGCAGGTACGGTACGGCACGGTACGCACGAGCAGCGGGACAACAAGCGAGGGGGTGAGGGACCATGCCCGAGGGACTTGCACTCGGCCCCCCTGGCCCCTGCGCCACGGCCTCGATTGCTCTTGCAAGTCCCGCTGCCCACCAAATTGCCCTAACACAACATGCTGGGGGGCTGTGGCTGCCGCCTTGCAGTGCCTCTAGTGATGTGGCGCCGGCCCTCTGGAGCCCCGAACAGCGCCACGTTACCTCAGGCCCCTCTCCGGGAGTCCAGGTGCCCCCAGTGGCCAAGACGGTACCCCGCCGCAACCCCCGCCAGACCACCCGCTCCCGCCGCTCCCCACACCCACGTGCGGGTACTTCGTGGATAGCTTGGAGTAGATTGGCGCGATCATCCGGCATGGCCCGCACCACTTGGCGGTGAAGTCGCAGACCATGAGGGACCCCGAAGCTGCATGGACAGGCATCCCAGGTGCATCAGCAATGCGCTAGTGCTCTGGCCATGCGTGCGCGGACCAGGTTCATGCGCGCGGCAGCCCTGCCCGCGCGCACCAGCCACGTCGTCGAGTGCTTTCTTGAAGTCTGTGTCGCTCGACACCTCTGCTACCTTGTCGGCGGTGCCTGTGCGCGTGCAGGGACCGCTCGTCACTGTCAGCAATGCCGAGTTATGCCCCAATTACGCGGTGCACACGCTACCTGCTGCTGCAGACGAATATCGAGCGAATCCATGGCCTAGTGGCGCCGCCGAGGAGACGCTCCGCAGCAGTGCAGGCGCAACGCGAGAGGCTTGCTGCATGTTTGCCGCTTTGGCGTCAGGGTTCTCGCTAGACCAGGCTAAGCGGGTGGGTGTGTTCGCGCTAGAGCACTGGTGCAGGAAAACCGCCCTCAACTGAGCTGGGGCGCCCCAAATGGCTGAGAATGGTGGCATGACAGCCCGGGGCACCGCCTCGGTGGCCCCTCGCCCCGTCCCGGCTACAATTGCATGTATACAATGTACAAAGGTCTGGCTTGGAGGTAACGCCCTCCCGCCCCGGGTGCTGTGCGGGTCCGTGGGTCGCGAGCCTGCTGGCCATGGCAACGCACGCGGGCCCAGCCCCGTGGCGCACCAGCCGCTTCACTACTGTGCAACTGGTAGCGGCAATCGGCCTGCTAGGCCCCGTTTCAGCATTCTGGCTGCGGGATGCTCACGGCTTTGCCCATGTGGGGCCCGCCGCAAGCCGGCGCCTCCTGAGCCAGGCCGGCGCTCAGGCGCTGGCGCCGCCCACAGCCGGGGTTTCCCCCCTGGTCGGTCCAGTAACTCCCGGCATCCCGAAACCGGCATCAGGGGCAGGGGCTTGCTCACCTACTCACAGAAGCGCCGGGATGCTTCGCACCCCCTCACCCGTGCCCTACCACTGCCCTGGCACCGCAGGAGCGCGCCGCTGTGCCGCCCGCCTACCCCCTCAACCTGGTGGGGCAGCTCCGTAACGGCTGCACCGCCTTCCTCGTGGTGAGTGCCAGGGAGGAACACAACTACCCTCACTCCATGGACGAGGTATACCCAGCGCCCGGCAAGGCCGGCAATGGTCCTTCTGCTGCCGATTGCGTCGCTTTCCTTGGCCCCTCCGCCGGCTCCGCGCCTGCACCGGCTAGCCCCTGTCACCCACCGTCAGCGAACATCGTTTGCCTGCCGTGTGGGCACCGGGGCCTCTGCTTCCAGCCCACACCCGCATCCACCCACCCACGTGAGCCCCTCCGCCCCCCCTCCCCCCAGGGCCCCTGCCACGTGGCCACCGTGGCACACTGCGTGTACGACCCATCCCGGGGGATCTGGTGGCCGGGGCTGGAGTTCAGCGCAGGTGCGGGCTGCGCACGTGCGGCGGGTGGGCGCTGGCCTCGGGGAGAGCAACTAGGCTTCACAGCCCACAGTCTGCACTTCACCACGGGCCCCGGGCCCGGGGCCCCGGGTCCCGAGCATAGTCTGGGGCAGGGCCTAAGGAGCTAGCTAGGCCATCTGCTGACCCCTGTTGGGCCCGCTCGCTGCCCTCCTTGCGCGGAGCGCTGCAGGCCGCAACGGCCCGAGCGCGTGGGACCCGTTCGGCCGCGTCAGCTGGCGCGCCACGGAGGTCCCCGACGGGTGGAAGCGCAGCGGCGGCGGCGACGAGGCGTGAGCCTGGGGAGAGGGGCATCGATGAGGCGTGGGCCTGGGGAGAGGACGGTCGACGACGCTTGAATCTTGGGAGAGTGCAGGGGCTCCCCTTGACGAGCTACATGGCGGTACACTATAGGTGCCTTACACACTTGCGTCACCCACTCACCTTTTGACCCGCTCAGGTACGACTTTGCCCTGGTGGTGCTGACTGAGCCTCTGGGGCGGCGGCTGGGCTGGATGCGGCTGCCGGGACCCGCGGCGGCTGGCGGTGGCGCTGGGGGGGCCGACGGCCGGGGAGCCGCCGAGAGAGTAACTGAGGGCGCTGCCGGGGCCTGCTCAGGGGCGGCCCTGGAGGCCCTGGCGGCCGCATCGCCCTGGGTGCCGGTGGGTGCCGATGGGCTGGGTGGGTTGGGCTAGCACACGTGCCTTCGCTTGAAAGGTGGGGCCAGCTACCCCCGCTCAACCCCTAGCCCAGCTGCAGCGCCCTCCGCCCTCGAGCCAGTTCCGTCCAACTCCGTCCCGTTGGCGTGCGCGTGTGTTCCTCCTACCCCCACTCGCTGAAACCTCAGGTGGGTGTGGCGGGCTACCCAGACGACCGGGACAACGGCACACTGTGGAGTCAGGCCTGCAGCCTCAGGATGGGCGGGGCCGTGGAGGCGGTGGGGGGCGCAGCAGCAGGGGCTGACGGAGGCGGTGGGCCAGGTGGAGAGAAGCAGGAGCCGTGGCCGCGGCCGCAGCTGCTGAGGCACGGCTGCGCCACGCGGGGCGGCAACTCGGGGTCGCCACTGTGGCTGCAGGTGGGCGGTTGGGGGCCGCCAGGAAAGGGCTGTGCCGCTTGGGGTGCTCCTGGGGCGACGGCATTGGCCCGGGAGCAAGGGGTCTGACTGCATGGGTGCAAGGCATCTGGTCCGTTGATGTATTCCTCGTTTACTGTTTCCACTTCTGCAGCAGAAGGAGGACGAGCCCGGCGGCGGCCGCGGCGGCGCGCCATGCGCCCTGGCCATGCATGTGGCGGGCCGCACGCGCAGCACGTACGACACGGCGGGGCGCCGCACGCACAGCAGCAGCTACGGCCTGGCTGTGTCACTGGCGGGGGCGGCGGGGGATTGGCTGCGGGAGATGGTGGCTAGGCACGGCGGTTGCTGATGCAGGGCACGAGGGCGACGGAGAGGCCTCAGCATCAGAGGGTGGCCTTACTGTTTACCATGATTATGTTGGAGGCTAGGAGGGGACGGAGGCTTGACCGCTTGGTGTCGGCCAGTCGTCCTGCTGCGTCGTCCTGCTGCTGCACGGGGGTCCAAAACAGACGTGCAAATGGATCAAAGAAATGTTTCGGGGCCCGGGGAACACCGCCCTGAGCAAAAGCATGGGCAGATGAGTTCAGGGCGTCTCGTGGGAATCAAGGCTAGGGGGCGTGTGGGCGCGAAGCTAGGGGCCGGGGGCCGGGGAGGCTGCGGGCGGACTGCGCTGGCGGGGCACGCACGGCACATCGGTTCGAACCTTAGCGTGCCTAGGAGAGCTTCCGCACATCTGCATCTTCCCGCTACGGTTATTCTGTAACTGTAAATTAGCCGCTGGTCACCATGGATGAGCAAGAAGCTGCATCTGGGCGCTTCACGCTCAACGATTTCCTGAGCCTCAACCTTCCACCCCACGCTCGCGCAACCATATACCGTGAACTACGGGGTGGATGCAGCAGCTTCAACAGTTGCGCTCAGTATCGGCTGGTATGCCGCTCACTGCGCGCCATTATCGACGAGCATGCCGATCAGCTGCACCTTCGCTCCTGGTGCCTGGACTCCGACGTCCTGGAGCGAGAAGATGTGCCTTTCGCATGGATGGAGTCGCTGTGCGCCAACTGGCATCAGCGCTGGCCACGGGCGACCAAGCTCACGCTCGAGCTTAAGGACGGAGCGGACGCCGTCACCTGCCTGCCCCGGCCCTTCACCCGCGCGCCGCCGGAGGCCTTCCTCTGCTTGACACACCTGACTGTCAAGGGCGGCGGCGACGTGCTCGTCACCGGGGCCAGCCTGGCGGAGCTGCTACTGCGTGTGCCGGGGGTGCAGACCCTGGTCCTGGAGGACGTGTCTGTGGCTGTCGAGGACGAGGATGAGGCGGAGGATGAGGCTCTGGCCTCCGCCCTGTCCTCGCTGACTCGCCTCGAGCACCTCACCCTCTCGGACTACAACTGCATGCCCTACATCCAGCCCAGCCTGGGCGCTCAGCTGAAGACGCTGCGGGTCGGCAGGGAGGCAGGCTATGACGACTGGTCGGACTGCATGGAGATTATCACTGACACCGAGGTAGCGAGCTGCGTCGCGCACATGACTGGGCTTGAGGAGCTAACCCTCGAAGGCGATCTGCGCTTCTTACCCGGGGGCCTGCTTGCCGTACTGGACGCCCTTGCACCGTCCGTGAGGCGCTGCAAAGTAGCTGAGGTGCACGTCTCCGACGATTCCCACGGCAGCATCACCTGGGACTGCTCGCTAGCGGACGGCAAGCTGCTATCCGTGGCGTTATCGTCCTACTACAGCACGGAAGACGCGGAGGCTGTCAAGGACGTGGCGGTCTTCCTGGAGGAGGTACTCCTACCGAGCCGGGTGCTGGGGCCGAGGCTGCCGAGCCTGAGCCTGGACCTGACCCTCGAGGCGGATGATGAGTCGCTAAAGGCGGTGATGGGCTTGTACTCCGGCATATGGGGCCTCGCGGATCGCTGTGACGAGCTGCATCTGTGGGGTCTTCAGACCGACAGCAGCGGTGGGGTCTCCGTGGACGCCTTCCTGGGGATCGCGCTCTTGTTCGCCGTCCCACAACAGCATTAGTGGGGCACGTACCCGCCCCTCGAGCTGCGCCGGCGCAGTCCCTCCCCTGCCGGCAGCTCGGCCAAGGGCGGTGGCGGTGACAGCGGCGGCGAGGCGAGCGGGCTCAACGGCGGGAGCGCAGCGCTGACCCCAGCCCAGGTGGCGCCGCGGGTGCTGGAGCGTGCAGTGCAGAGGGCAATGGGCGAGGCCGCCGAGGGCGGGTCGCACCTGCTCTTCCTCGGCCCCGCCGTGTCCTCGCGGCTCGGGTTTCCGAGGGAGCTCCGGGCCTGGGTGGCAGAGCTCAGCAGCCAGGCCGCAGAGAGCCTGCCGCCGCAGCCGTCCAAACCCAAGCCCTTAAGTCACTTCCGGCCGCTGCCCTCCTTTGGCGCTTTGGAGCTCGCGTGCGGTCCGGACGCAGTGGGGGCAGTGGCGGAGGCAGGGCGGCGGGCGGGAGCAGCTGTGCTGACGGCCGGCTGCGGAACGGACGCCGCACTCTCTCAGGCGCGGGCTGAACACGTGACCCCGGAGTTAGGGGTCTTAATTGTACGGTCCCTTGCGGTGCCCTGCCGTGCCCCCTGGCCTTGACACTGCCGGTGTCGATATGGCGCTTTAACCGATGCTTGGCAGGATGTTGCGGAGCTGACACGCGTGCCCCGTACCGATCCCCTGAACCGCCCCAACAGGTCCTGGGGGCGCTCCGGAGCGGTGAGGAGGCGGGCGGCCCCGGGGCGGAAGTGAGCGCCTTGGACCGGCTGCGGTGGCTGCTGGAGACGATGGAGGCGGTGGCGGCGCTGCGGCCTCCGCAGGAGAGCCTGTGACCAAGGGGTGAGTGGGCGCTGGTCTGGCGTGTGGAGGGGCTGCCTGGGTGCTTGCTTGGGGTGCGGCCGTGCGGGGCTGCGCTGGCTATGCAGCTGGGCTCTGGGCGGACGTGTGGCGCCGGAATGCTAGCGTGGCGGCTCTTGCTGTGTCACGCTTCGGCGCATGGCGAATGGCTCGTACCTCCCATGGCCAGCCCTGGACCGCTTCCGCCTCCTGACCTCTCCCCACCATGTGCCCACCCCCTCAGGTGGAGGGCGGGAGGCCTCGCAGCGCCATAGCCAACCGCAGTCAGTGTGCCCACGGCGCATGCATATGGCAGCTGGGGCGCCGAGTATTCATTCATGGGTTGGTTCATCATCATTAGGGGGTCAGCGGGTTATCTATTTCCTCATGTTCGCAACAAGCTCCGCCAGGACCAACTTGAGCCCCGGAGCATGGCGGCTAAGCACGGGGGCTGCTGAATGCAGGGCAGTAGGGTGAGGCGCGAGGGTCTGGACGAGGCACCAGGGGCGGACCTGACACTCGATACTGGTAAACGGGTTGCTTGTTGTTTACTGAGCCCCGGCTGGCATGGGCGGCGTGTGTCGGCGTGCGTAGACCACGTTGAAGGCGGCATGCGCCGTAAAGGTCCCTCCGTCGGGGCCGCACGCGCAGCACGTACGACACGGCGGGGCGCCGCACGCACAGCAGCAGCTACGGCCTTGCTGTGTCGCTGGCGGGGGCGGCGGGGGATTGGCTGCGGGAAATGGTGACTAAGCACGGCGGTTGCTGATGCGGGGCACGAGGGCGAGGCCCAAGGCAGTGAACCGGGCACCACGGGCGGACCTTACACCAAGATATGGCGAGGAAGAGGTTAAGGAGGTGCAATGCGAGTGCACGATTGAGCTGTGACCGTGGCACCGGTACTGGTCATTCGCCCTGGCTAACCTTCCATGCCGGAATTGTCTGGATTGAAGGGGGGAACGGGACCGCCGGGCCGTTCCAGAGTCGAGTCGAATGCTGCGGCGGCCGGGGATTGCATCGACAACGAGGTGTAGCGCCGCGGTGTGTTGGCGTCGCAATGGTTGAAGCCCATTCAGGTTAAACGTCCTGCTGCGCAGTGAGGCGGGCTCGCCCCCCGACATAAAAACACAGGCAGGCGCGTGAGACGTGATTAGCGTCCCGCCTTCCCCTCAGCCCTGAATGTCACGTGGCGTGATGGGGTAGGGGAGGAAGGGGAGGGCGTCACGAGTGTTCGTGGTTCTGGCATCCGTACTTGCGGTCTCGCGACGTGCGGCCCAGGAGAGGCAAGCAAGCAAGCGGGCGACATACGTTTCCGGCGGCTCGTTCACGTCTCGGGATGAACACGGCGTCAGCACGTTCCGGCGACTTCCATGGGGGGTTGCCGCAGCTCCCCTACCTGTCGGGATCGTGTGGACCGCCTCCCTCGCAGCGCCGGTAAGCATATGGGCAAGCATGCAGCAGCCGTGGCCACTGGCCAGGGTCAGGGCGGCCACACACGGGCCAGGGTCCGAGGTTTAGGACAGAATGCCGCCAGATGCAGTTGCCAGGTTGATCGCACAGCAAGGAAGCCTTCGGCGTGGCTGCGGGCATTGTTGCCGGTGCGGCACGCACGGGCAAAGGGAGCTCGCGTCTGGCATATCACTAGCTACCTTTATCCTGCCACGTATCAGCGTGTTTCTTGGGAAAGCAAGCTCAGCGTCGTGTCAGCACGCCGGGGGCTTCCGCCCGAGATGCCGGCCCCTCGCCCTCGGGGGGGCTGGCGAGGCTGCGGGCGGACGGCGCCGGCGGGACACGCACGGCACGGCCCGCTCCGAACCCCGACGTGCCTGGAAGGGCTTCTGCACATCAGCATCTTCTGAGTCTGCGACGTGCACTAGCTATTGTTCACCATGTCTGAGCAAGAGACCGCATCCTCGTGCTTTACGCTCAACGATTTGCTTAGCCTAAACCTTCCGCTCCACGCCCGCGCAACCATCTTTCGTGAACTACGGAGCGGCTGCCGCACTTTCCGCTGTTGCGCTCAGTATCGGCTTGTATGCCGCTCACTGCGCGCCATTATCGATGAGCATGCCGATCAGCTGCACCTTCGCTCCTGGTGCGTGGACTCCGACATCCTAGCTACAAGTGGCGAGCCTCGCGCATGGATGGAGGCACTGTGCGTCAGCTGGCACCAGCGCTGGCCGCGGGCGAGCAAGCTCACGCTCGAGGTGGAGAGAGAAGACCGAAGCTGCCTGCCCTGGCCCTTCGCTTGCGCACCGCCGGAAGCTTTCCTCCGCTTGACGCACCTGACCGTCAAAGGCGAGAGTGGCGTCTGGGTCGCTGGGACCAGCCTGGCAGAGCTGCTGCAGCGTGTGCCGGGGGTGCAAACCCTGGACCTGGAGGACGTGTTCGTAAATGTTGAGGACGAGGATGAGGCCGAGGACGAGGCCCTGGCCTCCGCCCTCTCCTCCCTGACCCGCCTCGAGCACCTCACCCTCTCGGACTACAACTGGTGGCCCTGCATCCAGCCCGGCCTGGCAGCTCAGCTGAAGACGCTGAGGGTCGGCAAGGCCGAGGATCTGCCTGGCAGAGTACACAGAGTGCAGATCAGTGACAGGCAGGTTGCGAGCGCCGTGGAGCACATGATCTGCCTCGAGGAGCTCATCCTCGATGGCGATCTGCGCTTCTCACCCGGCGGCCTGCGGGCCGTACTGGACGCCCTCGCGCCCTCCGTGCGCCGCTTCAAAGTAGCCAGGGTGACGCTCTTCGAGAGCTTCCACCGATCCGACGGTATCCTCACCTGGGACTGCTCCCTAGCGGACGGCAAGCTGCTATCCGTGGAGTTCTCGCCCACTTATGGCTCGTGCAAGGCGGAGGATGTTCACGAAGTGGCGGCCTTTCTGGAGGAGGTACTCCTACCGAGCCGGGTGCTGGGGCCGAGGCTGCCGAGCCTGAACCTGGACCTGACCCTCGAGGCGGATGAGGAGTCGCTATATCTGCTCAGGCAGCTGGGCCTTGGCATGTGGGGCCTCGCAGCTCGCTGCGACGAGATGCGCCTGAGGCGTCTGGCGGCCCAGAGCAGCGACCTAGTGCCCATGGAGGCGGTGTTGGCGATCGCCCGGCTGCTGGCCGTACCGCAACAGCTGCAGTGGAGCGCGCACCCGCGTCTCGAGCTGCCCCGCCGGCGCAGTCCTTCCGCCGCCGGAAGCTCGGCCAAGAGCGGCGGCGGCGGCGGCGAGGAGGGCGGGCTCAGCGGCAGTGGGCGGGACGTGGTGCTGACCCCAGCCCAGGCGGCGCCTCGGGTCCTGGAGCGCTCAGTGCAGAGGGCGATGGGCGAGGCCGCAGGGGGCGGGTTGCACCTGCTTCTGCTCGGTCCCGCCGTATCTTCACGGCTCGTGGATCAATGGGAACTCCGGGACTGGGTGGCAGAGCTAAGCAGCCAGGCTACGGAGGGGCTGCCGCCGCAGCCGTTCAAACCCAAGCCCCTAACTCAATTCCGGGCACTCCCCTCCTTCGGCGCTGTCGAGCTGGCGTGCGCTCCGGGCAGGGTGGCGGCAGTGGCGGAGGCAGGGCGGCGGGCGGGAGCAGCCGTGCTGACCGCCGGCTGCAGCGTGGACTCGGCGCTTGCACAGGTACGTTCGAGCTAGCGCGACTTGCCGTTGTGGTTCTTGCTTTTCCGTTTCCGTGCTAGCCTTTTGCCTTGACCTCGCTTGTGCTGTTCTCTGTTCGTTCCCTGGTGTTGCTTGCGCCCACTGCACCGCCGATGTCGTTACGTCCCGTCAACGGGCTCCGGTCCCTTGTTACGGTTCTGCGGAGCTGACCCGTGTACCCCTGTCACGTGTACCGTCCCAACAGGTCCTGGGGGCGGTTTGGAGCGGCGAGGAGGCGGGCGGCCCCGGGGCTGACGTGGGCGACGTCGACCGCCTGCGGTGGCTGCTGGAGACGGTAGAGGCAGTGGAGGCGCTGCTCCCCTCGCAGAAGAGGCTGTGACCGGGTGAGTGGGCTCTGGGCTGACGTGTGAAGAAACTGCCTGGGAGCTAGCGTTGGGTGCGGGGCTGCGCTTGCTTGAGCTGTCTGGTGGTTCCACGTGCGGCCAAGGCCTGCTGGGTGCTTTGCCTCTACGTGTGGCAAAGTAGCACTGCACCTGCGGAGCCCTGCGGAGCCCTGACCTCTCCCTTGCCTGCCCACTCCCTCAGGTTCAGGGCAGGCGGCTTCGTGCGTTTCGCCACACGTTTCGTTTTCCATCGCGAGCCGTGAGCGTAAGACATCGGCACACGTGGATGGCAGCGGGGAGCATTGGGCAGTGATGCAGTGGGCGTCACGAGAGCTCATGTGGGAGCAATGAGCGCATGAGCACGATGCAATGCCAATCTTGCACCTGTGAGCGGATCCGGGTAAACGAACTGATCCGTTATGTGAACTGGTTGTTGTATGGTACTTATGTTCTGCGTTGGCTATGAGTCTGTGGCCGGGGCGCTCGCGGGGTTTATGTCTCACCAGTTGATCTGTCGTACGTAAAGGACGACAAGGAGGCAAGGAGGGTGGTCTTGCGCTAGAACCGCGAGCAGCTGTCAGTGGCACCGCCTGTCCAGCTGAGACAGGTCGAGGGCCGGGCTTGGACAGGGCAAGGACCGTGCAGCAGCGCTCTTGCTGCAGGAGCTGTGGAGATGACTGAGGTTCCCCCGGGCAAGGCACCACGTGTCGGATCCGTGTTTGTGCCCGTGGTGGCGCGCTGTGGCAACATGGTACGCAGGGGCCATGCAGTGTAGTCAGGACGAGGAAGAAGGCAGGTTTTGGTTTCATCGTTTCATGCCCTTGAGGCACAGGCCGTGTGGACCTTCGCAGTGAACCCACGCCAGCCCGTCGTCTGGGCCCGGAGCCCGCCGCCCGAGCAGCACATACTCTGTCCACCACCCTTACTACCGGCACCGATCGAGCATGTACTTGCTTCTCACAAGGCCATAACGCTTGCCACACAAGTGCAGGATAAGCACCGGTTCATCCGACGATGGAGCAGCCATGTGCTTTTGCCACGCGGTCTTGCTAACCGCACCGCCCCCTGGCGGACCTGTACGGGACTGCGTCTTTGAGCGCAGACAAGGGTGGCTGCCCGAAGGCAGGAAAAGGGCTGAGCCCCGTGGTCCCCCCCAGGGGGCCCAATGTTCGAGTCTGGCTCCGTGCAGCCCTCAACCCCCCTCCACCACCAGCCCGCACCACGGCACGCGGGCTCGCACCCGGCCATTAATCCGTTGGAACCCCGCACTACACGAGGTGGTGCGCTCGTCAGGCGTCTACTCGCCTCGGCCTGGACATAGCCGGCCGGACCCACCCGCAGCTACGGCTACGGGAACCTCCGCCCTCCTCATCCTGCAACACCTCCGCCTCCACCCGCAGCTGCGGCCCCGCCCGCGCCCCCCGCAGCGCGCACGAGAGCGCGATTGAGAGCCGCCGGCCTCGCCAGGCCCTCCAGAAGGCAGACCGTCAGGAGACGGATGTTGCGGGTGTTAGGACTGGGGAAGGAAGGAAGGACGGAAGGAAGGAAGGAGGCCCTTCCCCAGGTACCCAGCCCTTCCCCAAATCCAAGTCCCCTGGTCTCACCCATCCCTTCCCCGAGTGCCCCCAGCCCTTCCCCAGGTCCCCAGGTCCCTTCCCCAAGCCCGCAGGTCCCCAGGTCCCTCCCCAAGCCCAGAAGACATCAACTCCGTCCCCTCAAGGCCACAATGTTAGCCGAGATTGGTCACGGTATCTCATACTGTCATACATCTATCCATGCATGGACCCAGATCCACGAATGCGCACATGGCGCAGCGGCGGCAGCGCCTTGACGGCCTCGATCACTTTTTGGGCTGAGCCGCCGCCGTCAGGCTCTTCGGGCGGCGAAGCCCCCCGAGATTACCCCGTGTCGGCGTGTGTGCCTGCGTCACGCAAGAACCTGCGATTCACGCCCAGCCCGCGATGCCACAAGCTTCAGTTCCCTTATCCCTATCGCTTGCAACTGAGAACAGGGAAACTTTTCGACCACGCTCCAACGTGCCGGCGACATGTCTGGGAGCTCAACCTCCACGCGCGTACTCAGTCAGAGTGTGTTGCTAGCTAACCTTGCACAATTCTCTGAGGGCAGTCGCGACACGGTGCACTTGCTCTAAGCTCGATGGCGGCAGCAGCGGCTGCAATGCCTATATCATTTCGAAGCATGCGGCGCAACATGCAAGCGGCCGGTTCCCGCAATCAAAGGACACCTCATCTCTAGCCATGCCTGGACCCCCAAACCCACGGATCCACACCTGATCATTTCTCTAAGATGAACTCCTCGATCGCGATGCCCGTGTGCCTCGCCGCCGCCGCCTGCAGCACGAACACCCGGTCCCCCGGCGCCAGAGCCGACACACTCACCGCCCGCCACGTCGCCCCCGCCCCTGCCCCCGCTGCTCCTCCCGCCCCCGGCCCCCCGGTCCCTGCTGCCCCCTTGTCTGCTGTCCCCTCGCCCGCTTGTGCCGGTGCGGGCGTGGAGGCGCTTGCTTGTGCTGCCGCGGGCGGGGGCGCTGGTGCGGGTGCGGGCGCCGGTGCCGGCCCCAGCAGCTTGACGGTCTCTGCGTTCTGCAGCATGAGGCTGGCGGGGGAGCCGTCGGGGCAGCGCAGCTCCACCACCACCTGGGGCGGCAGGGGCGTGGGGTGTCGGGTGGGGGTTGGCGGAAGCGTGGGGGTGCGCTTGCAGCTGCCTCTTGGTGTGGTTCCGCAACTGTCCACGCAGTGGCCAGGGGCTGTCCCCCGCCATCACGGATGAAAGCAGGGCCCGCCGGTGCCTCACCAGCGGCCGCCGCTCGATCTTGACCCGCCCCACCAGCGCGGGCCTGCTCCGCCCCGCAGCGTCGGCGATGAGGACCTGTGGGATGGAGAGGACAGGGGGCAGGGGCAGCAATTTCCTGGATCCAGTCTTGGTCTCTGGCCTGGATCTGCCTACCCATGGGTTGCGCCCTCCAAGGCCACGTCGAGGCACACAGTCGTCGCCTGCCGTGGTCTCCGCCAAGCCCTGCCAAGAGACCGCTGCAACAGATCCCGACTGGCCTCCGCTTGCTCGTCCTGGCTACTCCCTCCTCTGTCTCCCCCTGCTTGCCTCGTCCGCGCAGCGTGGCTTCGACAGGGGCGGACTTGGGTCCTGACAAGTCCTGCCTGGCTACGCTACGCGCCCCATTAGTGCTGTCTCGATCCCTCTATGCATCCCAGCCCCAGGCCCTGCTCGCCTCGTCCCCGCTTCGCAGCTCCGACAGGTAGCGGGTGCGGCCGCCGGGAGCCGCCACATAGGCGTGAACCTGGGGTCGGGGGGGGGGGCAGGAGGGCAGAAAGGGGTCGACCGGCAAGGCTGGGTGAAGCTCGGGTCACGCACGCCGGTGCGCACTCCGCTCCGGCCTATGCCCCTTGCCATTCTGTGCTGCCCCTCCTCCTCCGCTACCGGTCCGTTCTTCCCCCTCCTCCTGCCCCAGCAGCCCTACCGGCCCCGCGTTGACCCTGAACGGTGTGTGCCAGCTGTGCCTGCTGCCGCTCCGGCCTACTCCCCTTGCCCTCCTGTGCTGCTCCTCCTCCTGTACCGGCCCCATTGCTCCCCCTCCTCCCGCCCTACCGGCCCCGCGTTGACCCGGAACGGCCGGCTGGCGATGTACTCAGTCTGCTCCGCCTCCGCCTGCGGACGGGATAAGAGGGACGGGGACGTGTGTCAGGGGAATGAGGTTCCCGCAGCCAGGATAGCTAGCACCCTGAGGGGAGGCCGGCTCTTGGCCGCGCCTACGCTTCCCCGGCTTACACGAGCTGCCCTTCACACGCAGCCCCCTCCCTCGCCGCCGTCGGCTTCCCCACCTGCGCCTGCACCGGCGCCAGACCGCTGCTGCGCACCACGTCTCCTTTCCCGCCCCATCCTTGAGCATACCTACCCAAACCACACACGCGGCGACCCCGCTCCCCGTCGCCCCTC
Source organism: Edaphochlamys debaryana (assembly GCA_016858145.1). Taxonomy (NCBI): domain Eukaryota; kingdom Viridiplantae; phylum Chlorophyta; class Chlorophyceae; order Chlamydomonadales; genus Edaphochlamys; species Edaphochlamys debaryana. Next base: position 255,272 of record JAEHOE010000055.1, read on the forward strand.
CCGCCCCGCCCTCCCACCCCCACCTGCACCAGCGCCAGGGAGGGCTTTAGGGACTGCAGCTGCGTGCCCGTGCCCGTGCGCATACACACGCCCTCCTTCCCCCCGGTCTCCCGCCCCCCGCCCCCACCTGCACCAGCGCCAGGCTGCGAGCGAAGGAGCCCACCAGCAGGCCCTCCCCGGGCTACAGGAGGGGGGGGCGAGAGGTGTGGTGCAGGGGCAGTGGACCTCAGCGGTGGGCAGGTGATAGGGGCCCCTCAAGGACGCCTCCCCCTCCGCCTCTCCCTTCCCACCACACCGCTCACCGGGCAAAGTGGAGTGGTTGCAAGGTGAAGGCCCGGGGTGAGGCACCGGTGGGTTACTGGGGCAAGGGCGCCTCCCTCCGTCTACCCCCGTCCCCCGCCACACCCCCTTCACCTGCATCAGACTCGCCAGGTCCACGCAGGCCCGGTCGCCCACGCCTAGGGCCCTCACGGCCGTCACCTGTGCGTGGGTCATGGAGCCTTAGCCTGGGTGCTGGGTCACCAGCAAGAAGACAGCGAGAGGACGGAGCTTCTAGTAAGAAAGGCGAGTGCCTCAAGTGGACCTCGGCAGCATAGCATGGTGCCGAGTCCATCAACCGTCGGGTTCAGGTCGCACCTCAGCCGCGATGTACGGCAGGCGGTTGGCCGGCGAGTCGGACTCTGAGGCGGCGCGGCGGGACACGTATGACACCAGCTCCCGTACCTGGCGGCAGCGGCGGCGGCAGCGGAAGGGACAGGGGGTTGGGAGGTGGATCTTGATCTTGATCTGTCCCTGGCCCCTCCGCATTTGCCTGCATGGCCCCCAGGCCGACACTGCTCCCCTGCCCGTTCCTGCCCGAGCCCACCTGCCCCGGCTCCTCCGTCCGCAGCAGCACCCCCGCAGTGCCCGCCTCCAGCGCCTCCAGCATCAGCCGGGCCTCCCCCGCGCTGCTCGCAGCCGCCAGCAGCCGCAGAGGCGGTGCTTGTGCCCCGGCCGCAGAGGGCTGAGCCAGCGCTACCAGGTTCTCGGCTGGGATCACCTACAGGTAATGGGAGGCAGAGGGGCGCATGCCAGGTATAGTCGGCCTCAACGTCCAATCACCTGGAGCGTTGGGGGGCCGAGGGGCGCATGCCAGGTATAGGAGGTCGTCCAGTCGCCTACAACACCAACCAAGCTGCATCCAAGTTGCATTCCGTGACTTACGGTACACTCTGCTCCCGGCATGTGCACACTGTTTGCACGGGCCCTCCCTCTGCGCATCACTCTATCCTCAAGTCCACGAGCAGACCAGGTTGCCCATTGCCCCGCCCCCGCCCTTACCCCGCCTCCCGCACCTTCCTGTCATAACGACAAGACTGGCGTCGGCCCAGGGTTGCTGACACACGGTGCTTGAAGCCCTGGCTCCCTCCCTACCCCCGCTCCCCCCACCTTCCAGTCGCTGGCGTCCATCACCAGAGCCCAGTCCGCAGCCACGCCGCTGCTACCGCGGCCTGAGACGCTGGTCGCAGCCCCTGAGGCCTCCTGCGCCTTGGCCCCTGGACCCTTCCCCGTTGCCGCCCCCGCTGCCCCTCCTGCCGCTGCCGCCGAGCGCTGGTGCGCAGCCACCCGCGCCTCGAGCGCCCGGGCCGCCTCCGCGCCATCCACCCGCACCACCTCGCCCGCCTGCACCGCGAGGGAAAGAGGGCAAAGGTTTTGTGGCGTCTGTGGAGGGGACAGGAGAGGCCAAGGGAACGGGAGAGGACTGGACCGCTGACGCTCAAGGTCCGACCGAGTAGAGCGCGTCACATGGCAGGCAGATCTTGGCCTTGGCCAGATGGGCGCCAGAGGTTGCCGAAAGACTGCCCTGCCCGCGCACGCCGAAAGACGGCCTCGAACCGTCAACCGTCAACTGCCAGCAGAGGCACGTGCCTGCACCCACCGCAGCGCCACCATCGCGCTCCGTGAGGGCGCCCCGGTCGTCTTGGAGGAGCGCCCGGAAGCGGGCCAGGCCAGCCCAGGCCTCCGCAAGGGCTCGTTGGCGCGGGTCGGGCCCAAACACAAAGGCCGACACGCCCCCAGACTCGAGCGCAGTGGTGAAGGTTGACTGTGCAAAGGGTGAGGGGCCGTTGGAGGAGGGGTTTTCGGAGCGAGGCGAAGGGTTTCCAGGCCTGGCGTGCGCCGGCTGCGAGGGGAGGCGCGCGGGGTGCGGGGTAAGCCCGCCGAGCGCGTGCCAGCACGCTCCGGGCGTACCTCGCACCTTGTCACTCGTTTGCAGCCAGATCTCCTTGCGACCCGCGGATGCCCGCACACGGAGTACGCGCCGAGGGCCTGCCGCACCGCGCTGCCACGCGGGCGCCCGTCCGCGTAAGCACCCTGATTGCGTCATACCACAAGGTTGTGGCCTAGCCGGCCAGGTTGCGAGGTAGGCATAGACAGCGAACTCGTGTCGGAGCGTGTCGCGGCCGCAAGCGCAATTGCGCCTGCACTTTCGGCATGGAGGACGAGCAAAGAAACAGGCCGCAATTCGACCACCGGACAGCCTTTCGCAGCACACCTACACTCTTGTTCTAAGTCCGCTTTATCTGCCTGGCGCAACTAGGCCTCATTTCATCAAGACAGCGCCAAACGCACAGCACATCAACCTTGAAAAGGAAGATACCGTCGCTGCAGGCTCTCCATTGATCAATTGATAGCCGATGGACTGTTAGACCAATTGAAGCAGGGTCCGTGGCGTTCTGCGACCACCCCTAGGCGCGTGTCGCGCACACTTGGTCCATCGCGGGGTCCGGAGCTCGCCCAGCTCTGCGCGACAAGATGGCCGAAGGAACGCACCTCTGCGTGCGTGTCCAGAGCGACGATGACATCCAGTCGTCGCAGGACCGATACCGTTTCAGCTTTAAGCGATTGCTCGCATTCATGGGCCCCGGTATCCTCATGTCCATCGCGTACGTGGTAAGCCGCGCTCGCATCGCTCCTGAGTGCTCTTCCTAGCGGTGCTGGGGGGGCGATCGCCGGGCGCCGGCGCCGGAGTCGGGGGTTTTCGCCGGGCACGCGACCCCAACCCTACCTTGCAGGTGGCCCGACCAGTCGCTAGACCAGTGGCCCGACCAGGCCGCCCCGTAAACCCCCAATCCCCCTCCCCACCCCTTCCCGTCCCCTTGCAATCCAGGACCCGGGGAATCTCGAGTCTGATCTGCAGGTTGGAGCCCAGGCGGGCTACGTGCTGCTATGGCTGCTACTGCTTAGTACCATCATGGTAGGCCCGTCGGAAGCGGGCGAAGGCACGGGGCATTGGAGGCCGGTGGAGGGCCGTTTCCACTTCTCGTGCTGTCTGCTGTCTGCTCAGGCGCGGAGCCGAGCTCGCCACAGGGTTGTTGCACGCAAAGACTCGACCCACACACGGAGCCACGGCCACCCGCCCGCCCTGACGGTCCCCCTCACCTTACCTTCCCCCCTTCCCCCTTCCTCCCTCTCCCCCCCCTGTCAGGGCCTGGTGGTCCAGATGCAGGCTGCCAAGCTGGGGGTGGCCACAGGGAAGCACCTGGCGCAGCACTGCAGGTGGGTGGTGGGGTCGAAGAGAGGGTGAGCGGGCTTAGCCTGCGACGGAGGGGACAGCACGACAGTCGGGGACTGGCCAGGCTGGTAGGGAGCGGAGTGGTGGATAGGGCTTGTCGTGGGCTGGGCAGAGCTGAGGGCAAAGGTGGGTCAGCCCTGCGTTACGCCAGTGCGCTGACGCGTGTCCTACTCCCGCACCGTGTTCGCCCCCCTGCCTCCACAACAGGGAGCAGTACCCCCGCACTCCGCGCCTGTTCCTGTGGGTGATGGCTGAGCTGGCCATCATCGGGTCGGACATACAGGAGGTCATTGGTGGGTACAAGAGTGGACGGGGATCGGTCAGATTGGGGTTGGGGATCTTGCGAGATCGGCATCTTGGGGATGTCGATTCGGGTGGGGGATCGGCAGAATCATCGGGTCGGACATCCAGGAGGTCATCGGTGGGTGCGGGGCTTTCTCGAAGCGGTTGGAGTGGGCGGGAAGCGGTTGAAGCGGTTGGAGTGGGCGGGAAGCGGTTGAAGGGGTTGAGTTCCCAGGAACGCAGCGACCGCGCCTAAACACATTCCCACCTCCTTCCCCTCCCCCTCCTTCCCCCCAGGCTCCTCCATCGCCCTGGCCCTGCTGAGCGGCGGCCGCCTGCCCCTGTGGGCGGGCGTGCTGCTCACCGCCGTGGGCTCCTTCAGCCTGCTCTTCATCGAGAGGCTGGGCATCCGGGTGCTCGAGGTGGGGGGGTGACCAGGGGTAGGACCAGGGGTGCGGGTCTAGTGGAGGGTATGGGGGGCATGGGGCCCTAGGGGAGGGCTACAGAGTGGGGTCGGGGCCTGCCACTGCTCTTCATCGAGAGGCTGGGCATCCGGGTGCTCGAGGTGGGGGGGTGACCAGGGGTAGGACCAGGGGTGCGGGTCTAGTGGAGGGTATGGGGGGCATGGGGCCCTAGGGGAGGGCTACAGAGTGGGGTCGGGGCCTGCCACTGCTCTTCATCGAGCGGCTGGGCATCCGGGTGCTCGAGGTGGGCTTGTCTAGTGGAGGGGATGGGGGCACAAGGCCTAATGGCAGGGCATCCGGGTGCTCGAGGTGGGTGCAGGCGGCTGCCGGAGGTGGATGGCCCCTGGCGAAGGAGGCGGGGCCGGGGGTGTCGGGGGGGGGGGGGGTCATGTGGGTCATGTGGGTCTGGCATGAGCAGGAGAGGGCCACGGACTGACTTTGCTGGCTCTCCGATCCCCACCATCACCTCCTCTCCCACCGCAGGGCTTCTTCGGTGGCATGGTGGGGCTCATGGTGGTGACGTTTGGAGTCATGTACGCCCGCGCGGGGGTGCCCACGGGGGAGGTCATCCGCGGCTTCACGATACCGCAGCTGCCGCGGAGGGACCTACCAGTGGTGAGGAGGGCGGGAGGGGGAAGGGGGGGGGGGGTGGAAGCCGCAAGGGGGCCCGTTACGGTACTCAGCGGGACGGGCGCCGCAAGGGCGAGTCGCGGCCTGATGGGACTGGAGGCCAGTGAGAGAGGCCAGTGAGATAGGAGCATGGCGAGACGGGTGTGTGGAAGGAGGTGGAGAGCTGGATACCCGGGGCGAAGAGGCGGGCGGAAGCCAGAGGGGGGGGTCCTGTCTCAGGGGGCAGGTTCCATGACGGGGGAGTTGGGGCCTGGTTGGACTGGGGGCGAGTCAGGAAACGAGCCTGTGTCGAGGCGGCCGGCCTCTACCTTTGGTCTAGACATCTCCCTCACCCGCCGCATCCATGCCCTCGTTTACCCCTCCCCCCCCCCCCCCAGGCCGTGGCCCTCATGGGCTCCCTCATCATGCCCCACAACATCTTCCTGCACAGCGCCCTGGTGCAGACCCGGCAGCTGGGCAGCGACCGGCCCGCAGCCAAGCGGGAGGCGCTGCTGTACTTCGGCATCGAGTCGGCGCTGTCGCTCGTGGTGGGTTGGTGGTTGGCGGTTGGTGCGCACTTGTGTCGGCCGATCCTGGCTGGCAGAGTGGCTGGGTGCCCTTCTACCAGTGCCCACGTACTCAAGCCCCACGCCCCCCTTTCCCCTCAACCCTTCCTTCCGCCCCCCTGCCCCTTCCTCATCTCTCTCCTCCCAAAGGTCGCCGTCATCATCAACCTCTTCATCACCGCTGTGTTCGCCGCCGGCTTCTACGGCGCGGAGCTGCCCGACATAGGGCTGCAGAATGCGGGGCGGTACCTGGGGGAGACGTACGGCACACCGGTGAGGGGAGGGGAGACAGGGAGGGCATGGGGCGGATGAGAGGGAGGGATGGGAGGGGCATGGTGACGAGGCTATCAAGTATCATCGCCATGCGAGGACAGCTCAAGGGCCCGAGCCTGGTTGTTGCGACACCATGCTTCGGACAAGAGGGATGGGCACGGGAGGAAGGAGTGTCTAGACCAGGAACCTCGCTGTGTCGACCCCTCCTCAGCTCTTCTTCTCCCCTTTTCCTTTCCCGCCCCCAGGTTGTCTACATCTGGGCCCTGGGCCTGCTGGCCGCGGGCCAGTCGTCCACCATGACGGGCACCTACACGGGGCAGTTCGTGATGACGGGGTTCCTGGTGGGTGGGGGGTGGGCAGAGGGGGCAGAGGGGCGCATGTAGGGGACGCGGATTGGTGGTGGGGCTGGGGGGGGGTGGGGGGTCCTGGTGGGTGGGGCGCGGGCAGAGGGGGTGGGAGGAGGGCCGGGGGAGGTGTAGGGCCGGGCCACATGGGGCGTCGGCCGGGGAGGGGAGAGTGCTGACGGGACTTCTGGCATGGGGAGGGGTGGAGAGGGGGGGGCTCGGGGGGGGGGGGGAAGGAAGAGGAAGGGGAGAGGGGGGAGGGGAGAGTCTTGACGGGAATCCTGGTGGGTGGAGGGGTGGAGGGGGGTGGGGGCTCATGGGGACAAGGGGAAGGGATGGGAGAGAGGGTAAGGGAGGGAGGGGAGAGGGGTGAGGGAAGGGCAGCCAGGGCACGGGGGGGGGAGGAAGAGCCTGTCATGACTGGGCTCCTGGCATGGGCTCCTCGAAGGGTGGTAGGGGGGACAGGGGAAAGGGCTTTCGACGGGGGTACCGTATGTGGGGTTGGACCATACTTGCGGAGGTTCGGGAGGGGGGTTACGGGAGAGAGCACAGACCTGCACTGACCGCCTTCTGTTGGGGGGGCAGGCAGGGGGCAGAGGGCAGGCAGGCAGGGGGCAGTCAGACGGCCAGTTGGAGGGTTTCGCTCAGCCTGAGCGGCACTGGCAGAGACGGTTGAAGGCTGCGAGCTCACGGACCCCGGGCGAGCGCCGGAAGCGGCCAACGCCCGCCCAGGGGCCGTGAGCTTGCAGCCTCCGACTGTGGCTGCCATATGAACCCGCCCAGGCTAGGCACATCCGGCCAGGATAGGCAGCTCCTGCCCGGAGAGCGTGCTCCTGCGCTGCGAGGACGAGCCGCACGCCCCCGGGACGCCCCCCCCCTTCGTGACGCGGTCCGAACAGCATCCTCCCCGCCCCTCCCCGCCCCTCCCCCCTCCTCACCGCCCCCTCCCTACCCTCCTTTCCTTCCCCCCCCCCACCCACACACAGGACCTCAAGGTGACCCCCTGGGCCCGGGTGGCCATCACGCGGGCGGTGGCCATCGTGCCCACGCTGGCGGTGGCGCTGCTGTGCGCCCCCGTGCCGGGGGGGGAGGGCGTCAGCAACCAGCTGGACCAGCTCAACCAGGTGGGGGGAGGGGGGAGAGGACCTGACAGGGGGGAGAGGGGGGAGGGAGGGATGGGGGGAGAGGGAGGGGCCGGGGGTGCAGCCAGCTGGACCCCTGTCAAGGGGGGGAAGGGTGTGAGGACCTGACAGGGGTTGGAGCGTGAGGGCAGGGGGAGGGAGAAGCAGAGAGGACGTCAGCACTCAGGTCTGACAACCCGGTCCACCCCGCCCGCAGGCCCTGAACCTGCTTCAGAGCATCCAGCTGCCCTTCGCCCTCGTGCCGGTGAGGGGTCGGGCAAGGAAAGGGGGGAAGAGCGGAGCTCGAGAGGGGTCTGAGAAAGAAGGGGTGGGAAACGGGGAGGCCGGGAAGCCGGGCTCGGGCACCCTTGAGCACGTGCGGCGAGGCTGCACCGCGTGATGTGGGGCACCGCACGGTGGTCCTCTCGTGCCTGCCCCAGACACCGTGGCTGACGCCCTGGCTCCCCCCCTTGCCTCCCCCCCTGCCTCCCCCCCTACCTCCCCCCCCCCCCTGTCAGGTGCTCACCTTCACCTCCTCCCCCACCATCATGGGGCCGCTGGCCAACAACTGGGCCACCGCCGCAGTGTGCTGGGCCATCTCGGGCCTGGTGGGTGTGGGTGCCGGCCGGGGTCAGGTTACGGGGGCTGGGCGATCTTGGTGCTTTTGGGCAGCCGTGGGGTTGGGTGTGGGTGTCGGTGTGGGTGTGGGATGGTGGTGGTCCTCCCGGCCATGCCCTCCACCCCCGGGGCAATGGAACCCCGCTCAACTCAGAGCGACCCCCTCCACCCGCCTCAACGCCCACCCCTCCACATGCCCCCATCGTACAGGTGGTTGCCATCAACGGCCTGGCCGTGTACGAGGTGGCGTACGAGTACGTGATCGCCGACCCCTGGGTCAGCGGGGCGGTGCTGTTTGCCCTTGTGGTGCTCTACCTCACACTCATCGGCTACATGGTGGTGGGACCGCAGGTGGGGGACAGGAGGGGGAAAGAAGGGGGGGAGGGGCGGGGCGTGTTTTTTTGCAGGAACGCGTGCATGCGTGGGGTGGGGGCCTGTGGGTGCCTGATGGTGGGTCGCAGTTGAGGAGCTGAGGAGGCGGGAGAAGGGAAGGCAGTGGGGCCAGCCTGCGCCTGCGTCGCCATAGGGCTTGCGCGGTGGTCGACTGCACGCGTACGGTTCTTGGTCGTCGCCCTCACCCCGTTCTTTTCCTTCCCCACTATGGGCATGCATGCAGCGCTTTCCTTGCTCCCAGTCTGCTCCCAGTGAAGTACCCTGACCACACCTGCCTCCCCCCCTCTTGGTCACCCCCGCAGTCCCAGCTGGCCGAGTGGATCACGGGCCGTCGGGAGGCCAAGGGCATCCCAGTGGATCCCTCGGGGACCCTGCAGCGGGGGGCGCTGCGCGTGGGCCGCCCGTCGGACGCGGAATCCGCGGCCCCGCTGCTGGGGCCACGTGGTACGGCAGGCGCCGTACCGGACGGGCTGGATTCGGATTCGGCGGACGCGCTGGGCCTGGGCTCGGAGGAGGGCGGGCGCATCTGCCGGTGCTGCCCCAGCTGCCGGTGCTGGCGGGCGGCGGTTGAGGCTGTTGAGGAGGAGGACGCGGAGGAGGCCAAGCGTCGCGCGGGGAAGCTGGCGGCAGCTGCTGGCCGCGTGTTCGTCGTGGGCGCGGGGAACGGTGCCGGGGCTGGGCGGTGCCAGTGCACGCCTAGCCTGGGTAACGGCGGCGGCGCGTTCGGCGGCGTGCGGGAAGGGGAGACGGAGGGGGTTGTCGTGGACGTGATTACGTCGGCCAAGCTAGCACCCGCGCCGCAAACGGGGAGCGACGACAAGTCGCTGCTGCGGCACTGCAGCGGCTGCGCTGGCGGGCCGGAGGAGAAGGCGCAGGCGGCGGCGGAGGAGGCGGACGGGTCCGCGCAGCTGTGCGAGAGCTGCCGCTGCCGCACCGCCAAGGACCCCGCGGCGTCGGTGGCGGCGGCGGGCAGTGAGCGGCGCAGCAGACGGGGGCGGCGGAACCGGGCCTCCGCTGCGCAAGCCGGTGCGAGCGGCAGCGAGGGCGGCTTGGATGAGCCGCTCCTGGGAGGTTCGGAGTCGGAGAGTGATGGAGTCGAGGAGGAGAAGCGGCGGCAGGAGTGATGCTCCTCGGCCCGTGTGTTGACGGGGCGAGCTGTGAACGCGCGCCACCTCGCCACTGCGCCTCCCGTGGCGGCACTGGTGGCGAGCAGCCAGAGAGGAGAGCCGCAAGCGCAGGAGCGTAGCGGTGTGCGCATGACCTTTCATGGGTGTTCAGGGCTGCTCGTGTAAGCGGTGTGTGAGCGGCTGTCTGTTGTGGGGGTGGGGTCCCGGCAGCAGTGACGATTGACTGGGTTGGATCGGACACAGGGCAGGGTCATGGCCATGCCGATGGCCAGGCAAGTTATGGAGTCAAGAATCAACGTGCGATGGGTTCACCATGGGTTGACCTGTGTGGTACGGGCACTGGTACAGCAGGGGGGCCATACAGTCGCCAAATGGTTGGGGCACCTAGCATTGGGGCCTGGGCCAAACGCAAAGCACGCTACGGATGCCGCACGCAAAGCACGTTGGTATATGGCACGCACGGTTCGGTGGACGAGTCCGATTCATGCTGGGGGTTCGTACAGGGCATCAGGCCAGGCAGGTTTTAGGTTTTAGGCGCACGGAGACCTTGTGTTACGTGGACTTCTCGGGTTGCAGTAGCGGCAATTTTAAGATTACAACGCGCATTTAGCGCAAGTTTTGGACGGGCTTTGTCCCGCATCGTAGGGGAAGGGGGAAGTTCACTTCCCTGGCTACCGGTAGTTCGGTTCGGTTGCGGCTGGGTGTGATGTTTGAACTTGCTTAGCACTTTGTAGCCCTGGTTGGGAGGGGTGTAGTTGGCTGGCGTCTACATGTCGGTCCTGCTACATGGCGCTTAGGGGGTCTAACGCCCCGTGGCAGAGCGCGTAGAGGCAGGATGCGGGGGCGGTGGTCGGGGGCAGTGGTCGGGTGAGAGGTGCTGTGAGTTCTCTACACATCCGGGTTGGCACCAAGGCCCCGCCGTGCAGAGCAGCGGATTACCTTGCTTAGGATGACGACGTGTTGCGCGACATGCACCTCAGATGGATCAAAGCGGGGCAGCCATGGGAGCCAACGGGGAAGGATGGTGGGAAGGAATTTAAGGCCGGGAACTAACTCGAGGGGCGAGGTCTTCCTCTCGGACTGCGGGTACGGCAATGCAAGGCAAGGACTGTAAGTACGTACGGTAACGCACCTTCGCACACCAGCCTGCAACCTTGCATTGGGATGCGTCGTCCCTGGACGTACGGTATGCGTCGCCCCCGCCCGACAATGCCTTGCCTGCAGCGCCTTGTACGACAGTGTCGTACGCTGCACAGAGGGCGTGTGCCTGTTCGTTCAGGTGCAGCCGAGACGGCTAAACCGTAGCCAGCAGAGGGCAGACCTGCCCCAGAGTGGCCGGGATGGGGCGTGAGCAGGCCCCCGACCTGGGCTGTGCTGCAGGCCGACAGGGCACGGTCGCGGCCCAAGCATCCCGGTGGTGGAGCAGGGGCTGTGCCTCGCGAATCAGTAGCTGCGCACAGCCGTCATCACCCCCCAGCCGCGTCCCTGCTCTTGCGGTCGTGTTCAACCTCCACCAAGACCACCATTGTGCACTGCGCTGCATTGTGCTTTGCTTCAACCCCTCCGCCTCGCCCTCGGCCTCCGGTCGCCGCACCACACGCATAGGGGTATGCTCTAGGCGGCTTGCAGCAGGCCCCCACGGGGAGTGCCGGGCCGCCGTCACAGGGCCTACAAGCGGAGGGTGAAGGGGACGGCATGGGACTGATGAGAGGGGTAGGGGTAGGGGTAGGGGTAGGGGGAGGGGGGGAGGGTATGACGGAGAGTTTCGAGCAGAATGCAATGATCGACAGCGCGAGGGCGCGCACAGCTCCTGGAGGAGGCCAGAGTGCAGCCCCACACGCACTGAGGCGTGCTCTACCGGTAGACTGCTCGCAACAGGGCCCCGGGGAAGGCGCGGACACGCAAGTCCAGGGGCGGGGGCGGGGGCGAGGCGAGAACATGGGAGGGCGAGGCAAGGGTGCACGCCGCAGCGCTCTTGCCACGGGCGCGGCCTCCCTCTTTTGAAGGAATCAAGCCCTGACTGCTGCGCAGTAGTTTGAGCGGAACTAGGCCCAGCCCGGCCCAGCCCGCCCAGGCCCAGCCCGCCCAGGCCCAGCCCTTCGTCAAGCGCCCGGTCCATCACACAATACATTGCATTGCATTGCATCGCATCGCACTCAAGAGACTTCGCGCCCTCGTGCAAGGACTCGCGTTCGCACTTTCATGCCGTGGCTCCCGCAGGTGTGTGGCCCCTTCCACCCCTGCTGCGGTCTGCATCTAAGCGGATTGGACTTCTCCCCCGGCAAATGCCCCTTCTCCCCCGGCAAATGCCCCTTCTCCCCCTGTGGGTGCACTCAGGTCCTGCGGATCCTCCAGGGTGACATCAACCCCGTTGCAGCGCTGCTGCAGTGGGTGAAGGGCATCGTGTGCACAGCCAGGAAGCCCGGGTGGCAGGAGAAGGTGAGTGCGCTCTTGGCCCCGCTGCAACGAAGCCCGCCGACACATGGTAATCCCATCTCAGCCTTGCCCCGAGCCGTCTTGCCGGTGGCGCCGTCCGCAACCTCTTGCAATGCAATTTCCGCTGCACCGTCTGTTTCCTGCTCGCACCTGTGCCTGACCCCTCCAACGCCCCAGGCCGCGTACATTGTGCTCCTAATGGCCGTGGTGATTGCGGCCATGTTGCTGATCTGAGGCAGAAATGGGGGGCCCGATGCTTTCTATCCTTGATATCAAGGGGTGGTCAATAGGCAGAGTCCTATTGGAGCTGTCCTGAGGCAGAAATACGGGCTTATTGTCGGCGCAGAGCGTTACGCACCCTCCAGAAGATAGAAAGAGTAGATGTCCGTCTCCAATCCGCTACTGCCCACACGCCACCCGCTACATCTCTCCCTCCGCCGCCGCTGCCATTTGTTTGGGCCCTCAGCCCGGGTCCACGGCCGTAGAGTTTGAGGCTATAGCAGCGGAGCAGTTAGAGTGCCTGGTCTAGACTGGGGGCCCGATACTGTCTGGTCGATCTCAGCCAGTGCAGGGTCGATAACTTTCCCTGCTCTTAATCACAAGCGATAGGGATAAGGAAGCTAAAGCTTGTGGCATCGCGGGCTAGGCGTCAATCGCATGTTCTTGCGTGACATATGTGTTGCACGCACGCTGTAACAAGAGGTTTAGTGCACTGGTTGATGCCTAGGCAGGAATCCTACCGTTACACACGCACGGACACCGACACGGGGTAATCCCAGAGGGCCTCGCCCCCCGGCTGGCTGGTTCGAAGAAAAAATGGACATTTTGCGTAAACACCGATGTATTGGGTGTTGGCACAGAAGCCGCCCGCCCAGGGCCAGGGACAGAGGGAAACGGGTCCCCTTGCCCTGCTTTCCCTGCATGCTGACACCGCCCCTCCCACCTGCTCGCAGTGTGCGGGAGCACCTGTACGTGCACGCCATCTGCTGGGCGGACGAGAAAATCGATGTACTGCGGACTGAACATTCAATCTGGTGGGTCGGTGGGTCAGTCGGAGGTGCCTGCACCCAGCTTGCTAATGCGCAAGGTTGTGCAAAGCGCAAGGCGTGGTGCTCAGTGGCTACAACAGGGCTTCAGGAGCTGGTTAGGTAGTAACTGACAGGCGGGGTCCGGGCCCAGAAGAATCGTGGGCAAGCCCTTCTCGAGAGTGCTGTCCGAGCCTGCCGAACCGCCTGCCGAACCGCCTGCCGGTACTCAACCCCAAGCGATAGAACAAGTCAAGGGCTGGCTACACGAAGACACTGTGACAAACACTGACACCCAGACCGCGTTTTGGCACGACCCACATTAGCTGAACGGGCAGCACAACATGGTGCGCGGCGTGCAGGTTACCTCCAGAGCCCTGCAGAGCCCTCCAGAGCCCTGCAGAGCCCTGCAGAGCCCTGCAGAGCCCTTCAGAGCCCTTCAGAGCCATCCAGAGCCTTTCAGAGCCCTTCAGAGCCCTTCAGAGCCCTTCAGAGCCCTCCAGAGCCCTTCAGAGCCCTTCAGAGCCCTCCAGAGCCCTGCAGAGCCCTCCAGAGCCCTGCAGAGCCCTGCAGAGCCCTGCAGAGCCCTCCAGAGCCCTGCAGAGCCCTCCAGAGCCCTGCAGAGCCCTGCAGAGCCCTGCAGAGCCCTCCAGAGCCCTTCAGAGCCCTTCAGAGCCCTCCAGAGCCCTTCAGAGCCCTTCAGAGCCCTTCAGAGCCTTTCAGAGCCCTTCAGAGCCCTTCAGAGCCCTCCAGAGCCCTCCAGAGCCTTTCAGAGCCTTTCAGAGCCTTTCAGAGCCTTTCAGAGCCCTTCAGAGCCTTTCAGAGCCTTTCAGAGCCCTTCAAAGCCCTCCAGAGCCCTTCAGAGCTCTACAGGCTCCAGCGGAGCCTTCAAGGGATTCCAGGAATGCCACACCACAGCAGGAAAGCGCTAACAAGAGCGCACCCCAATCGGGGTGGAAAACGGGCTGAGAACAGCACGGGCGCACCCGGATGCGTCAGCCCCCTCCATATCCCTCGGTTCTGGTCTGGGACCCGTCCTCCTCGGCGCCGCACTCTGCGGGGCACTCCTCCTCCGGGCTCTGGTTCAACCCATAGACCTAGTTTGTCGGGGCGCTTTCATCCCGCGGACCAGACATGGCTGGCCGGACATAGTTCAGCACCCGTCCAAGTCCAAATCAGCCAACTTCCTTCGCTACACGCCACCGCCGCCGCCCATTGGGCCGGCGTTGCCGCCCCCGCCAGCAGCCGCTCCGGCGTTGGCGTTGCCGCGTTGCAGCGCAGCGGGGCGGTCGCCGTGGACCACGCCGCGGTAGGTGATATAGCAGATGTTTAGCACAGAATTGGCGTCGCGGTGGGAGTTTTGGGGGCGAGGGACAACGGGAAATGGCGTTTTTGGGGGCCACGACACTCACGTCACGTCACGTCACGGGCATGTCACCTGGGCAGCATGGGGGAGGGGGGGCCTTGGCGATGGGGGCCTTGGCGATGGGGGCCTTGGCGATGGGGGCCTTGGCGATGGGGGCCTTGGCGATGGGGGCCTTGGCGATGGGGGCGAAGAAGAAAGCAAGCCCAGAAAGCAAGATGGGGGCGAATGAGGGAGCATGGCGGTTGGCGGAAGGAAAGGGGTGGTCGTGGTCGGTCGAAGTGTTGTTGTAATCCCCTGGCTACAGGGCAAGCAACCCCAGGGCAAGCAACCCCACGTCACGTCACGGTCACGTGTCCCAATCTGAGTCCCAGTCTGAGTGTCGGCAGGATGTGGTGGCTGGGGCGCGTACGCAGTGTAAAAGAGACAGCCTTTCCAATCGCTACTTGTCGCTGGTTCCACTCAATGGGCTACGCCGGCCCTGGTCCCATCGACCCTGCCAACCGCCTCGCCTCCGCCACCGCCCACCCCCGCCACCGCACGCGGGCACCCCTCTGCTGTCACTCATGTCACCCTCAGCCAGCGCCTCAGCCGCCACAGCCGCTTCAGCCACGGCCCACCCCCGCCGCCCTCTCTGCTGTCACTCATGTCACCCTCAGCCAGCGCCGCACAGCCGCCTCAGCCAGCCTCAGTGGACCTGGCTCTGGCCCCCCTTGTCCTCGTCAGTACCCGCGAAAAGGAGGGCCCAACCAACAAGACCAAAGGCTCCCAGCAGCGGTACTGAACCGAGGCCCATCCAATGGCGAGCCCCCGCTGCTCCGCCGCCTTCTTCAGGGCCTCGAGAACAGCCGGAGTCACCACCCCCAGCTGGGTCTGGGGCTCGGGCCGCCGGAAAAGCTGCACATTGGCGTTGCGGGGGTGCCCGCTATAGTTCTTTGTCGGCACCGTCAAGCGCCCGACGCGAGCGAAAGCAAGCTGCATGGTGTTCTTTACGCGACGTGCGTTTGTATGGACGAGCGCTCACACGCCGCAGCCCCCAGCCCCCACGACGCGAGCCCAGAAAGAGGTCAAGCCCCAGCCCATGCCCGCCCAGCAGGAGGTTCCCTAACAGACGGGAGAGCTGGCCCCTCACCGTCAGGCCCCCAGGCGGAGGGGCTGCTCCCGTTCCTAGCCTGGGGAGCCACTACCCCCCCCCCCCCCCCAAGCGTACCCGAGCCAGGCCAGGCGTGGGCCAGATCATCGCTGGAGACAACGTCACCCTGAAGTACCTGTGCTACAGGTGCTTCTTCGACGTGTGAGAGGCGGGCGGGGCAGGGGCAGGGAGTACGGGGGGCCTGAGAGGACGGGGCGCGGGGAAGGGGCTAAGATAAAGAGGCACGTTGCGTCAGACGGCAGCTGGGGGGTGGGTTGGACGCACACTGACTCAAGGGCCCAGGCCGCATGCAAGGCAGTGAGAACCGCCGGTTCAGAGGGTTACCGCTTAGATGGCTGGCTTCGCTGGCAGGGCATGGGGCGCGCGGGGCATGGGGCACGGCCAGCTGACTGGCGAGGCAGGGGGTTGACACGCTGGAAGGCTGGATGGAAAGTAATGCTGCGCCCGTGTCCTTCTCCTCGCCACCCTTGCGCCCTCGAGTCTCCTGCAAGCCCGGCTTCCCCCCGCAGCCTGGGCCCCACCCGCTCCCAGACAGAACCCGCAGCGGCCCCACCCCCACCTGGCCTGCGGCGGCGGGGCCCGGGCCTGGCCCTGGCGGCGGCACGTGCAGCAGCGCCAGCGCGCCCAGCACTGGGGACTCGGCAGGCCTGCCACCGCCCCCGCCTGCTGGTTGAAGGCCCAGCAGCGCCGCTCCCGCAGTCGGGCGGGTCCGTCGCCGGGCGGGTCCGTCGCCGGGTCCGCCATTGCCTCCAGCTGGTCTGCGCACGCCTCCGAGCAGGACTCGTCCGAATCCGCGCCCATCCTCCCGACGATGTAGTCCTCCGCCTCCGCCGACCATTCGCTGTCCAGGTCCTCCTCCTCGCCGGAGCCCCAGTCTACGTCCATGGCCTCCATCGCCGAGCTCGCGGCGCGAGGCCAGCGCAAAGCCCTACAAAAGGGCGATGGGCGACGCCGGCCAGCGGGCCTTTGCCCTCAAGCTCGCTGGCGCTACAAACCCAAGCTATCTGGCCAGCTGAAAATACGCTAGCGGGCGGTCGGGGGCTACCCAGGCGAGCATCTCGAGTTCATCGCGCTGCGGTCGCTGTTTGCGGTGCGGTCCAGCTCGGCGGGGCTTGCTTGACCACTAGAACCGACTGGCGGTGACCTCAGTGGGGACTGTGCACCATGGACGGCCTTGCGCGGCGGAACTTCCATTTCCGTGAATTCGCGGAGTTGTAGCATGGGCGCGACTGTCTCAGCCCTTCCCAACCTCTGTGCGCCTCTTCCTTCTCTTACCACGCGAATACTGTAGCGTAACATCTGGGCTGCACGCCTCTCGGCTCCGTCCCTGCGCACAAATGGATCCGGCACGAGAGCAGATGCGCACAGCGCTGGTAGCCTACGGGGCTGAGCTCGAGCTGTTTGAGGAGGACCTGGACCTGGACCTGCTTTGGCGGAGCCGATATCGCACCGTGGGCGGCCTGCGCCATGCCACGCGCGAGGGTCTCAAAGCAGCTCGGCTTGAGCCTGGCCTCATCGACCACATCATGGCGCTGCAAGGTGCGGCAGGCGGGCGCGCAGGAGCTGGAGGCGTAGCTGTACAGGATGATATGCAGGATGGCACACATGGCAGGTGGCACATTCAACATGCATCGTGGCTCTGCAAGGTGCAACTCCCTGTACCCCCCCGGGGTTAGGCAGGCCTCGCTCTAACGTTACGGCCGCGGTACCCCTCCCCCCCCCCGCGCTCCCTGCATGCCAGGGACTGCGGGCGCGGCGGCTGGCCAGGGCGTGGGCACCTCGGGAGCCGGTGAGCTTAGCATGAGGGCGGATTGCTACCCCTGACGCGCGCACAGTGCTGGGCCTGGTGACGGCAGAAGTTATGCTTGGCACGGTTGAGCCACTCTTTGACGCATTTGAACGCATGGTTTGCCTTCGCTTTGGGCCCCTCCCCTGCCGCACCTCGCCGGTTTGCACCCCTCCACACACATGCATACGGCACGCCTGCACGCCGGCGCCCTCACGGCGCCCCGCTCTCGCGCCTTCTCGCCCTGCTTCGCCCTTCTGCCCTGCCTGCCACGTCGCCCGGGCTCTGGGTCCTGGCGTTGCCGCTAGCTCTGACACATGTCGGCCAGCACTGATGTTTCTATTCTTGCACGCGCCAGCCCTGCTTCTGCTTCATCGGCCACTTCGTTTACGCATTGCTCGCCTTTCTGCGCCCGCCCCGCATGCTCCTCCTCCGCGGCGCCGCTCTTCTCTTATGGTCTTAGGTGCGCACTAGCGGGGGGCCGGCTTCGCGAGTGTGCCTGGTTGCAGCGTCTGTTTGTTCGCCGGCGCGCCGCAAGCAGCAGCCAGTAAACTACGCTAGCATTCAGCGACCTGCTCAGAGCAGGCCCAGTACTTGTAGTGGTAGTTGGCACTAGGCATGCTTTCCGGCCTTTAACGAGCCGGTCAACCTGGTCATAGCGCTGGGTGCCAGGGATGTGTTGCGCAGACACGCTCTCTCAACTCCCCGACACCCCCGACGCTGGGGCCGGCTGACTAGGGCGGGGTATGCACGTCTGTCTCTGCGCTGCGGCGTGCGGGGGCAACTGTGCTGCTAGCTGGGCAGTTCTGCAACTGCCAAAGCCAGGGATCTCACTACACAAGGCCCCCTGCTTTCCACCTGCTTTCCCCCGGCCGCTCGCACGTTGTAGGCGCGGCGGCTGGCCTGGGCAAGGAGAGCGCAACAGGAGCCGGTGAGGTTCGGGGTGAGGTCCCGGACGCGGATGGGTGAAAATCCATAGTTTGGGGTGCTGGGAGCTGTGACAGGCGACAAGGGGCAGCCAACAATCGCCCCAGGGAGCTCTCTTGGACCGCGCGACAGCTTTTATGGGCCCTGGGGTGCGGGCGTGGTGTGGGCACGGCGGGGGCCGGCGGCGCTCCGATGCGGACAAGTTCTGCCTTGGCTACGTTCAGGCGCTGTCCAGAGGCGGCGGCAAAGGTCTCCATGGTAGCCAGGAGCTCGTGGCTCGTGGTCATGCGGATGTTGCCGATGAGGAAGCCCAGTTCCAGGCGTTTGAGGAAGGATAGCAGGGCTTGCGCTGGGGCCAGGTACAGCAGCGGCGCAAACGGGCAGCCCTGCCGCACGCCGGCGGTGATGTCCGTGTGGCCCGACAGGCGCCCATTGACTAGTGCCCGGGCCTTGGTCCCCGCGTGGAGCAAACGGACCCACCGCATAAAGCCGTCGCCCACACTTAGCGCCTCGGCTCTGGGTGCAACGTAAATACCCCGTAAGTACCCACTCGTTCCGCTGCTTAGGTTTGCCTTCGGGCTGCAGCAACTACGCTCGAGCGAGCACTCTAGACAAGCCCCCGCCAGCTGGCAGCATGGCCTCAGCAGGCCATCCATGAAAAGACCACAGGAGACGAACAGGTGGACCTGCTCATGTCAGACCGCTTGCTTTTCGTCCTCAACGAAACGGACCCGGCGGACTTCCTGCTAGCGTTTGTGAGGCGGTCAAAGGCCCAGCAACAAGGTCAGGCCCTGATCTTGCGGCCATTTTGCATCGTGGCGGCCCTGTTTGGCCCGCACGTGCACACGCTTCTCCTCTTGCTTTGAGCAACCCGTTGGGACAAGCGCGGCGGGCCAGTCTGTGCACCCGTTAAACTGGTACCACTGGTCCTGGTCGACAGTCTCACCACGATCCCCACTTCCCCCGGCCGCTCTGTCACGCAGCCGCGGCGGCTGCTCTGGGCGTGGGGAGCGTGGCAGGAGCCGGTGAGTCGTCATTAGCTTTGAGCGGGTAGGGGGAATCCAGCGCCTCAAGTCGGCCTCCGTGGCGTGGGTGGGGGAGACCTGGCGCCCGGTCCACCCTCTCCAACCTGACCAACCGGAGCGTGCGCTGTCGCCGGGGGCGAGGGGGGGGGGGCGCGCCAGCCCGGATTTGCGCAAAAGGCCACTTTGTGCGCAGAGCAAAGGCCCAAGGTGCGTTGTGTCGCAGACGGGCCAGGTCCGTGCACCCGTGAAATGGGGAAGATGGGCGAAGCGGCCTGTGGGAGATCTACGTTGGCCACGCTCCAGCACTCCGGAGGGGCCCTGTGCGTGGTGGGACTCGGGAGAACGCAGCCCTGGGAATTGCTTCGGGACCAGCATGCCCTCACCCGCATGTTCTCCCCGCCGGGCGCTCCCACCTCGTGCCGGCGCGGCGGCTGGCCTTGACGTGGGGAGTGCGGCAGGCGCCCGTAAGGTTGTGTCGGTAACACTTGTGGTGACAGGAGAGAGCGGCAGAGTTGGATGGCAGCCGCGTGCGTGCGGAAAGTCTCCCTCTGCCGCTGTGGGCACAGCAACACGTACAACACGCCCCCGCTCAGAGGGTAGGCGCTGATTGGACAGTGGCGGAGCAGCTTGTCTGGGACTGGGGTGGGTTTGGATGCGGGCTTTAGTTGAGGATGGCTGAGGCTTGCTGCGGGGGCCCGTGTTGCGCGATCATGCGCCCTCCATCCCATCCTGTGCCCCGGCGGAGATGGCTGCGGAGGTTCAGATGGCTCACGCGCTTTCTGCGACCACCACCCGCGACCCATACATACACCTGCGAACGGTGCTGATGCGTGCAGCCGTGCGCCCGTGCTGACCTGTGATCCTCTCCCCACGCCACCGTGCCGCGCTCGCCGCCCCGCAGGCAGCGCGACGGCATTCTGCACTCCTGCGGCGCTCGCCTGCGTCAGCCGACTGACGTGGCAGGGCGCAACCGTAGGAACCGCCGTCCGTGTCGCAATCATGGCTGACTGTGAGGGCGACCTGGTTCTGGCGTCCCGGCACTGCATCGAGGAACAGGGCGCCTGCCTGCCCGACCTGTCGGCCTTCGGAGGGCCGCTGCAGTTTCTGGCGGCGCGGCCCGACCTGGACGTTGCCGTGTTCCGGGGCCCGCGCGGGCCCGGCTTCCGGCTGCAGCAGCTGCCCCTGCAGCAGGGCGCGGCGCTGGGCATGCTGTCGTTTCCTCTAGCGGTGGATGCGGAACTAACCGCCGCCGCCGCCGGCCTGCCGGGCGGGGCCGCGTCTGCAGCAACCGCCGCAGCCGACCCGCCGGTGGTGGACGCAGGCTTTGTTTCCAAGGTCAGCGCCACCGGAATCCTTGGCGTCGCATCCATGACCACAGGTGCGCATCAGTTGCTAGGTCTAGATGGGAGGCTGTTGTGGTCCTGAGGCAGCCAGACCCCCCTTGCTATCCGATCCGCTGCCACTCTCAGCATACCGTGCCCTCGCCCTGCCTTGCCCAGGCATGCCGAACAGCTCGGGTGGTGCGATGCTCAGCGACGGCACCACGCTGGCTGGGATCTTCACCAGCATCGTGTGGCACCTGGAAGAAATCCCCGACAGCAGCCATGCCGGCTCCGGTGGTAGCGGCAGCGGCAGCGGCGGAAGCAGCAGCGGTCGAAGCAGCAGCAGCGGCGGCAGCGGCAGCGTGTCGGCAGCGATTGAGTTGAACCCCAACGCCATGTGGACGCCGCCTGCTGACACCGCGCCGGACGCAGTGGCTGCTGTAGGTGGAGACCCCGCCCAGGCAGCGGAGCTCAGCCGGCTCAACATTGGGCACAAGAACAGCGCCTCCATCTTCACTACGGCATCCGCGCTATGGCAGCTGCTTCAGGGTGCAGAGCTTGTCCCACTCGAGCCGGTGCAGCAGGCGGCTGAGAAAGAGGCCCGCCGCCGCTTCTGCCTCAAGCGCGCCCGAGGCTGAGCGGCTTCACGCAGCCATCGTCCCGGACGCGCGGGGCCTGGCCCAGCCGTCTCCAGCTCAGGTCCAGCCGCCACTGCCGGCCTAGCCACATGCGGTCCCGCCCTTTTCCGGCAACACTCAGCCGCGTGTGGCGCGTCCACTGGGCGGCGAGCCATGGGAAATGCTGTGGAGACTTGACCTTGGAGCGGTTATGCCACGCCCAGCACGGGTGCCGTGGGTACGGCGGCGCAGGCGCCGAGGCGTGCACACCACGCCAGCGCCGCCATCGGGGGGGGCCGCACGAGCGGGGCTCCGACCAGCGCCGCCGTGCGGGCAGCGGGCAGCTCCGAGGCGGGGGCAGCGGGCGAGGGAGGCGTTGGCGGGCACGCAGTGACGGCGGATAGGGCCCGGTGACTCGGGGACACGGTGACGGTGACAGCCTGGGGACTTACAGCACCCTGCCACCTGCGCGCCGCCAATGCGCCATCCCACCGACCCTCAATCGGAGTCCGAGCTGGACGCGCAAGGAGTCCTGGGCCGCGCCCCGGGGGGTCGCGGGCCTGGATGTGCCGCGACAGGGCTGGGACGCGGTTGGATTCTGGACGGCTCACTTGCTTGGAGCCGCTTGGCGCCGCTGTGTGTGATAAGTGTGTTCAAGGCTTGCCAACTATGGTACGATGGACAAAAGGCAGCTGGCTTGATTGATTGATGATGCAAGGGGGTTGGAGGGGGGGGTGTCGACGGGTTAGCGCCGGCACGCGTGTGTGTGTTTTACACCTTTAGTCCCCTATCGAGCACGTACGATAGCCGAGGTTGCTCCTATTACGGGCGCGTTGTATGCGCCCAGCAGATTGAGGGTAAGCGCGGAAAGGTTGCGGGCAAGGCAAGGGGAGACCCAGGGGTGGTGGAGCCGCGCGCGTGTGGATGTTTGTGGCGTGGCTTAGCCCAATAGGTGTGTCCGTCTATCATGCAAAGTGCAAGAGGCCTAAGGCATAAGCGGTGGTGTTGTGCGCTGCTGGGAGAACCGCGGGAGAGGCGGAGAAGTTGTGTAGTAGGACACAGCCTCCAGGCTTACCTCGGAGAGGCCCTTCGGGGGTAGGGCGGCCGGCAGCCGCGCGTTAATCACCGGGGAGGTGCGTCCGACTAGTGCTATTGGGTTGCTCATAAGGGATCAGTACTGGCTGGTGAGGGGCTTGAACCCTCCTGCAGAGTGTCGCTCTACAGTGGCCTTGACAACCAACGCTGAGTGGCATTTAAGGGTCTGCCAACCCGTACCCAATGCACAGATCTCATCACCTCGTGCCCAGCTCCCACCCTAGCTCCTCGCTAGCGGTTCAGGGTCACTGTGCACTCGACCAGGCGTCTCACGCCTGTCAGCGTGCCACCTGGGTGTCTCCCGACCCCTTGGGCATCCCCATGTGGGCGCCTCCGCCCACAAGTTGAGGGGGGGATAACCACAACCTGACTTCAGCTGACATAGGCTCCTGCTCCTGAGCCCCCGCAGTCTCCACGTCTTCCCGCTAGCCCAGGCTTGCACTCCGCATGCCCAGCTATGCCACGGGGTCCCCCGTCACCCTCAGGGCATAAGCATGTCGTAGGGCTCTCAAGCCTCAAGGCCCTTCGGCTGCCATGACGTCATCGTCCGCCCCCACCGTGCCGTGGGCCTCACGGAGGGCGGAGCGTCGTGAACGGTCATACCCCGGACAGGTGAACACCTCTCTGACGTCTTGGTCTGAATAAGCGTGTAACTACTCTGTGTGAGACTTACGAGCCAGACCCCGGATCAGGTGGCCGGCCCCAGCCCCTGTGGCCCTTGGCACCTGCACGTTAGGTTCCCCTCTTGCCCCTCCCTCTTGGCTGGACAGCGCATGAGAGACCTAGCTGTGCAACTCAGCGAAGTTTTGCCAAGCGCCGCGGAACATACTGTATACTGTACTCACAACAAAGCTGCCAGCCCTAAAGAATAGCCCACATTACTGGACTAGCCTGGACTGCCTCAGCCAAAAAATTCGGCGCCCTGCCCAAGCCCTGGCGTCGTGCCGTCTTGCCCCAGGGCGACGTGCATGCCTGGGAGAAGGCGTGGGGCGGCGGCGGGGTGCGGTGCGTGTTGTGTGCGTGTGCGGGGGGGCATGCGTGTGTGTGTGTGCCGTCTGACCTGGGCTTGTGCCCTTGAGCCCTTGCAGACTTCAGGTCTAACAAAGGGGTTGGGGATCAGGAGAGGCGAGGGAGGGTGGGTGGGTGGGTGAGGCATTCTGGGATGGGGAGAGGGGGGTGCTGGGGAGCGGGTGCTGCTCTGGGGTAGCGGGAAGGGGGCAACAGGGGAGAGGGGAACGGCGGGTGGCCAGGCACTGGGCGAGGGGTTGAAATAGATGAGGTGGCGCTGGGACCCAGGCAGCTCCCCTCTCCCAGCTGATGGGGGGTGGCCAGACAGCGTCGGCCCTTGCCACCTGCCCCCAACGTACAGCACCTCATCTCTCTACCCCCCTCCCCCTCAGGGCGGCCTGTCCAACGGGGAGGACATGGTCATCCGTGTCGCCTTCAAGCCCACCTCCACCGACTGGCGCCCATGTCGCAGGACGAGTGAGGGTCAGTGGCGGGCACGGGGACGAGCAGGCAGGCCGTGTGGCGCCGCAAGCGGAAGAGTGCGAAGCAGCAGCGGAAGATTGAACAGGCGGAGGCTGGCTGTAAGGCATGAGTTTGTCCCGCGTTTCCGCCACGTTTGTCGCGCGTTTCGGCTGAATTTGTCGCCAATGGCTCCGGAGTTGGTTCCGCAATCAGCCCTCGCCTCGCTATCGCCGCCTCAGCCCCCCCCAGCTACTAGCGCTAGTCGTATGCACACTCCTTTCTCCTCGCCAACCGCATCAGCAGCTCCATGTCGCACAGCTTCCGAACCACCAACCGCGCGCCAAGCGCAGCACGGCAAGCCAGGCACGGCAAAATGGGCGCGGGAGGCATAGTCGGTTAATTAACCAACACAGTACGGATGAAAACGGATGGATAACTTATTTTTCGCTGCGATTCGGCGGTTGGTGCAACCGGCAACGGAAGTAAGCGCTCCTCCCTGTGTGTTGCGCCAGTGCGCGTCGAATGGTGGGGGAACTGAAGGGGCAAAGTGATGCGGTTGCATGTTACAGTGTTGCTCTGTTGGGACAGCACAAGGTATACACCTACGTTGCCTATGTTGCCATGTCCTTAAAGGATCGCCTGTGTGTGGTCTGACCACCCCATCTCAACGTTCTTGCCCCTCACTTGAATGCCTTGACGCCCCGCATGCTTTGCCCATGCGACCCACACTTCGACGCATGTTGTAATGACCTGACATCCAGCACTGAGTAAAGACAAGTGCGTTCGTGCTGCACTACCGTAAACGTATGTTCCCTCTGCATCACTAACAACACTGTGCTCCGCTTGAATCCCCTTTCCTAGCCATTCATCAACAGCCTCGAGCAACAGCGTTAGGACGCGGAAGCCCGCTCCGCCGCTTCCACAGCCCACAAACGAAATGCAGAGTCAGCAGCCGCGGACGCGCGGCGCCCATGCAAGCCAGATGCCAGAAACAGCCAGGAGCTCACAGCATCGAATGCGGCACGCCGCTTTAGGACCCTGGCGAGTGTCCCTCCTGCGCGAGTCTCTGAATTGCGGTAATCCCCTTGGGCCCCACCCCCGCGTCCCAGGCCGTCATGTAGCCAACCAAAGCCGCGGGCCCCCTCGCTCCGCCCCGGGTCCCAACAAAAGAAACGAACCTCTCCCACCGGCCCACGCCACTACGTTACCCCGTGACCTTCTGGCTCGAGTCTCAGCATAATGGACAGCGCGTCGAGCCCCCCGACACCAGCCTACTGCCGCAGCAACACCGGCCCTTTCCGGCCCGTGAAGCATCTCCGACAGCAAGAGCAAAGTGACGGGTGCTGACGGCCTGTGCTCCACATGTACCAATACACGCCCGCGCCAGCGCTTATGCTTGAACCTACAACTCCCTTCACCACTTCCTTCCAAACAAAACACTCGTGACAGCCCGTGTGCAGCCAACCAAATGCGCTTCATGTCCTCACCGCAACACACCGAGGACCAACGGCCCCTTTATACGTCCGCGGGGTGCCCGAACCGGGGTCCCGGTAACGAATGCTCATGCCTCTCAATCCCATGCAAAACGGGCTCGCAACGTGCTTTCCCCCCGCCTCAGCCGACGCGGCCAAGCTCCTCCGGCCCTCCTCCTTCTCCTCCTCCTGTCCCATGCCCCTGTACCTTGCTTCTGTACCTCAGCAACGCGATGCCGCCAACCTGTCGCCAGCTGTGTCGGTCCACGCCACAGCCCATGCCCGGCCACAGCCCATGCCCGGCCACAGCCGCCTCTCCGCTGCCTCCACGCCGCATCAACGCCCCCGGCTCCCCACCTTGACCGCCAGCCCTGCTCAGACCCAGGCGCCGCGGGATGCCCTGAACGGCCTGCGCCATGGAGCGCTGTCTTGCGGCCAGGTGCCGGGCCATAAATGCGGCCACTAGCGGCTTCACATCACGCGTGTGTTGTAGGAGCGGCAGTGCGGGCAGGAGTGGTAGACGAAGTGGAAGGGCGCAAAGCCCATCTTGCCGCAGTCGTTGCACAGCACCTGTGCGCGGACGGGGCCGGGGGCCAGGGCCGAGGGGCGGGAGGCATCATTGCGGTGCCAAGGGAGCATGCATGGACGAGGGGCCAGTTGCGAGAGCAACCGGGGCACGTGGTGCTGGTCGCAAGAGGAGTCGCGGGCGCAGCTGTCCGCCGTTGCAGCCGTGAAGCCCCGGCGACAGAGGAAAGAGAACCGTGTGCCAGTGTTCGCGTCCAAATTTGAACGTTATGTTTGCCCCTGGTCTGCAGCATCTATGCCCCCGCGCTCCCCACCCTGGGACCGCCCATTTGCTGCATGCGCCCCGCGTACTGGGCCCCACTTGAAGCCTGCCTCACAGCCTGCAATAGCCGGCCATCCCCTGACCTGGAGCCCGCACGCTGCCCACCCCGCCCACCTGCTGCATGCGCCCCGCGTACTCGGGCGGGAGGCGCTCCGATGCCAGGAGCGAGTCGAGCATCTGACAGGGGGAGGGAGGGGCGTGGTGTGTGGTGTTGGGGGGCGGGGGGTTTGTGGTGGCAGGTGGAATGGGTGATTGGAGGTGGGTGGAGGCATGAATGTCCGGTGTGTGAACGGCTGCTCGTGTGAGCCCAGGAAACGTAGGCGCGGCGAGTAGCCGACCGCTTTTAAGTGCCCGAAGCCCGACCCTCTAGTGCGTATGGAGGGACCACCAGGCATGCAATTGCCTCGCAACCTATCGCCATCTAGCCCCATGCCCACCACCAGGCGACCCGTCCCTGCCTGCTCCTGTCCGCACGCCTGTCCCTTCCCCACGCACCTGAAAGTAGACGCTCATGTCTCCCACGCTCTTGCAGCAGAGCGGGCAGGTGTAGTTGTAGCGCGTGTAGGTGAGGAAGCAGGTGGAATGCATGAAGTGCCCGCACGGCAGCTCCTGGGGAGGGGCACGTGGTAGGCAGGGGCCGGCGGCAGGTGCGGTGAGTAAGGATGATACGTCGGTGCCGTCTGTGGGCCCCGCCCGCCCCCATCCCACACCCCGATGCGTGACTTGGTCTCTCCGCCCTCACGATCCCCCAATCCCGTGATTCCCAGGGGGACAACCAGACCCGAATATATACGCACCTTGATGGGCTGGCTCGAGTCGAACAGCGCCTCGTGGCACACGGGGCAGTTGCCCTCGATGCACTTCTCGCGGCACTTGTGCGCCGAGAAGAGCGAGAGGGACATGCAGGCGTTGCAGTTCATGCAGTGGAAGAAGTCCACGCCCAGCCCGCGGCCGCGCCTTTGGGGGAAAGGGGTTCCGGCGGTAACGCTTGGATACGAGAGTTTGGAAAGCACACTGTACAGATATAGAGATGTGATTTAAGCTCGGTTTATGCCGAGAGGACGCATGCACGGGAGCTCTGTACGTCAGCACATTCAGGTAGCCTCAACCGGTGACCCCATGGCCTGTGGTGCGCCCCTGCTCGCACCTGCAGACGTTGCAGAAGGGGCAGTGGTAGATGTCCTTGCCCGGCTCGTCGTCGAAGAGGTGGCAGATGTTGCACACGTAGCGCGCCATGGCGCCGCTGCACGCGCGGCACGTGCCCGCCACGGGCTGCCGCTCGCCGCACAGCATGCACCGCATCTCGCTCACGGCGTATCGGTCCATGCGGTGGTCGCTGGCCTCGTCGTGGCACAGCCTGGGGGAGGGGGAGGGGGTGTGCAGGTTTAGGCCATGGCACGGCACGGCACGGCAGGGCAGGGCAGGGCAGGGCACACCGCAGGCTCAAGGGGCGTCGAGTTCGGGAGGTCGTGTCGTGTGCCCGTGTCGTGGGGTCGGTGAGGATCAGGAATTGAGAGTGTTGTGAGGGGGTCACCGGCATGTGTTGGTCGTCCTCTTTCTGCCTGGCCTCGCCTCGCCAAAACAACCCACCTGCACGTGAAGATCTTATCGCAGCAGGGCGCCACCAGCTGGCAGCGGCGCTGGTAGTGCTGGCAGCCCAGCACGCCCGCGGCCTCGTTGTGCCAGGTCTGTGGGTGTGGGGGCGGGTTTGGGGGGCAGGTTGGGTAGAGGCGAGGGTGAGCGTGTGGGTGAAGCAAAAGCAAGGTGGTAGAGTGAGGGACGGGGTGCAATCTCCTCATGTCAAGGCAGTAGCGGGCGCTGCCGGGGATGCGAGAGGCAGGGCGGAGGGGCATCCCTGACGCAGTGTGCTCCTAGCACCGCTGAGGATCGCGCCGAGGGCCCACCTGGGGGTGCGAGGGCGCTCGCATGTGCGTTGCCGCCGCCACAGCCCCCAGGGCGCTGAGCGCAGCGGGGGGCGAGGACACCGGGCCCAGCTCTGCGGAGGGGGCGAACGCGACAGGGGTTAAGAATGTGCGCTTGGGGCCCTCGTGCGGAGTGCAAAACACGCGCGGGAAATACAATCAACTGTCCACAACGAACTCACAAGCCAACCCCAGCCAGGGCCCCTTTACTGCCCTCCCCCCCAACTACCCCACCGCGCTCACCTCCGCACAGGCACGCCCGGCAGCCGCCGTCCGCGCCCGCTCCCTGCGAGCCCGGCCCGGCAGGCGCGCCGCCGCCCGCCCCGCTCCCTCCGCCCGCTCCAGCCCCCAGTCCGGAGCTTCCGCTCCCGGTCCCGTCCGCGGACATCATGCGCCGCTGCTGCGCCACGATGTACTTGGAGACCATGATGTTCTGCATCAGGTAGGCCTTGCGCTCCGGCTCCAGGGAGGAGTCGTTGGACACGCTGCAGGGAAGGAGACATAGGGACACCACAGTGGGCGGTTGGCAGACGGTTGTGTACGGTAGCCCGATTGGCCGCGTGTGCTGACCAGTGTTGACCTTGCGTCCTCCGCGCTTGACGGAGCCCCCCTCTCCGCTATGCCTCAAGCACCCCAGGCTTCCCCTCATCTCCCAAGCAGCCTTAGTCCCTCAATGCCTTGAATCCGCTGCAGGCTCCCCGCCTCACCGGTGGATGGCCGCCTCGAGCTGCTGCTGATTCATGCGGAAAATGTCCTCCCAGCCGGGCCGGAAGGAAGCCGCGTCAGCAACCGAAGACCCCGGGCCCGCGCCGCTGGGCCCGCCCGGGCCCGCTCCGGGCCCGCCTGGGCCTCCCGCCAGGTACTCCGCCACCTGCCGAAGCGGCTGCGGGTCGCTAACCGCCGCAGCCGCCCGCCCGCCCTCCGAGCGTGACGCGGCGGAGGGGGCGGAGGCGTGCCCTGGCGCGTGCCCGAAGGAGGGTCCGTGTGCGGGGCAGCGCCCGGCGGCGGAGCTGTGTGCGGCGGCGGCGGCCGGGGCGGGGCCGGGTCCCGGCGGGCCGCCGGCTACACCGCCAGCCTGGGGGTGGCAGCGTGAGGAGGGGAGGGGTGAGCCGGAAAGCAGCCCGAGGCTTGACTCCACAGCACGTGAACTGGGAGCCGCCCTCACTCACGGTTGCGTCCAACCGCGCCCGCACCGCCAACCCCCACCTGCACCGCCCCCGGCTACTGCACAGCAGTGCCCTCCACCGGTCGCCCTTCCACACACCACCACCATCTCCCTCCCACCGCAGCTGCACCGCCTCCAGCCACCCCCCATCCACCCCCTCCCCCTCCCTCCCTTTACCCCCCCCCCCCACCTGCACCGCCTCCAGCCACTGGTCGAACATGGTGTTGCGGGTGGCCTCGCGCAGGGAGTCCATCATGGCCTCCTTCTCCTCCTGGCTGAACGTCTCTGTGCGAGAGGAAGGAGTTCAGGGAGGAGGGGGGAGGGCGGTTGAGAGCAAGCGCATAGGCTCAATAACGGGCTGAGCAGGCTTCGGAAGGGCTTGCAGTGCGGCCCGCCGCCGACCCACATGGGGTAACCCCCCCAGACAGCCCTGACCCATATCAGCCCTCTCCTGCTTCCCGTCTCCTCCCACATTCCACACATTACGTCTACCGCCGACCCACATCGGCCCCAGCCGAACCCTTCCCTGCATCCCAGCACCTGTACCCGCGCCCACGCACTTGACACCCAGCGCAGCAGCGAGCTCTATCGAATGCGTCCGACCCACATGATCACCTTTCCCCCATCCGCGCTCCCAGCACGCCCACGCACCTGACACCCAGGGCAGCAGCGCCTGCAGCACCTGCGCCCCCGTGCGGCCGATGATGACGCCCACCAGGTACTGCTGCTCCGTGCGGGAGAAGTGCTCCGTGAACAGGGGCCACAGCTCCGACTCCTCGCTGTGGGGGTGGGCGGCATGCGGTTGCGGGGGTGAGGCCAGTGGGAACGGGCACCGCGCAGGGTGGGGAGCGCGGAGGGAGCAGGCCGTCGTGGCTCTGCCCCACCCGCTGCGACTGACTCCTTCGTCGTTCAGGGCAGGGCCCACACCTTGACGGCTACGGTACGCTCAGCCCCTTCCACACGGCTCCGCCCGGGCCCCACCTGCGGATGTGCGTCTCCAGGGACGCCCGGATGGCGGCGCACATGCGGCGCACCGACATGACCTGCCGCGACAGCGCCTGCTCCGCCTCGGGGCCCCCGTTCAGGTCCACGGAGCGGAGCGCGTCGATGACCTGGAGAGGAGGCAAGCAGGCAGGCAGGTAGGGGCGGTGATGATGGCGGGCTGGAAGGAGAGGACTGGTGGATGTGAAGGGCCGCTCGCATGAGGGTGTGTGAAGGGCTGCTCGCATGAGCCTGGGAGTCTCAGGCGCGGTAGTTAGCCGGCCGGCCTTAGATACGGAACCGCATGAGGGGGTGTGTGTGTGTGTGCGCGCTGTCGCTCGACGTTTCTTCCGCCCTCCTGCAGATCCGCGGGGGCAAGCGCGCCGCAAACAAACCGCTTTGCTTCTCCCACCCTCCTCCACCCAGGCCTTCTCTCCCCGTCGAGCCCCAGCCAAGCCCAGGCCCAGGCCCAACCGCCCTCGGGCCCAACCAGGCCCCGCCCAGGCCCGCCCCGGGCCCAGGCCCACCTCCTCCAGGTCCGCGAACAGCTGCTCCTCCTGCCGGTGGTCCAGCGTGTAGGCGTGGCTCACGTTCCGCAGCGCCTGCTTGGCCTCCAGCGCGGGGAACACGATCTCGTCCTCCGCCTTGGAGTGCGCGCGGTAGATGCCCTGGGGGTGAGGTGCGGTGCAGTGGGTGGGCGGGTGCGGTGATGTAGGGGTGGGTGCGGTGCGGTGATGGAGGGGGACTGGGTGGGGGCTGGGCCTGGCGCCAACCAATAACTGGCCACACGAAAGCTAACGTGTCTTCCGGTCTCGGTCTGTATGGCCTCAGCTGTGCACAATAACGACGCCCTTCCAACCCGGGTCCCGCTCACCTGCAGGAACTGGAAGCGGCCGTGCAGGTGCTGCATGACGGGCAGCAGCCCCGCGCGCCCCGCGCCGTGCTCCCCGCCCGCTGGCGTGGGGGCGCGCTGCGGCGGCGAGGCCTCCATCAAGCTGCTGGTGCTGGTGGTGGTGGTGGCGTGGGGCCCCGTGCCTGCGCCTGCGCTTGTGAGGGAGGCGCCTTGGGAGCCGGGGCGCTGCGGCGTGGGGTGGTGCACGTGGTGGTGGTGCGTGTGGCCGTACGGGCTGTGCTGGTGCCGTACGCGGACCAGCACGGCGGCCTCCAGCGCCATGGCGTCCGCCTCCAGCTGCTTCAGCTCCTGCCGGAGCGCTTTGTGGAACTGCGGGCAATCACGATTGGCAGGGAGCCTCAGTGTCGGAAGGACCACAGCCTCGTCCACGCCCGGGGATTTCAGGGGACTTCAGGGGGCTGCTCGCTCTAGGGCCGCTTCCAACGCCGAACGTCTCGCAGTCCGCGTGCCCACCTGGAAGATGTGGTCGATTGGGTTGTAGCCCCCCGCCGAGCCGCCCGGCGGCCCTCCCGCGGCGGAGCTGCGGCGGCTGCCGTCCCCGAGGGACCACGTGGTGTCAGCGCCATCGGCGTCCCCACCAGCTCTGTCCGAGCCAGGGCCTGTTGGCATGAGCACAAGCCGATGACAGACGGGTGACTAAGCTGTTTGCAATGCACTGCTAAGCCGGGACACGGGGCAGCCGACGTGTCGATGGCTGAGAGCACGCGGCTTGCCGTTGCGTACCAGCTGAGCCCATGACCCGCCCGACCCCGCGACAGGCCTCCTCACCTGGCCCCGCTCCCAGGTCGTCAGGCGACCCCGCCTGCCCGAGCGGCCCGCTCTGCCCCTGCCCCTGCGCCCGCAGCAGCGCGCGCGGGGCCGTGCTCAGCTCCGCCTCCTCCGCGCCGTCCTCATCGCTGTAACCCGCCATGGCCGCGTCCCCGTCCGCTCCGCCGGTCGCCATGGACCCAGAGTGCTGCCGCGACGCGCCCGTGCCACCGGCGGCTGTGGAACCGCCGGGCCCCGCATGATCCGGCCCCGCACCCGCGCCAAGCCGCCGCCGTTTGCAGTCGGCTGAGTCGCCGTCCTGGGCCGAAGCGCCGTCCCGAAGCAGGCGGGGGCCGCACGTGGCGGCGCAGCGAGCGGCGTGGTCGGCGCCTGCAGCCCAGCAAGAGGAATGGGGTCAGACAAACAGTCACTCGTAGTCAGGAATCCTTCTGGAGACCGGTCACGGTTGCCTATCTCCACGGGGCCCAGTCGGGCGGCCACGCTGCATGCACATGCTCTCGCTCCGACTCCACTTTCTGCAGAGGATCCCAACACACGCGCATTTCACCGCGCCCCACTCCACCACCCACCTTGGAAGTCCTCGGGCGCAGACGGCCCAGCGCCAACCTCCGGCGCCTCCCCGCTCTCCGCGCGGGGCCCCAGCGGCGTGCCCGACACCGTGCTGTCGCCCGGGCCCGACGCGGCAGCCCCGGCCTGCGCGCCCCCTCCGCTGGCCCCTAGTGCGGTCGGCACTGCACCAGCCTCCATGCCGCCCGGCGACAGCCCCCGCCGGCCCCGGCGCGCCCATCGCGACAGCAGCTCCACCAGGGCCTGGTCACTCAGGGGCGCCCCCAGGCGGATGTTGGACAGAAGCACGGACGCGGCCGCGTTGTCCAGTCGGCCTGCAAGACGGGGACAACTCGTGCGTGAAGGCCGGGCGCGACGACAACAAACCCCCAGGTTCGCGGGCGCAGGCGCAGAGACGCACCGCCGCCCTTCTGTCCAGGCCGTGGACCCAAGGCCCTGGAGCCCCAGGCCCCTTCCCCATGGAGCACTGGAGCTGACGGCTCTGGGCCCGAACCCCTGGGCCCCAGGGGCCACCCTGCGCTCGCCCACGGAGGGGCGGTCAGTGACGCCCCAGGGCCCAGGGCCCAGGGAGCCCCCGCCCTCGCCACAGAAGATCACTCACTGACGACCCAGGGCATGACCCGCTCCAGCAGGCGCAGCGGCATGGCCCGGATGGTGCGGTACACCAGCGCCCGCTGCTGCGCCTCGCACAGGTGCGCCTCCAGCAGCGGGAACACGTCCGCCTCCTCGCGCTGCGGGTGTGGGAGGGTGGGGGCATGGAGGGGTGGCGAAGTCACCAACTGTAGACGACGTGGAGCGCCTGCCCAAGCCCTGGCGCCCAGACCTCCCTCCTGCGCCCCTGTATCGTGTTCTCAGCGCCTCCGTGCGTGCTCATCTCCCTCGCCCTCGACGGCCAGGACCTGGCTACGAACCCGCTCGGCTGCCAGGACACGCCTGGACCCGGCTGCCAGCCCTCCTCCCGGCCCTCGCCCCCCACAGCTTCACGCTCGCCTGCATGTGGTGCTCGATGGAGGAGTGCACCGCCTCGGCGGAGCAGCAGAGCTTCTCCAGCATGGACGCAACCTCCTGCGGAGTGAGGAAGCGTGCAGAGCGTTGCACACATGCTCAGGATGGGAGCAGCGCCGGCAGACCGCTGCGACCAGATTCACTGCTACGGGGCCATCAACAGCCTGGCGAGGACAGCCTTTGCCGGGAGCCCGCTACGCCGCCTCCAGTCTCAGCCAAGGGGCCTTGCTCTGCTGAAACCCTTCTGCCTTGAATCTTCTCTCCATCGCCCCATCCCTTGCCTCCGGCTTTTCCCCGTGCGTGCTCCACACACGCTACCCTGCCCCCCGGCTCCCCCGCGCGGCCTGCATGCGCCGCAGTTCGTCGTCGCCCACCTTGCGCCCCCGCCGCGCAAAGGCCCGCACGTCGGCCAACAGCCGACCCAGGTCCTCTATGCTGCTGAGCTCGCTCTGGTGGTCCTTCTCGCACTGCTGCGCCGCGACCCCGCCCACGGCCGCCGTTGCGAGGCGCTGCACTTCGGGGAAGAGCACCTCCTCCTCTGATATGGAGTGGAACACGTACACCGAGCGCAGGAAGCGGTGCCGGTCCAGCAGCGAGGACAGGTGGCCGGCCGTGATGGCCTCCCGCCCGACCTGCAGCGCCCGCGCCTCCTTGGCGAAGTCCGCCAACGCTGCGCAGATGGAGCGGTGGAAATGGATGATTTCCTGTAGCGGAGCGCGGCCACTGCCGGGCGGCTGCTGCGCGGCGTGGGCCTGGCCTGGGCCTGGGCCCGTGATGGTGGGTGGAGAGTCCGGGCCCGGGTACGCCAGGTGGCCCCTGGAGGTGCTACACGCGCCCGACCCAGATGGCTGGCAGGTGGCGGCGCATGGGGCCGGAGGCTGCGGTTTGAGGCCGGCGGCTTCTACACGGGGGTCGAAGGCGCAGGCTGCGGGGTTGCCGCAGCAGGCGAAGGCCGCTGGGCGCTTGGCCTTGCCGGCCCCTGACCCCTCCCCTGCCCCGGAGACGTGCAGGTCGCCCGCCGCCGCCGGCTGGAGCCAGGTCGTGAGCAGCTGCGAGAGCAGGTTATCGGGGATGACGCTGCGGATTTCCTCCAGAAGCTGCTCCTGCTCCTCCTGGGGGGGCGGACGTGATGCAGGGAGCTGGGGGTTACACGGCGGACTGGAAGGGGGCGGAGCAGCCCGGCGGACTCCAACGGGTGATGCGCCCGACACAACGGACCAACCAGCACCCACCCGCGGCATCAGCGGCTTGAGCTGCGACAGCACGCGCTCCACAGTCTCCAGCGGAATGCTGTAGAGGAACTGCGCGACCAGCTCGGCCTGCTCCGCGAACGTGAAGTGCTGGAGCAGGAGCGGGAGGAGCTGTTCCTCCTCCTTTGCAAGGTGCTTCCGTAGCGTGGTGTGCACCTCCTCCACTTTGCAGATCAGCGTCCTGCATGGCAGACGGCCAAGCGGCGTTTCGCCCCTGTCGTTGCGCCAACTCACCGGCATCCCGGGCGGAAACTCGTCCCCCGGCCCACCTGATGGTGCACTTCCGCTTGCTCTCCGGCTCCTCAAGCGCGGCCTTTAGCAGCTGGATGAGCTGTTCGAACAGAGCCTCCTACGGGAAGACATTTGGGACGTTGGCGCCCAGGACTGGCCCCGGCGAGCAGCTTCGGCACCTCACCTCATCCTGATGCTCGATGCTGTATGCCAGGGTCACGTTGCGGACCTTGGAGTCCAGGACGGGGTAAACAACCTGCGTGTCGCGCCAAATGAGTTGGGACCTCGCCGTGCGCGGTTCCCACGTGCTCTGCCGACCCACCTCGTCTTCCACCGCGCTGTGATACTTGTAGACCTGCTCAAGGAACTTGTAGCGCTCGCGCAAGTCGCTCAGCATCGCCTCCACGCCCTCGCCCGGGGCCTCCAGCGACCGCACGCGCTCAGCCAAGCGCCCGAGCTCCGCGCGGATAGAATTGTGGAAGTGCCCATAGATAAAATTGATGGGAGGGAACCGAGCGGCGTCTTTGGGAGGCGAATGCTGCACCGCGAGCGCTGAGAGCGGAGACAAGGGCGCTGCCGCGCTGGCCATGTTGGCTTGTGTGCTAGGACGGAGCCGTCAGCGGCGGCATTTCGCCCGGGGCCACCGATTGCAGATGCTCAAGGTCAGCTAGGAAGACGTGGTCTGTGTA
Organism: Edaphochlamys debaryana; assembly: GCA_016858145.1. Taxonomy (NCBI): domain Eukaryota; kingdom Viridiplantae; phylum Chlorophyta; class Chlorophyceae; order Chlamydomonadales; genus Edaphochlamys; species Edaphochlamys debaryana. The sequence goes on from JAEHOE010000055.1 coordinate 290,651, forward strand.
GCTGGTAGGTGAAATAGGGATAACACTTGGACCGTAGCGCGTCCGTGCGTAAAGCGGGCGCGTGTATCGGGCGAGGATTGCTGGTCTGATTGATGTGGCCTGCGGGCACGTCCAAGCGCGCGCCCGACCGGGGAAACCACGGCTCGGCGCTCAAGTGGTGATATAAGTCGCAAGAATTCTGGCTAGGACGTAAAGGCAGGAGTCGGGCAAAACGGGTTACACGGTTTGCCACGGTCCCGCCAGACGCGGCGCCCCCGCCCCACGCGCCCGGCCCAGCCGACCCGCGCACGCCCGTAACGCCAGCAGCCGAGCGCCCCAAAGCGCCCACCTCCACAACTTTGCATCCAGTATTTGCAACTAGCAGGCAACGGCAAGTGCCACCTCCGCACCCCGTTGCCTTGCTCAACTTGCCGAACCAGACCCTCGACGACTCTGCGCCACAGTGCCCCCCCTGGTCCCAAACCCCATCTATCCCCGACCTGCCTCGCGCGCCCCCCCCAAAACTCCACATCACACGTCGCAAATCATAATCATCACTTGCTCAGCTTAGCGTCGAAGCCAATGGAGTTGACAAGGTCCACCAGCGACGCCGCCTGCTTTGCGTCCGAGGCGCCGCTTGCCATCTGGACCGTGGCGGACTGGAAAGGACAAGGGAGCAAGGCCAAGGGTGCAGGGGCGGGAGGGGGTGGGTGAGGGTCACGGACAAGTGAGGCAGTGAGGCAAGGCACTGTGTGGCGTCCGCAAGGGATTGGGCTTGTTCAGCCGCCACAACGTCACTGCCCCGTAGGGCGCGGGACTGCGGGTTACGACCAAAGCCGGTGACCTGCCACGACCACAACGCGTCAAGCCCAGAGGCTCCAGTCCCCCCGATAGCCCACCTTGCTCTCCAGGGACACAGCCACCGCCTTGACTCCCTCCACACCCTGCCCGAGGGAAACAAAGCACACTTCAACGCGACAAAAAGCTGCGGCAGTCGCCTCTGCACAGAGCTCAATGGCAGCGCTGGTACGACAGAGGTTATGGAGGACAGCCATGCCCCGGAGGAAGGGCCAAGGATGCAGAGGACCAAGCCTAGTGCACACGGCGAAACGGGCCCCTGCACTCCGGGCATTGGCCCGTGCACTTGCCTTGAGGACCTTCTCAACACGCGACGTGCAGCCGTCGCACATCATGCCCTCAATCGCGATCTTCACCTCTCCGCTGGCTGGGGCGGCAGGGGGAGGCAGGCCGACACAGGCGTGGGATACGCAGAGCGGGGGCACGCGGAGAGAGCGCGGCACGGCGAGGGGTATGACGCATGAGCTAGCCGCCGTGCTCCGCACCGGACCCTAGATAGGAGACCTGGGTCAACCTAGCTTCACAACTCATGACCCCTGAGGCGTGCGGGGTGGCTCTAGAGGAGCAAGGCTCGAATCGAGCCCTGCCCTCAAACCCAGGCGTGCGTCTGGCCGCATCCCGCCCATCCCGGAACCGCACACCTGACGCCACGCAGCCCGCCACCAGGCTGCGCCCGCGCCTCGAAGGCAGGGGAGCAGGAGCTACGCGCCGCAGCAGCTGGGTAGCGCTGCCGCTGACGGCGGGTGCACGAGCGAGGCGACTCGAGAGCATCGTTCCGCTTCTTCTTGCGTCCGGAGTCGTGTGGGTGCGGTGAAACTACCACTGAGCAATTAAGTGCGTTATGAGGGTCCAGGTATGCTGCGCGCAGACGCGGAAATGGAAGCTCCGAGCTTCATCCGGGTGATCGCCCATTGGTGCGCGGTGTTGTGCCTTCACCTCTCGGGGCCCCATCACAAGAAACACATGCTTTCATAGCAACTGCTCGCAAGTGCACCGCAAGTCCGCGCCAATGTGAACGGTCGATTGGCAGAGCGGGAAGCCATGGTCGGCAAGGGCAGCGGCTCTCTTGGGGAGATAGCTTTGCGGTTTCTCACGCAAGATGAGCTGAGGGCCGCGTATGACCTGTTGCGGAAGGAGGACCTGAAGAAGGTGGTTGACGAGGCGCTGCAGAGCGAGTATGGCTTGGAAGAGGGCCTGGTGGGTGCAGGGGACGATCGGGAGGGCGAGGGAACGGAAGGCGGAGGGCGAGGCGGGGGTGCCTCGTTCACGGGGCCGGGACCTGGGGAGGGGGAGGGCGGCGTGCGTGGTGGAAGGCGAGGCGGGGTTGCCCCGCAGACCTGCGTGCCGCCGGCACCCACCCCAACGGACCGCATGCCGTGCCGCAGTGTGGCTGCCTCTCTCCCATCTCTGACCAATCCCACCGCCCCCCTCCCCATGCCGCATGCAGCCACCTGTGGGCGCCTTCTTCCGCGGCTTCCTGGTCAAAGTGCACAACCAGGCAGGCGGGGGGGCGGACAGGGAGGGAAGGGGGGCCGGACAGGGAGGGAAGGGCAGGACTGGGACAAGGCAGGAAGGGTGTTGGGAGGGCAGGAGGGCAGGGCCAGATAGGTGGTGGACGCAACGCTGGATGCTGGCAGGGAAGCGACTGGGGGCGTGGGGGGGGGAACAGGGGGGGAGGCCAGGGAGGACCGCGGCGTCGGAGCGGGCAGGGCAGGAAGCTTAGAAGGGGACGCGAATGGCGCAGGCGGCGGGCAGGGCGTCTGGCCGCAGGCAAGTGGGCCGTGTGGCAGGCAGACAACTGGGCTCATGGCGTGAAGGGCTAAATTGCTTTGGTTTGAGCGCGTCAACCCCACCCCTGCTCCACCCCCCTGGACTAACAGGCTTGGGGTGCCTTCGTGCTGTGGCCGCTGCACAGCGTCCTCCCTCGCGACAAGGAGGGCCACCTGGTAAGGAGCGGACGTTCGGTATGCGGTGGCTCTGTCAGGCCTAAGCTCCAAGCATCGTTCAGGGAACCGGCCACCATCCACCGGCTACTAGCTAGCGTTCTGGAGTCCGTCGTGGCATCAACGATCAGCCAACGGTCAGGCGAAACCTGCGTTGCCGCTCCTCACGTGCCGCCACCCAAACCTGTCTGCGTGTGGCCCGGCCCCAGGGCGTGCGGCTGCTGGGCCTGGGGCGGGATGACGACGCGCTGATCCCCCTGGAGGCCGTGTGGCCGGTGCGGCCGGAGGACAGGCTGGAGGCGGCTGCGCGGCCCAAGGAGACCCTCAGCCCCGAGTGAGTCATTGAGGGCCAGGCGGTGTTCTTGGAGGTTGGCAGAATCAACTCAGTCCCTATCACGTTCCCCGCCCTGCGCTCCCACGGCTGGACACGGCATTCCAGCATGCCGAGCTGGCGTGTCCCTGGCTTCTTCGATCAGCCCGTCACACCCTCCACCCCCTTCCACCCCTGATGTGTGCCCTCCCGCCTTCTTGTGGAGCGACCTCGTGTTCGTGGTAGTCCGTGCTCCCTCGCACGGCCTCCGCCCTCCTCCCCCCCGCTTTAAACACACTGATGCCCCCAGCGACCGCATGTTCGTGGTCGTCCGCGCCGCGACGCTCGCTGCTCCCTCCCTCCTGATTCGCCCCCCATGCCCTTGCCCTTGCGTGTGCCCCAGCGACCTGATGTTTGTCATCGCGGTAACGCACGTGCTGGGCCCCGACGCCTTCTTCGAGGCCTCCCTGCACGACCTCACCAAGGCCAAGCGGCGGCTGCTGCGGCTGCTGGCGGAGCTGCTGCCGCTGGCCGCAAAGGACCGGGCGGCCACGCAACTGACGCTGGTGAGGACAGATCGGTCCCTGCGGGGAGCGGGGGCGGGGTCTGAGGCGCGGGCTCTGCTGGGGTGTCAAGCAAGTCGAGACTAGCTAGAATGTCAGTCTGTACAGCTGGCTGCAAAGGACCGGGCGCGCGGCCACGGGCGCTGGTGAGGCGCGGCCTGATGTGGTGGGGGTCATAGATGGAGCCGGTTGATGTTGTGTGGATGTTGTTGTGTGCACTGGAAAGGCACAAATAGAGGGGCCAGTGGTGGTGGCGGACCCGGCCGTGACACTGACGACTTGCACGCTGACGACTTGGGTTGGCTCGGGGCTCGGGTCGCTGGGGGCCTACGCTGCCGAACTGCAAGCAACGACGCATGTCTGAGCTTGCCTTCTCTCAGTGTGCGTGTGCACGAGCTGCGGACCTGCGTGTGCACCTCACTACCGGTACCCTCCAAACCCTCTCTCCACCCGGTTCCCCCCTCCCTTTCCTCCGTCCTCCCCGCCCGCAGGACGCCGACCGCCTGCAGCAGTCCATGAACGCGCAGAAGGCGCTGGCAGAGGGCCGCCTCGCCAAGGGCGGACGGCCCATGTCGGACTCGGAGGTGAACGCAGCGTGGGCGGCCTACGAGGCCTTCGAAGAGCAGCGCAACAAGCTCATGCGCCAAGCCAAGGAGGAGCTGCCGCAGTACGAGAACGACCAGCTCCTGAAGCTCAGCAGCCAGGCTAGTACCCTGCTCGGGAGCATTCGGGACCTGGCGGCGGAGTTTGAAGCGCCGCCGCCGCCCCCGCCGCCGTCTCCGCCGCCCCAGCCGCCCCAGCCGCAGCCGCAGCATCAGCCGCAGCCGCAGTCATATGCGGCGGCTCGGGGGCCGCTGGACGCCGCACACGGCAGCTACCCGTATGGCAGCCACCCGTACACCCATGCAAGCCATCCCCACGGGCAGCACCCTGCGTACCCGAGCCAACACGCGCAGGGCTACTGGGCGCAGGGGCAGCCGGCGGACGGAGCGGCGGGCGAAGCGGGGGTGGCGCAGCCGGACCCCAAGCGCCCGAGGCTCGACGCACCGACTGACCCTAGGGCTGCTGTGCGCACAGACGTACCACCACCAGCACAGGCCCAGGCGCAGGCCCATCTTCAGCCCCAGACTCAGGCCCAGGCGCTGCCGCACCCAACGCAAGGGCTTGGAGCGGCGCCGGCGCCGGCTGCGGGACAGGCATCAGCCATCACCCCGTTACCGGTCCCGGGACCGGCGCCGCAGGCACCGGCGGAGGGCCTGGCGGCTCTCAAGGTAGGCCGGCGTGGCGTGGCGTGGCGTGGCGTGGCGTGGCGGGCGTGGCGTCTTAGCTGTGGGTGCAGCAGAGGCCTTAGCCGCTGCACGGCGCTGGTTAGCCGTGGTTATGGGCCACGAGACTCCGGCCGCAAGAGGCCTTGATTTCTACATAGAACCCTCTCAAGCTGCTCAGCAGGCCAAAGCTGGCCCTGTCGACACCATCCTCACCCTCCCTTACCGCCCTTAGTTGTCTCTCGCTTAGGACAGGTTACGCTGGTAACCCTCCACCCCACCGACTCCCGCCCACTGCAGGAGCGCTACCTGGACGCACGGGCCTCGCTGCTGCATGTCTACATCGACAACCCAGGGGCGGTCACGGACAGCGGGTGCACGAGGTTCCCGGAGCGACTGCCGCCAGCCGCACGGGCGGAGGCGCAGCGGCACGAGGAGGCGGCGGCGGTGGGTGCTGGGGAGCGAGCCTAGGCGGGAGCATGGGGGCTGTGGAGTATGGCATGGAAACACGTGGAGTCCAACCTTGGGGCGGTTAACTCGTAATGTTGACTTTTATGTTACCCGCCTCCGCCGCACAGGACGTGGAGGCTCGCCTGCGGGCGGCGGGCGTGGCTCCGCCCTCCGAGCCGGCGGTGATGCTGCACCTTCAGAACCGCCTGCTCAAGGCGAGCGAGCGGGCTGCTGGGATGGCATGGCGCGGAAATTGCGTGCGCGCTAGCAGGAAAGCGGTGCATTTGAGTACGGGGCTGTCGCTTCCCAGCGCACGCATCCAACCAATGGGCCGACGGGCCACTGGTAGACGCACACCCAGAGCCGTTCTGTCGCCCTTTCCTAATCCCAACTGCTGCAGGCGAGCACCCCGCCGCCTTCCTCCCTGGTGCACGGCCAGGGGCAGCCCCCGCCAGGGCCCTCGGCTGCGGCTGCGGCGGCGGGAGCTGGGGCTGGGGCGCCCTCCCACCGGCACGTGGCGGTTCCCGCGGCAGGAGGGTACAGCCGGCCCCTCAACGCCTCCGGGCAAGAGGGCCCCTCCCGCAGCCCCACCCCCGAGGGCCTGGGGTCAGCAGGCGCACCGCTGGCGCCGTCGGGGCCAGCAGCAGCAGAGGTGCCCTCGGGGCCAGGCGTTAAGGTGGGAGGGAGGTCCAGGGGGTCCCGTGGCGAAGTGCGTCCTGCATAGCCCTCAAGCCTCTCTGCACTGTATTTAGATGACAATGGGTGTCTGTGGTCCGTTGCTGCGTTCTCGCTTTGGGTCGATTTGGCGTTGTTGACTCCTTTCCTCGACTTCATATCCCCCAGTGGACCGGCACCTTCCTAATGTATGACGACCGACTCAACCGCAACAACGCCAAAGGCGTGCCTCTTGACGGCGCGTCGCTCTTCGCCGCGCCGTTGGGGCCGAAACGGCAGCCCTTGGCGCCTCCGCCCGGCGACCCGCCTCCCCTGCGCTCCCTCTCGGCTCTTGCGGGTCTGCGGGAGATCCCGTGGTTCGCTTCGGGCTCCCGGGCTGTGACTAAGAAGGTAGGCGACAGGGGCTCATGAACAAGTGTACGAAGTGAGCCACCTACCTTGTGTGTGCCATGCTGGGCGGCGAGCTGCACACACCGTTCTCATGATCTGCGGGATCCTTCCTTCCTCACCCTGCTTTTTTGATGTTGCACACACCTCCATCCGCAGTTCTACCCGAAGGTACTCGACTTCCAAGACTTCTTGTACCGCCGGGGCGTGTACGTCGTACCGGAGGTGGCGCTGCTCACTTTCGCGAGCGAAGCCAACCTCAAGTGGTGAGCCGCGGGCTGGCCTCCCGTGCCCTCCTGCCCTGCAGCATCCCGCTTTGCATCCCACACCCCCCCTCTCGCCACGACGCCGTCATGACTCTGTCCCCCTCGGCCGCCACGCAGCCTCACAAGTGTCCCTCCTCCGCTCCCCCCACACCCCCACACCCACGCCCCTGTCCGGCCACCCTCGCTCCCTCCCTTCCCCCCAGCCTGACGGCTCTCCTTCGGGAGCTGGGCGGCGAGGCGCCCTGCGACCCGGGAATGGTGTGGCTGGCCGAGTGCACCACCAAGCTGCCGCGGGGGTCCCACCGCCTCACCGACTACAAGCTCGCGGTCTACCTCTTCACGCGCGCCTGCCCCTGGGCGGTGGAGGTGAGGCGCTGGGGGTGCGGGTCGTGCCGCTGTGGCCAGGAGTCGGAAGCGAGCCCGGCTAACCCAACGTCAGGCGGGGCCAATGTAGCGCGTGACGAGGAAAGGGCCGCGCCTGTAGGCTTAACCGGCAGAGTGAGAGTCAAGTGAAGCACTAGTGGTCGAGCCTTATCCCCGTTCAAGCATTCCTCGCTCCCCGCCTGGCATCTGCTCGCAGGAGCTAGCTCAGCGGCTCCCGGAGCCCCAGCGGCAGCTCTTCATCTCTGGCCGGGGCGTGTTGGCGGTCTTCGCCTGCGAGCCGCCCTCCACACGCCCCCCGCCGCCCGCAGTGGTTGCCGCGCTGCAGACGCAGCCGTCCTACCCTCCAGCAGGGCCGCAGGCACAGGCGCCCCACGCACCGCACCCGCAGCCGCAGCCGTCCCAGCCGACTCCCTCACAGCAGCCGTCCCAGCCGACGCCGCCACAGCCACAGCCGTCCCAACCGCCGCCGCCCTCGCAGCAGCCGGCGGGGTCCCTGGCGGTGCAGGCCAGCGGCGCGTCCAGCGTACCCGCGCCGGCAGCGTCGGCACCAGCGCCAGGGGCGCCAATCCCAGCCGCCTCTTCGGTACAGGGGTTGATACCGGCACGTGCCCCAAGCCCCGCGCCACGGCCCAGCGCCGGGGGGCCTGCCGGTCCGGCGGTGGCTCCGTCGACGTCCGCTGTGGCAGCCACGGCGTCGGCGGCGCGCGAGCCCTCGCCCTTGCCGCCGCTGCCTTCAGGGGCCCCGTCCGCCGCGGCGCCGTCAGGGCGTCCGCCCCCGGCGCGCTCCGCCACCCCTCCGCCGGCTGCGGCCCCGACCGCACCCGTGGGGCCTGCGTCAGCGGATGCCGCTGCGGCGGGGCCGGGGGCGGTGGCCTCTGCACCCGGCGTGCCCCCTGCGCCGGGGCCCACGCCTGACCCGGCGGCTGCGACCTCGGCTGCCGTTCCCGCGCCCGCGTCTGCCCCTGCGCCCGTTCCCGCGCCTTCGCCTGTGCCTGCCGCGGGGCAGGCTGCAGCCGCCTCGGCGCCGGGGCCTGCGCCCGCGCCTGCGCCTGCGCCGGGGCCTGCGCCTGCGCTCGCTTTCGCGCCGGCGCCCGGTCCCCAGCAGCTGCCGCCTGGTCTGCCGCCAATCATCATCCTCCCCGGGCCCATCCAGGGACCAACGCCGGGGCAGGGCCCAGGGCAAGCCGCGGCGGCCGCAGCCTACGCGGCCCAGCCGCAGTACGCCTCGGCCCCCGTGCCACAGGCGCAGGCACAGCCGCAGGCGAGCTACCAGGCCCAACCCATGTACTACGACCCTAACCTCCCATCAACCGCCTCGCAACCCGGAGCCCAGGCCCAGCCCCAGCCTCAGGCATATCCGCCGCAGCCGTACGCGCCGTACTACGACCCGTCGTCGTACTACGCGCACTCGTACCACGCAGGCGGCTACGCGGCGGGTTACGCGCACCCGCCGTACGACCCGTCAGCGGCGTACGGGTACGGCATGTACCCGCCACAGCCGTATGCGACGGCGGCGGACTACGGGCAGCAGGCGGCGGCGCCTGCAGCCGGGGCCGGCGGTGAGTATGCCCACGCGGCGGCGTATGCTCAGCAGGCCGCCGCCGCCGCCGCGGCCTCCACTGCCGCATCCCCTAGGGGTGGGAGCGCTGGCGGCGCCGCGCCGCCGCCGCCTCTGCCGCCCGGGCCGGCACCCGAGTCCGAGCCCGAGGAGGATGCTCCGATGCTGCCCCCCGGTACGGAAGGAGAACCGCCGTCGGCGCCGCCGCCGCCGCCTGAGACAGCATCGCCGCCCGGGAAAAGCAAGGAGGTTTGGCGGGTGCCGTTGCTCGCGCAGAGCACTGACCTTGGTACACCAGCCTCTGGCAGGCCCCCAGCAGCATCCTCACCTGACACAGCCCCGGGCACGGACGGCAACGCCACGGCGTCCCCTATGTCCATGGACTTGCCTGGGCCGTCGGGGGCGGGAGGCACGGCGCCAGCAGACCAGCCGTCGCCCCTCCCGCCCCTCCCGGCGGGTCCCCCGCCGGCTGAGTCTCCAAAGCCGCCGCCCCAGCCCCGGCCTCAGCCGCAACTGTCGGAGCAAGGAGAAGTTGCGAGTGGGCTGGCGCCGGGCGGGTCTGCAGCGGGGACGATCCGAGCTGCAGCGGCTGGGGCGGTTGCAGCGGCGGCGGCCTCCTCCGGGGGTCCGGACGCGGCTGCAGGAGGAGCGACAAACACCGCGCCTTCGCCCGCCCCGACCGGAGCCGGTGCACCGTCAGCGCCCAACACGGATACCGCATCGCGGCCGCCCCTGATGAGCTGGCGGCACTTGGCCGCTCAGGACCCGCACGGCGTTGCCGTACCACCGGTTGGGGCAGCGGCTGGGGCGGCGGCGGGAGCGGCGGCGGGAGCGGTGGCGGCGAGTGCACCGGGCGGCGGAGGGGGCAAGGCAGAAGGCGCAGGGGCAAGCACGGCGGCGCCGGGGGTGGCCTCGGCGCCGGCGCCAGCCGCAGAGGTGGAGGCGGCCACAGCCCCGGCGGCATCTACCACAGGTGCGGAAGAGGCTGCAGGAGGAGGAGCAGCGCCCGAGCCCGCACCGGCACCGGCGGGAGCCGTTGTGCCGTCAGCGCCCAACACGGATACCGCATCGCGGCCCCTGATGAGCTGGCGACACTTGGCGGCGCAGTGCCCGCACGGCGTTGCCGTACCGCCTGCGGCGGCGGGAGCGGCGGCAGCTGGGGACGCACCGGGCGGCGGGGGCCCGGGGCGGCCGCAGGAGGGCCCGGGTGCGGGTGCTGGCGCCGGTGCGGACGACCTGCCGCTGCAGCTGCCCCTGTCCTGGCGGTCCCTCGTGGCGCAGGGGCTGCAGAGGCCGCAGCGCGCACGGTCCCCGCCGGTCCCGGCTGATAACCCAGGGGCGCTGCAGCCGGGTGGAGGGGAGAGGCGGAACGGGGCGGCCGCAGGAGGCGGTGGCGGCGGCGCTCGGGAGCCGGCGGCGGCGGAAGGCGCGGGGTCGCCGGCCAACCGCACGCCCTCGCCCAACGTCTCTTACTCTGACGATGACCTTGAGGGGGGCCCTGCGGGGCAGGCGGAGGGGCAGGGCGGGGCCGCGGGCGAAGGGGGTGGAGGCTCGACGGACCGGGCGCCCTCACCGTCTCTGGACTCGGAGGATGACCTGTAGTTGCATGCAACACCTCACGCAAAGCACGCAGCATCGGCTGGTTTCTCCTTAGCGCGAAGGTTTAAATTATGTAGAGGATGGGCTGTAGTGCGTTTGATTGGTGGTTGCGAGCGTGTATGTGCTGGCGGGAGCGCGCCAGGCCAGGGGGGCATGACACGTGACATTGCCGATAGTGCGCCATTGCAGAAGATGATGTGGGTGCCCAACAAGTAAGGGGTGGCGGGGCCGGTAGGGCAGAGGGACACTCAGCCCAATCAAAAAGGCAAGGCGAGGCCGGACAGCACTGTGGCCCCGAGGCGAGTTCTGGGCAAATCGAACAATTTCATTCCATGGATTCCACGTAAGATTTTTGCTTGATTGCGCGGCCCCAGTGCTGCCCGGCCTCGCGGGGTTTGGGGCTCAGCCCTTTTCCCTGTCCTGAGGAGGACAGACACACCTTGTTGTGAAGCCGACTGCACCAGATAGAAGTAGATTACCGTCTCCGTTGTTACATGGCCACCCGCAGCGAGCAGCGCAGGTGCATCTGCTGTGCCCGCACCAGTCGTGGCGAAGGGATGTGTGTCAAGTAAATCAGGAGCTTTGTTTCCCCGTCAACAAGGGTGCACTGCCGCGGCGCGCACTCGAGCACTAAGCCCCAATTGAAATGCCGTCTTAGTGAAGGGCAACGCCAGACTTACTTAGCCTGTTGTGTTGGATGCACAAAGCATGCGCGCATGCAACACCTCAAGATAGGAACAGTGGATGCCCGTCTGCGTCCACCGCACACCCGCCACCCGCCACTCTCCGTATTCCGCACCGCGCAACACGCCAAGTGCCAAGTGCGGAGGAGTGAATGCCCGTCTCCCTCTACCGCCCACCCGCCACACTCCGTAAGCCGTACCGCTGCTCTTTGGCCGTTAGCCCGGGTCCACGGTCGGTGGCCACTCCAGCGCGGCAGCAGTGTCATCCATTCGCCAGGCTGCTGATTATCTTGCACACTTGATTGCATACGTACGTACTACTACGTACAATCGCGGCCCCCGGAAAATGAACGATTCGCTTGACCCACCCCCTGCTGCTGCATCATGTTGCACGCACTCTGTCCGCCGTATTACCAGCGAGCGTACGGCACTTCATTCATTCCGTTCAATCCTCATCGCATCATGCCTGAGAGCCAGGCTTGCTTTCAAACGCCGCTGCCGCGTCATCCTGCTGTGGCAGCTCCTCCTTCGCCGCCTCAGGCGGGGGCTCCACCGCGTCGGCAGGCTGCCGCATCCTTCTCAAGTAGCCGCCGTACTCCAGGGCCCTGGCCCCGACTGCCCTGACGCGGGGCCACGAAGCTCGCGCCAGGGTGGCGGCGAAGACGGCGATGAGGGCGAGGTTGATGACTAAGACCAGAACGCCGATGGCCACCTGGGGAAACGGGGTGCGTGCAGCGGGAACCGAGGTTGGTGACTAAGACCAGTGCGGCGATGGCTACCTGGGCGGGATGGGACCAATCAAGCAAGGCCAGGGAAGTAGGTAGGAGCACTACTGCCGCATGTGGTGCCATCCTCAGTAAATGCACAAACGCCTGATGTACGGCACCTAATAGTAAACATTGGACACGCTTGCTTTCATCCTTCGTACGGTAACCCGCCCAACCAACCCCAGCCCTTGCACGCGCTTACCCCTCCAGCTTCGTCCACCAGGGCGTCGGTTCCAGTCACAAAGTGGAGGTTGAGCGCGATCGTGGTCGACAGCACCACGCATGACCAGAACTCCAGGTGCCGCAAAAGGGCATCCTTAGACGGCTTGATAGTCATGTTGACGCCACCAAAGCACATCAGTAAGATCTGCAGCGTCAGCGCCTGTACCAGTATGGGCGGGGGCACGCACAGGATTGGGAGCAGTAGTGGCGGGCAGGCGCTCCTGCTCACAACCCAGGGCGGCAATCAGTGCTGGCCAAGTAGTACTGGGACGCATGTCAGCTCGGCTGAAGCCAAGCCGGGATCAATCATTGCACGTACCTGGTAAACCACCTCCAATACGCCCCCGAACACCTCGACCGCCACCAGAGCCAGCGTCTGGCACATGAGCACAGAATCCCTAGGCAGGTCGGGCAGGACAAGGTGGAGGGCGGCATGGGTCAGCGGCGGCCGGGACCTCAGTAGTAGCGTAGCGTGTGCTTTCCAGCTCCGTATGCACTGTGCACAGTAGTTGGCTTGCCCATATCCCCCCCGGGGGGAAACGAGCGAGGCTACGCCGTGTTTCAGCGGAGATGAGGAGGACGAGGAGGCAACCGAAGTGTTCCCTCGGCAATACCCCGCAATGTACCCGGCAGTACTGCAAGCCTTGAATGCTGCTCAATGGCTCAATGGTTTGTGGTGCGTATGCTCATCGGGGAACTTAGATAGGGATACACCTACCACCAAAACCATCGCCGCCGGTACCGGTTGTACATAAAGCCGTACACCTGAATCGTGTGGTGATTGTCCAGCTTGTGCCGTACGCGCCACAGCAGTACGAAGTTGACGACCGGCGGTGATACACAGAAGACCAAAAGGAACACTACACCCAGCGGCACGTAGAAGGAGGCGTGCGCTCCCACGTAGCACTCTCTGCGCAGGGCGCGGAGAAACGGCATGCAGAGGTTTGATGAAGGGTCAGGACGTGCGTTGCCACGCTTCATTCAGACCGATCTAGCTGACTAGTAAAGGCTAGCTCTCCCTCTGCAGCCCGCCCTTCAAGTCATGACAAAAACACTTACTGCTGCATGTCACGCGTCCAGTAGCCGCTGGGCGCAGTGGCCAGCGCGAATTCAAAGCCATTCAGAGACTCAGTGGCGGAGCCTCGCTGCCCCAATGAGGGCGTGTTGTCCACAAGGTAGCAGGAGAAGATGCTGAAGCCGGCGTTGGCCCACGAGGGGAAGAGCACGAAGAGGGCCATCATGAGCACAATGCCCAGCTGCTGGGGCAGGGTCAGCGCTTGGTCCTGAGCGGGGACAAATGCATGGAGGGCAGGGAAGGCAGGGAAGGCAGAGTGGGGGGTAAGTTGTGGTAATAGTCATGCAACACAAATCAAGCCCGACAGCATTAAGCTCACCGCATGTGCCAGACCCGACAGCGTTGAGGAGGCTGGCTTGCCCAGGGCCGTCGCCATCGTTGGTACCACGCTTGTGGTGAGCTTCCCCAATCGGAACAAGCGGTGCAGGGGCGGCGGCTTCGGGTTCGAATTTTCGGTATCTTTGTTTGGCATCTGCCGGCGGCTTTCGCTGCCGTCTCCACCCGTCAATGACGATGACTGCTTTGACTGCTGGATGGGGTCGCTGGGTTCCTCTGTCTCCTCTGCAAACAATAGGCCCACGGTTGCCACCGCGGAGGTGACCTCCGCTTGGCTCCTGTGCAATCCTTTGCTGCGCCTCAGTCTTGCAGCATTTAGGCACGTATAGCGGAGGACCCACAAGGCCAGGCACACCGCTGTGACCGAACACGGCGTAAGGAGTGCACCCATGACCTGAAGGAAAGCCTGGCCGGCGCTGTCCTTTCCGGACATGAGGCAAGAATGGCTGTACGCAAAATAATTCTCTGCCCCGATCGCGGCAGCCAGAACGGACGAAACTGGAGACATGAACTGCGCACGTTTCAACAGCGGGAGATAAGGGACCGTTAGATGACATGATACCGTCCCTAACCACTTTGAATGAAAATCCAGGCTACCCAGCAGTTAGACCCACACTGGGCTTCGGGATATTGAGGCGGGTTATGATAATGAAGTACTGCACATGGACCACAAGCACCTGCGGAAGCGCGGGGATAGATCAGGAGACGCGGGGAGTCCCACCGGCGTTAACTTCGTTGATTTGCATACGGTACGAAGGCCGGCTGCCTGTCCGAGTATGAACGCCGCGCGCCAGTTGTAAACTTGCCTTAAGCACGTCCCCTGCTGGTATCATTGTCGTCTCTGTGATGAGACCGCCTCCCTCCGCTTCCGCTTCCGTTTTCGCTCCACCGCCAAGGTTTGTCAGCGCGCCATACAGGATGAACGTCACACTGGCCAGGAGCGCCAAGAGTCCCAGGAGCACGGTCCGTGTGAGGCCAGGTGGGCAAGGGTTGCACTGGGAGGCATAACGCAAGGGGCAAAACATTATATCAGCAGACAGCGTCATTCCACAACCGCCCCGCCTCACAATCGGCATTAGCTAGTCCGGGTTGCCAACATAACAAGAAACGAACAAGGCGGTGCACACTATCTATCTACGCACCGGGGTCTCTTCTGCTGCACTTTAGGTCCCACGCACCCCATCCTTGTGAGTCACAACCCACGCTCTATCTCATTGCCCCATGGCCACCAGCAGCAGCTCACCTCGAAGTCCGCATTGAGTGTGAAGCCCGGCATGCACGCAGCACACAGCGTTCCCGTGTAGCCGTCAGAGCACTGCAGTTCACTGTACGCGCTGAACATGGTGACCCCGCCGCCGCTGGTCATGCTCTCATTGATGAACAGGCCTCGCCGGATGGTGACGAGAGCAAGTGTCCGGTTGTCTGTGACGCCAAGAAGGCGCATCCGGTCTTGCAAACCGGAGCGGAGGACCTCTTGCGGCAGCTGATCCCAAGCACGCTGGAGGCGTGTCCCAGCCTGTGTGCAGGCGGCCTCGTTGGGACAGGCGTGCATGAGGGGGCTTCGCGGGGAAGATTGCCAGTACCCGGGTAGAGGGGCCATATCGGCCCCGCCGGGGCACACGGCGTTGTTGGGACAGGCCCGGCACGTGCGGGCGGCTATGTCCGAGAATTGGGTTGCGGACTCGCTCTCGGCCGGTCGCAGGAAGGCGCCTGCTGTGCTGGCAGCGTCGTCTCCCTGCCGAGTAAAGCTCTGCAATGGTGGTCGTGGATCGCCGTACAGTCCGACCGAGCGCAGTGGGCATGCTGAGCAGGTCGAGTTGAAGCCGCTGGCATCCGTCCACTCAGCGCCAAGCGGGGATGCCTGGAACTGTGCTTGCTCGCCGAGGCTGCAGCCCACCAGCTCAAGGCGAGCCACACCGCCAGTAGTCTCAATGCCCCGAAGTGACGACCCGCCGCTTGTTTGTGCGCGCAGGCTTAGACTGTAGTTGCCCGGCCAGCCCGTGACGATGCCACGTAGGCGCGCCACGCTGTCAGCGCCAAACGCCACGTCCCATGGCGGAAGGCCGAAGCCGCGGATGAGCATGGGCGGCGGCGCTGCTCTCACTGTGCTCCCAAGCAGCTCGACACTGACAGTTGCCCGGAGCCCAGATCCCGACTGCACTGCGGGGGACGGGATGCAGCATGCAAAAGAGCGATTGTCAGAGCAGAATAGGAGTAAGTGGTGATACAGCCGCCGATCTTAGTACGACATACACAAGCCCCGCCTCCGTCCCCCACCTTAATTGTCAGACCGGCCCACCTGATGAGACGGGCTTGCTGAGGCTGTCGAAGAGACCTACGGGGATCTCAACCTCGCTCCCTATCTTTGCTGTTATGACAATTGCTGCCCCGCTATTGCCGCTCAGGCTTGTGATGAACGCCATTTGCGCCGGGGGAAGCTCTACGTCAAGCACATCAAGCGGAGGTAACGAGTCAGGTGTGGCCTGCTGCGGTTGTTCCTTGACTAAGGCGGTCCAGTTGCTGTCCGAAAACCACAGTGGGCGAGCCTGCTGTTGAGGCCAAGAGAAGCTGCCAGCCGTGTCTCCGCTGCTGTTTGACCCAATCAAAGCGTCAGTACCATTTATTGCAGCAACAACGCTAGGCAGCTGGCTCATGATGAGGAGGGAGCAGTCCTCAACTCCAAGCTTGGCAGGGCCACCAGCAGAGGCGGCGGCAGCAGCTGTGGGGCTGGCCGTCGCCGCACAAGACGCAAGAGCGGCAGGGCGCCATGTCTCGTCAACCTCCCCTGCTGCTGTTGATGAGGCTGGGCGCAAGAGGCACGTCTGGAGGGAGGCGATCTGTGCACCCAGCCAGGCGTTGTTACCGAGAAAGGTGGTTGAGCCAACCGCCACCACAAGCCCCGGGGCATGGGCCACGAACAGCGCTCCGCCGTAGCCTTGGGGCGCGACCCCGCCGGGTTGCTGCCCTGTTGACGCCTGGCTAGCGGAAGCGGTGTCGAGCACCGCTGTGTTCCCTCGGAGCGTGCTGTTGCAGATGCGGTAGATTGAGGAAGGTGGGCTGCGCTGCTGGATGCCAGAGGGCAGGGGCCCGGCGTGCAACCCGCCTCCCCGTAAGGCGACATTGCCGCTGAGCTCACTGGATGTCACCAGAAGACTGCTGCAGCCCTCCATGCTGACTCCGCCTCCCTCCCCAACTGAAGTGCTGTTAGCCACCACAGTCCCCTCCTCCAAAACCAGGGATGCACATCCTATGCCTGATACGGACCCACCACGCTGCTCTGCCGTATTGCCCCAGAGGATGCTGCCGCTGAGGGTGAGATTTGATCCAGGCCCTGCGTAGACGCCGCCTCCTGATTCAGTCGCTGAATTGCCTGGCCCCACACGGACGGAGGCTAAGCGCGCTCTTGCGCCGTCCAGCAATGCGATGGCTCCTCCTGAGACTGCTGAGTTGCTGTTGAACACGCCACCCAAGAGCCGTACATACGTAGTGTTGGGCCCAGATAAGGCCACGGCACCCCCGCTTCCATACACGGCTCGATTACCGGAGAAGTCGCTGTCACCAAAGTCCCAGTTTGTTGGGGTCAGCGGCTCTACGCAGGTGCCGTTCGTGGAGAAGGCCCCGCCGTGTTGCCCCGCCTCGTTGCCTACTATACTTGACCCTGACAGCCGGACTTCCTCCAGACATGGGCTGGACAGAGCACCACCATTGATGAAAGCTCTGTTCTGGGCCAGGCGCCCACCAGCAGTCATGACGAGCGTGCCGATGCGAGTTGCTGCGTATACTGCGCCTCCATAGAAGGTTGCACTGTTCTCAGCTATGCTGCTGCCGTACGATATCTCAAGGCGTCCAAGCAAGTTGGTGCAGACTGCGCCACCGTTATCCGCGGAGGCGACATTACCAGACACCGTAGAGTTGTCTGTGACGCGGAGGACGAGGACGGATGGTGACCACACTGCTCCACCGCCACTGGTCAACGCGGTATTGTTTGACATGGAGCTTCCCTGTGTCACATCAATCAGAGCTGGAGTGCTGGCATATAGAGCACCGCCTTGAGTTGCAGTGTTCCTGCTCAGTTCGCTTCCATTCAACACGCGTAGCGTTGTCAATCCTTCAGCACTCAAAAGAGCTACGAAAGACAACGCGTCGGAGCCATGGTGTGCAAATGCACCACCCTCTCCGAGTGCCGCATCGTTGTCGGATACCGAGCTGCCTCCAGAGATTGTGATGTTGAAGTGCACGCTTCCGGAGGATAGGTAGAGAGCCCCGCCTCCACTCCCAGCACTGTTCATCGACAGACAGCTGCCGTTGGCGACGACAAGCTGAACCATTTGGGACGACTGCACATGGAGTACTCCCCCGGACCCGCTCCGTGCTGTATTGCCGTGCACGCAGCTACCATCTGAAATTGAAATGTCCAGATCAGGCTTGGAGAAATAATCGTCAGCCGAGTCGCCAACGAAGGCGACTCCGCCATCAACTTGGGCACTGTTGTTGCTGATGTTGCTGCCCTCCTGAATGGAAAAGACAAGGCTGCCGGAGCCCATGTGGATTATTCCTCCATTCTGTGAAGCTTGATTGCCGTGCAGACCGCTTCTGCCCCTGACTGTCACACGTACTGGCTCCCAGTACCAGGAAGCAACATCATCAAAAGCGCCTCCATTCTCGCCAGCTGTATTGTTTGCAATAATGCTGCCCCCGTCGACCAGAAGCTCCTTAAGCGGGCAGCTGGCGACCCCTCCTCCCAGCTTTTGTGCCCAGTTGCCAGCAATAGTACTCCCGCCTGTGACTGTGAGCTGCAGGGTCGTTGCGTCCAACCCGGCGCAATACAAAACGCCTCCGGCTGAAAGGGCCGAGTTGTTGACCACTTGACTCCCTCCTGCCACCACAAAGCTGCCGATTCTTCCCGCGGGCCCGTAGGTGTCTCCCCTGCTGATGTGTAGGGCTCCCCCGTGAGCGGCAGGGACCGTACCATTTGATTCAACACCAACCCAGCTGGCTCTGTTGTGCGAGAGGGAACTGCCCTCCTCAAGGGTCATACTGCGGAGCATCCCAGTACCAAGGAATGCTGCGCCGCCGCCGCCGCCGCCTACTCCTGTTTCGCCAGCGCTGTTCCCGTCAATATTGCTCGCTCCAGTGACCGCGAGGTTGTCAACGTTCCCATAACCAAGGAATAAGCCTCCGCCGCAGTCCACAGCACGGTTCTGAGTTATGCCGCTGCTACCGCTCAGACGGAGGAATTTGAGGTGTCCTCTCAGCATGAAGAGGGCGCCGCCGTTCTGTGCAGAATTTTGCGATATTGAACTGCCGGTTGTCAGCTGTAGGCCTCGCATGACCTCACGCGAAGTTAGCTGCAGAAAGATAGCGCCGCCCGCAGCAGCGCGGTTGTCCCACATGTGGCTTTGTTGCTCCAAAACCAAGTTGACGTAGCTCTGCAAGTATAGCACGCCGCCCGAAGCGACGGCTCTGTTATCCACGGCCTCTGAGGCGGTCCATGTGAGGTCCAGGACACCTTGGATAACGGTCAGGACAGCTCCGCAGCCGCCGGTGTTTCCCTTGAAGGTGCTGTCTCTTACTGCCACTGTCAAGGCGCGGAATCGTGTCTGACCATTCACGATGATGGCGCCAAAGCCCTCCTGATCAAGTGATCTCTCCTCGTAACCAAAACGGCGGGGGTTTGCATCCCTGCTGGCGACCATACACTTTGGGGCTGAGGACTTGGGCAAGCTGTTCAAGCCGCCAAGCGTAATAATCCGAGGCGGCAGCGTCCACACGACTGCGTTGTGAGACACATTGCAGCCGTTGCAATGGAACCAGCCAGGCTCCACAGCGGCTGCAGCAGGTGCCAAGCCAGCCCCCAAGGCGGGGGCCACCGTTTGCCGGTCCGGCAGCGGAAGCTCCACCAGCTGGAGCAGAAGGCAGGCCCAGCCGTGTGCTTGAACGACACGTGTGCAGCTGAAGCCCTCCGCCGTGACGCCATGAGCGTCTAGGACATGGAGCGCCCCATGCACTTGTCTCCGTGGCTTTGGTCCGACTCCCGAATCTTCCACTGGAGCTTCCCCGATCAGATTAGCGATGGTGACGTTCCTCAATGTCACGTAGGAGCAGTTGACGAATTGCAGTAGTGCCGCCACAGAGCTGAGCGGCAGGCCTGTAATTACGCTGTCCTCCAGCAGCAGGTGGGGTGCTCCGGCAAAGGTCAGGCCCCAATCGTCCGTGGGAGAGCCCTCTGCTGTGGTGCTGTTGCTGCTGCTGGGCGGGCTAGGCGGTGGCAGCCGGCGGGTAGCTGCGGATAGACGCTGGCCGCGGGGAACCGGCTGCACTTGGAGACCTGAGACGTTGAGACGGTCGGGACCTCCCGGCCTCCGCAAGGAAGCTAAGAGCACAGCTCCGAGCGACATGGTGACTGGCGGCAGTGTTGTGCCGTTTGCCGGCTGCTGCTGCTCACACTGAACGCTGCTGGCGTCTGGGCTGATCAATACTCTGCAGCGGTGCGTGACGGCGGGAGGCGAGGGCCGCGGGGGACGTGGCGATTCCCAGAACGGAGGAGGCATCGGTGGCGAGGGCGGTAGGGGCGGTGACGGTGGAGCCGTCGGAGGTTGGGCAGGAAACTCCCAGGACGACGACGGAGGAGGCCCATCGTGCGGCTCATCATCATTACTTGTTAAAGACGGTGGAGGGGGCCGCTCTTGGTCACTCGGTTCCGGGGAACCCAGTGGATCATCGAGTACCCGTGCGGGGGTGGTCTCGATGGCACGCACAGCTGCGGCGCCTGCTGCAAAACGGCAGGTGATGGGAGAGAGGAGGACGGAACTTGAGTCGGCCGATACATATAGATAGAGAGGACGATCCATCCGCCTACTGCTGCCCTTCTTGTGGACTTGCTTCTCGCGTATGGTGGCTACTGAAATGTTTGCTAACCACTGAGCTGCAGAGTGTTGAGACTGTGTGACAGCGGGGTTGAGCCAGTTGGGCTAGGGCACTGTGGGGTACTGCGGGGCGTGGTCGCTCTGGGGTGAGCTTTGGGGGAAGGGACAGGAGGCAGGATGGCTCTCGATCCCAAACATATCCACACCACAAGGCCGGTGCGTGACACCGGAGTGCCGTGATAACCACCGCTTGATGAATTTATCCAGCCACCAATACGTGTTTATCAAACAATCATCGTGCGTTTTGGACGGGGAAGCCAGTGCTTCCGCTTGATGACTCCTTCATTCCATCCCCCGTGGCTGCGTCGGGGGCTGGTGGGTCGATTGCGTCTCTTAGCCTCATGGAGTTGCCTCTATCTGGATGGGCCAATCCCATGCTTGGCATGTTGGTGGCGGGCGGGGGTATCCCCCCAGGGCACGCCGGTCTTTCCCCGCCGGCAACCCAGGACGCGCAGCGGTGCGGCTCTGGCGGCGGCACAGCAGGCCCCGGAAGCTTCAGCGGCGGCTCTGGCGGCGGCACAGCAGGCCCCGGAAGCTTCAGCGGCGGCTCTGGCGGCGGCACAACCAGCAGGCCCCGGAAGCTTCAGCGGCGGCTCTGGCGGCGGCACAGCAGGCCCCGGAAGCTTCAGCGGCGGCTCTGGCGGCGGCACAGCAGGCCCCGGAAGCTTCAGCGGCAGCTCTGGCGGCGGTACAGCAGGCCCCGGAAGCTTCAGCGGCGGCTCTGGCGGCGTTGTCGGCCCCAGCGGCAGCCCCAACGCGCTGGACCCCACGGCGCAGCACACTGCCGTGCGTGAGGGCAGTCCAGACCGGGCACGTCACAATCGTCAGGTCCCGCCTCCTTCGGCCCGTTGGGCAGCCCTCTCAGCCACGAGGTCTCAGCCGCCCGCGGACGCGGCACTTGCCAGCCCGCCGCCTCCCGCCGTGCCGGCTGCACCGGTGGAAGGTGCCGCAGCGGCAGCCCAGGTACCAGCGGCGGCGTACCAAAACGTCAAGGCGGCGCCGTTGGGGCTTTCGCGGCTGTGCGGCTCTGGCGACGGCTCCGGCGGCGGCCCAGCAGGCCGTGGGAGCTCCGGCGGCGGCGCTGGCAGCGCTGGCGGCCCCAGCAGCAGCCCCAACGCGCTCGCCCCAGCATCAGCGGCGCGCCCGACCCCGCGGCCCAGGTGGCCGCCGCGTTCGACTCGCGTGAGGGCAATCCAGACCGGGCACTCCACACTTGTTGACTTCCGCCTCCTTCGGCTCTGCAGCCAGCCCTCTCAGCCGCCCAACCCCGCGGCCCGGCCCCCCGCCGCCATAGCGTCCTCCAGACTGTGCAGTTCACGTGCCCTACGCCCTGGGATTCTGGGCCCTACAGCCGGCGCCTGAGTCACGGGGGCAGTCGCTACATACGGCCGGAGCAGGGGCCGGGGCAGTGTTGCTATCTTAGTCGATAAGTCGATTCGGCGAGCCATGAAAGTCCCTGAAGGTTTCCTATTCTGGCCGTCACAACCTATGTTTGCCTGGACAAGACTAATATGCCTAGGGATTATAACAACACTGGGCCGGGGCAGGGGCACAGACGAGGGGAAGGGGCCGGGCCCGGGGCCGGGGTTGGGGGCCGCAACGTTTCGCACAGGCGGCGGGGTTTTGCTCGGCCTGCTGTGTCTACGCACGGTACTCCGCCCCGCTAACCATGGGGCGGTTGGGTCGTGTGCATTGTGTGTGGGGCAGGCGTCAGCGGTGGCGTGGGGCCGTCGAACGGAAGGGACCCGGTCTGGCGCCGAGCCTTCGCCGCAGTGCCTTGCCTCGCAGCACGCCTGTGCAGCCCTGCCCCCTCGGCCATGCTCGCCACTCCGACCCCTCGTCACTCACGTCCCAGTGCAACCGCCACACTATTCAAAACCCCCCTGGACCAAAAGGAGTTGCGGTCCTCCTTGACCCAAAGGCCAAACCGTGGCCTCAGGCGCGCCGCCATAACTGGGTAGGGGTTGCCGCTCTTTGCGCGTTGAAGGTGGACAGTAAGTCGATGGCGGGCGTGGGCATACCCCCGGGGTAAGGCGGTCGTTACTCCCCGGTGTGACGACGGTGGTACCAAACCGAGGCTCCTAAGCACTGTAACACCTGAGCAGGGTCGTCACCCCGCCCCCCAGTGACCGCGATAGGGGAGGTATACCCCAACTTGGCTGCTATATGGCTAGCGCCTCCACGGTCCCCGCCGCACAGTTGCTCGTCACCCTGCCCGCCCACTGTACTGCTTAGCACACGGACTGTGGCAAGCCGGGCCCCCAGTTGACTAGATTGAAAGCGGCCCACAACCTTGCTACCTTGCTGAGCCCCTTTTAGCCCTGGGGCTACGCACGGAGCTGCTCAGACATAAAGGTAGGTCTGCTGCACGGCTGAAATGACACTGTGCGCTGACTGTGCTGACGCGTGAGTGGCTATGGGTGGCTAGATAGGGGGGGGGGGCAGGAGCCGACCAGAAGGTGGCGGGGGAAGGGGGGAACCACGCGTGGCCGCCGGCAACTCCACACAAGCGACCAGGTCACAGGGCAGAGGTTCTTACCTGAAAGGATGACTCCAAGGAGCAAAGTCGCGCAGCATGCTGTGAGCGCCACAGCCCCAAAGCGGCGATGACGAAGCATCCCCCGCTACGTGCGTATGTCGCCAGCACCAGCAGCAGTCATCTTAGCTGCATTGTTGCGCTAAGGTCCAGGTACACACAGGTGAAGGCAGCAAGTCGGGTGGTTCAGCATGCGTACGCAGCAGCCAGCAGAGTTTCTAGCCAGCAACGCAGCGTGTATATCGTGTGTATCAAGCAGAACTTATGTAAGCTTTCAGGTCGACCCGCTTTGCCTGAATGTCGAGACAAGGTTTGTGGGCATTGGCCCTGAGCACGCAGGAGTAACTCGTGCTCGCGTGCATACACCGCCAACAGCCTCAAGTAATCTGGCAATTGTCCATGTACTCGCTGGGGGAGGCCGTCGTCAGGTGCCAAAGTGTGAGAAGTGTTCGGGTGCTTCGACACGATGTTGCCGAAGGCGCCATCCCTTGGTACCCTCAGGCTCCCTTGGTGAGCTCCCTTGGTAACCTTAGGCTCTGAGCATAGCCGATCCTGCAGTCTGGACCGCGCCAGCAGTATCCACACCATGCCAGGTCGGCGCAGAGAGGATGGCCGCCGGCGCTGCCATCCCCCAAGCTCCTGGGCCTCCCGAGGCCCAAGGCCTGGCATGCAGAACGAAGGCGCCGCCGCCGATACTGCTTCATGCTCCCACGGCCGGTCCCCCCCAAGGCGCCACCGTCGCTGCCCCCCGTACTTACGTGGCTGACGCGCAGGCCACAGGCGACGGCGTCGAGCCGCTCCCTCCCTCCCTCCCTCGAGCCGCTCCCTGCACAGGCGACATGGTGACTCAGGTGAGTCACCTATTCACTTTGAAGCGGCCGGCCGCGGCCGGCCCCGGCCCACCGCAAAACCCACATCCCCACGCTCTTCCTAGCAGTGTTGCTATCTTCCGTGGCGAGGGTTTCGAAAATCCCAGATCTTTTCCGGTCGGCTGGGCCAAAGTGTTCGTTGGCGGACAGATCTTTTTGCACCCGTATGGGTCAAAGGCGGCACGTGCAGGACCCCGTTGAGGTGGCGTTCGTGGCTGTTGCGGACGCCTGTCCCGCCCAGACCCCCATGCGCCCGTCACACCCCTGCATTTGGCGGCCAGCGCATTGTGGCACCTTGTGGCATGCAGTCTTTCACTGAACCCTCAGCAGTCCCCAAGGACGCCCGCCCCCCCAGGCTGGCCCTAGACCCAGATCTTTTGGGCGGCAAGGCGCCCAAGAGTTCTTTTGCGGACAGAATTTTTTCGTGGAATCCAGGGAAATTGTTGAGTGTTGAGCAACGTAAACTTTTTCGTGAAATCTAAACAAGATAGCAACACTGCTTCCTAGCCCAGCAATAAGGGGACACGGTGGCAAGCCTGGGACCAACCATGCGCCCTCACACCCTTCACAACCCGGAGCTAGCTACAGCCGTCGGGGGCCTGCCCCATTGGGGGCGTGGCACGCACAAGACACGCACGCAGAGACACACACCAGGGGGGGGAAGGGACAAAAGTTTCTGGCACCCCATGCCGCAAAAGTTTCTGGCCCCCCTGACCCACCCACCCACCCATGCCGTACGGCGTACGGCAGCACTGCACATGCGAGAAACGTACGGCAACCTCTTTCATTTCTGCATCTTCGCACTGCACTTCACGTGTGCTAATGCGTTGCAAGCCGTCTTGGGGCGAAGGCCAGACTTGGCGTCTGTCCATTGACCATGGACGCGTCCATCGACACACAAAGAGGTTCCTGCCGAACCTACCACCGTAGCGCATAGTGCTTCTGACCGCTTGTGTGACAAAGTGGCTGTGTGTCACACAAGAGGAGGCGGTGGGGATGGTCCCCCACGTGTTCTGCAACGCTGGCATGCCGACATGTCGGGTCATGCCCGGCCTGGACCCACCTCCCGACCGCTGAACGTGGTGCTCAGGCATACCCAGAGTTCAGACCTTGTCGATCGATCGGCCCCCCTTGACGAAAGTTCCCGGACCCCCCGACCCACCCACCCACCCTGAACTTTGAGGGCCTGGATCTTTGCAATAACAACCTCGATTTTAATTCTAAAAGCGGATTTAGGCTCCTGTGGCCAAGCTCTTTCCAAAGGAAGCACGGGGTACTTCTACATCATTCCTACCCCCCCCCCCTGCACACACCGCGCGCCGCTCGCACTCGCACCCCCAGCAAGCCCTCCACCAAGAAAGCTTCTCACGCTTGAAGTATATGGCCTCCTAGGCAGGCGAGAGCTCCTAGCCCGGGGACTAATAATGGCGCTGAGGCCAGACCTCCCGGTACTCACCAAAACAAAGATGGCCGGCATCCGTAAACAGGGAAACCCAAGTAAGCCATCAAGGAAGCCCTCTCCACCAAGGGTTCCAGATACTCAAGTACAACGCCCCTCAACCTGAGGGAGAGGTCACAGGGGGAGAGGGAGCACACATGCACGCGTGGGGAGGACAGTACGCAGATGGTGCGCAAGGCCGGTGTTTGGGTGGGCATCGGGCCCAGCCTCGGAGGGGCCAATTATTGGTTGCTGCGGTCCCCATACACTCCCTGCCTGGCCACCGGGTGTTTGCCACATCCGCATTGACCAGCCCCCACCCACGCTGCGTGTAACCCGCCGCCGTCCCCTCCGCGACCCTGCTGCCCCCCTCCGGACCCGCCCTTCGCCCCCCGAAGTTCCCCTGCCCTCAGCATCCGGAAGCCCCCCTGATGCCCTGAAGCACGAAATGGACATCGAACCCCCCCCCACACACACGCTTATAGCCCAGATGCGCCGCCAGCCCAAGCTCCCGACCCACCCGCCGCAGCAGCCGACGCCCCGCCCGCCGCCATTCTCAGCGCTGTTAAAGGTATCCATGCCAAGAGATCACGCGCACCGTCCAGGAGCTGCGCAAGGGAGAGCGCCAGCAAGGGAGCTCCCTCTGGCATGTACTATACGGCCCCCCTCAGGACCCGCCCTCCGCACCCGGAAGCCCCCCCTACAGCACTAGATGGACATCGACACCCCCTCTGGTCGTCTGGTATGGTGTGGATACTGCTGGCGCGGTCCAGACTGCAGGATCAGCTATGCTCAGAGCCTAAGGATACCAAGGAAGCTCACCAAGGGAGCCTGAGGGTACCAAGGGATGGCGCCTTCGGCAACATCGTGTCGAAGCACCCGAACACTTCTCACACTTTGGCACCTGACGACGGCCTCCCCCAGCGAGTATATGGACAATTGCCAGATTACTTGAGGCTGTTGGCGGTGTATGCACGCGAGCACGAGTTACTCCTGCGTGCTCAGGGCCAATGCCCACAAACCTTGTCTCGACATTCAGGCAAAGCGGGCCGACCTGCCACCTGAAAGCTTACATAAGCTCTGCTTGATACACACGATATACACGCTGCGTTGCTGGCTAGAAACTCTGCTAGCTGCTGCGTACACATGCTGAACCACCCGACTTGCTGCCTTCACCTGTGTGTACCTGGACCTTAGCGCAACAATGCAGCTAAGATGACTGCTGCTGGTGCTGGCGACATACGCACGTAGCGGGGGATGCTTCGTCATCGCCGCTTTGGGGCTGTGGCGCTCACAGCATGCTGCGCGACGTTGCTCCTTGGAGTCATCCTTTCTGGTAAGAACCTCTGCCCTGTGACCTGGTCGCTTGTGTGGAGTTGCCGGCGGCCACGCGTGGTTCCCCACTTCCCCCGCCACCTTCTGGTCGGCTCCTGCCCCCCCCCCCCCCCTATCTAGCCACCCATAGCCACTCACGCGTCAGCACAGTCAGCGCACAGTGTCATTTCAGCCGTGCAGCAGACCTACCTTTATGTCTGAGCAGCTCCGTGCGTAGCCCCAGGGCTAAAAGGGGCTCAGCAAGGTAGCAAGGTTGTGGGCCGCTTTCAATCTAGTCAACTGGGTGCCCGGCTTGCCACAGTCCGTGTGTTAAGCAGTACAGTGGGCGGGCAGGGTGACGAGCAACTGTGCGGCGGGGACCGTGGAGGCGCTAGCCATATAGCAGCCAAGTTGGGGTATACCTCCCCTATCGCGGTCACTGGGGGGCGGGGTGACGACCCTGCTCAGGTGTTACAGTGCTTAGGAGCCTCGGTTTGGTACCACCGTCGTCACACCGGGGAGTAACGACCGCCTTACCCCGGGGGTATGCCCACGCCCGCCATCGACTTACTATCCACCTTCAACGCACAAAGAGCGGCAACCCCTATCTACCCAGTTATGGCGGCGCGCCTGAGGCCACGGTTTGGCCTTTGGGTCAAGGAGGACCGCAACTCCTTTTGGTCCAGGGGGGTTTTGAATGGTGTGGCGGTTGCACTGGGACGTGCGTGACGAGGGGTCGGAGTGGCGAGCATGGCCGAGGGGGCAGGGCTGCACAGGCGTGCTGCGAGGCAAGCAAGGCACTGCGGCGAAGGATCGGCGCCAGACCGGGTCCCTTCCGTTAGAAGGCCCCACGCCACCGCTGACGCCTGCCCCACACACAATGCATACGACCCAACCGCCCCATGGTTAGCGGGGCGGAGTACCGTGCGTAGACACAGCAGGCCGAGCAAAACCCCGCGACGGGCGTCGGCGCCGCCTGTGCGAAACGTTGCGGCCCCCAACCCCGGCCCCGGGCCCGGCCCCTTCCCCTCGTCTGTGCCCCTGCCCCGGCCCAGTGTTGCTATTATTCCTAGGCATATTAGTCTTGTCCAGGCAAACATAGGTTCTGACGGCCAGAATAGGAAACCTTCAGGGACTTTCACGGCTCGCCGAAACGACTTATCGACTAAGATAGCAACACTGCCCCAGCCCCTGCTCCGGCCGTATGTAGCGACTGCCCCCGTGACTCAGGCGCCGGCTGTAGGGCCCAGAATCCCAGGGCGTAGGGCACGTGAACTGCACAGTCTGGATGACGCTATGGCGGCGGGGGGCCGGGCCGCGGGGTTGGGCGGCTGAGAGGGCTGGCTGCAGAGCCGAAGGAGGCGGAAGTCAACAAGAGTGGAGTGCCCGGTCTGGATTGCCCTCACGCGAGTCGAACGCGGCGGCCACCTGGGCCGCGGGGTCGGGCGCGCCGCTGATGCTGGGGCGAGCGCGTTGGGGCTGCTGCTGGGGCCGCCAGCGCTGCCAGCGCCGCCGCCGGAGCTCCCAGGGCCTGCTGGGCCGCCACCGGAGCCAGAGCCGCACCGCCGCGAAAGCCCCAACGGCGCCGCCTTGACGTTTTGGGTCCGCCGCCGCTGGTACCTGGGCTGCCGCTGCGGCACCTTCCACCGGTGCAGCCGGCACGGCGGGAGGCGGCGGGCTGCCAAGTGCCGCGTCCGCGGGCGGCCGAGGCCTCGTGGCTGAGAGGCCTGCCCAACGGGCCGAAGGAGGCGGGAGCTTACGATTGTGAAGTGCCCGGTCTGGATTGCCCTTGCGAGAACTGAAGGCGGCGTTGGGCTGGGCCGCGGGGTCTTGCGCGCCGGGGCTGCCGCTGGGGCCGAAAGCGCCGCCGTCGGAGCTCCCAGGGCCTGCTGAGCCGCCGCCGGAGCTCCCAGGGCCTGCTGGGCCGCCGCCGGAGCTCCAAGGGCCTGCTGAGCCGCCGCCGGAGCTCCAAGGGCCTGCTGAGCCGCTGCCGGAGCTCCCAGGGCCTGCTGAGCCGCTGCCGGAGCTCCCAGGGCCTGCTGGGCCGCCGCCGGAGCTCCAAGGGCCTGCTGAGCCGCCGCCGGAGCTCCAAGGGCCTGCTGAGCCGCTGCCGGAGCTCCCAGGGCCTGCTGAGCCGCTGCCGGAGCTCCCAGGGCCTGCTGGGCCGCCGCCGGAGCTCCAAGGGCCTGCTGAGCCGCCGCCGGAGCTCCAAGGGCCTGCTGGGCCGCCGCCGGAGCTCCAAGGGCCTGCTGAGCCGCTGCCGGAGATCCCAGGGCCTGCTGAGCCGCCGCCGGAGCTCCAAGGGCCTGCTGAGCCACCGCCGGAGCTCCAAGGGCCTGCTGAGCCGCCGCCGGAGCTCCAAGGGCCTGTGCCCCGCAATCGGCATCGTAGTGCTGGGTCCCCGCTCCTTCCCTCCCCCCCGGCCCCGGCCCCGGCCCCTGCCCCTGGCGACGCTGCGGGCGACGCTGCCAGCCGCTATCAAACCCGCTCTGAAACAATCCAGGAACCTCCCGGGCCCATGAAACAAAACAAGCATGGTGTGAGAACACCTTTTTTGTGCAGTATTGGCAGCACAACGGCCCCGTTGCGCCATCTCTGTTCCTGGTGTGAGCGCCAGTGCTGCATTAGCTGCATTCGTTCCCGTGCAACCGGGCTCTGCACTTGGATAGGCGTTTTGGCAACTCTCTTTCACGCATCACAAAGGATTCTATTCTGGAGACCTCGGTGTTGTGCTCATGTACGGAAGGTTTGGGACCCTGCTGGCCCCTTCCAGTTAGCGGCGGGGACAGTTTACGGCAAGTGCTACCTGGCCGTAGGGATTCATGTGACGCGGAACGCGTTCCAACAACTCAAACTGGACAGTTTGCATCACAGCTTGTTGTATGTTATATATCCTTCCCCTTCAAATAAATCAACGGCCCTGTGCGTGCGCCCCTGACTATGCTCCCCCGTTTATTTGTTGTCGCTTTGCAGGTGCCGCCGCAGCCGTGCATGCCAACGACGGCGGTCCTCCATCGTCCGATAACAACGACAATGAACTGCTGGACTGTCCACCTCCATGGTTGCCATTCCCTCCGGCGCTGCCCCTTCCCCCGCCCCCGCCGCCTCCACCACCGCCGCCCCCGCCCCCACCTACTCCCCCACCCCCTTCACCCCCTTCCCCCCCTTCGCCCGTGCCTCCATCCCCGCCGCCTTCACCACCACCTCATCCCCCGCGGCCCCCACGGCCACCACGGTCGCCACCCTCATCTCAGCCCCTGACTGTGGTCGACCGCACGCCACCTATAACTCACCGCTGTCGCGTGGTGCTCAGCCCGGCCTATGCCAGCGTATGGTGTGAACAGCAGGCACAGGGCAACACGACGTTCCCACTAGCCACATTGTCTTTCGGAGATGCGCTCGGGGCCTCCCTTCTGTCAGGACCTGGCGGACCCGACCGCCTGCATGTTTCGGGTCTGGACATTCAGCCGTCGTCTTCCCGCCGTGGCTTTGGTGAGTCCGCCACCCAAACACCACTGCCGCCCAGTAGTGCAGATGGCGGAGAGGGCCCTGCCGCCAGTGACTGGGGCGTGACCTTTGCCGGTGCGCCCCACCTGCTTCTTGAGGACAGCGTAATCTCGGGCCTGCCGCTCAGCTCTGTGGCGGCACTACTGCAATTCGTCAACTGCTCCTACGTGACTTTGAGGAACGTCACCATCGCCAATCTGACCGGGCAAGCCCCGGTTCAGGTTCCGGGGAGCAACGCAGCCACTACCGTCACGTCAGCCCCGCCCCGACTTGTGCACGGGGCACTCCACGTCCTGGATGCGCATGGGGTCACGGCGGAGGGCTTCAGCTGCACCCGTGTCGTTCAAGCACACGGCTGGGCCTGCCTACTGCTCCAGCTGGTGGAGCTTCTGCTGCCGGACCGGCAAACGGCGGCCGTTACATCATCAGCGGCTGGCTCAGCACCTGCTGAAGCCGCTGTGGAGCCCAGCTGGTTCCATTGCAACGGCTGCAATGTGTCTCACAACGCAGTCGTGTGGGCGCTGCCGCCTGGAGTTTACTTGGTCGGCGGCCTGCCCACTTCAGCCCCAACGTGTATGGTCGCCGGCTGGGAGTCTGGCTTCGGTGCGCCTTCAGAGGTACAACATCTACAGGACGGCTTCGGCGCCATTGTCCTAGGAACCAAGACGCAAAGCAGCGCCCTGGTGGTACAAATTGAAGTCGGCATCTTTGAGGGAAACACCGGCGGCTGCGGAGCAGTCATGACCGTAACTCGAGGTACCCTGGACCTCACTTGGACCGCGTCAGAGGCCGTCGACAACAGAGCCGTCGCTTCAGGCGGCGTGCTATACTTGCTGAGTGGACTCAACAAGCTGGTGCTGGAGGAAGAAAGCCGCATGAGGTTCAACCGCGCTTCTTCTGAGGGTGGCGTCATATTTGTACTAAATGGCAGCATGGAAAGCCTGCAGCTGACAACCGGCAGTGCAGTATCATACAATTCGGCACAGAAAGGCGGCGCCCTCTTCATGCTTAGAGGAAACCTCAGTTCCCTCCTTCTGAGCGGTAGCAGCGGCATCATACAGAACCGTGCCTCGGACTGTGGCGGAGGCTTGTTTCTTGGTTATGGGAACGTTGACAACCTTGCGGTCACTGGAGCGAGCAGTATTGACAGGAACAGTGCTGGTGTAACAGGAGTAGGCGGCGGCGGCGGCGGCGGCGGCGCAGCATTCCTTGGTTCTGGGATACTCCGCAGTGTGACCCTAGAGGAGGGCAGCTCCCTGTCATATAACAGAGCCAGCTGGTTTGATGTTGAATCAAACGGTACGGTCCCTGCCGCTCACGGAGGAGCTCTACACATCAGCGGGGGAAGCATCGGCAGCTTTGTGGTGGCAGGAGGGAGTCAAGTGGTCAACAACTCGGCCCTTTCATCCGGGGGCGTTTTGTATTGCGCCGGGTTGGACGCAACGACCCTGCAGCTCACAGTCACAGGCGGGAGTACTATTGCTGGCAACTGGGCACAAAAGCTTGGAGGAGGAGTCGCCAGCTGCCCGCTTAAGGAGCTTCTGGTCGACGAGGGCAGCACCATTGCAAACAATACAGCTGGCGACAATGGAGGCGTGTTTCATGCAAATGCTTCCTGGTACCGGGACCCAGTACGTATGACAGTCAGGGGCAGAAGCAGTCTGCACGGCAATCAAGCTTCACAGAATGGAGGCATAATCCACATGGGCTCTGGCAGCCTTCTATTGTCCATTCAGGAGGGCAGCAACATCAGCAACAACAGCGCCCAAGTTGATGGCGGAGTCGCCGTCGTTGGGGCCGACTCGGCTAACAAGGATCTTCCAAAGTCTGACCTGACAGGCCTTTCAATTTCAGATGGTAGCTGCGTGCACGGCAATACAGCACGGAGCGGGTCCGGGGGAGTACTCCATGTGCAGTCCTCCCAAATGGTTCAGCTTGTCGTCGCCAACGGCAGTTGTCTGTCGATGAACAGTGCTGGGAGTGGAGGCGGGGCTCTCTACCTATCGTCCGGAAGCGTGCATCTCAACATCACAATCTCTAATGGCAGCGCGGTATCCGAGAACGGTGCGGTACTCGGAGAGGGTGGTGCATTTGCACACCATGGCTCCGAAACGTTATCGTTTGCAGCTCTTTTGAGTGATGGAGGATTGACGACGCTACGCGTGATGAATGGAAGCTATCTGAGCAACAACACTGCAACTCAAGGCGGTGCTCTATATGCCAGCACTCCAGCTCTAATTGATGTGACACACGGGAGCTCCATGTCAGGCAATACAGCCTTGGGTGGTGGAGCAGTGTGGTCACCATCCGTCCTCGTCCTCAGCGTCACGGACAACTCCACAGTGTCCGGTAATGTCGCATCCGCGGATAACGGTGGTGCAGTCTACACAAACGTGGTTGGACGCCTTGAAATTTCCCAGAGCAGCAGCATGGACCAAAATGTAGCTTACTATGGAGGCGCAGTTTACGCAGCAACTCGCATTGGCACGCTCGTTATGACTGCTGGTGGGCGCATGGCTCTGAACAGAGCTTTCATCGATGGTGGTGCTCTGTCCAGCCCATGCCTGGAGGAAGTCCGGCTGTCAGGGTCAAGTATAGTAGGCAACGAGGCGGGGCAACACGGCGGGGCCGTCTTCACGAATGGCACCTGCGTAGAGCCGCTGACCCCAATAGTCTGGGACTTGGGTGACAGTGAGCTCGCTGGCAATCGGGCCGGCTTTGGCAGCGGGGGTGCCGTGGCCTTATCTGGGCCCAACACTACGTATCTACGGCTCTTGGGTGGCGTATTCAACATCAACTCAGCGGTCTCGGGCGGAGCCATCGCTTTGCTGGACGGTGCGAATGCACGCCTAGCCTCCGTCCGTGTGGGGCCAGGCAATTCAGCGACTGAATCAGGAGGCGGCGTCTACGCAGGGCCTGGATCAAAACTCACCCTCAGCGGCAGTACCCTCTGGGGCAATACGGCAGGGCAGCGAGGTGGATCCGTATCAGTCATAGGATGTGAATCCCTGGTTTTGGAGGAGGGGACCGTGGTGGCTAACAGCACTTCAGTTGGGGAGGGAGGCGGAGTCAGCGTGGAGGGCTGCAGCAGTTTTCTGGTGACATCCAGTGAGCTCAGCGGCAATGTCGCCTTCCGGGGAGGCGGGTTGCACGCCGGGCCCCTGCCCTCTGGCATCCAGCAGCGCAGCCCACCTTCCTCGATCTACCGCGTCTGCAACAGCACGCTCCGAGGGAACACAGCAGTGCTCGACACCGCTTCCGCTAGCCAGGCGTCAACAGGGCAGCAACCCGGAGGGGTCGCGCCCCAAGGCTACGGCGGAGCGCTGTTCGTGGCCCATGCCCCGGGGCTTGTGGTGGCGGTTGGCTCAACCACCTTTCTCGGTAACAACGCCTGGCTGGGTGCACAGATCGCCTCCCTCCAGACGTGCCTCTTGCGCCCAGCCCCATCAACAGCAGGCGGGGCTGAAGAGACATGGCGCCCTGCCGCTCTTGCGTCTTGTGCGGCGACGGCCAGCCCCACAGCTGCTGCCGCATCCTCTGCTGCTGGTGGCCCTGCCAAGCTTGGAGTTGAGGACTGCTCCCTCCTCATCATGAGCCAGCTGCCTAGCGTTGTTGCTGCAGTAAATGGTACTGAAGCTTTTATTGGGTCAAACAGCAGCGGAGACACGGCTGGCAGCTTCTCTAGGCCTCAGCAGCAGGCTCGTCCACTGTGGTTCTCGGACAGCAACCGAACCGCCTTAGTAACGGAACAACCGCAGCAGGCCACACCTGACTTGTTACCTCCACTTGATGTGCTTGACGTCGAGCTTCCCCCGGCGCAAATGGCGTTCATCACAAGCCTGAGCGACAATAGCGGGGCAGCAATTGTCATAACAGCAAAGACAGGGAGCGAGGTTGAGATCCCTGTTGGTCTCTTCGACAGCCTCAGCAAGCCCGTCTCATCAGGTGGGCCGGACTGACATTGAAGGCGGGGGACGGAGGCGGGGCTTGTGCATGTCGTAGTGGTTGGATGGGATGAGTTTACTGGGCTGCTGTATCACCATTTACCGTACCTTGACGATATCACCGCGGCGGGGTCCGAAAACCCCTTGGGGGGGTGCGCGGTAGGCACCAAAACTCGGCCGGGTTCGTGCCACGCGTCGTGCCGCGGCCCACATCGCCAAAGCCACTGACCACTGTCGCTAACGTACAGCTACCTCGCGTAGCTAAGCAGCGTCAGGAGCGGTGCTTGCGCCTTTCCCTTCCCCGGTACCGATACAGTACGGTATGCCCTCCTCCCACGCTTGGCCGCGCGGAAGACCCAAAGCAACGGCTGCGCGACCAGCCCACAAAACTCAGGCGCAGCCTGCGCGATAGGATAACAATTCCGCTAGGGGGTGCGCGGTGGAGTCCGGAAACGCAGGGCCAGCCGGTGTGCGCGTTGATTACCATGACGTACGGTACTCATATTCTGCTCTGACAACCGCTATATGCATGTATGCTGCATTTATCCCGCCACCCGCAGTGCAATCGGGATCTGGGTTCCGGGCAACTGTCAGTGTCGAGCTGCTTGGGAGCACAGCGAGCGCAGCGCCGCCGCCCATGCTCATCCGCGGCTTCGGCCTTCCGCCGTGGGACGTGGCGTTTGGCGCTGACGGCGTGGCGCGCCTACGTGGCATCGTCACGGGCTGGCCGGGCAATTACAGTCTAAGCCTGCGCGCACAATCAAGCGGCGGGTCGTCACCTGGGGGCATCGAGAGTAGCGGTGTGGCTCGCCTAGAGCTGGTGGGCTGCAGCCTCGGCGAGCAAGCGCAGTTCCAGGCATCCCCGCTTGGCGCTGAGTGGACGGATGCCAGCGGCTTCAACTCGACCTGCTCGGCATGCCCGCTGCGCTCGGTCGGACTGCATGGAGATCCCCGGCCGCCACTACAGAGCTTAATTCAGCCAGCCAACAGCCAGTCCACCGCTGATTACTCGGATAAAGCCACCCGCACGTGCCGGGCCTGCCCTGACAATGCCGTGTGCCCTGGCGGGGCCGATATGGCTCCCCTACCCGGCTACTGGCACTCCTCTCCGCGGAGCCCCCTCATGCATGCATGCCCCAACGAGGCCGCCTGCACAGAGCCTGGGACACGCCTCCAGGACGCATTGAGTCAGCTACCGCTGGAGGTCCTCCGCTCCGGCCTGCAAGACAGGATGCGCCTTCTTGACGTAATAGACAACCGGACCCTGGCCCTTGCCACCATCCGGAGGGGCCTGTTTATCAACGACAGTATGATGACCGGCGGCGGCGGTGGAGGCGGCAGCACGGGCTTTGGCAGCGGGGCCGGCGCGTACGCTGAACTGCAGTGCGCGGATGGCTACACGGGAACCCTGTGCGCTGCGTGTCTGCCGGGCTTCACGCTTAACTCAGACTTGGAGGTGAGCATTGCTTGCTTGCATGCCAGTTTATTTTACGCCATGAAGCCAGTGGGCGGTCTATGGGGTCTTTCCTCAAGCAACAACATCCCGGATCGGACCTGACGGATCCTCTTGCTTGCGGGCGTGACCCTTATTGTCCCTTTACCTCAACCGCCTCAGTGCAACCCGTGCCCCGATGGCCTAGCAAGGACCGTGTGCCTGGGGCTCTTGGCGCTGTTCGGTAGTGTGGCAGTTATTATGTACGGTGCACTGGCCAACCTGGGCGGCGCGGAAGCGGAAACAGAGCAGGAAGGCCAGTCAAAAGGTACCGCCGTGCCAGCAGCAGGAGACGCCCTGAAGGCAAGTGTACGACCGAGCAATACGGTTTTTATACTCTGGCCGTCCAATGTTTCCATCCCCCTAACGCTTCCAAACCGCTTGCTTCCGCAGGTGCTGGTGGTTCACGTTCAGTACTTAATAATCATAACCCGCCTCAACATCCCGAAGCCCAGCGTGGGTCTATCTGCTGTGATTTCTGGATTTTGTAGGCATATGGTTAGGGGTGCTAGAATGCTATCCAAATGTCAATGGTCCCTTATTATCCCCGCCCTTCATTCCGCGCATGCCAACGCACGCAGGCCATGTCTCCTGTCTCGTCCGTTCTGGCAGCCGCTACCGGGGCAGAGAATTATTTCGCGTACAGCCATTCTTGCCTCATGTCTGGAAAGGACAGCGCCGGCCAGGCCTACCTTCAGGTCATGGGTGCACTCCTTACGCCCTGCGCCATCACAGCGGTGTGCCTGGCCTTGTGGGTGCTCCGCTATACGTGCTTAAATGCTGCAAGGCTGAAGCGCAGCAAAGGATTGCACAGGAGCCAAGCGGACGTGGCGACAGCGGGACTAGCTTTTGCAGAGGAGACAGAGGAAGCCAGCGACCCCATCCAGCAGTCAAAGCAGTCATCGTCGTCGGCGGGTGGAGACGCCAATGAAAGCCGCCAGCAGACGCCAAAGAAAGCGACCGATGTAACCGATGATTCCAGCCCAAAGCCGCCGCCCCTGCACCGGTTATTCCGACTGGGGAAGCTCACCACAAGCGCGGTAACTACTATGGCGACGGCCCTTGGCAAGCCAGCCTCCTCAACGCTGTCGGGTCTGGCACATGCGGTGAGCTTAATGCTGTCGGGCTTGACTTGTGTTGCATGACAATTACCACAACTTACCACTCTGCCTTCCCTGCCCTCCATGCATTTGTCCCCGCTCAGGACCAAGCGCTGACCCTGCCTCAGCAGCTGGGCATTGTGCTCATGACGGCCCTCTTCGTGCTCTTCCCCTCGTGGGCCAACGCCGGCTTCAGCATCTTTTCCTGCTACCTTGTGGACAACACACGCGCATTGGGGCAGACAGGCTCCGCCACTGAGTCCCTGAACGGCTTTGATTTCGCGCTGGCTACTGCGCCCAGCGGCTACTGGACGCGTGACATGCAGCAGTAAGTTTTCGTCATGACTTGAAGGGCGGGCGGGCTGCAGAGGGAGAGTAGGGAGAGCTAGCCTTCACTAGTTAGCTAGAAAGGTCTGAATGAAGCGTGGCAACGCACGTCCTGACCCTTCATCGACCCTCTGCATGCCTTTTCTCCGCGCCCTGCGCAGAGAGTGCTACGTGGGAGCGCATGCCTCCTTCTACGTGCCGCTGGGTGTAGTGTTTCTTGTGGTCTTCTGCGCATCACCGCCGATCGTCAACTTTGCACTGCTGTGGCGCGTACGGCACAAGCTGAGTAATTACCACACGATTCAGGTGTACGGCTTCATGTACAGCCGGTACCGGTCGCAATGGTTTTGGTGGTAAGTGTATCCCTGGGCGATGGGGTGGAGTGTAAAGATTATAGGTGGCGAATCGAATGGGAAGGCCTAGAAAGTGTGGAGGAGCCTACCCTCGCGGGCAATTAGGGCAATCAATGTCCGCTGAGGCACGATAGCCCCGTCCATCCGTCCGGGGGGTATAGGGGCAAGCCAACCGCTCTGTACGATGCTTACCGCACTGTTTTTATTCTGGGAAGCACACTCGCCCCGGCCCCGGCTGATAACGCACGCCACCCTCCGCGCTTTGTCGTACCTGTGACCCCGCTCAGGGACTCGGTGCTCATGTGTCAGACGCTTGCTCTGGTGGCGGTCCAGGTGTTCGGGGGCGTCCTGGAGGTTGCCTACCAAGTACGTGCACTCATCTATCTATTGGCTTTAGCTGGGCCGACATGCGTGCCCGTTGCCTTGCATGCTCATCAGCAGCCACTCACAAGCCGCCATAGCGCGCATGTATGTCAACTGAAGCACCAACCGCCCTGCTCACCACTGCTCCCATTCCCGCGCGTCCCCCCGCCCATAACTGGTACAGGCGTTGATGCTCCAAATTGTGCTGATGTGCTTTGGCGCCGTCAACATGACGGTGAAGCCGTCAAGAAACGCCCTGCTGCGTCATCTGGAATTTTGGTCATACGTGGTCCTGTCCACCACAATAGCGCTCAACCTCTACTACGTGACCGTGAGCGGAACCATCACTCTCGCAGACGAGGCCGGAGGGGTAAGCAAGGGCAGTGCGGGTTTGTTAGCTAGCGTTGGCCTAGTTGGCCAGGGATAGATGAAGCAAGGTTGATTGATCGGGCAATCGAGATCAGTGTGTATAGCGTAGGGTTCAAGTGCGCTCCTGCAGGGTTATTACCTGCTGCCATGCAAGCATCCTGGATCTTAAATTCCTCACCTTTCCCACGTTTGCCTCGTTACCAACGTTCACCTCGTTGCCACCAACGTCTGCCTCGTTACCAACCTCGGTTTCCCCAGGTGGCCATCGCCGTGCTGGTCTTAGTCATCAACCTCGCCCTCATCGTCATTTTCTTGGCCACCCTGGCACGAGCCTCGTGGCCCAGCGTTAGAGCTGCCGTGGCCTGGGCCCGGGATTACCTGGAGCCCTGCTGGACCTGCTGCTTGCGGCAGCGGCGGCGCCCTGCAGCCCCTGCTGCAGCGGCAACATTAGCAGCGCCAGGCCAGGTCCAGCAAGCGTCCAAGGAGCAGCCGCCACTCCAGGAGGACGATGTAGGGGTTGCAAGCGAGTCTGGCTCTCAGGCATGACCTACCTGCGGTGCGTGGGGTTGGTGCCGGAACAACTAACGCTAACGATGCAAGAACGAACACCAGCTGGCAGGCAGGATGTGTGGTTGCGTGGTACCGCTGGACATGTCCTTGCGTGTCATCACCTAGCTAGTAGTATCATTTGTCCTTCGTTGTGGACAGAAGCAGCTGTTGCCTGTATGTTATGCTGTGCGTGACGTGGCTAGCTAGCTAGGCAGGGCGTGGTTGTCCGTAGACAGCAGTGTACTGCACCATGCATGCATGCTGACGCTGCTTTGGCATCATCTATGAACAAAATGCACGGGCTGTGGGTTGTTTCTGCTTGATGCGTAGCAGGTTTGCAGTGATGCCGATCATTTAATGAGCGTACTAGCTGTACTAGTGTACTCAGCACAGTGCAACCTCTCCTACGGACACTGCTGCGTTACAACACTACCAGGGTCATTTAGGTCATTGTTGTGAGCCCCTTAAATTGTTGAAACTACGACCACGTAACACTGCGTTTTAATGGGGGGGCCGAATCGTTTCAGGCGTGATCTGGGGATGTATGTAGGGGGAGTGCGGGTCATAGCAGGTCAGCCATCCACAAATGTCCGCAACGCTAGTCATTGCGGCCTGAGTGCAAGGGCGGACGTTACGAAGGGCGGAAGTTCCCCACCGGCCGTGCTCTCGTGATGCCGGATCAGATTTCAACGGTGTGCGTCCAACGCACTGATCTCAAGATCGCAAGATCTCAATGTGTGTGCATCTGACGCGGTTGGTAGGGTCATGGGCACAAAGATTTCGAAATTGTTTGCCCCGACTCTGGCCCTAACCCGAGAATGTCTATCTGGCGGATGCATGCATGCGTTCAAGTCCACTAGCAGATATATGCTCTCGTGATGCCGATTCCAACATGTGCTATCTTCCCTGGCCGTTGTGGTCCGGTCCGGCGACTACCGGTAACTCCTCTCTTGCGGCC
This sequence comes from Edaphochlamys debaryana, assembly GCA_016858145.1. NCBI lineage: Eukaryota > Viridiplantae > Chlorophyta > Chlorophyceae > Chlamydomonadales > Edaphochlamys > Edaphochlamys debaryana. The sequence goes on from JAEHOE010000055.1 coordinate 330,016, forward strand.
AACTTAGTCCCCCGGCCTTAGTCGTCACGGCAGAGGGCCATACTCGCTCGCTCGCTCTCGAGCGACCGCCGCAGCCGTGCGTGCCATCGTGCTGCTGCTGCAGAGGCTGCTCCTGGGCTGCTGCCGCCGCCGCTGCGGCCCGCCGCCGCCGCCCCAAGCGAGCAGCAATGATCTAGGGCCCAGGCCCCTACTGCCCTGACGCGGGGCCACGAGGCTCGCGCCAGGGTGGCGGCGAAGACGGCGATGAGGCCCCAGTCACCGGCGGCAGGTCCCCCACCGCCGTCTGCACTGGGCGGCGGCGGGGGTTGGGTGGCCGGCTGAGTGAAGCCACGGCGAGAAGACGACGGCTGAATGTCCAGACCCGAAACATGCAGGCGGTCGGGTCCGCCAGGTCCTGACAGAAGGGAGGCCCCGAGCGCATCTATCTCCAAACGAGTTCAAGGCTTCCGGAGACGTCTGGTTCATTCTAGCAGGCCGATCGTCGGTGCTGCTCTCCGCCTGCTGCTTACATTGTACGCTGGTATAGGCTGGGCTGAGCACCACGCGACAACGATGGGTTATGGGCGGCGTACGGCTAGCCAAGGCCAGGGCCTGAGATGAGGGCGGCAATGGCGGGGGCCGCGCGCGGCGGCCGCGGCCAGGGGGGGTGGGTACAAACAACGTTGCCCGATATCATGCCCCAAAGTCCCCCGACCCCCCGGGACCGACGACCGACCGACCCGTACAGTGTACGACACTGTCGTACATGGCCTGTACGTACTCCATTTCATGCCTTTCGCGTTTCGCTGGACTGCTGACCGTGTGCTCTATCCATGGGCGCGCACAGCACTGCTGGTGGCCCACGTTGGTCGGGCACCATCAACCATGCCACGGACCCCGACCCGTCAATTGACCAACGGGCAACGGCTCGGCACCGAGGGGCGATATGTCCCACCGGTCCCGACTCCCTAACACCGCTGGAAGGGTACCAGTGACTTGCCAGCATAAGTTCTTGCCATGCTGCATGCTCAGGGCGTGCGGGATGATGCTGGGCGGTGCTCTACGCCGCGGTGACAAAGTCCCGCCACACAGCCTCCCAAAGTCCCCCCACCCGCCCACCCCCGACCGACGACCGACCGAGAACTTTGGGCCCCCATAACTTTGCACTAAAACCTTCGTTTTTATTTCTGAAAGCGGATTTGGGATCCTCTCGGCAAGCTCTGTACAGACGAGGCATGATGTATGTCTGAGGAGGACCTACCCTCCCCCCTGCCGCGGCGGTGCTGGTGGCTGGTGGCTGGTGGATGACACCTGTCTGTCTGTCTGTCTGTCTGCTGGGACGGCGGGGAGGGGGGCCGCTCAGGAGGGAAAGGGACCCATGGTGGGGCGTCGTCGACAGAACTCCCACAATGGGGGAGGCTCGACGGCATACACGGCTGCGGCGCCTGCAAAACGGCAGACGACAGGGAACGCGGGTCAGTCAGGCGCAGTTCGGCTGGACTTCTGTGTGAAGAACTCCTGGGTCGTTGGGGCCGAGGAGCCCTAGGGCGCGACCGGAGCCGACCGGAGCGCGTTTCGGGCAATGGACCTTCATCCATTACCAACAAGGGTGTCTGTCCCTCCTCAGGACAGGGAAAAGGGCTGAGGCCCAAACCCCGCGAGGCCGGGCAGCACTGGGGCCGCGCAATCAAGCACTACGCCCCAAAGCGCACGGACTAAACCCACGCCGCCATAAGTCAGGGGCCTTCGCAACCCCGCAATGCCGGACTTAGCCGGTTGGGTTGGGCGCACAAACACATGCACCCTCCAGAAGATAGAAAGAGTAGATGTCCGTCTCCAATCCGCTACTGCCCACACGCCACCCGCTACATCTCTCCCTCCGCCGCCGCCCCTTCATCCATTACCAAAACACTGTCGAGCCAACTCCCAGTCCCAGCCGCACTAGGCGATCGTGCCCCTTCGTACCACCCCCATACTTCAAGTTGATAACCCCACCAAGGCAGGAGGCCTCTCGCTGCGTATCCAGCGTATCCTGTCCCCCGGCCTGCAAGCGCCCGAAAGCCGAGCGTTCTCCTGCTACATCGCCAACATGTGACCCACTTCCGGCCACTCCTACAAAGCCGGCCTACGTTTATCCCCTACATGCATCAGCTCTAGGCGGCTGCTCAGCTTGTGCCGTCTCTATCTACACTCGGCGCCCCCCCTCATCTCCACAACTACTGCTAACCCTATCTAAGTTAATGCGCAAGCCCAAAGCGCTAGGATACCGGTAGCCGCCCATGGCTCCCTAGCTCCGCCGAGTTGCGGTGGCGCCGCTACCCCTTCCTCGCGAGCGGCCGGATGCGGCCGCAAGCAGAGCACGACCCGAAGCGCGGCGGATGGCCGGTGGAGGCGCAGTGGTTGACGTGGCGGGGCAGGTCGGCGGCATCAAAGGTGCAGCCTGTGGGGAAGGGTGTGAGGGCGGAAGGCGCGTGGTCAGGGCGGTGCCGCCAAGTAAACAGGCCCCTTGTATGAGGGCCTTACGACCTGCCCAGCCCAGCCCAGCGCGCCCAAGCGTGGTCAGGACAAGCCCAGCCTAGCTCAGCCCAGCACCCTGAACGTGGCGCCCGTTCCACACTACCGGGGCCCCGCCATAGCCCTGCCCGGCTTGCCACCGTGCTTGCGGTTCTCCCTGGCTTACACGGGCCCCCAGCACTACACCAACCGCCGCATGCGCCCCGCCTGAGGAGCTCACCCGCCGCTCCGCAGCGCAGGGGCCCGAGCGCCAAGGCCTCCCCAATGGGGCTGCGGCACTGTGCACAGGGCTCGGGCGAGGAGTGCCACAGTCGCAGCGCACGGAACAGCTGCCCCGCCGCCAGCACGTCCCTGCGAGGGGGAAGAGGAAGTGGGCACAAAGATGGCGTAAACAGAGTGCTTGCGCGCACTTGAACGCTCGCCAAGCCGTTGCACCCTGCCGAGCTGTGTCGTACCGCTCAGCTGCACCCGTCTCCCGGCTGCAGGCTGCCGTGAGTCCCCAACCCGCGGCCACTCACATGCACACACACATGGACGTCCGGCCCCTGCCCCCAGCACGCGGCCACTCACATGCTGGCGTACTTGAGCTGGTGGCTGGTCAGCTGCGGCGCCGCCCAGTTGGAGCGAGAGATGGTGCGGGACTTCATCATCGGCACGCCCATGACCTGGAGGGAGGGAGGGAGGGCGACAGAAGAGTAGGGGGGGCACGATCACGACAGAAGAGTTGGCGTAGCGAGCGTAAGGGAGTGCGTGGCTGCAACAGGGGCCGAGACTTCATCATGGGCACACCCATGACCTGGAGGTAGGGAGGGGCCGAGAGAGAAGCGCGAGAGCTAAGAATGCGGCCTGGAGCTGCGGTGTGGCGTTCGACAGCCACGCCCCTCCGGTCACCGTCCCAAACCGCACCCACGCCCATCACACGCCCCTCACGCCCCTCACGCCCCTTCTGTCACGGTTCCAAACCGCACCCACGCCCATCGCACGCTCCCCACGCCCCTCACGCCCCTTCTGTCACCGTTCCATCCAAACCGTACCCACACCCTTCACACGCCCCTCGCCCGCACCTGCTCCGTGAGACGCGAGAGGCTGAAGTTGTGGTACCCCAGCTCGGATGCCACCTCCTGTGGGGCGGAGGGGATGAAAGAGAGGGGTCAGGGTCACATAGCATGTCAGACGGCACGAATGCCAAACTCCGGCCCCTTGGCCCACACGCCGTTCGCGGCTGAATCCCCTCCTTCCTGCCAATTGCGCTGAAGTTGGGCTCAGCGCAGAGCCCACCTTTGCTGCTCCCTGCCCATGCCCCTCTGCCTGCTGGCCCCACCTGCAGGTCCAGGAACCTCCGGAAGCGGGACTTGCCCTCCCCGAACGTGTCCTTCATCTTGCCCTCGTCCGCGCCGTCCCAGCCAAAGCCCAGGACCACGAGCGAGGGGTCTGGAGGGCGACCAGGCGGACGGGGAGGGGCAAACACAGTGGGTTGGGGCTCAGCACAAGGGTGCTCCAGGCCGGCGGGCTTCTTGCAGAGCGGACAAGGCAGGCGTCCCTGCCGCTGACTGACTAGAAGTCCCGCCCTGCAACGCAGCCAAGGCCCAACCCCCCAACGCAGCCAAGGCCCAACCCCAGACCCCTCGCCCACCAGAAACTCCGCCACGGGCCCGCCCCGCATTGTACGGCACTGTACGGCACATGTACGACACCATACGGCACACGTATGAAACCGGCTCACCCGCCAGGAAGTCGACCACGGGCTGCGGCAGCGAGTAGCCCATGCTGCAGGTGCGCAGCAGCAGGCAGATGGTGGCGGTGGAGAGCTGGAGGAGGGCCACGGGGGAGGAGCGGCCGGGCGCGGTCTCGGGCCGCCACTCCAGGTCGATGGCGATGAGCCGGTCCTGGGGGTGATGGGAACGAGTCGGGCATGAGTCGGGCACGAAGCGGGGGGCTTTCAAGCCAAGCGCAGTGTGCCAGTGTACCAAAGCAGGCTCGGCTCCAGGCCCCAGCCAGCTTGCGGCCATGCCAGGGGAGTAAGCGGCTGGGGCTACCGCGGTGCTGACTGCGCATCAGGCTACACGAGGTGGTCGTGTGGGCAACCCGGGGTCCAGCTCGACCGCTCCCTTGGCCGCGACCAGGTCACACGACGGCTGGTGGTGCGTGACTCTTTCGTGACAGCCCAGCCCACTCCCACCCACGCCTCCCGCGTCCCGCCAGGCCGCCCCCACCTGCATGCTCGCCCGCAGCGCCTGCACCGCCTCCGCCGCGTGCTGGGGGTTGGACACCACGTACGACACCAGGCCCTGGGCGGGTGTTGGGGTGGGGTGACACGTAGGTACGCGGGTACAGGTGGGTGTAAGCCAGGTGTGAGCCAAGAGCGGGTATGAGTTCTCAACGGGGAGCAAGGCATGGCGGCCCAAGCCTCACGTCCACAGGTGCTGTGTGCGGTCTGAGCACCCCAGTGCAGAGGGGCCCGCTGCTGAGGGCCGCAGCACACATGTCCACAACAGGGCGCCCTGGGTGCTGCCTGCGGCCAGCCCCGCTGGATGACGAGCCGGGCGCACCTGTGGCAGCGTCACCTTCTCGTAGCCCCGCGCCAGGTGGGTGCGCTGCAGCACGGCCGCGGGCTCATCAAACACGGCCTGCGGGGACGCACGGGGACAGGCAGTTAGCGCCAGGGTGACGTAAGAGCAAGCTCCCAAACAGACGGGCCACTGCAACCAAGCCCTCGGCCCTCAAACACGAACCGTCATGTACCCAAACCCTCCTTTCTCGGACCACGTGGCCCAACCGCCCCGTCCTCGGCCGCAACCCAAAGGCCCAACTCCCGTCCCAGCCCCCACCACACGCCCCCTCTGACCTGCCAGTCTATGCTGGGCACCTTGACGGGGAACCCACACCAGGGCATCCCGAGCGAGGCCGAGGGCGAGGACGGGGCCGAGGCAGGCGACGGCGACGCAGCCCTCGCCGAGGCCCCCGCGCCGTCGGCCGACGCTGATGCTGGTGCTGAAGTCGACGCCACCCCGCAGCCGCGCTCCGGCAGGCACGCCGCAACGGTGATGAGGGAAGGCTGCGAGCAGCCGCTGCCGCCGGCCCCGGCGCCGGCGCCTTGGCGGCCCGGGCCGAGGCTGTTGGCGGCGGCGGCGGAGAGGCCCGCCGCATCCACGCGGGCCCGTTTCGAGGGCGGAAGCTCCGAGTGCTGTTGTGAGGATGAGGCCGGGCTGGATGTGGAGAGGGAAGCGGTGTGCTTGTGACCGGAGCAGGCGAAGCCGCCGGGGTGGTGGTGACTAGCGGCCTGGTGGCCGCGGTGGCTGGCGCAGGAGCAGGGGGCCGCCGAGGGCAGGCTGTTGCTGCCGCCGAGGCCGAACCGCGCCGCGAGCAGCGCCTCCGCCTGGCGGCGCTTGGCACTCTTTAGTTCCCCTGGCGCCGACGTGCAAGGCGCGTCAAGCGCGGCTTGCCCCCGTCCGGGAGAGCGACCGCCGGCATGGCGCGGGTGTCCATCGCGACCCCCGGCCGCAGGCTCGACAGGCCGCATCTGTGCCGTTGTAGAGTTGCGCAGGTAAAGCCTTGAGGAGACGCTTTGGAGGCTGTGCGCGATGCCCCACTGATGTGAGGGAGCGGCTGTAAGCAACGAGGCGATGCCGCGATAGGCGGACTCAAGTTCGCGTAATGCCACCGCTAAGGCCAAGGCCATAAGCGGGGCCCGCCAAGCAGGCCGACTAAGATTGAGGCGGCTGGCACGGCACGCTGGCAAGCAGTGTGCTCACAAAGAAGATAACGTATTCAATCGTTATGTCGCGTTGCGTAAAGTTCGGGTAAAGGGGGCTCGTGAGCGGGAATGGAAACGCGCTCACGTTGTGTCCGGCGGCACGGGCAGTGGCCACGTGCCTATATCTGTAACAAAAGAGAATTATTGGTGTCAGCGGAAGAGGCCCAGGGCCCAGAAGGGCGGCACGCCCCGATGCAAATGACACGCCGCAAACCCGGCGACTTTACCCCGCACCCCAGCACGCCCACAGGTTCGGCTCCGTGGGGCATGGGGACGCATAGGCCTACGCGGGCGCGCGGCGAGCGAGCGGGCTCGGGCGATGGCGGGCCAGGAGCGGAGAAGCACAACCGCGGCACACAGGTAAACTCCGTGGTAAGCGAGTTTTCTCGGTAGAGGTGGGCAGCGGCTGTGGGCCAGGGCTGGTTCGGGGTCGCTGCTGTTGGCCGGGGCTTCGCCATCTAAGCTTTCAACCCGGAGGCCCGTCGGCTGATGAAGGGTTCCCCGTTCATAGGCAACAGGCAATTCTGCGTCGGTCAACACTCAAGCGACGCCCCCAGCACGCACAGCCCCTGTCCTCCGCCCGCTCGCCCCGCACCACGCCGCACCGCACCGCACCGCACCGCACTCCAACCATGAAGCTCTCCGCAAGACAGCCCAGCAATCCATCCTGCAGCTCTCGGGCGCATTGCAGCTCTAACCAGTGCCCCAGTGCCAGTGTACGCGCCGGCCGCTTCCATCCATCCGCAAACTATCGTCACCAAGCTTCCCCAACCATCATCTTCCAGTCCCAGACCTCCGCGAGGTAGCCTCCAGCGTTCGTCCCGTTACGAACCATCCTCCTGCCCACCTCGACACCCTCTCGAACATGCGATCGGCGCCTGTCGCTCCTGCAGGTCGGAAGCTCGCCCGCCGTCAAGGCCTTGGGACTAGGGTTGACTCCCATGCTGCCTCATACTAGTTCCTGTGGCTCCTACAAGCCGGCTCACGGCCCGGCTCCGTGGGCCCGGCCCTCAGGGCTTCCAGAACAGGCCTTTGAGGCTGTTGCTCCCCGCAATCTCTCCAGCGTCAAGCTCGAAGGCGGCCGTAACCGAAACCGCGCCGCGGGCGTTGCCGTACACATCGTCACGCTCGTACCGGCCCACGCAGTCCTGCGTTGGGAGGCCAGAAGGAAGACAGAGAGCTCGCGAGGTGCGAGGTGCAGGGGCACGAGTGGGCAAGGCTCGCGGGGCGAAGGCCAGGGGTCCATACGAGAGGGCTGGCGGCGCCTGGGCAATGCCCTCAGGCCCGACCGCCTTACTGATCAAACGCAGGGATCCTTGCCCTCACCCTCGCCCCCTGCGCCCCTTGCCCCCTCGGCCCGCTCGGCCCGCTCGGCCCCCTCGGCCCCCTCCGCCCCACCTGGAGGTTGACCCCCACTCCCTTGTTGTCGTGAATGAGGTTCTCCTGCACAAGCCAGGGCGAAGCGGGCAGAAGCCATTCAGCTAGCCACAGCTACCGTGGCCACCGTTCTGCGCAGACTGAGGAAGCCGCCAGGAGCTGAGGGATGAGGGAGAGGCCGGACGAGGACCTTCTAGACCGAGCCCCGCACGTGCATCCCCTCCTCACCAGCAGATCGGGCGAGGCCCCGCTGCGCACCAACACGCCATCGAGCGCGTTGCCGTATATGTCACAGCCCTGCAGTACGGTACGGCAGCGCGTCGTAAGGTATGATGCAGCAGACCCGCTGGTCCGTGCGCCCTGGCGCCGCACCTGTACGACACCCCCCGTGCTGCCGTACAGGAAGCCCGGGTCCGTGCTGCGGTCTAGGGGGTCGTCGAGGGCGGCGGGGCCGAAGATGGCCATCCCCTGATGAGGAGAGAACGGGGGGGGAGGGGTGATCGTTCGACGGACTGAAGAGGGGAGGAAGCGTGAGAGCGGGCCCGAGGGGGAAGGTGTGAGAGGACAAGGGCCAGGGGCAGGAGCCGACGGCTGACAGGCCGAGGGCCGACCTTCAAGCGGTAGCAGGCGCAAGGCGTGTGGGGGGTGAGCAAGCCGGGGGGTCATCATGGAAGCCTGTGGTTGAGGATCCCACCCCGGATCAGACTCCCTCACCTGGCGGGCGCAGTCGTGGATGCGGCAGCCCAGCAGCTGAGGCGGCGAAGGGCAGGGACAAGAACCAGAGCCAAATGCGGGAAGACGTCAAGAGACAAGGGCGAGGAGTCCTGCCACACTCCGACAGCCATCCTCGTGGCTGAGGCGGCTGAGGCGGCGGTGCGAGGGCAGCGACGAGGGCTCAGGAGCGAAGGGCACGGAGCCTGCCCGCAACCCTCCAGCCATCCCCTCGGTCAAAGGCCCGGGACAAGTATTAGCAATGACAAGGAATCGAAGGTGTCGCGAGACGAGGCTGAGGAGTCTGGCTACAACCCGACGGCCATACTCGTTGGCTGGCCATGCCAACCCACCACAAACACAGACCCTGTCCACAGGCCGACCCGCTCCAGACACCCTTGACACAAAGGCGCGCCCTTGCCCTCCGCGCTGACCTCAACGCTTCCTCGCACCTGCGGGCTGGCGCCCTCCACCCCCACGCCCGCCCCCGAGGCGCTGCTGACGTCACAGTCCACCAGCCGGGGGGTGCCCGCCTGGGGAAGGGGGAAAGTGGAGGGAGCGGGGAAGGGCGGGGTGTGTGTGTATTGGCACGGTGAGTGGGGCGCTGCTGACGTCCCAGTTTACCCGCTTGGGTTGCCCACGAGGGGTGCCCGCCTGGGAGGAATCGACACGGAGCGGAGGGCCAAGCAAGAACTGCTGAGCCACAAGCCAGGACGTGGCCCCTATCAAATTAACTGCCATCGCCCCAGCACCGCACCGTGATGTAAACCGCGTAGTTGTTGGCAACCGACTTGGACGAGTGCCGTACGGTCAGCCCCTGCGGGCAGCGTCGGAGTTGCACCGTTGCAGCTTCTCGGGCATCTGCAACTGCACCACCCCTCAACCCCGCCCCACCGCCCCTCAACCCCGCCCCACCGCCCCTCAACCCCGCCCCACCGCCCCTCAACCCCCGCCCCACCGCCCCTCAACCCCGCCCCACCGCCCCTCAACCCCGCCCCACCGCCCCTCAACCCCGCCCCACCGCCCCTCAACCCCCGCCCCACCCCCCCTCAACCCCGCCCCACCCCCCTCAACCCCGCCCCACCGCCCCTCAACCCCGCCCCACCGCCCCTCAACCCCGCCCCACCGCCCCTCAACCCCGCCCCACCGCCCCTCAACCCCGCCCCACCGCCCCTCAACCCCGCCCCACCGCCCCTCAACCCCGCCCTGCCGCCCCTCAACCCCGCCCCGCCGCCCCTACCCCACCCCTGCCCATACCCCTGCCCCAACCCCACCCTCACCGCCCATACCCCACCCTCACCGCCCCTCAACCCCGCCCCGCCGCCCCTACCCCACCCCTGCCCACACCCCTGCCCCTACCCCACCCTCACCGCCCCTACCCCACCCTCACCGCCCCTACCCCACCCTCACCGCCCCTACCCCACCCTCACCGCCCCTACCTCCAGCAGCACCTCCCCCTGCGCCTCGAGCTGCAGGGTGCTCTGGTACGGCTGCGGGGTCTCCCACACCAGCTCCACGGGGGCATACTGGGGGACAACGAACAGGGCGTGAGTGGGGATGGGACAGTAGTGAAGGGGCCTGAGGGGGCTGTGGGGGGCAGGGCGGGAGGGAGCAGGACCTCCACGGTGGCATACTGAGGGGGTTCATGGCACGCAAGTCGGAGGAAGGGAACAGGAGCCGAGGGGTCACCCATACCATGCAGGGCCCAGACGGCGGGCAACTTGGGGGTGTATCAAAGCCATGTTTAGCAGCGGCAGAACATTCGACTCACCTTGGGCCACGCTCGGATGGTGACGGGCCGAGTCAGCACCAGGCGCTCTCGGTACCTGGGCACAGGGGCAGGCAGGGGCGGTTGTCGGCACAGGGGCAGGCAGGGGCGGGTGTCGGCACAGGGGCAGGCAGGGGCGGTTGTCGGCACAGGGGCAGGCAGGGGCGGGTGTCGGCACAGGGGCAGGCAGGGGCGGGTGTCGGCACAGGGGCAGGCAGGGGCGGGTGTCGGCACAGGGGCAGGCAGGGGCGGGTGTCAGCACAGGGGCAGGCAGGGGCGGGTGTCGGCACAGGGGCAGGCAGGGGCGGGTGTCGGCACAGGGGCAGGCAGGGGCGGGTGTCGGTGGAGCGTTAGTCACTGGAGCGTTTGCGCCTCCCGAGAGGCAGTGTCATTGTCATGGGAGCATGTGTCAAAGTTTCATCCTGCCGTTCCCACCCCCTAGCCCCATACCGGGGGTGTCCGCACAGCTTGCGTGACGGGCCCATGCTAAATCCCGGCCTGAACACCGCTGAGCACCGCTTCCAGGAGTCACCGCTCACATACCGCCCTCCACCACTACAGGCGGCCCCAGGCCCCGCCACCGCCCCGTCCCACCTTCCGGGGCCGACCAGCACCACCGCGCCCTCTGGGCACGCCTCCACCGCCTCAGCCACGGAGGCACACCACCGGCCCCCCGCGGGAGTCGCGCTCTCCCCGCTGTTGCCACCGCTGCTGACGTAAGCAAAGGCGCCTTCCGCACTAGCGTCGGCCGTTGCGGGACCCTGGCGAGGGGTGTGGGGAGGTGGCATGGCGTCAACAGATGGGTACAGGTGTGGCGCAAGGCTCCTACTCCCAACCTCACATACATAGAGGCAAAGGCGTAGTCACTCCTGCCCACACCCCTTCCCCACCTACCGCGGCCCCCAACCACCCCCAAGGACCCCTTCCCCGGTCTCCGTCGCCTCTGGGCCCCTAGGCCCCTGCCCCTACCTCGGCAGCACTCGCGGCCCACTCCTGGCAAGCCAACCCCAGGCCTGCAGCCACGCCGCCCAGCAGCGCCGCCCGCCGCCCCAGCACCAACCCCGGGGCAGTCCCCTGCGCAGCCTCGGCCCCTGCGACCCCGGTGGAGAAGGCCGTTGAGGCTGGGGCTGAGGCCCCAGAGTCGCCGGCTGCAGCTGTTGGGGACAGTGGTGCTGGTACCCGGCTGCGCGGCTCTGGGGCTCCCAGCCGGAGGAACGCTTGGGGAACAGGGGCGCCAGCCCGGGTGCCCATCGGCGAAGGCATCGCAGAATGCGAGCGCTTCCCGCAGAGGTTGGGTGCTCTGCCCAGCTCTGCCGAGGGATGTCCAGGCCTGAACGCTTCCGATACAGCGCTGCTGCAGCTGGCAGTTCGGGAGGTGACTGAGGAAGAGCCGGTGTGTGCGGTACCGTGCCGCCGCGCCCCGGGGCGGGAAGCCAAGGGCCCCTGGGTGTAATCGCACAAGGGACCTCAGCGCAGTTATAGGCCACTTTGGCCATTTTATGGCCTCCCCCCGACGCTGCGCAGCGCTGCGTAGTGGAGGGTCGCCCTTGCTCCCAGGGCCTGCCACTCGGAGGCTCTGGGTTTGGACATGCGCAGCACAGCAAGCCAGCGCAGCTCCCGAACCGCGATCCTGCCCGTCCCTAGCTGGACAGAAAGCACGTTATGCACGCGAGCCTCCGTGCGAGCCTCCTTGCTTGGCCTTCCCTGTCGCGCTAACCGCGGGCCAAAGCACTGGGGAACTGGGCAAGGGCCTCTGGGCAACGCTTTGATGTCATGGCTTTCAGGGCAGGGTATCGGGGGTCAAGGGGCTCAGCGATGGTCGGAGAGCATGAACATGCTTGCGCGCTCCCAGGCCGACGTCGGTATAAGGAACAACCGACGATGTCTTGAAGTCGTGCTCGAGGTCAATGAAGCGGCGCGAACGCAGGTACTGTATAATTACGCCGGTTTTATGTCGGTGAAAGTGCCCCTTGCAGTCCCTGCCGCAAGGAACCGCTTCGTACTTGCTGAAAGTTACATCCTCTGACAATCGTGGGCGTGCAGAAAGAATGCAGCGCGCCGAAATTGCTAAAGAGCTGGTTGCTGTCCCCGAACACGCAGCCAGCCTGTTCGAGAACGACATACCTGACCTGTGCTCTGCAGCGAGGCAGAGACGCGTAATCGACCAGGCCAAAGCTAGGAAGCGGAAAGTGTCCTCCTCGAACACGTCCCCGCGCACCTCGGATAGCAAGCAGCTCTCGGAGCAGAATAAGCTCCTCTCGGAGCAGAACAAGCTGCTCTCGGAGCAGAACAAGCGGCTCTCGGAGCAGAACAAGCGGCTCCGGACCCTTCCGTTCTGGGCCCTGGTTGTTCTGGGTACCCTGCTTCTGGCAATTATGTTGGCGCGTCTGGACATCGGTGAGGCGTGGACAGTGGAGGGCAGGGAGGGAGGCAGGAGGGGCCTCCGGGCAAGCTGGGGTCGTCTCGCAGGCATCGGGGCCTCTGGCTATGGTTGATTGCCCTACTCCCTACCCCGCCCCGGCCCCGCAGGCGCTCTGTTCGCGGGGATATACTTCCTGCCGCCTGAAGGCCGCTAGCGCCCTTGCTGGCCTTGCCGGAGCAAGCATGAGTCCATGGCGGAAGACCGTTGGCTCCTGAGCTGGCGCTGGGCGGGCTGTGGACACGCTACGCGGACGCATGCGCGGTGGCTTGGGACCTCTGGGGGACGACCCAAGCCAGGGCGCACAGCATCTCTGTGGAGGGGAGGCCGTGTAGGCCACCTAGGTCAGCCCCGAGAAGCCACCGATACGGGTCCTAGGGGGGGGTCATATGAAGCTCCAACTGCCGATGGGCCTGAAGTTCAGTGTCACAGGTTGTCGTGCTAGCTGTTTGAGCTGCGGCTGGGACCAGCCTGGGTGGTGTGGATCGTCACGTGGGCTGGCCGTGGACAACTGTGGTGCCGAACACTTGCCCCGCCTCTTGGCCTTTCATTTGCGGTGCAGAGGCATCCCGCAGGGGGTTCGCGGCGCGGGCCGTTGGGGCGGGTGACTGATTGTGATAAAGACAATGTTGGCTTGCCGCACCCTGCCCCTGCCTGCCCCTGTGCCGACACCCGCCCCTGCCTGCCCCTGTGCCGACACCCGCCCCTGCCTGCCCCTGTGCGGACACCCGCCCCTGCCTGCCCCTGTGCCGACACCCGCCCCTGCCTGCCCCTGTGCCGACACCCGCCCCTGCCTGCCCCTGTGCCGACACCCGCCCCTGCCTGCCCCTGTGCCGACACCCGCCCCTGCCTGCCCCTGTGCCGACACCCGCCCCTGCCTGCCCCTGTGCCGACACCCCGCCCCTGCCTGCCTGCCCCTGTGCCGACACCCGCCCCTGCCTGCCCCTGTGCCGACACCCGCCCCTGCCTGCCCTGTGCCGACACCCGCCCCTGCCTGCCCCTGTGCCGACACCCGCCCCTGCCTGCCCCTGTGCCGACACCCGCCCCTGCCTGCCCCTGTGCCGACACCCGCCCCTGCCTGCCCCTGTGCCGACACCCGCCCCTGCCTGCCCCTGTGCCGACACCCGCCCCTGCCTGCCCCTGTGCCGACACCCGCCCCTGCCTGCCCCTGTGCCGACACCCGCCCCTGCCTGCCCCTGTGCCGACACCCGCCCCTGCCTGCCCCTGTGCCCAGGTACCGAGAGCGCCTGGTGCTGACTCGGCCCGTCACCATCCGAGCGTGGCCCAAGGTGAGTCGAATGCTCTGCCGCTGCTAAACATGGCTTTGATACACCCCCAAGTTGCCCGCCGTCTGGGCCCTGCATGGTATGGGTGACCCCTCGGCTCCTGTTCCCTTCCTCCGACTTGCGTGCCATGAACCCCCGCAGTATGCCACCGTGGAGGTCCTGCTCCCTCCCGCCCTGCCCCCCACAGCCCCCTCAGGCCCCTTCACTACTGTCCCATCCCCACTCACGCCCTGTTCGTTGTCCCCCAGTATGCCCCCGTGGAGCTGGTGTGGGAGACCCCGCAGCCCTACCAGAGCACCCTTCAGCTCGAGGCGCAGGGGGAGGTGCTGCTGGAGGTAGGGGCGGTGGGGCGGGGCAGGGGCGGGGTGGTCGAGGGGCGGGGCAGCTGCTGAGGTGCCGAGAAGCACGCGGTTCACGGCTGCAATCATCTCGTTCCGGTCTGCTTGCAGGGGCTGACCGTACGGCACTCGTCCAAGTCGGTTGCCAACAACTACGCGGTCTACATCACGGTGCGGGAAGGGGGCGCTGGCAGTTGGTCTCATGACGACCATGCCCTGCCTTGTGGCGTGGGAGGCAGCTGCTCAGCAGCTTCTATGCTTCGTTCATGGCCCTCGGCTCCGTGTCACTTTCCCTCCGAAGTGTAATAGTAGCGTACTGTTAGCGTCCCACACGCCTTGCCAATCCACACGCGCCCCCACTTCCCCTTCTCCCCCTACCTTTCACTTCTTCCCCTCCCCTGCCCCCCAGGCAGGCACGCCCCGGCTGGTGGACTGTGACGTCTGCAGTGCCTCGGGGGCGGGCGTGGGGGTGGAGGGGGCCAGCCCGCAGGTGGGGGGAGCACTAGGGGCGCGGAGGGCAAGGGCACACCAGTGTCAGTAATGTTGAATCAGGCTGGTCGAGACCGGGCAGCCCGGGGGCCAGATCTCATGGGCGAAGGTTTCCGAGTCTGCTTGAATGAGCGCAGACCTCTAGCCCTTTGCTACCGGTAATGAACCTCACCCACCGTTTCATTGCTACCTGCACCTGCCCTCTGCCGCGCCAGCTGCTGGGCTGCCGCATCCACGACTGCGCCCGCCAGGTGGGCCTCATCCGGGCTGGGCTCCTTGACCTCCGACCTCCGACCTGCAGCTCCCGGCTTGCTCACCCCCAACCCCCGTGCACCTGCAACCCGTCGGGGGTCGGCCCGCGGCCTCATAGCCTCCGCTCCTGTCCCTGGCCCTCTTCCTTAGACCCTTTTCTCCCGCTTTCCCCTCATCAGGGGCTGGCCATCTTCGGACCCGCCGCCCTTGACGACCCCCTGGACCGGAGCACGGACCCGGGATTCCTGTACGGCAGCACGGGGGGTGTCGTACAGGCGCGGTGCCAGGGGCCCACGTCCTCGACGCGTCTGTTGGTCCGTGGCCCGTACCTGCGCCCGTACTGATCCTGCGCCCGTACTGATGCGCTGCTGTACTGTACCGCAGGGCTGTGACATATACGGCAACGCGCTCGACGGCGTCTTGGTGCGCAGCGGGGCCTCGCCCGATCTGCTGGTGAGAAGGAGGGGGGGGCGGGGCGTGGTAGGCCCACTCCCATAAAAAGGTCCGCGTCCGGTCTCTCCCTCCACCCCACGCTGCTCGGCCGCAAGTGGCGGCTTACCCAGCCTCCAGAACCAGGTGTCTAGCTGTATCTAACTGGCGTTATTCTGCCCGGTTCGCCCTGGTGTGTCCTCAAAAGGAGAACCTCATCCACGATAACAAGGGAGTGGGGGTCAACCTCCAGGTGGGGCGGAGGGGGCCGCGGGGGCAGAGGGGGCAGAGGGGGCAAAGGGCCAGGGCAGGGCGATAGAAATGAGTACTTCGGGGCCGTGCCTATACCGGCAGGGCGAGGACCTCCGTGTGATTGGTTGGGTGATCGGACCTGAGAGCATTGCCTCCCTGGCCTTCGCCCAGTGAGCCATGCTCACCCCTGCGAAGTTTCACATTCGCATTTCTCGACCCCCAACGCAGGACTGCGCGGGCCGGTACGAGCGGAACAACGTGTACGGCAACGCCCGCGGCGCGGTTTCGGTGACGGCCGCTTTTGAACTCGACGCTGGAGAGATTGCAGGCAGCAACAGCCTCAAGGGCCTGTTCTGGAAGCCCTGATGGCCAGGCAAGCTTCTACGCATGCAGAAACAACACGCGCCGGAGGCAAGGACAGCGGCCTGGGTTCAAGCAGCATAATTGGACGACGGCTGGGGCTTGCATGAGCGCCGTCGGCGGAAGGACTGCATGCTTGCGTGGGTCGCACATCCGAGAGGGTGTGTCGAGGTGGTGGAGGACGCCGAAGGCCGGGTTGTGGATGCACACCAAGTGGGTTGCTCTGCCTTGTTCTGTGAGGGTGCTGGAGGCTACACCACAAAGGGACTGCAAGTTGTTGATAACGGGAGCTTGATGTGTGAGCATGATGGTGGTGGACGAATGGAAGCTGCTGCTGCAGGATATAGTACCGAGGGCTGTCTTGCGGAAGGCATGAGTATTGTATGGGAGGAAGGGGGGGGGGGGGGAAGTCAGAACGCCGGAACGGGATGTGACTCCGTGTTTGGGCCCCGCCAAAGGTAAGGGGAGGCGGGCATAGCCCCCGAATGGTACACTAGCAACAAGGCTATCTAGCACCACACGGAGCGGTATGCGCGGACGAAGTAGTCGGTGATGCGGCTGAATACGGCTAGAGCTTAGAGTTGCCGGCATGCTGTTGCTGGGAGTGAAGGTGTAGAGCTGAGCCGGCGAACTCAAGCACACTAACAGGGTCTATGGGAGACAGGCGCGAATAGCACTTTCCTGAGCCGCTTGAAGAAGCCCCCAGCCGTGAAGCGTGCTAGTCATCTACGGCCATCATGCGCTGGCGCTCACCTGCACACGGCGGAGACGAAGACGACGAGTCAGCGGCAGGACTAGTCGAGCGAAAAGTGCGGTGTGTGCATATGCGAGCTGGGGGAAAGAGCCCGGCTGCGCCACGCTGCCTGAAGGCTGAGTTCCGGGTGCCGTACGAGGCTGGCGGAAGATGCCACCAGGAATAGGCTGTTCCCGATACCCAGCCCGTGCGTCTAGGAGCTACGTGAAGCGGCGGGAGAAAGGCAGCTTTTGGGACCTAGGGCAATACGAGGCCCGCTTGTCATAAGGTGGGTGCGAACCAGGGGGAGTGTTGAGGGAACGTCCGGAACGCTTGGGTTTGGCACGCGTACGGCACTCAGGGCGCGTGGGAGCACAAGTGCAGTGTTCCAGCAGTGAAGGACACACACGGGATCATGAGCCTGTAAGCCGCTAGAAGACTGTCCCGCCAACAGGTTATGAGCCCCCCTGGGCACGCGCACATCTCATCAATCAGACCCTCAGCCAAGTAGCACTTTCAAAAGTGATGTAGCCTGTCCCTTCCGTGCATTGCAATCTCACATGGGCACGTGGCCGCCCCGTCATGTGCAGCAAAGCCAATGAAGCCGTTAAGCGCCAGACGCCAAAACGCTTCCTTCCTCACATTCTCCAGCGTCCACAACCAGCGGAGTGTGGCCTGCAGGTCCGCCAGATCCGAATCACCCCCTGCTCCCCCGCCCAGTGCTTCATACTCACACTCATACGCAAAAGCGGGCTCCATCTGCAGCGCCGTGGCCAGTCTGACCGACGGCCTAGCCGCTGGCACAATTGTCGGCAGGCATGTCAGCATGCCACTCGTCGCCAAACCACTGAGCTGCACTGCAGTCAAAACTTGCCCCTTCTTTGCCAGGGAAGAGGCAGGAAGAGGCATTATCGACGGAAGGGGGCGATGGGAGCCTGGACCCACGGGCGTCACGCCGGTCGGGAGGGGGGGGCAATACACACGAGTAGATCTTTTTGCTCGCCGCGTCAACGCGCAACGTGAATTGATGGGGCACTTGTCCCCCTAATCAGTGACCGCCTCCCTCACACAGAAGCAACCGTCATGCATTCCGCATCCATTCCGGCATTCTGAGGCCCCCCGCCGGGCCCGCCCCCCTTCCACACATGCCTTCCACAAGACAACCTTCGTCCTGCAGCTCCTTACTGAGACCTCCCGTTCTACCCGGTACCCGCGGCAACCGCTTCCATCCGTTCATCCACCAACGTCTTGCTCACACTTTAAGCTCCCGTGACTCACAAACTACAATCCTTCGGCGGTGTAGCCTCCAGCAATCTCGCAAGCAGGGCGTAGCAACCCGCTCGGTGTTCATCCACACCCCAACCTCGGATATGCGACCCCAAGCATGCAGTCTTTCGGCCGCGCCCATACACGGCCCAGCCGTCAAGCAGTCATGCTGATTATCCCAGGCCACTCTGCCCTGTGCTTGCCTCCGGCGTCCCTCCTTTCTGCATGCGCAAAAGCTCGGTTTCCCTCAAGGCTTCCAGAACAGGCCCTTGAGGCTGTTGCTGCCCGCAATCTCTCCAGCGTCGAGCTCAAAGGCGGCCGTAACCGAAACCGCACCGCGGGCGTTGCCGTACACGTCATTCCGCTCGTACCGGCCCGCGCAGTCCTGCATTTGCAGGCGAGAAGGGTTCAGGAGAGCTCGCGAGGTGGGAAGTGCAGGGGCAAGAGTGGGTATGGTTCGTGTTTTTCGAATGATCCCGGACGGACGGACGGACGGCTGATCCGCCCCTGAATACCGGTACCGTTTCTACTACTACGGCTGTTGGGGACAGCGGCGTTGGCTTCCGGCTGCGCGGCTCTTGGACTCCCAGCGGGGTGTTACAACCCGGCGCTTGGGCAATGCCCTCAGGTCCGACCGCCTCACTTCTCACGCCCCTCGCCCTCTGCCCCCTCGCCCCCTCCGCCCCCTTCGCCCCATCTGCCCCACATGGAGTCTGAACCCCCACCCCCTGGTATCAGTCAAGGGGCAACCTCCCCCAATCACTGGCGCCGTGCCCTCCCCTCAAACCTCCATGCCAGCCCACCCCCAGGGGCCCCAGCCCCACCTGGAGGTTGACCCCCACTCCCTTGTTATCGTGGATGAGGTTCTCCTATGGGGACACCAGGGCGAAGCGTGCGGAATCCATTCAGCTAGCCACAGATAGCGAGAGAGATGTGTAACAGGTGTTGACCCCACCCGCACGCTCCGTTAGGGCCAGAGTCGGGGCACACCAAGGACCAAGGATAGCCACCGTTCTTGGCAGGCTGAGGAAGCCGCCACTGGCGGCCTACCAGCTTAGTGTTGAGGGAGAGGCTGGACTCGGACCTTTGTAAAGAGCGGGCCACGCACGCCTCCCCCCCCCCTCCTCACCAGCAGATCGGGCGACGCCCCGCTGCGCACCAACACGCCGTCAAGCGCGTTGCCGTAGATGTCACAGCCCTGCAGTACGGTACGGCAGCGCGTCAGTACGGGCGCAGGTATGCTACGTTGGTACGCTAGTGAGGGTGGAAATGAGTGAGTTGCAACAGTGCCCAAACGTGCCATGCTGGTGCCTCGGCACAGCCGACAGCAGTGCATTAGTGCGGCGCAGGTATGATGCAGCAGACGCGCACGGTACGTGCGCCCGTGGCATCGTACCTGTACGACGCCCCCCGTGCTGCCGTACAGGAACCCCGGGTCTGTGCTCCGGTCCAAGGGGTCGTCCAGGGCGGCGGGGCCGAAGATGGCCATCCCCTGATGGCGGGTGGGAGCGAGGGGAGGGGTGTAATGAGCAAGGGCAACGGCTGGAGCGACGGCTTTGAGGCCAAGGGCTGAACCAGACAGGTTGCAGGCACAAGGTGGTTGGGGGTTGAGCACGCCGGGGGTTCATGACGGGACTCTGAGGTGAAGGAAAGCAACCTGGACCAGAGGGAGGGAGGGACGGAAGGGGTACAAGGAACAGCGGCAAGGGCAGGAGAGCGCAGCGTGTGAGGCCGCGGGACCAACCCACAAAGGCTGCAGGCGCAGGGAGGATGGTCCAGCTGGGGCTCCATCAATCAGTTCTTTGGTCAAGGACCCCAACCCGGATGAGACCAACCTGGCGGGCGCAGTCGTGGATGCGGCAGCCCAGCAGCTGGCGCGGCGAAGGGCAGGGACAAGAACCAGAGCCAAATGCGGGAAGATGTTAAGAGACAAGGGCGAGGAGTCCTGCCACACTCCGACAGCCATCCTCGTCTGCTGGCCACCACACTTTCCCTCGGCGCCCCCCGTGCTCCCGCCCACCTGCGGGCTGGCGCCCTCCACCCCCACGCCCGCCCCCGAGGCGCTGCTGACGTCACAGTCCACCAGCCGGGGGGTGCCCGCCTGGGGAAGGGGGAAAGTGGAGGGAGCGGGGAAGGGCGGGGTGTGTGTGTATTGGCACGGTGAGTGGGGCGCTGCTGACGTCCCAGTTTACCCGCTTGGGGTGCCCACGAGGGGTGCCCGCCTGGGAGGAATCGACACGGAGCCGAGGGCCAAGCAAGAACTGCTGAGCCACAAGCCAGGACGTGGCCCCTATCAAATCAACTGCCATCGCCTTCCCAGCACCGCACCGTGATGTAAACCGCGTAGTTGTTGGCAACTGACTTGGACGAGTGCCGTACGGTCAGCCCCTGCGGACAACGGTGAAGCGGGGTGCCGTTGCAGCTTCTTGGCATCCACGCAGCAGCGCCGCCCCCAAACCCCGCCCCTGCCCCATCCCGCCGCCCCCACCTCCAGCAGCACCTCCCCCTGCGCCTCTAGCTGGAGGGTGCTCTGGTAGGGCTGCGGGGTCTCCCACACCAGCTCGACGGGGGCATACTGCCAGGACAGAGGGGAGCCAAGGCAAAAATTTGGATCAAGAAAACCGGAGCCGAGGGATCTCCCATGCATGCGGGGGCCAGGCGCACGGCGGCGTTCGAGCGAGGGGCTGGGCACGCATGAGCAGGCATCAGCAACAGCACAACGGCCCACCTTAGGCCAGGCTCGGATGGAGATAGGCCGAGTCAGCACCAGCCGCTCTCGGTACCTACGCATGCGGAACAGGGGGCAGGAGAGGTGTGCTGCGCAATTTCGCCAACAGCAGAACACTTCACGCTTGTGTCGGTGAGGGGCCCAGGCGTCCCTGCCCTCTCTCTTTACTCCGGCCGAATGATCCCGGACGGACGGACGGACGGCTGATCCGCCCCTGAATACCGGTACCGTTTACAGGAATGAAAGCTCGCCACACACGCTGCAATACAGCCTGTGGTCTCAGGCCCTGCCGCCGCCCCGCCTCACCTTCCGGGGCCGACCAGCACCACCCCTCCCTCGGGGCACGCCTCCACCGCCTCAGCCACGGAGCCGAACCGCCGGGCTCCCTCGGGCGCCGCGCCCTCCCCGCTGCCGCCGCTGCTGACGTAAGCGAAGGTGCCTTCGGCCGGAGCGTCGGCCGCAGCGGGGCCCTGACGCGGGTGTGTGCGCGGAGGTGGCTTGGCGTCAGGAAGTGCTGTCAGGGGTCTGGCGCACGGCTCCTACTCCCGCAACCATCGCCCCTGCCTCTGCCCGCCGCTCACCTGCATGCCCCTGCCCCGCCCTGTCTTTTGTACCTTTGCCTATGCCCGCCGCCCCCTCGTACCGGCACTGCCCTGCCTGAGTGAAGGCGCCAACCCCGCCTATCCACCTACCTACCGCCCCCCACCCAACCCCAAGGCACCCTACCTCTGCAGCTCTCGCGGCCGTATCCTGCCAAGCCAGACCCAGGCCCGCCGCCATGCCGCCCAAAAGCGCCGCCCTCCGCCCCATCACCAGCCCGGGGGCAGTCCCCGGCGCAGCCTCAGCCCCTGCGCCCTTGGTGAGGGCCGCTGCGGCTGAGGCCACGGAGCCGCCAACTACGGCTGTTGGGTACAGCGGCGTTGGCTTCCGGCTGCGCGGCTCTTGGACTCCCAGCGGGGTGTTGGCTTGGGGACCAGGGCAGGCAGCGCGGGTGCATCCCATCGGCAAAGCCATCGCAGGGAGGATGGGGTGTTCAGTCGTGGCAGGTCCACGCCTGGGTGCTTCCAAAACAGAGCTGCCGCGGCCTGCGGTTCCAGGGATGGTGGTGGCGAATCCGGCGTGTGCGGCGCCGTGCCTCCGCGCTCGGGGGCAGGAGGCCGAAGCCGCGGTGGAGGGCGGGTGGTGGAGGGTTGAGCACGCAGGCCTGCCGCGGCCGACCGCTAATGCCTTCATCGCTAGCGGCTTAGAGATCGATCGTTAGAGCTGAAGCGCTGTAACTGTGTAGTGATGCCGCAACAATTCCGCGGTGCGACTGCGCTGATGTTCGGGATGTGCGGATGGGCAGCTCGCGCGATAGCTTTGGTGTTATGGCAGGCCCGCTATGTGTTGACAGCACAGGATCGAGTGCAGCTGGCCCCCAGGAGGCCAGGCGATTGGCGATTGGCGATCGCGATGCGGCCGTGGGTCGGTTTGGGTTGCGGCAGGGGCGGGCCGGGGTAGGGACGCGCAGCGGCGCAGGCCGCAGGGTGCGGCTCAGTGCGGTCCGTCAGCGCTACTCATGGGTAGCTCACTACACCACTGGATAGCCCCGGGGCCTGTGTAAAGACATGAGGGCCTCTCCCTCTTTCTGTTGCGTTGCGCACAGCCTAGTTGCGTTCAGCTGCATCCCCCGTCGTCGTCGTCCGGACTACGCTGCACGGCCCCTGCGAGCACAAAAGCCCCGGGGCCTGTGTAAAGACATGAGGGGCAAAGTGTCAGAGGAGGCGGTCTGAAGTGAACTGACTGGACTTGGACGTCAGCGTTGCCCCGCCTCCGCTGCGCCGAACTGCGTCCTCGAGAGCCTCCTGGAGACAGACCCCGACTGAGGGGCACGATTGGCTGGGGCGGGACAGGCTTCAGCGCACCTGCGCCTCCTCAACAGCCCTGTTCCGCAGCCGCTGAGACCTCCAAGTGTCCCAAACGCAGCCATGATGATGATGCTATCTTACAAGCAGTGCCGTGTACAGGACGCACTCAAATTCTCTACTGCCGCCGCCAAAGCCACCACACAGCCGTTGCTCAGGCCTCTCTGCCTCTCCCCCCCACCCCCACCAGTCCGCTCCTGAGCCCCTCCTTTCCAAGCCCTCAGAGACTAGCGCCTCTGCCCTGCTATGGCCCTTGCGCATTCGTATCCAACACTCGAAAGCGCGCGCACGCAAGGCACACTATCGTTGGCCCACGTGAGGTAAGCACAGACAGGATCCCTTCAATCCATCCACCCATCCAGTCTGTTTTATGGAAGTTCACACAACGCACACAGTATTTGTTGCCAGCATAAGCGAGAAGCAACGCATGAGCACTGCTACACTGCACAGACCTCATTCCGCCCTCCTACAAAGATTGAGGAGAAGCGCGCACCATGCCATGCCAGCGACAAGACTCCACGCATTTTACCCACGCATGCCTCCCGAGCCCACTCCCACTCGCACTCTCTTGTTCTGCAGTCAGTAAGTTACATCCGGCCCCGGCAGCAACCAGCCCCGTAGCATGCTGGCTGAACTGGGTCCCGGCCCTGCCCGACCAGCCTCACACCTGCCGGAGGGTTCCACGCATCCCGTTCACCCCATTCTCCCCATGCGGTTAACCCCCTCACATGGCACAGGGCAGTCACACAACTGTGACCCCAACAGCTCGTCAGCTCCCGGCCTCCAGGTTCCAGACCGTATGCGCCCGCACACTCCGGTCCAAATGATGTCAACGGCTGTGCCGCCCTCTGGCGCTTCACCTCGATGGGAGGGCGCGAGCGGCACATGTGCCCGACGCAACCTGTACAAACGCGTCAGGGCAAACACTGGTGCAAACGCACACCCGTCTCGTAATCAGCCGTTGCGTCCGCATGCACATGCGCGGGGAAACCAGCGGCGCCCGCGGTGCGCAGAACCCGGTCCACGGCCCCCGCAGGCGCACACCACACAAGACTGCCGCCAATCTAGGGCGCAAAGTCTCCAAAAGCATGGGGACACCGCACCCGTAGAACCTGCTGCCAAGCGCGTTTAGAAAGCGTCATCTCGCTCCGCCAGGGCCTGTGCCAAGCTCCCAGCCCCTGCAGCCGCAGCCGCACCCGACAGCGACTGCCCCAACAACCCCGTCAAACAATACACGCCCCCAACCCTCTGCGCCAAGGGCCCCTTGGCCCGTCTCGGTTGCCGCCGCAATCGCCCCCAATTGGGGTTGCGCCGCGCGAGGATTGCTGCGGGCCCCGGCCCGGGTGTGCCGGGCAGGGCGCCCCCAGCGCCCCCTCGACCAAGAAATGCCCAATGTCATCTGTGGCAATGCGCCCACGGCCCGCCAGCGGCCCCTCGCCGGCTGGCACATTCCCCGCGGTATCAATTCAGGTGCTAGCTCCGCCCGATGCCTGCAGGCGCCCGATGCCACACGCCCGGGCTGCGCGCTCCCGGCCGCCGGCACGCCAGGAAAGCGCCTTCAGCAGCAAAGCGCTGCCGGGGCCACAAAGCCGCCGTTGCTGTTGCCGCTGCGGTTCACGCCGAAAGGGCGTCTCCGTCGCGGGAGCGCTCCCGCCGCGGTAACAGTTCGGCCCCCAGGCGTTCGTGCGCCTGCCTCTGGGTCCCCAAGCCCACGCCCCAGTCCCGGAAGCCCGCTTCACGACCGCCGGGGGCAGTCGCACAGGGAGCCCTGGTACGGCTGGCTGGGCCCACGGGGGGGCCGACCCGCTGGTACGGCGCTTCAAGCCGCCGCGTGACCCCCCCTCCGGCAGGTCTGCTCCTCGCGGCAGCTCCCGAGCGCCCCCGGCCGCGGGTGCGGAGCGAGCTGGCGGCGGGTGCGGAGCTAGCCCCGGGCGGCGTTATGCCGCCGGCGGCCTCAGCAGCGAGTCCTGCGTGCTGTCCATCATCTGCGGCGGCAGCCAGTACATGCCCTGGTACGGCACACCTGCCGTACCGCCCGCCGCCATGATGCCGCCGCCGTTGACGAGGATGGGCTTGCTCGGGCCCGCGCCGCCGGGCCCCCCCATGAACGCCGCGCCCGCTGGCCCCCCGCCCATCGCCGCTCCAGCCATGCCCGCCCCCGCCATCGGTCCCCCGCCCATGGGGCCTCCGGCCATGGGCCCACCGCCCATCGGCCCTCCCGCCATCATACCGCCGCCGCCCGCTGCCCCCGGCATGGTCGGCAGCGGCGGCGAGGCGGCCGATGGGAGGCTCGATGCGGTCATGAGCCCCGAGGCCCCGCCCATGCCAGCCTGCTGCATGGCCATCTGCGGGTGGCCGATCGCGACGCCTGCGAACAAGGACGGCGCGGCCCAGAATGGTCAAGGCGCAGCGGAGAAGAGCAGACAACCAAGTGCACACCCACAAAGCAGGAGCCCCAATAACCATTCTGCTCATACGGCTCGTGTCATACACGTTTACTGCGGATGTTTGAAACCTGCTCACCGGCCATGGACGTGCTGGGCATCATGCCCGGGCCGGCCATCATCATGGGCTGGCCCATGCCCATCTGCTGCTGCGCCATGCCGGCCCCTCCCATGCCCATCTGCCCCCCGGGCATGCCTCCTGGCATCCCCGTCATCATGAGGCTCTGCTGGTACAGCTGCTGGCCCCGCTCCCGCTCCAGCGTGGCCACACGTTCCTGCCAGGGCAAGGTAACCCGCGTGGCGTCAATTCAAGGGTTTGGACAACACCTTCCCCCCCGAGCTTCGAAGCGCCCGCCGACTGTGTGCTGTCCGAGTCCCAGACCATACCCGGGCCGTACCTCGAGGAACTTGTTGAGCTGCTTCAGCTGATGATTCTCTACCGTCATCTGCTGCACGAACTTGATAGCGTCCGTTAGAATGGTTGTCTTGTCCGTCTTTGGCTCACCACCGGGGTCAACTAACCGCGCGAGGTCAAGGAACCTGCGGCAAAACACGCCCGACCCGCGTCACAGGCTGACAATGCAAGTTAGGCGCCCCGCCGTCACAGCGGCCAACACCCTTCCGGAATCCCGCTTACCGCTCGTTGAGCTTCTCTCGCCGGGCCTTCTCCCGGCAGGCCTTCTTCGCGGCAGCGGCGGTCACTTCCGAGCGACCCCGCTTGCCAGAGGCCTTCTCCCCTCGCTCGTCATCATCATCCGAGTCCGAAAGCCCAGCATCCTCCAGGGTTCGCTTGGCAGGCGGCATTCCCGAGCCACCCGCTCCGCCTCGCCCTGTGGAGCCCCCCGCCCCTCCGAGCGGGTCTGCGACCTGGACTACGGCCTCTAGAGTTGCTGTGTCAAGGGCTTCGTTGCCAAAGACCACAAGCTCGTCGTTCAGGAACTCCAGAAAGCTGGAATTGAGGTCGTGTGCCTTCGCGTCCTCCTCCCTGGCCTCGAGCTTTAGCTGCGGGCTGGGGCCAGAATCCGCTGACATATCGTTGCAATTGTCGATTAGCGCGGCATGATCCGCGTTCTGCGCAAGGTTCAGAGGCGGTCCCCGGTACAATCGCACACGCGCGACGGCGGCGACAGGCCTCGCCTGCCGTGACTAGGCGCCGTGTCTATCAAAGCTCGCAGCTACCTACTCGGATGGAAGTTTCCAAAGGCGCGGGGTGAGTGGCTGATCTTTCTCCCCTCGCGCCGTACGGCGTCCGTTTTGGAGGGCATAAAGGCGCGGCCTGCTCGCTATGCGTATTGGCGAATCTAGGATCGTGCAAGCAATTGAGAGTAGAGCGCAGCTGGGGGGCCGAGTGGGTGCGCGGGGTGCGAGGGAGGAAGACTCGAGCTGGTCGGGAGGCGCGTGCCAAAAGTGCTTCCAAGCGCCGAACAAGCGGCCAGCGCCGCGCCGGAACCCTAGGCCCTGGGGCTCGCCCTAGGCACCCCCTCTTCCACGCGGTGCACACCTGGGCACATCCGGCATCACACAGCTATATACACGACGCGGCACGGCAGCACCCTCCTCGCGGTCCAACGACTGCAGCCGTGCCAGCAGCCCACGTGCCCGAACCCAACTTGCCTTGCCCCTAGCCCACGCCCTGCTCCTTCCGCACCCAAGCCCACTCCAGCAGGCATCACCCCGTCATCCACGTCCTCATCCACACCCTCCTCCTCTTGGCTCCTGTTAGCGGTCTATTGCTCCTACAGTCCTCCACGCCCGGCGCCAGGCCGCCTCACGACGCACCTCCTCACAGCCCCAGCACGTCCGCGCCGCCCGGCCCGCCCACGCCGCCCATGTTGTCCAGCCGGTTCTCCATCTCCATGTGCTGCGGCGAAGCAGACACGAGAGGGAAGGTTAGCCACGGGGTTTCAGGACGAAGTGCATGCAGCTCTGCAGCTTCGAGGCTCGCTGGGCCTCGGCGGGCCGGCCAGGCCATTTGGCAGAGCAACAACACGATCTGCGTGCGACCTACGAAGCCGGGGCAAGCAGCAAGTAGCAAGGAGTCGCACCTGTCGGAAGATGGGGTTGTTCTTGAACTCCAGGTACAGCGTGAAGAGCACGTGCAGCGACTCGATGGGGTCGTCGTACACGGGGATGTCGAGCAGCGTGCACACCAGCTTGGCGTACGTCTTGACGTCCAGCTCCTGCGGGGGGGGGGGGATCGCAGCAAGGGGAGTGAGGGGCAGGCAGGGAGGGCAGTTGGTTGAGGCACAGTGGGCAAGGGTAAGGGAGGAAGGGAAAGGGACAGAGGGCGGACAACGCAGGCTGCAAAGGCAAAGGCAGGCCTCCTTGTTGCGCATGGATTGCCCTTCCGCTCCGCCGGCGACCCTCGCCGTGTCATCCGACGCAACCCCGCCAGCAAACCTGCGGCGCCCCGCCCCGCACGCACCACGTCCCCGCTGGGCATGCGCATGGTCTTGAGGAAGTGCTCCACCTCGGGCGGCCACTCCTGCATCAGCGCCTCGATCTCGGGCATGCGCTTGCTGTACGACACGCTGGCGGCGGGCTTGGCCTTGTGGATGTCCATGATGGAGGCTGCGGGGCGGAGCAGGTGCGCAGGCGCAAGGTTTCACAAAGATCATCACGCGTTGCCGTCACCTGCCAGCCGTGCCAGGAGCGCTTCTTGCACCGGGCACCACGACCGCTATGCCGGTACCCAAGTCGTGGCATGCGCGCTCCCGCTCTCGCCCGGTGCCGCTCGTCCACTCACTGATCCACTGCTGGATCTTCTTGGCCTTGTTCTCGTCCGTGTGCTCCAGGCGGCCCACCATGTCGGCCTTGGCCCCGGGCGCCTCCTTGGAGAGCTGGCGCAGCTGCAGCGTGAGCACAGTGGGGTCCGACTGCCGTGCTGCGGGCTCGTCCAGGACCTGGGCGGTGGTGGGGGGGAAAGGGACGGCGGGGAGAAGGGGGATAAGCATACCGAGGGAAGGGGGTCAGGGGCTGGGATAGGCGCTTCAGTCACGTTATGTCCTTCGCCGGTCCCGCCAAAATCCTGAGCACAGGGCATCAGGTCTGCCCACATGGCGTCCGACACAGGTCAGCGCCAGGCCCCTTGGCCACCATTCCGTCGGCCCTCTCTTCCTTCACTGCCTTGGCCTTCGCTCCCCACCTTGAGCCCCAGGTAGTCCGGCTTTCCGTCTGGCCGCGCGACCTTGATGAACTCATCGATGCCGCCCACAGCCGGGATGTAGTCCGGAATGAACGGCTTGAGCTTGGTCTCCAGCTCAACGGTCTGGGGCTTGTAGCGCCCAATGTAGCTGAACAGCTCGCGCACGTCGTCGGGCACGTTCAGGTGCTTGTATTCCTGGGCGTTGTATGCGCCCGGGGGCGGAGCGTCGGCGTCCCCGCCCGTCGCGCCCGCTGTGTGTGCCAGCCCCGCGAGCGCTGCGGTGGAGCAGGAGGAAGTTGGGAGGGACCAGGAAGCGAGGGGAAAAGGGAAGTGTTGGGTTGAGTGGTTGGCTATGATGGAACGCTCACAGCTGCGTTGGCCTCGGTTGGCCCTTGCCGCCTGCTTGAAGCCTTCGAGGACCCGCACTCACGCTTGTGCCCCCTTACCCTACCCGCCCCGTCCCCCTGCCCCTGGCGCCCCCACCCACCTCCGTGCTTCGCGCCCTGCGCGTCATATGCGTCCGGTGATAGTGTCCGAGCCGGAGCCGCGGGCCCGTCGTCCATATCGTTGGACTCTATGAGGGAGGCATCTGCGGACGGGCAAGGGCCGCGCGGTGCACATCAGCATTAGCCCACGCGGGGTGTCAGCAGCGAGGGGATGTCTAACCTCTAGGTACAGCTGGAGGCTCATCTGCTCCCGCGAAGCTCTCAGACTCACTGAGGTTCACCTCCTGCGCACATGTGGGCGACCAACCGCGCGGCAGGGTTAGCGTGGGGACAAGCCGCTGTGCGACGCATCGATGGAGCCGCTTACCTCGTCATGCGGCTGGTTCTGCACCACGGTTGACCGCGCGGTGCCCCCCAAGTCGCCTTCCATTTCTCCGGAGACCTGCTGGCCGGAGCCAAGCGAGTCAGGCAAGCCCGCACAAAGCCACCTCTAAGCTGTTATCGCACCCCGTCGTCTTCTCGGTAGAAGGAGTCGTCCATTTAGAGATATGGCCAAGGTCTAGCGTAGGACCACGCTCGAGGCGCGGCGCCTCCCTGGCGGGTCCTACAGTCTGTAGAATGTGTATGCAGCTAGCTCGAGGCGTGTGGCATGTTAAGCGCCTCTTGCAAGTCCGCTGCCCCCGGAAGTCTGGTCGCGCGGGCCTAGCTTGTGGAGAGTCCGCTTACGCTATCGAGGCAGCTTGAGCTAACGCAACGATCCAAGCTACTACCTGCTGGCTCCATCCTCCCAAGAAAAAAATGTTGTACGGCAACATTCTGCACACGCGCGTTCAATGTGCCCCCTTCTTTCTTTTCGCTTTCACGCTGCTGCGAAGGTTGTTCCGGACGCAGGGGGGGCACGTTCCCCTCGACCACACACTCGCATCCCCGCGATGGCTCGGAGATGGCTGCGATGCGAAAGCGCCTTCTGCAAGCTCGGAGTGCCACAACCTGGGCGCCTCACGCCTCGATCGGGTTCATCAGTTTCGGGGACAATGGCATGCCAACTGCGGCTGCAAAGGGGGTGCCCTCAAGTCGAAGGCGCGGGGGGCGAGCGTGGGCATGGCGGGGGGACTCGGCGCGGTGGCAGGGCGGCATGCCGGGGCCGGATCCCGCGCTCAGGAGCCCCCTTGACCGACGTCCCCCACACCCAGAGCTCATTTCGAGCTCACACCGTCACCCAGCGAGCTTGGAGCTTGCCTCGCACAGCTGGCGCACCATCCCACCCGACTCGCGTCACGCGTGAGATGCCGCGCCAGCCGCTTGGGCGCAAGCGTAGAGCCCCAGGCCGCAAGGCACCCTCTCTGTGCTAAGCTATCATCGTCTCATCCAATCGGGACCTTGCCGGTGCGAGCTGCTATCTCGCGCGAGCACGAGCGCAGCCATGGATCCCAGGAAGGCGGCAAGCCCCTCCGCGAGGCATCAGAGCTTGCCGAGCACTCCTGCAGTCCATCAAGACGCGCGGCAAGCTGCCGCCGGCGGCCCAGTCGCCGCAAATGCGGAGCCTCGCGGCGCGGCCGGAGCCCCGACCCACGGGGCGCGCCGCGCTGCTGACGCTCCCCAAGTCGAGCTCGCGCCTTCGCAGCAGCAGCCGCAGCAGTCGATACAACAAGATATGCCTGCAGCAGCGGCCTTCCAGCGGCCGGCAGCTGCTGTACTGGCAGCAACCCAGGCGGTCGGTGGTGGTAGCGGCGGCGGAAGCTCTGGCGATAGCGGGAGCGGGGCCGTCGGCGCCGCCCTCCAGGTAGACTCGGCTGCAGGCGCCAGCGGCGGGGGAGCCGCTGTGCCCAGCATCCTCGCGCCGGCGGGTCCGTCGGCGTCGGAGGTGAACGCCGCCGCTGCGCTCTTCGCGGCGCCGCCGCTGCCGCCAGCACCCACTGCAGCGCCCCCTCCCGAGACCCAGCGGCAGCACCCCGAGCCGCCGCCGCCCACGCAGCGATTGGTCCCCGCCACCCAGCCCCTGGCGCGCCCTGCACAGCTCCCGGCCCCACCCGCTCCCCAGGCCTCGCCTCAGCCGCAGCCAAATTCCGAGCCCCGATTGGGGTGGCTTGTGCCGGACCAGGCCGCAGTCCTGGAGGCCACCGTGCCCCTCAGCTCCGGCTCCGGCGGCACTGGCGACGGCGGCGGCGGCGGCGGCAGCAGTGGCGGCGGTGCCGACATCCCCGCCACGCTGCCGCTTCCACAGTCGGCGGTGGTCCCGGTCGGCACACTGCCCTTGCGCCAGACGTCGTCGCAGCCCGCCGCCCTAGCTCTAGCCCTGCTGCCAACGCAGCCGGTTGTGGGATTTGCTAGCACGCCTGCAGTCCCTGCCGCAGCCGCCGGGGCCTCCGGGGGTGGCGGCGGCGAGGCTCCCGCTGGGGGGGCCCCGTCCTCACAGGCTCCGTCGGCGGCGCCGGCTGTGACGCTGGGCTTTGGGATGGGCAGCGCCGGCGGCGGTGGCGGCGCGTCTGCAGCACTGACCGGAGCGGAGGGGCCTGGGAGCGGCGGGCCCGCAGCGGCGGCGGGGGGGGGCTCGGCGGCGGCGGCAGCAGCAGCCGACGAGGCAGCAGAACCCGTGAAAGGTGCGGCGCCGGCGGAGGTCGAGGCTGCGTCACAGCGCCTGCCGGCGGGGCTGCAGCCGGGCAGCCAGCCGCAGTCCCCGACGGAGACGGGGCCGTGGCTCGGGACCCAGCCGCGCTCCAGCGACTCCGCCGCCGCCGCCGCCGCCGGCGGCAGCAGTGCAGGCCGCGAGACAGGCGGCAGCAGCTCCGCCGCCGCCGAAGCTGCCGCCCTCGTTCCGGACCTGGTCCCCTTCCGTACGGCACCTGCGGCGACGATGAGGCCGCCTTCGGCGGCGGCGGCGGTGGCAGAGCCTTCCGTCACCCCCGATCTGAACATGGGCGCGCCCGGCGGCGCCGTCGCCGCTGCCGACGGCACCGGCACGCAGCCCGACGTGACCGGCCCCGCCGCCGCCGCCACCGCTGGCCAGCCCACCGCCGGAGCGGCAGCAGAGTTGGGCCTCGGCGGCGGCTCGGATGAGACTCAGCCGCCGAGCTCTGACCCGTGCTCTCAGCCCTCCGCCGGCACCGACGCAGCCCGCCCCCACGCGACACTGCCGTCTGCGGGGCCCGACGGCGGCGTCGGCGCTGCGGCCGGCGGCGGCGGAGAAGAGCATGCGCATTCGCCGTCGCCAGGAACTGTACCGGCGCCGCAGGGCCCAGGCGGGAGTCAGCCCCTGGTCATGTCCCTGGCGCAGGGCGTGCCTGAGCTGACGGCGGCGGCGGCGGCGGCGGCGGCGGCGGCGGTAGAGGAGGCGGCGGCGGCGGCGGCGGAGGCAGCTGGTGGGGAGGGTCTCGAGCGGCAGGGCCATGTGTTCATGGCGCCCACGCCCACGGGCCTCTCGCCCGAGCAGCGCACTCCACTCGACGCTGGCGGCGGCGGCGGCGGCGGGGCTGGCGGCCGCCGCGGCGGCGGCTCGCCGCTCTACACCGCCGCCGCCAGGGGCTACCAGCCGCCGTCGGGCGACGCCGGCGGCGGCGGCGGCGGCGGCGGCGGCGGTGGTGTGACGCCTGGCAGCGGCCCCGCTGGCGCGGCGCAGGCCGCTGCGGCGAATGCGGGGTCGGCGGGGCGGAACCGGAGGCAGCGGCGCCAAGTGCGGAGGCTGCTGCTGTGGGGGGACGTGGAGGAGGACGAGGAGGGGGAGCAGGTGGGTGGGGCGGAGCGTGGAGGGTGGGGTGGAGGGCGTTGCGGGACGGGGGTTGTGTGTTGGGGTGC
Organism: Edaphochlamys debaryana; assembly: GCA_016858145.1. NCBI lineage: Eukaryota > Viridiplantae > Chlorophyta > Chlorophyceae > Chlamydomonadales > Edaphochlamys > Edaphochlamys debaryana. The sequence continues at coordinate 362,402 of JAEHOE010000055.1, forward strand.
TGCAAACATGTTGGCCGGTTGCGAAGTGCTAAGTTATGAGGGCATGCAGCCTGTCTGAGGTTGCGCCGCGAGGTGATAAGGGCTGCATGTCGCAATGGGGCCTGAGAAGCTGTCGGGTGCGTGTGCTTCTGGCTGCAATGTTGCACGCACGCTGAGGGCTGCGGCTCGGTCGAATGCATCATTGAACCCCCTTGTGCCCCCTTGTCCCATGCTCCTGCCCCCCAAAGGTCATCGTGCGGCTAGGGGAGGTGGAGCTCACGACTGCCGCCGGCGCGTCGCCTGCCTCCCTGCCACCGCCGTCACTGCTTGGGGCCGCTGCCGGCGCCGCCGCCGCCGCCAGCCCCGTCGCCGCCGAGACACCCGCCGGCGCCAGGTCCTCCGACGCTGCCGCTGCCGACACCACCCCCGCCACCGCGGGAGCGCTTCTGCCTGGCACCGGTGGCAGCCTCTTCGGCGTGACCAAGACCCGCCGTCGGCTGTCCGTCGCCACCCCCGCCGCCGCCGCTACACCTGCCGCCGCCGCCGCCACGCCTGCCGCCGCCGCCGTCGACGCGGGCCTTGCCAGCCCCATGTCCCCCGACGGCCTGCCGTCGCCCCAGCCCTCCCCGAGCCCGCCACCACGTCGTACCCAACTGCGCACAGGGGCCCAGCGCCGCCGCACCGCTGCCGCCACCGCCGTTGACGCCGCCGCCACCGCCGCCGTCGCTGACGCCCGCGCCGCCGCCGTGCCGCCCCAAGCCGCCCTTGCCCTGGATCTGGACCAGCGGCTCCTTGGCGCCTACGGATCACCACCGCAGGCGGCGGCGGCGGCGGCAGCACTGGCAGCGGCGGAGGACGTGACGGCGGCGGCCGCCGCCGCCAGGCGCCTGACGCCAGGCCGCATGGTCATTCAGACCACCTGGATCACCGACGCTGCCGGCGCGCCCCTCTCGGGAGTCCTGACCGACACCTACCTTTTTGACGGCTCCGCCGCGCCTGGCTCCGCCGCCGCCGCCGGGCTCCTGCCGCCGCCGCCGCTGCACATCACGGCCCGCGTCGCCGCCACAGCGGCGGAGCGGCCGCCGCCGGCAATGCCAGGCCTCGGCGGCCGCGCCTTCCAGCTGCCGCCGCTGACTTGGCCTCGGGCCTTTGGCGGCCTGGCGCGACCCGGCGGCGGCGCCGCCGGCGGCGTGGCGGCGTCCGCCTCCGCTGCGGCCGTGGGAGCGGCACAGAGGCCGGCCCACGTCACACGTGTTCTGGTCAACCCCTGGCGGCGACCGGGCCCCGCGGATCAGGCGGAGTGGGAGGGCCTGGCGCGGCAGTTCGAGGACGTGGCGGGGCCCAGCCGTGCGGCAGCCGTACAGCAACATCAGCTGGTGCCGTACTCGAGTCGGCTGATGCCGTTTCCGGTACGGCAGCTGCCGTACGGGGACGCGCAGGAGCAGGGCAGGGGCCTGGCGGAGGCGGCTGGAGCTCTGCACGGTGGGGAGGCGGACCAGGCGCCGGCGGGGACAGCAGGGGCGGCGGACGCGGCGGGCGTGGGGGCTTTGGCGCTGGAGGCAGGCAGCGATCTGGGGGACGGCTTTGAAGCCGAAGCCGAGGAGGAGGAGGAGGACGAGCAGGGTCTTGAGGAGCACCCAGAAGCTGCGGATGGTCAGCTATACGATTCCCAGAAGGTGGGTGTGGGGGTGGCGTGGGGGTGGTTGGGTGGCCGTACATGGTAGGTCTTCAGGTGGGGTTTAAGGTGCACCCGTGGCGTGGACCTTCTCTACAGCTCGCCTCTTGTCCTGCCCCTACCCCTGGCCCTCCACCCTCGTCACCATCACCGCCCTTCTTTTGTCACAGGAGGCTGGCCTTGAAGCCGAGGCCGAGGCCGAGGTGGAGGAGGCGGAAGAGAAGGAGGAGGAGCAGGATCTGCTGGAGGAGCAGCCGGAAGCTGCGGATGAACAGCTGCCGTACGGCGCCTTCGAGGGCGAGGAGGACCTGGGGGAGGAGCCGCTGCTGGCGGAGGCGGGGGAGCAGCTGCCGGAAGTTGCGGAGCCTTTTCTTGCGGAGGCTGGTGAGGAGCGGCTGGCTGCCTGTGGGTCGGAGGGGCAGCAGGCAGCTGGCGGAGGGGCTTCCGAGGCAGAGGAGGAGGGTGCCGTCCGCCCCAATGGGTCGGAGGGGCAGCAGGCGGCCGACTATGAGGGGCAGCCGCCCCTCGAGGAGCGACATGCCGCCCATGCACTGGCGGCGGATGCGGAGGAGGAGGAGGGGGAGGGGGAGGAGGAGGATCAGGGGGAGGGGGAGCAGCAGGGAGAGGAGGAGGATCAGGGGGAGGAACAGCTGGAGCAGGAGCAGGAAGAGGGGGAGGGGGAGGGGGCGGAGGACGAGGCAGCGGCTGCCGCTGCGGAGGAGGAGGAGGAGGAGCAGACGGCAGCTCTCTCGCCCATCCCAGAGGGGGAGAAGGGGGAGGAGGAGCAGCGGCAGGAGGGCGGCGAGGAGGAGCAGGAGGGAGAGGATGCCGGGGCTGCCGAGGAATTCGCAGCGGCGGGCGGCTTTGGCAGCTTCCAAGAGGCAGAGCCCTTTGTCGGCGGCGCCGCAGCGCCCACCGCCGCTGCCGCCGCCGCCGCCGCCGAGACCGCCGCCGCCACCGAGATCGCCCCAGTGGCCAACATGGCTGTCCTTGGCCGCCTGTTTGTGATGGGGAGCTTCCGGGCGGGGGCCGCTGACGGCCGCCTTGCGGAGGCGGGGGCCGCTGACGGCCGCCTTGCGGGGGCGCAGGCCGCCGTGGCGGCCGAGGAGCAGGACCATGGGGAGGAGGGGGCGGGGGCGGAGCGCTTGAGCGGCGGCACTGCGGCAGCTGCCGTGGCAGCGGCGGCGGAGGTGGAGGCGGCGGAAGCAGAGAGGGAGGCGGCTGCAGCAGAGGCCGAGTATGCGGAGGCGGAGGCGGAGGTGGAGGCAGGGGAGCAGACCCAGCTTGTCCCCGCGCAAGTCCTGCCGCAGCCCCCGGCCCATAGGGCTGAGGGCCCTGCGGTCGCCCCAACAGCGGCGACGGAGGCGGGCATCGCCCATCCCGCCCTCCGGGCCGTCGCCGCCGTCGCTCCAGCCGCCCGTCCTCGTGCCGTCGCCGCCGCCGTCACCGCCGTCGCTGCCTCCACCGGGACAGCCGATGTGGCGAACGTCGTTGTCGCTGACCGGCTCTCGCTGATCTCCTCCGTGGGGCCCGCCGCAGCCTCCGCGCCCGCCACTGCCACGGCCGTGCCCGCAGCCGCCACCTCCCCACCCCAGGCAGCGGCGGGGCCTCTGGGGGGCGCAGCGGAGGCGACTGAGGCAGGGGCTCCTCCGCCTGCTGCCGCTGTGGCGGGTGCGGGTGCGGGTGCGGCTGGGGCGCCTGCGCTCGCGCCCGTGGACGCAGCTGCCGCGGCGGAGCTGGAGCCAGAGCGGCAGGCGGAGGCGGAGGCAGAGCCGGCGGCAGAGCTTGAGCCGAAGGCAGAGCCAACGCCGGAGCCGGAGGCGGAGCCAACGCCGGAGCCGGAGGCGGAGCCAACGCCGGAGCCGGAGGCGGAGCCAACGCCGGAGCCAGAGCGTGAGGCCGAGCAGGAGGCTGAGCCGGCGGTGGAAGTGGAGGCCGGGGCAGAGCTCCCGGCAGGTGTGGAGGGCGTTGGCGCTGCGGAAGCGGGGGCCGCCGACGGCAACCCTGTGGAGGCGGCGGTCGCCGAGGCGGCGGTGGGGCAGGCGGAGGAGGCCGCCGAGGCGGCCGACGAGGAGGACCAGGAAGAGGAGGCGGGGGAGGCGGAGCGGCCGATGGTGGAGGGCGAGGGCCTTGTGCTGCCTGCGCTGCCGGTCCTGGGACCGGTGCTGGGGGGGAAGCGACCTCGCCGCGTTCAGGTGAGAGTGGCCCTAGCTAATCTGGGGCTTGGGGCCCTACCACAGGTGGGAAAGCAATGTCAGCACACCAATGTCACAAACCGCCTTGAACGCTTGAACACTTGATTCTAGGCTAGCAGGTTGCGTTTCGTGGTGCATGCTGCTTGCTGTGCGCGGTGCACGGCCCTCCAAGCTCTAAGCACAAGGCTTGCGGTGCCCCTTGCTTCCTATCAAGCCGTGCCGCCTGCTGAGCCGTGCCCTCCCTTGATGCCTCTGCAGGGGCACCACCGTGCCGCCGCCGCCATCGCGAGGTCGCCCACCGCTTCCGCCGCCACATCACCCAGCGTCGCCGCAGCCGTCGAGCAAGAGGCGGCGACGGTACTGGAAGCCGCGGCGGCGGCGGTGGCGGCGTTCGCCGCCAACGCTGACGAGGACGCGGCGGCGGCAGACGAAGAGCTACGGCTCCTGTACGAACGCCGCGGCCACCGTCCCGCCTCCGCCGCCGGAGCTGCCGCCGCAGGCGCCGGCATTGCCGGAATCCAGATCCAGCCTGATCTGTACGACAGCGAAGATGAGGCGGCGGGGCTGGAGGGGCTGGAGGAGGCTTTGGGGCTGGGGCTGGGGCTGGGGCTGGAGGAAGACGAGGAGTCGGCGGGGCTGGAGCGGCGGCGGCGGGGGGCGGCGGCGGTGCGGGCGGCACGCCAGGCGGCGGAGGAGGCGGAGCGGGAGGCGGCGGCCCTGGAGGAGGCGCTGACGCAGGCCGCCACACTGCTGGTGGAGAGCCAGCGGGCGGCGGAGGCGGCGGAGGCGGAAGAGGAGGCGGCGGAGGCGGAGGCGGCGGAAGCGGATGAGGCAGCGGAGGCAGCGGAAGCGGAGGCGGAAAGCGAGGTGGAGGAGGATGCCGGGGAGGAGGGCTTGGAGGAGGCCGTGGCTGCGGCTGTTGCGGGGCTGGGTCCGGAGGCGGGTCGACGGACAGCCGCCCAGGCTCAGGCGGCCGAAGCGGCGGCGCGGGCGGCCGAAGCGGAGGCCGAAGCGGAAGAGGCAGAGGCGGAGGCGGGCGAGCTGGAGGCGGCGTTGGAGGCAGCGGTGGCGGAGGCGGCGGAGGCAGCGGATCTGCCGGAGCCGCTGGCGGCTGCGGCGGAGGGAGAGGCAGAGGGAGAGGACCTAGGGCGCCCTGTGGCGGGCATTGTGATACAGATGAACTTCCTGCCTCGGGCGACGGTAGAACAGGCAGCGGCGCGGGTGGTCGAGGTGGCCGAGGCATTCGAGGCTGCCGTGGCCGAGGCTCGAGCGGCCCCGTTGGCGGATGCGGAGGCGCCGCCGCCGCCGCCAGGGGCAGAGGACGCCGCGCCCTCGCCGCCGCCATCCCCAGCCGCTGCCCCGCAGCCGCCGCCGCCGGCGGCAGAAGAAGAGCAGGCGCGCCGCCAGCGCCGCCGCCGCCGCTGGCACGTCCCGCCAATGCGAGAGATCCTCATGCACCAAGACGAGCAGCAAGCTGACGGCGAGGGCCTGTTGGCGGAGCCGCCGCCGCCAAGGACGCCACCGCCGCCGCAAACGCCGCCGCCGCAACTCGAGCCGGCGGCGGCGGCGGCGGCTGAGGTGGGGTACGGCACCCGAGTCGAGGCGGTGTGGATTCGGGCTTTCTCAGTGGAGCCAGTGATCGAGGAGCCGCCGTCAGAGGCCGAAGCCGACGGCGAGATGGCGGCGGCAGCAGCGGCGGCGGCGGCGGCAAGGGTGACGGTGGCGGCGGCGGCGGCGGCGGCCGTGGAGGTTAGCCCGACGGCGGCTCAGGGCCGGCTGCGGGTGTCCGTGCTGAGCGGCGGCGACGGCGGTGTAGCAGGAAGAGGGCGGGCGGCGGTGACGTCGCCGCCAACAGGTCGGGTGGCGGACCTGTTTGGCGAAGCGGCGACGGTGCCTTTGGGAGCGGCGGCGGCGCCGTTCGTGGTAGAGCCCCTGATCCAGGAACCCAGCACTGCGACTGGGACTGCCTCCGCTGGCGGCGGCGGTGATGGGGCCGTCAGCAGCGGCGCCCGCCTGCTGGTCGCCTCCCCGGCTCCTGCCGCCGCCGCCGCCGCCGCCGCCGCTGCCGCCACGCCCTCCTCCGTCAGGCGGCGGCGCACCAAGCTCCTCGGCAACATGGGCACCGTCAGCCTCTTCGCATCGCCGCCGCCGCCGCCGCCGCAGCGGCAGCAGCGGCCGACGCCGTCGACGGCGGCGGCGCCGCCGCCAGCGACGGCGGCTCGTCCGGCAGCGCAGGCCGCGGTCTTGCCGATGCCCATGGCGCCGGTGGAGGCGGCTATGGCGACCCCGGCAGCCGCCCGCCGTGCGCCTTTCCAGCCTGCGGTAGCGGCGACGGCGGCGGCGGAGGCTGAGGCGGCGGAGGCGGAGGGCGGCGGAGAAGAGGGCCTTGACTTGGTGGAGTCCCCTGACTTGGTCCCGCCAGGTGAGGTGTGGACGGTGCAGGGCGTGGGGCGTGTGGGGGCGCGTGATGCTTCTGCCTTCTGGCAGCAAGGCTAGACAGCTAGCATGGGGACTCATTGGGGCCACTCCATAAGTGTGCTGAATGCAGAGAACCGCCCCAACCCTCGCTAACCCAGTCCCACCTCTCTCGCCCGACGACTTGCTCCCAGGTATGGACACCGCCGCAGCGCTGGCGCGTGGCTTCATCGCCGCCGGCACAGGCACCCCACCCGACGAGGCGGAGGCGGCGGAGGCGGCGGAGGCGGGTGCAGAGTGGGAGCAGGAGGCCCCCGCCGCCGGCTCCGCAGCGCGCCGCCGCCATCGGCCGCACACGCACGCTGCGGCGGCGGAGGCGGAGGCGGAGGGGGCGGCTGCTGCCGGCATCGAAGCCGATGCTGACCTGCTCTTCGACCCGAACCAGGTAAGGCAGAGGCGGAGGGGGCTGCGGGCGCTGGGGTAGCGGTTCATACCGACTTGCGCTTCATTTGACCCAAACCAGGTTGGGGCAGAGCGCGGTCCTAGCAAGCTGTGCCGGAGTAGAAAGAAAGACCCCGCGACCCTTCCGGCCTCCTCGCAACACTGCAACACTGCAGTGACTCCATTACTACAACTGCAAAGGCGACCACGCCCTTCCACCCTGCAGGTCCGCAGCGGCGCCCAGCCCGCTGCCGCCATGTCACTCTCCGCCCACGCCCACGCCCCGGCCCACCCCCACGCCGTGCCTGCTTCGGCGGGTCTCGCGGGGGGCGAGGGCGAGGGCGAGGGCCGGTACCTGTACCGGGCAGAGGAGGAGCTACCGATGGCCCGTGGCCGTGACCTCCAGCCCCCACGTGGGGAGGGTGTGGGGGAAGGCGTGGGTCAGCATGCAGAGGAGGAGGAGCAGCAGGAGGAGGTGGAGCCTGTACGAGTGGACGAGGGCTTGCCACCGGGGCGGCGTCTGGAGCGGCAGAGGGAGATGCGGCGGCAGCGCGACTCGGTGGCGGCGGCGGCGGAGCGCGCCGTCGCCGCAGCGGACGCCGCCGCCGCCGCTGCGACGGAGCCGCCGGCGGCGCCAGCTGAGGCGGAAGAGGCAGGGGCGGCGGGTGATGAGGAAGCACCGTTCCTGCCGGGTGACGTGGCGGGTCCTGCGCCGTCTGACGTCAGCGGCGGCGGCGTCAAACGCGCCGCTGAGGTGTCGGCGGAGGGTGCTGCGGCGGCGGAGGCGGCGGAGGCTGCCAGCAGGGGTGGCAAGAGCGGCGCACGCAAGCGGCAACGCCAGGCCGCCGCAGCGGCGCCGCCGCCGTCGACGATCACCGGCGTCCTCACCCGTCGCGGCGCCGCCGCCGCTGCTGCTGCTGCCGCTGCCGCCGCCGCCACCGGGGTGGTGAAGCCGGCATCGCCCAGCCGTGCGGCTAAGCCCGCGCCGCCGTCGGCCCGAGCCCCGGCTCCCGCCGGCACACCTCCCGCCAGCCCTTCGAAGCCGGCGGCCAAGAAGGCAGCGACGGCGGCTGCCGCCGCCACCCCCGCCGCCGCCGCCCCTGCCGCCGCCCCTGCCGCCGCCGCTGCCGCCACGGCCACGCCGCCGCCGCCGTCGTCCCAGCGTAAAAAGCGGCCCACGAAGCTCCTAGGCAGGATGGGCGTCGTCAGCCTGGTCGACATGCTTCGCGCCGCCGCCACCCCTGCCGCCGCCGCCGCTCCCGCTGCAAACGGTGTGCCGACGGCCCCACCGCCGCCGCCGCCGCCTCGCGGGGCCGTACCGCCGACGGCACCGGCGGCTGGCCCCACACCAGCGCCCGTGGCCCCCGCGTCGCCCGGCCCCTCCGCCGGCGCCGCCGCCGGCCCCGCCACCGCCGCCGCCGCTACGGCAGGCGGCAGGGGCGGCGGCTCACCCGTTGCAAGAGGCGGCAGGGGCGGGGGCAGGGGCAGGGGCGCATCGCTGTTTGCTGCCCTCCGTGCGGAGCGCAAGCGGCCCCGGGAGGAGCCCCACGGCGAGGCGGGACAGGGACAGGGCGGCGCGGAAGGGGAGGAGGCAGCGCCGGCGGCCGCGACGGTGCCGCAACCAGTCTCAGTCCCAGCGGCGGCTGTGACCCCGCATGTAGCCCAAGAGCCGCCAGCAGCCTCACCCGGGCCTTCCCGCAAGCGGGGTCTGGAGCAACCGACATCCGCGGAGCCGCCCGCGGCGGCAGGGGCCGGAGCTGCAGCTGATGCGGCGGCGGAAGCGGGGCCAGGTCCTTCCGCCCTTGCGGAGGGGGCGCAGGTGGTCCCGGCTGTGAAGCGGTTCAGGCTGGGGCCTGGGGCCGCCCGGCCGTCGGCGTCGCCCCCCGCACCGCAAGCAGCTCTGGGGCAGGCGGAGGAGGAGGCAGCGGGTATGAAGAAAGCTCGGGCGGCAGAGGAGGAGGGAGGGAAGGAGGAGGTGCGAGCGGAAGAGGCAGGAAAATACAAGCCGGCAGAGGTGGCAGAGGAGGAGGAGGACGGGGGCTACGACGGCTATGACGCCTTCGGGCCCTCCCCCTCGCCGCCATCGCCCGCTCGTGAGGAGGCAGAGGCGGGACCAGCCCAGGCCCAGGCCCAGGTGGCCCAGGCCCAGGCCCAGGCCCAGCAGGCTCCAAGCGGTGCTCCCGCTGCGCCCGCGCCCGCCCCAGCTGCCGCAGGGCCGCCCGCGCATCCCGCTCCTCAGGCGGCGGCGCCGCCACCGTTTCCTCAGCCCCTAGCAGCAACCCAGCCCGCCCCACAGGCGGCGCTCGCTCAGCCCCCGGCCCCAGCTCAGCCCCAGCCCCAGCCCCAGCGCCACCTGCAGGCCCAGCCCCAGGCCCAGGCCCCCACGCACCCTGCCTCCCTCCTCGCCTCCCTCCCCGGCTCGCAGCCCGGCGCCGGCCCCCGCACCACCCGCGTCAAGGCGGCGGCGGCGGCCCTGGCGGCGGCCTCCCAGCAGGTTGCCTCTCAGCGCGCCGCCTCCCAGCAGGCCCCTTCGCAGCAGGCCCCTTCGCAGCACGAGGCGCCTGCGGGAGTCAGTCAGGGAGCCCCTGGGGCTGGCGGAGCCCAGGGCGCCGCCGGCCCCAGCACTGCCGCTGCTGGCGGCCCGGGCCCCGGGCCGCTCGGCTCTCAGGGCCTGGGCCTGGGCCTGGGCCTGGGCTTGGGCCTGGGCGGGTCCCAGGGCAGCGCCGGCGGCGGCCCCGCCGCCAGCGGCCAGGCTCGGCAGTTGGTGGGCCGCGCCGCCGCCGCTCTGCAGCGGGCCATGGGGCTGTCCCAGGGCTCGCAGGGCTCCCAGGGCTCGCGGGGATCGCGGCGCGCTGGGGGCACGTCTCGGGGCCGGGCGCCCGCCGCAGCGCCCGGCGCGACTGCGTCCCCCAAGGGCCGAGCGGCGGCGGTGCCGTCGGGTGCGGCAGCGGCAGGGGCTGGAGCAGGCCCCTCGGCTCCCGCTGCCGCGGCGCTCGTAGCGGCGGCGGCGGCGGCCCGGGCCGGCGGCGGCGGCTCCCAGTCCCAGCGGAGCGGCGGCTCCGCCGGGGCCTTCAGGGTCGCCGCCGTGGTGCCGGCGCGCGGGGGTCTGGCGGGCGTCCGTCAGAGCCAGAGCCAGGGCCGTGCAACGGGCGGCGGGGGCCGCGGAGGCCGCGGAAGGGCAGGAGCCGCAGGAGGAGGAAGGGGCCGAGGAGGAGGAGGCGGAGGCGGCAGGGGCCGGCGTGTGACTCACAGCGAGAGGGCGGGGCTGGTGCTGCCGGTCGCCCGGATCCGGTCGGGGCTGAGGGAGGGGCCCACCCGGGGCGCTCGTATCAGCGCAGGTGGGTTGTCGTGCCTGCTTTTCCCCGTGTCACACGCCTCCGCTCAGTGCACGTGGGCCGCGGGGTCGGGGTCGGTGGGGGGCGGAATCAGGGGAGAGCGAAAGAAGCACGTGTGCGGGTGCGGTGAGAGGAGCAAGGCTCCCAGGAAGCATTGCCCCCACCATGCTGTTACTGCTGGTGCTAAACCGATTCCCCATGTCACACGCCTCTCCCACCACACACACCCGCAGGCGCGCCCGTGTTTCTGGCGGGAGCGCTCGAGTTCCTGGTGGTGAGCCGGGGCCGCATGGGGAGGGGAGGAGCTCCACAGCTGATGCTGAGGCGGTATTCACATCCAGGAAATGCAGGGGGCGCTAGTCTAGCGAGTCCTGCGTTTTGCGCGCACCTTCCCGCCCCCCCCCCTTCTCCCCTCCCCCTCAGGCTGAGGTCCTGGAGCTGGCTGGCAACGCGGCTCGCGACATGGGCCGCCGCCGCATCAGCCCGCGCCACATCTCCCTCGCGGTAGGGGTCGGGGACGGGAGGGGAGGAAGGGCCGGCCAGTCGGAGTCGGCTTGTGTTGGAGTGGCCTGCGTGCGCCCTTCACGTATACTGGTCTCCGTCCTCTCGGCCCTCGCCCGCCTCTCTCCGTGCCTTATCACCTCTCCCCTCCCCCGCCTCTCTCCGTGCCTTATCCCCTCTCCCCCTCACGCCCCCTCCCCCATTCCCCCCCCCCTGTCAGGTCCACGGGGACGCCGAGCTGGACTCCCTCCTGCGCAGTGCCGTACTGCCGGGAGGGGGGGTGCAGCCGGGCATACTGCCGCAGCTGCTGAGGCGGGCGGGGGCGTGAGGGGGGGTGAGGGCTGGAGGGAGACCTGGGGAGACGGGAATGCGGAGAAGAGGGCGGGGGGGCTGAGGGCAGGAGGTAGGGGACCCGTAGACCCGAAGGTCTGGAGAGGGCTGAGAAGACGAGAGGTGTTGAGGCAAGCCAGGCGGGGGAGGTTGCGAGGGCGCAGTGCGGGACATGGTCGGACCGAGGGCGGGGCGAGAAGGCTGCCCAGAGGCGGGCTTAGTCCTGAGAAGGGTCTGGATTGCAAGGGCGCAGTGCAGCGGGTGGTGGTAGGGGGCCATGGAGTTGCGGGCAAGTTGGCGTGTGTTGCGGGTGTGTGTAAGATGAGGTCGGGGAAGGGCTCCGTTCAGGGGATAAAGGGGATTCTGTGCTCGCAGGGGCCGTGCAGCGTAGTCCGGACGATGACGAAGGGGTATGCAGCTGAGCGCGCTGTCGCAACGCGAGAGAAGAAGGCAGGGCATACAGGGGATGGAGGTCGCTCACTGGCCCTCAGCTCCCCATACATCCACAGCACTCCCTTGGCGACATGTGCTGCCGTACGTTACCAGAATCTCGTGGCCTCGCTCGTGCTGACCGTGGATGTCGAGCCAGCTCCTTAGCCTGCGACGGATGCGAACAGCGGTGTGACCTTATGGCGGAGGCGCGGCCTTGCGTGTAGCGCAATCCATCAGCGAGCATGCCGGCCCAGACCCCCGTTTTGATTGGGGGCGCTGTAGCCACAGCTGCGCTAGGATACCAGGTCTACAACTGGAGCGTTGCTAAGGCGGAGGAGCTTGAGCAGCAGAAGCTGCAGAGGGAGGCCGAGCGGCAGGAGGAGCTTCGCAAAGCATGGTGAGCCCCGCGAGCTGAACGACAGACGTATTTAAGAGCTCAAAACGGCCATGCCGGCTGCGGAGCCAGGCCTGAAAAGTCAAAGGGTGGGCGCGATGGACCTCCATCGCGGAGGGAGCGAGCGCGGCCATAGCGGCATCTTTAGAAGCCATCCACTTAATCAGAGTGTATGAAAGCTTGCTGCATTTGGGTGTCGCCCCAAACCCCTTAGCCCTAACCGCTCCCCGAGTACCGCCCTCGCCACGCAACATCCCGACCTCCCGCCCTTCCCCGCCCCTCCCAGGGAGGAGAGGCGCCCTGCTTCCGAGGCCAAGCGGCTCCACAAGGCGGGCAAAAAGTCAAAGGCCGACGATGTCGACGGCGCCGAGGTCTTGGCGCAGGCGCTGGAGGGAATGCAGCTGCGGCTTGCGGATGCGTTTGACGACTTGGATGCGCGGCTGAGGGCGTGCGGAGTGGGCGCCAGCGTGCTGCCGCTGCCGGGCACGCCTGACCCAGGTGGGGCCCGGGGGTGGGGTACCTGGGATCCTCGTGGGGAAACTGAGGGAATCTGGGGCAGGGGGGGGGCACGCCCGACCCAGATGGGGCACCTTGGGCGTGTGCGCTTGCGGGCGGGGTAGGGCTTGCGGTATGGCAGGGCAGGGGCTGGGGAGGAGCACGAACGACCCAGGTCGGGAGGGGCACGCCCGACTTAGGTGGGGCCCTTGGGGCGCGTGTGGGGCTCAGGGCGGGTTCGGGCACGCCCGACCCAGATGGGATGGGGGCGCGCAAACAGGGGGGGCAGGCGGAGTGAAGGAAGTGCACCTGGACACTGCCAGCGCCAGAGCCCAGGTGGGCCTCGGTCGCCCTTCGCTTTCAAGTCCCTCCGTTACCCTTTTATTCCTCTCCCGATCGCCCTCCCCCAGACCGGCTTGTGGCCGTGGCTGCCCTCATGTTTGGGTCGCTGGGGTGGGAGGTGCTGAGGCCGCAGTGGATCAGGGCCATCATGACATTCGGTGCGTGGATCGTAGTTGGGGGCATGGGTTGGGTGAGTTGGGTTAGTTGGTTGTGCAGTTGGTTGTTATGGTTGGTTGGTTGGTTGGCATGTATGGTTGGTTTGACGTCGAGTCATGAAGCAGTACCTGCCATCGGCGCCTGCCGTCTGGGTGATGCCCTTGGTGACTGCGGGGGGAGGCCGTGCACCCCAGCACCCTCCCAGCTCCCGTTGTGTCGACATGGCCCCTCGAGAATGCCCTCGGGAGGACACAGGGGTTCAGGGGCCAGGACCCACCCCATGCCTTGCCAGTGCCTGGCGCGGGAACAAAGAGCGATGGGCGTGATCGTGGGCTCTGGTGCTAGCACGCCCCACCACACCACCCCTCCCCCCCAACCCCACACTCCCGACCCCTCCCCCCAGGGGGCACTCTGGCCACCATTCCCCCCGCGGCCGCCTCCGTCATGGTCGCCTGGCTGGAGGGGCTGGCGGGGAGGGGGGCGGACGGGGAGGGGGAGGCGGAGGCGGCAGGGCCCGAGGCGGCGGCGGCGCGGCTGTCGAAGGAATCGCTCAGCGTTTTCGTGGCCGTGAGTGTCAAGCTCGCATGGCGTGCAACTGACGGTGTGTGTGTGGTGGTTAGGCACGGACAGCGGCGGTGGCAGCCCGCGTGTGACGGAGTGGGGTTGGCAGGCTGAGCCCTCGTCCCGCCCCCCTCACCAGCCCTGCGTGGATGACGTGTGGATAGCGCAGCGCACCAGCCCTCTCCGTGTGCCCTTGCCCTCGCCCTCGCCTGCATTCCACCTTTGCTCTCCCTGCGTCGTGTCGCTCCCCATCGCTCCAGTCAGGCCCTGCTGGAAGGCCTCGAGGCCCAGCCTCCCCCGCTTTCCGGCCTCCCACCATACCCCCCTCCTCCTCTCCCCCCTCTCCACCATCCCCCCTTGCCCCTCCCTCCCCCCCCCCTGTCAGGCCCTGCTGGAGGGCCTCAAGACCCAGCCCAGGGACTCCGGCCCCATGCAGCCCTGGGTGGCACTGCTGCCCCTGCTGACGGGTGGGTGGGGGAGGGGGGACGGGGACAAGATGGGGGCGGTTGTGTGTGTTTCGGTGCACGTGGGGACACGTGGGGAGGTGGACACGCTCATGGGTGGCCCTGCTGGCGTTACCGGAGGCCGGGTGGGGGCAGGAAGGCGGGGGAAAGAGGTGTGCGTGCAAGTGCGGCATTCGGAGCAGGACTACGGGCAACCAGACAGCGGGGGTGGAGGGCGACAGGCGGTGCAGGGGTGAAGTATGCATTCCATGCAAGCTACAGTAGCCATCCCCCGCCCCCACCTCACCCCGCAGCTGACGTTGAGCCCCTAGCTGAGGTGTGCCGCGGCCTGATTCCGGGCGTACGACTGCTGCCGTACGTGATCGCAGAGGAAGACATGCAGGTACGGAGGCCCCTCAGCCGGTGTCCGCGCAGTCCTGAGTCCACGCCGGCCCGCTCCTTTTGGCCTCGTTCTCGTGGCGCCACGCCAGCTCTGTTTTCTTTCCTTCCTCCTCTCCTTCGCTCATCCCTCTCCGCTCCCTCTTGCCTCCCTCTCCCATCCTTCTCCGCCCTCTCTCCCGTCCCTCTCCCCTCCTCTCCCGTCCCTCTCCCCTCCGCCCTCAGTCCATTGGCAAAAAAGCGCTGCGGCGGGGGGTGGACCCAGACCTCATCGTGCGGGCATCGGTGAGGCGGCAGTTGGGCGGTTGGGCGTTGGGGAGTTAGGTGGCGTTCGGCGGTTGGGCACTTCCATGTTGTACCTGTATGAACGCCCCGGTTTGGGGGTGCGCTGCCCCGCGCGTCTCCCACGCATAATCGATCTCAGCGCCCCGCCGCCCCCGCCATCCCGCCCCCAGGCCCGCCCCCACCCTCGCTCCAACGCCGAAGACATGCTCGACTGCGACCCCGGCAGGCGCTTCGTAATGCTGAGTGTGTGCGTGGATGGACAGGTGGGGGCGTGTGCGTGTGCATGTGCCTCTTGTGTGCTGTTTCTGTGGATGGACAGGTGGGGGCGGCGTGGGGGCGTGTGCGTGATGGCACCTGCGGCGTGCGTCAGCGGACAGGTGGGGGCGGTGCGTATGTGCTGACCCATTGATAGCGGTACGAGGGCGAGACCCGGGGCGTGTGTGCTGGCCTGTTGATAGCAACATGTGGGAAGCCCATAAGTGAAGCGAGCACGGCCCTCCGCGAGCGTGCTCGATGGCAGGCCCAGCAAGCGGCGTGTGATGAAGGTATGTGTGGATAAAGAGGCGGGGGAGAGTGTGTGCTTTCTGGCAAGCTTCTCCATTCCGCCTCCACCCGTTGCACGGTGGTGTACTGAAGGCGGCTCCCCCCCCCCCCCCCGCCCCCGGCTTTTCCCCCACCCTCCCTCACCTGCCTGCGTGCCTCCTCTGGCCTCAAACGGCTGCCCCGAGCACCTCAGGCCCCCCCTTAGCCTACCCTTCCCCCCGTGCCATTCCCCCTCTTCCCGTTTCCTGCCCCCATGCTGTCCTCCCCCTGCCAGGAGGTGGATTACAGGGTGAGGCCCGAGCACCTGAAGGCCATACACCCCCGCCGCCTGGGCTCTCGGGCGCCGCCGCGGGACGCCCCGGGTCGGGAAAAGGTGGCGGCGGCTCTGGCGCGAGTGCTGGTGCGTGGGTGGATGGGTGGGTGGAGGCGGTGGTGGTGCTAGGCTGGGTTCGGCGCTGGGTTCTGGGCGGGGGCCCTTCCGTGCATGACCCGCGCTCCACCCTGTACTGCTGGTGTGCAGGCGTGTAGCGCTCCGAAGAGGTGGCCTTTCCCTTTGCGAATCGTGCTGACTGCGCTAGACACCCGTCCCGACGTGCTGTCTCAACCGCCTCCCACTACCCACCGTCCCCTCCCCCCTCCATCCCTCCATCCCCGCCCCCCAGTCCTCCGTCCTGCTCCGCCGCGCCGCCTCCACCGCCCTCCGCCGCGTGGAGTCCTCCCTGGGCGGAGCGGGGGGGCTGGCGGGCTGCGGATGGGAGCACGCGGCGGCGCTGGGCGCGAGCGAGTTCTGCGCCAAGCGCCTCCTGAAGCAGCACGACGCGTGGCAGGAGGTGGGAGGGGACCAGGGGGGACGGGAGAGGGAGAGGGTGTGTATTATGAAACGGTCCAGGGGCGAGGGGCCATTGCGCCAAGTGTCTGTCGAAGTAGCACGATGCGTGGCAGGGGGTGGGGCTGTGGGAGGCGGACAGGGAGTGGGCAGGGGCGCGGACAGGGACGGTAGGGAGGCGTGTGTGCGGGACAACGGCTGGGCACACTAGAAGGAAGGGTGTGTTCCCCACGCGTCTACACCTGGCGCCTCTTCCCGTGCTCTTGCCCCACACGCCGCAGCCTCATGCCCCTTGCCCCTTGTCTCAGGCCCTTTCGCTGGGCACCAGCGGAAGAGTCCCCCTACCCCCTTCCCTTCTTTTCCCTTTCCTTCCCTTCCCTCCCGCCCAGGTCTCCTCCGCCCTCCAGTCCGACGAGCACCAACGCAACGTGGTGGCAGTGCTCAAGGCCCGACTGATGCAGGTGGGGTAGGGGGAGGGGGTAAGGGGAGGGGTAGGAGCTGCTCGTGCCTGTCCCCGCCCGGCCCTGGTCGCACAGACAGGCATACCGGTACCTGACGCTTGCTGAGCCCACGTGCCCTGGACCGCAGATCGTGCCCCCACCCAAGGGCAAGGGCAGTGGCGAAGGCGACGGGCGGCAGGGGGCTCTGGAGGCGGAGGTGGATCAGTTTTTGTCCGACCTCATGCCACTCACCTATGCGCGGTGGGGCGGGGGAGAGGGCAGGGCATGGGGCACGTTGACTGGTGTTCGCCGCCCGCAGAGCCTGACGGCGGCGGCTCCAAAATATACAAAAGCCACGTCGGGTTGCGCTCTTCGGCTGGCTGCTCTCCCTTTCGGTGCCTCGCTGTCGCCCCGCCGTCCTTCGACATCCGACATGCCACGACCCCCTCGCCCTCCCCTCCTCTCCTCCCCCCCCACGCGCGCAGCTATCTGCTGACCCCCCGCAGCTGCGGCGGCTCCGGCAAGCTGCCGCATGACGTGGGGTACGGCAAACTCATCCAGGAGGTGGGGTTGGCGGTTGTACGTTGACGGTTGGTGGTTGGTTGGTGAGTGCATACGTCTGGTTCTACATCCCAGGAACTCGTCCAAGAGGTGGGCTTGGCGGCTCCTCCTTGCCCCTTCCCAACCCTTGTCTCCGAGTCGTTCTCAGGGAATGATTTAGAGCGAACATAGTGGACACAGTGGCCCTTGCTCACCGCGCTCTGTTCCCATTACACCCGTGCTCGCCCCGCTTTTTCGCCTTCCCTTCCCTTTCCGTTATCCGTTGTCCTTCCCCACCCACACGCTTCTCACCCACGTCCCCCGACCCCCGCAGGAAGTGCTTGAGGGACTGGGGGAGGCGAGGCCACAGGCGTCTACTGCCAAGCCCCTCCTACGCATGGTGGGGTGGGAGGGGTAAGGGGTAAGGGCTCGGGTTACGACGTCGGGGGCAAGAGTGAACACCAGAGCGAGCCCGCGCGCCCACGGGCAAACACGGTCCCCATGGTGGAACTTTCTGTCACGTTTAGGCCTCCATGCTCTGCATCCCCAAGCCTGCGTGTTACAACTTGTTCTTCGGTTAGGGCTCGGGGATCACAAGGAAGCCGCGTCGAAGCCCCCATACTCTGCTTCCCTGAGCGTGCGCAACCCATCTCGTTCGTTCCTTGGCCCCCTCTTTCCCCAGGCCCGCCTGTCCCGCTCCGACGAGCTGGCCGCCTCCAGCCGCCCCCCCGCCTGGCTGCCCGGGGCCCTCATGCTGTTCCTCGCCCTGGTCATTGCGGTGCTGATGTGGGGACTGGCGCACGGGGCAACGGCGGCGGTGGGGGCCTACTTTCCGCAGGTGGGTGTGGATGGGAGGGGCGGCGAGGGTGAGGGGCTGACCCCGTTGACTGCCATGCAGACCCTCCCACGTGGGTGCAAGCGAGCGCTCACCTGGCCATAATCTTCCACGGCGCCCTGTCCCCTCCTCCGCTGCCCCCCCTTCCCCCCTCCAGCTGTCGGCCACCCTCCTGGACTGGCTGGAGCACGCCGCCGCCCTCGTGCTCCACCCCCTGCACCTGCTGGCCCTTCGCCTGCTGCCGGCCTGGGCCCGGTGGGCCTGCTGGGGCCTGTGGCGGTTCGCCCTGTGGTCGATGCCCCTGTGGCTGTGGGGCTCGGCGGGCGGGGCGGCGGTGTGGGCGGTGCGGCACCGCGGGGACGCAAAGCTCTGGGGGGCGCTCGAGCGATGTGTGTGCGACAATTGTGGGTTGTATCTCTTTCAGGACAGGTGCGATGGCAGTTGTCACGGGTGTGATAGGAGGGGTGGACAGGGAGGACCGTGCCAAGGGTCGGAGTGTGCAAGCGAAGATCTTGGGTGGGGCTGCAGGGGTGCCCTCCCGCCGTGTCATTGTTGCGCTGAAGGTGTCTTTTATGTTAAGCTGTTCAGCCAATAACACCATGTTCCTCCCTCCCCCTCCCCCCAGGTACCACCTGCCCCGCCTGCAGGAAAGGGTGGACTGGCAGCAGGCCGTGTGGGCGGGGCGCATAGCGGCGGCCAAGGTGGCGGAGGCGGCGGGTGAGGGGCGGCGGTCGGAGGGACGCGGGTGTTGATGGGCTGCCGCGGAGGGGAGGAGCGTCGTTAACCCTAAGCCCCTGTGGCCCACACCGCGCCCGGGCTCGGTACGCATCGGCTCTCTGGCTGCCGCCACACCTCTTCGACCCCTTCCCTCCCTCCCTTTCGTTCCCCTTCATAGCCCGCGGCGACATCTCCAGATCCGACCTGCAGTCCGTAGTGGCGGTCCTGCAGGCCAGCGCCGCGGATACCGGATCCGGATCTGGATCCAGCTCGTCCAGCGGGGCCCTGGAGATCGTGCTGCCGGGCCCCAGCCAGCAGGCGGAGGCGTTCCTGCGGGCGCGCGTGTGGGAGGACGGCGGCGGAAGCGGGGCCGGCGGAGGGGGCCCAAGGAACGAGGCGTGGGAAGCCCTTGCGCCGGAGGAGGAGCTTCTAATTGACTGCATGCTTGGCAGGTGCGGATCTCTGGATCCTGGATCCTGGGGCCGGCGCGGGCAGCATGTTGCACCGACTTGGCTGCTCTGTATGTGGGTGTAGTGAGATGAGGAGGCTGAGGCTTGTGGGCGAAGGCATGATCCCAAGCTCGTGCCGAGCTGCCTCTCTTTCTTCGCGCACCTCCGTAACGCCTCCCCCCCCTCAGGGTCCACACGCCTGTTCCACTGCTGGAGGCGCCGCCGGGGCAGGGGGGCGGCGGCGCGGGTGCCTCGGGCGGGGCCTCCTCCTCGGGCCGGGGCCCCGGCGGCAGCAGTGGCTCCCGGGCGCCCCCCCGCGGCGGCAAGACGGTGGATGAGGCGCTGGAGCAGGATGGATGGTGGGTGCCGGGGTGAGGGGGGGGGCATTGTGGTTAAGATTGTGCCATGGTTGCAGCGGTGGAGGGGAAGGGCTGCTGGTGGGTGCAAAAGGGGGCCTCGTGCTTACGTTTCCGCCCTAGCTGATGCCCCCGCTTCCCTACCCAACCCTCGCCCAGGTTCCTGCACCACCGCAGCTCCTCCATCGCCCTCCAGCGCCGCCCGGGTTGCAGCGCCGCAGCCCGGGCCGCCCCCGCGCGGGGCCCCACGGCCGCAGACTTCGCCTCCACCGCCGCGCGACTGACGGCCATGCGACAGCGCTCGTCATGCGTGACGGCGGCGGCGGCGGCCGTGGCAAAGAGGGCTGTGCCGGAGTTGATGAAGCGCTTAGAGGCGCCCGCTGGCAGGGACGGGGAAGGGGGCGATGGGGACTGGGAGCCCTGGGAGGGTGAGGAGGGCGAGGAGGAGGAGGAGGGCTGACGGCTGACGGCTGAGAGTTGGTCCAGCTCGACAGGTCGACATCACGGGGCTTG
Organism: Edaphochlamys debaryana; assembly: GCA_016858145.1. Classification (NCBI taxonomy): domain Eukaryota; kingdom Viridiplantae; phylum Chlorophyta; class Chlorophyceae; order Chlamydomonadales; genus Edaphochlamys; species Edaphochlamys debaryana. The sequence goes on from JAEHOE010000055.1 coordinate 381,999, forward strand.
ATGGACGGGTGAATCATGTATGTGCCACGCCAATGGTCGAGCAGATGACAGGTCGACAGGATGGGCCATTGGATCTGGGTCTGGGCCTCAGCCCTCGGCTCCGTGCGTGCGTGCCATGACATGCGGTTATTCTGGCAATCTTCACCACGGGCAGTTTCTTTCATCATTCTGTTATGCTGACACTTGGATCTGCGCCACCATGCACCTGCAACTGTGCGTTGCCCTGCAACGGCTGCCATAGTGCCATGGCATCCAGCGGTCCCGGATGGCCTGTCTTTGAGCACAGAGGCAAGGGGCCATGAACCCATGATTGGCTGCAATGTCCGTTGCACACGCTACTCGGGCTTGGGCGCCATGGCCTGGCGTGGCCCACCCGCCGATGCATGCGGGCCCTCAGCACGTGCTCATCGCGCGATCGAGACGAACCCGACATCGCAACATCACGAACCCTACCCAAGCCGAGCCCGCCTCACATGTACTGGCGTCATCTCCGCAGCACAGCAACAAACCAACATAGCAGCAATCCCCATTCATGTGCATGGCCTAGCCAAGACCTAATCACCCGGGGGGCACAGAACCCCATACATTGATCCCCATACATGCGCATCATTATCCTCGCCGCTGCTGCTGCTGCTGTACGCCACGCCCACGTCCCTGGCCGGAAGACCAAGCAACCGCGCACGTAGCCAACACCTTACTGAAGTAGCCATGACCGTGAAGCTTAGGTTTGGCGCACCCGTCCGGTCCTCGCATGCGGCTAATCCCTTCCCCCCAGCCTCTGCGGCCTGCCCCCGCTCCCACCTCCCGACGGCCCCGCCCTTGCCTGGGGCCGCTAGCTAGCAACCAGCCGCCGCATGAGAGCCTCCCTGGCCGCCCTGCGGCTGCTCGGTGCCGCCCTGTGCCGGCTCATGTCTGGCAGCACCAGCTCCCCCGGTCGCCCCGGGGCGCACTCCATGATCCGCAGCTGCACCTGCACGCCCTCGCGCAGGGGCCCGCATCCCAAAGGGCCAGGCCCAAGCAGGCCCAACAGCTGGGCCTCGGCCTCTCGGACCTGGTCCTCCCACACAGACGACGACGCGGATGCGGCCGGGCTTCCGGCGCCCGTCTCTGCTGCTGCGGTGCAGAGCCCCCAGGCGAGATCAGCCACGAGGGCCCCAAGGATTGCCCATGGCTCAGCCCCGCCCGCGTCCGCACCCCAAGGGGCAGCCGCTGTGGGGGCGACGGAGGTGCAGCCGGCGGCCAGGGAGCTCGAACCGTGCCGCCGCGCCTCCGCCTCGGCATCCCGCTCGGCCTCAGCGCGCAGCCGCTCCACCCGGCGGCAGTTGACGTCGACCACCGCCACACAGCAGTCTCGGTTGTGCCGCCGCATCTCTTGCCGTACCTGTGGCGCATGTACGGCAGTGCAGTGCAGTACGACGGGCGTGGGCGTTTGGGAAGTGCAGTTTGCCTGCGTGGCGGCGTCGGGGCGTGCGGGTCGCCCCCGCCTGCGAACTCTCAGCGCCAGACCCGGACAGCTGCACGTTGCAGTGACCCACCTCGGTCGCGAGCAGCAGCGCTCCGAGGGTGCCCGTAGCGCCGTAACCAGACACCCACACGGCTCCCAGGCCCTTGTCCAGAAGAGCAGCTTTGGCCTGCTTCAGGTGCACGGCACGCGGCCTGCGGGCGGGGGCCGGACGGAGTTTGAGGGCTGGGGGAAGGGCTTGGCTTGGCAAGGGACGGAGGGCCTGTGCAGAAGGCACGGACGGCAACTGCCGGCTAGAATGCAGTCGCCACTGGCGCGAGCATCTCACTTGCGGGCTGCTGACGTGGGCGTGACGTCAAGAACGCTGGCCTGCATCTCTTTGCAGGGGTACAGGTCCGTGTGGAAGCCCCTCTCCATCGGCAGGCAGCCGGCCTGCAACGTCGCCGGGCGGCAGTGCAAGAGCTCTGGGAAATGACATGATGACCACGCCTTTGCCTTCACCAGACAAGCGCCCCTCTTGTGTAACCCCCACCCCAAATAGCAAACAGCCATGTGTAATCTCTCTCCCAGAAGCTGCCGCATGTCACACACCTGCAGGTCTCCAATGAACACCTGGGCCACGCCGAGGTCCCAAGCCGACAACAACGGTGGAGGTGAGGTGGGGTAGGGGTAAGGGGCATTGCTTGACAGGTAGTAGGCCCGTGCTACCTACGAGGGGATGCCAGCTGAAGATGACCATCCTTGCAGTTGCAGTGCCTCGAAACCCCCGGTTGCTTACCCCAACTCCACGCAGATTGACCCCCGACCCCGTGCCAACGTCCGTCTCCGGGACCATCTCTGGGAGAAAGACCAGCGGGTGAAGGAACTCAGCTCCGTCGAATGACTTCCGCGTCAGCTCCAGCAGGAGAGCCAACGCCAGAGTGGCGTGTTCAGGTCCCTCCACCAGAAGCGACTGGGGCTGGACCGGGGCTTCATGGGGAGTAGGGGCACCTGGAACGCCCTCCGCTGCGGCACTTGCGGCCAGGCGAAGCAGCGCCGCCCGGGTTTCGGCTGGGCCGCGGCCGGGGCCATAGCAGGGCGGCGTCATCGGCGGTGTCGATGTAGATTGGCCGCGGTCCGCTCTCGCCGTTGCCGGGTCCCGAATCGCACTGTGCTAACGTGCGCTCTGCGAGTCTAGCGAGCAGAGAGCTTGCAGCGAGGAAGGCTTCGCAGCCTCCCGAATTGGCGCGAACGCCGACTTGGGTCCCCGGCACGACGCGAGCGCCAGTCAGACTTAATTTGTGCATGCGAACGCAAGTACGGTGGGCAGGAGGGGGCCGAGCCAGTCTTCGGGGCGAATGAAGAACGGTTGTTGGGGGCGGCAGGGGACGTGGGCTCACAGTCTTCGGGCTGATCCCAGCTGTCGATGACTGCGCCGTCCAGAGCTCAAAGCCGACCGCCTCTCTGGTTGCTCTCACATAAACTCCGTTAATTCAACCTTCTCTATCTCGCTATGGCCGGGGCTGACGACTGCGCCGCGAAGCTGACACTCTGCGACTTGCTCGACTGCCACCTGCTTGTCGCTGAGGCTATCTACCGCTACCTTCCTAAGAGTCACCACATAAACACCCGCCTGTCTTGCCGAGCGCTGCGCAAGCTCGTGGACGATCATGTCGAGGAGCTCAGCCTGTACCTGGATCGCCTTGAGCCAAAGGAAATCATGGAGCTGAGCAGTGGCCAGCGGCTGCAGCGATGGCCCAAGTGCTGCAGCTTAACAATCGTCACTGGGAAAGCGTGCCTGGACAAGGCGATGCTCGTTTTCGGGGGCACGCCGCTCCCCGCGCACCACCAGCTCAGGACCCTTGCTCTGAAGTCTTATGTCGGTCATGGAGAGGGAGACCTCACCGGCGCGACTCTCTTTGGCGTGCTGCGGCACGTGCCCGGCCTCGAGAAACTTACCCTGAAGGCCACCCTCCGCGGCGCCGAGGCGTTGGTGTGCGACGCCTTCTCGCAACTGCACTGCCTGAAGAAGCTATCTGTCCATAACTTCTCCTGGTGCGTGCTCAGGGGTTGGGGTGATATGCGTGGCCGGGGGCTCGGGTAACCAAACCCGGCGTGCCATTGCCGGTTGGCACCCGCCCCCGCTCCCTTCGATTTTCCCTTACAGGCTCAAGGACGCCGGAGACAGCCTCCCCGGCCTGACGAGTCTGACCGTTACCGGCGGTGGCCCGGGCTTCCCGGACGTGGACTTCAGCCCCATCTCCCGGCTGCGGGGCCTGCGCGAGTTGGACCTATCTGCATATGACCGTAACCCTAAGTCCAGGACCTGCGAAAGATCCTGGACGCTGTCCCGGCCTCCGTGAGCCGCGTACACCTGGAGGACTTCGGCCTCGGAGAGGTGCGCGGGCAGGCGGACGGTACGACGGGTGCGCTGATTTGCCATGTAAGGCACCCACATGGGGCATTGATCCTGGAACGCAACACCTGGTCTCGCAGTATGGCGACAGCGACTCTACCTGCATTCTTTCGGGAGGGCTTCTCAGCTCGGTGCACTTCGGGAGCGGCTACTTCGACAACCCTACCGACGTCACGGCCTTCCTCGCGGAGTTGCTGCGGTGGAAGGCGCTGGGGCCCCGCCTGGCTCTGCTCGATCTGGGCTTCGAAGTCTTGTTAAGCGGCGGTTCACCCGCCCCAGGTAACCCTCCGGCTATTTGTCCTGCGGTTCCAGATGCTTGGGATTGGGGCTTGACAACTTCTTGGGCGCGCCAACGTTGCATCTGTCACAGCTTCCAGTTCTTACACACACGGACTACCCTCCTGGGCCTGATCCAGGTCCTGCGAGGGAACTGCTGGCGCGCTGCGATGAGGTCAGGCTGCAGCAGCTTCAGTGGTGTGAGGGGGGCACGGCTGAGGACGTGCTCGAGATGGTTCGGCATTACGGCCTGCCGGAGTCCCTCGAGTGTTTCGGCGAGGGTTACCTGAGTCTGCGGCCGATGGGTGAGCCGTCCCCGGCGGGGGGTTCCGGCCGAGGCCCTGGCCAGGCCCAGCCCTGGGGGGCTTCAGTCACGCCCCCGCTCTCACCGGAGGCCGTGGCGGCAAGGGTGGCCGGGCGAATGGCGGACGGAGTCGACGCCGCAAGCGCGTTCAGCCTGCTGCTGCGCGGCCGTGCGCTGCGTGCGCTGCTTGCTGACGAAGACGCGCTGCACGACACCATGCTGGGCGTTGACCGTGCGCTGACCGAGCGGCTGGGCCCGGCGGCAAGCGGCAGTAGCCACGTGGTGTCGTACCAGCCGCTGTCCAGTGCCGGGACGCTGGTGCTGCACTGCAGCGATGCGGCCGCACGGGCCGCGGCTGAGGCGGCGGCGGGGTCACTTGTGGAGCAGGGCAGGGTGGGGGCTTGTGGAGGAGGCGGCGCCAAGGACGCCGGTGCCACACAGGCCGAGCTGGCGGTGCTGCCGTGTCACAGCTCGTACGACATCGACCCACTAAAGGTGGGGTGCAGTCCGACCTGGTCAGTGTGGTAGGCAAGGCACACAGACGCTTAACAGTGCATCTTTGCATGGCGCAAACTCCGCGTTGCCGTGTGCCCGCTCGACGTAAGACATTGTACGGCACCACCCTCAGCCTTGTCGTATTGCCGTGCTCTCCCATCTGTAGACGGATCTTGAATCAACCTGCCGCGCCTCAACCCACCCAACCGCAGGAGGTGCAGGCGCTGTGGGACGGCAAGGACGAGGGCGGGCCCGGCCCCGCCACCGGGAGCCGCGAGGGCGAGGTCGAGCGGCTGCGGTGGGCCCTGGAGACGTGGGAGCGGCTCATTGCATTGTCGGAGGAGTGGGCAGAGGAGTCGTACCTATCATGAGGTGTCAGCAGCAGGGCGGATGGACGCGAGCAGGGGGGAGGCGAGCGGATGCGGCCATCTGGCGTCTGTCAGTGGTGTTAGGCCCGGGCCGAGGCCTCGGGCCCTCCATCGGTTGATAAAGCACGTAGCTGGGGGTCAGCAGCGGGGCGGATGGACGCGAGCAGGGTCGGGGTGGGGGGGGGCCGGGGGGCGAGCGGATGGCGTCTGGCGTCTGGCATGCCTTCATCATAGGCGTGAGGCCCGGGCCTCTGCCGGTCGAAGACGTACGTAGCTAGGGGTTAGCGGTGGGGCGGAGGGTATCTGCAAGGGGTGACAGACAAGATACGGTGCACACACGACATGCGACGCGTAAAGAGGATGACCATCACCAACTAGCGCTGAGCACGCCGAGCCGACAGGGGCTTATGCTAAGGTTACAGCCTTGACGCAGAGGGCTTGGGGACTGCTTTGACTTGGGGACTGCTGTGACTTCAACATCGCCCAGGGCGCAGACCTTGACGGAAGCCTGAGTGAGCATGTGGAGGGGGGGAGCGAGGAGCGAGCCGGGCATGCTAAAGCATGTTGGTGCGCGATTCAACGATAAGGCCTTTACTTGTGTGATGATCTGCATTGCGTGGTGGCACGACGCCAGCTTGTAGTAGCCGCCTTGCTTGTGGAGATTGCTTGAGCGGCTTGGCCTACGGGCCCTGGGGGTAGGTTGAGTGGACCGGTCACTGGCTGAAGCGGAAACACGGTTCGGGCCTAGCTTGGGCCCGCCTGGGCGGGACGGCGATGGAGAGGCTCTCCAGGTAGGAGAGCTGTTGAGAGCTGTTTGCGTGAGCGCCCAACGCAAGTCCTGGTCCATGGTCCATGGTCCCCGGCAGCCCCAAGGCCCCCAATCGGCCCCACACGCCAGCGCCCTGCCTCCGTCTGGTGCCGTCCAGCGCTAGGAATCCAATCCTGCTGCCGGCCGTCGAGACTCGGGAGTCCCTGCCCTCCGGGCAAATGAAGACCTCACCTCACAGGCCTGCGCTCCTAGCGAAGCCTCAATAACCCACACAGGCAGCCACCTCTCGGGCCTTGACAGCTGCCCTGGTCGAATGATGAGATCTATGCTATGGTCCCAAGGGCTGGGCCTCACATCCTCAAATGCCGAAGTCAACCTTCCGAGCCGTCGCAGCATCCGACATCCGAGTACCGGTGACTGCGCCAGCGCCTGTGCAAATCCGGCCGGGCTCCTTCCTGCAGCTCTTCAATGCCCTCGCCCGACGACCTGGGCCACGTGTGGTACGGTACTCCGCCCACAGCCAAGCGTCCAAGCGACCTTCACGCAACCTCCTAGCCCAAACGGCTGAGCCCAGTCCTCATCAAGCCCCGCCCTGTCCCCGTCCGCCTCCACGCTCCACCAAACCCGCCTCCCACTGGCACCATTTCCGCAGCACGGCATCAGCCTTCAGCAAGACAGCAACATGGCAATCCGACGTGACCTGGACCCCCGCAGGCGCTCCCAGCCTAGGCTCCACCACCTCTCTCTCGCTGCGCTACCCTCCGTCCCTAGCCAGCCCCCGCCGCGCCCGTGCAGCTCTGTGCTTGTCCTCCAAGCCCTTCAGTGCGTGTCTGCCGCCAGCGCCACCTGCGAAACCCACACCGCACCGCACGCATGCACCCAACATGCATGCATGCACCCAACATGCAAAACCCAACCCAAACCCAAAACCCAACCCGCACCGCACCGCACGCTTGCACGCACTCTCGTCTCCGCCACACCTGATGCACCCATGATGCACACCCACAGGAGGCACCGCACCGCCAGCGTGCCTCGCAAGTCGCGACCGCAGCTCCGTCCTCTGTCCCACCGCCCCGCAGGCAGCACGCAACAGCCCGGCCTCACGGCTCCCCGCCACCCATCCCTGGGCACAGCTGCACATCGCCTTGCTACAGCCCTGGGTAGAGCAGGAGCCACCAGCCCCCGGCCCATGGGGCTAACGGCTGCTCCTCCACCCCTGCGCCCCGAGGAGTCATTGTAGTCCTGCGCTGCCCGTCAACGGATGGGGGGCTCCCCAGCCCGCCTCCGGCCAGTGGTGTCAAAGCTACCGCCTCTTCGCCGAAGGCCCCTCCTCCTCCTCCTCCTCCTCCCATTCCCCCTCGTCGTCATCCTCCTCGTCCTCATCCTCTTCCACCCAATCCCCCTCCACGCCCTCCCACTCCCCGCCGTGCGCCGCCTTGCCGGCTTTGCCAGCCCCCGGTGGCCCCGGCAGCGCCCTTAAGCCCCCTCCGCCCCCGCCCCTTCCCATCTCGAACCCAGCCTGCGCCACAGCCATAGGCATAGCGACCTGGGCGGCAAACGTAGCCTTCATCTCCGCGTTAAGGTTACCGTGGCGCATGGCCGTCAGTCGTGCGGCGGTGGAGGCGAAGTCTGCGGCCGTGGGGCCCCGCGCGGGGGCGGCCCGGGGTGCGGCGCTGCGACCCGGGCGGCGCTGGAGGGCGATGGAGGAGCCGCGGCGGTGCAGGAACCTGGGCGGGGGTTGGGTAGGGAAGCGGGGGCATCAGCTAGGGCGGAAACGTACGCACGAGGCCCCCTTTTGCACCCACCAGCAGCCCTTCCCCTCCACCGCTGCAACCATGGCACAATCTTAACCACAATGCCCCGCCCTCCCCCCGGCACCCACCATCCGTCCTGCTCCAGCGCCTCGTCCACCGTCCTGCCGCCGCGGGGGGGCGCCCGGGAGCCACTGCCGCCGCCGGGGCCCCGGCCCGAGGAGGCGGCCCCGCCCGAGGCACCCGCGCCGCCGCCCCCCTGCCCCGGCGGAGCCTCCAGCAGCGGCACAGGCGTGCGGACCCTGTGAGCAGGTGAGCGGGGAATGTGAGGACGAGAGGAGGAGGGCAGGATGAGGCCCCTCGGCTCTGCGCTTGGGGCCAGGACAGCGCCAGAGCGGGCGTGCCATCCTTCCACTTGCTCTACCAGTCCCTGCCGCCTCAACCAAATGCTCCCGGTCCCCGCAACACTGCCCCGGCATCCCTTGCTCTCCCGCCACCCCCGTTGACCATGCGTGCCCCGCCAGCCGATCTCAAGATCCCCAGATCCGCACCTGCCGTACATGCAGTCGAGCAGGAGCTCCACCTCCGGCTCCTCTGTGTCCCACCCCTCTGCCCCTGCCCCGCCCCTCCCTGCCCCCCCGCCGCCAGCCCCGCTTCCGCCGCCGTCCTCCCAAACGCGCGCCCGCAGGAACGCCTCCGCCTGCTGGCTGGGGCCCGGCAGCACGATCTCCAGGGCCCCGGTAGATCCAGATCCGGAATCCGCGGCGCTGGCCTGCAGGGCCGTCACCACGGATCGAAGGTCGGATCGGGAGATGTCGCCGCGGGCTGCAGGGGGAGAGGGTGAGGGTTGAGGGTGAGGGTGAGGGGAGGAGCTGGAAGGGACCACGGCATAGAAACACGAGTGCCGTGGTGGTGGAATGTGGATCGCAGGGGCTCCATCCCCCTCCCCCGCCTGCCCCCGTCCCGCAGGCCCATCCCCGACCGCCGCCCCTCACCCGCCGCCTCCGCCACCTTGGCCGCCGCTATGCGCCCCGCCCACACGGCCTGCTGCCGGTCCACCCTCTCCTGGAGGCGGGGCAGGTGGTACCTGGGGGGAGGGGGAGGGAAGGGAGGAACACGGTGTTTGTGCAACAACAGGGTGTGTGATCAACAGTGGCACCGCGAGCCCCACCCAAGCCCGTCGCTTGCACATGCCGAGCCCATTCATGGTCCTCCCTTCTCACTCCTCCCAGCTCACCTGCCCTGAAACAGCTGCAGCCGAAACTTCTCGCACACATTCCGCTCCAGCACCTCCCAGGCCCCCGCCTCCCCGCGGTGACGCACCGCCCACACCGCCGCCCCGCCCGCCGAGCCCCACAGCCACAGCGGCATCGACCACAGGGCGAACCGCCACAGGCCCCAGCAGGCCCACCGGGCCCAGGCCGGCAGCAGGCGAAGGGCCAGCAGGTGCAGCGGGTGGAGCACGAGGGCGGCGGCGTGCTCCAGCCAGTCGAGGAGGCTGGCCGAGAGCTGGAGGGGGGAGGGGGGTTGCGGAGGAGGGGACAAGGAGCAGGGGGCAGGCAGGCGGAGGAAGGAGACAGAAGGTGATCATCTGGGTGAGAAAGTGAGGCTGCCCGGCGAACCGTGAGCTACTGCTGGGGGCTCACTGTGAAACGGTTGTTGTAAGGTCCGCCCCTCGCCCCTGCACACCCACCTCCAGTATCCGCAAACTTAGAGCACCCACCCCACCCCTCCCATCCACACCCACCTGCGGAAAGTAGGCCCCCACCGCCGCCGTTGCCCCGTGCGCCAGTCCCCACATCAGCACCGCAATGACCAGGGCGAGGAACAGCATGAGGGCCCCGGGCAGCCAGGCGGGGGGGCGGCTGGAGGCGGCAAGCTCGTCGGAGCGGGACAGGCGGGCCTGGGGAAAGAGGGGAGGGGAGGGAAAGCAGCGGGAGGCGAGGGGAGTGGCGCAGGGGCTGCGTGGACACCCGAACCTCAGCCTCAACCCAACCTCGACCTCAACATCTGCCCTCTCCCCTCAGCCCTGGGTCCGGTCTTAACTCGGGCCCTTCCCACCTACCGTGCGCAGGTTGCTGCGGGCCGAGGCTGACTCGGGCAGCATCTCCGCCAGGCCCTCGAGCATCTCCTGATGAGTCGAGAGACGGAGAGGGAGGGAGGGGGAGAGGTGAGGAGGGAGGACGGGAGAGAGGCTTGCCGTTGCTCGTCACAACGCCCTTCCCCTCCACCGTGACCCCTCCCGCTCAGCTCCAGAGACGCCCTTCCCCGCCCCCGCCGCTCTGTTGGTGGCTGCCGGTACCACTTCCTCGGGCAGCAAGCTTTTTCCCTCAACCGGCCTCCCCTCACAAACACGACTGCACTAATACTCATCACGCGCCGACCCCACGCATTTACACACACCAGGAGCCAAAAGTCATATGGGTAATCACAACAGGCACCCCACACCCTGACTGCCCACCGCTCTGTTGGTGGCGGCCGGGACCACATCCTCGGGCAGCTTGCCGGAGCCGCCCCAGCTGCGGGGGGTGACCAGGTAGCTGCAGGCGTGGGGAGGAGCGGAGGAGAGGGCGGGTGGGGAGCTGGGGACGAGGGTGGGAGGTGGGGGTTTCTGGGCTGTCAGCGGAAGGGTGGAGGGACAAACCACGCGCTGGGTAGGGAAGGGCGGCCCCCGTGTGAGGAGGCCTTGACCTGGGCTCATGGGCCATGGCCTCTCCAGTTACCTTCACCCTGCCTTGCCCCGTCTTACCGCGCATAGGTGAGTGGCATGAGGTCGGACAGAAACTGATCCACCTCCGCCTCCAGAGCCCCCTGCCGCCCGTCGCCCCCGCCCTTGCCCTTGCCGCCGCCGCCCTCCTTGGCTGCCAAGGGTGTCTCGGGTGGGGGCACGATCTGTGGCCCAGAACCCATGCGAACCAAAAAACGTTGTCAAAGCGGAGAGCAGCATGCGTGCTATCGGACAGAAAGGCTTTGTGCGTGAAGCAGGAGGAGCCAACGAGACGCTATCGCGCGAGGGCATGTGTGGTCCAGGGGCATGTGGCGCGGCAGCCACTGATAACAGGGGCGTCAATGCCGCTGGCCCACACGCTGGGTCCGCGTTGTTGGTGCGTCTCTTGGCCTCCGAGCCACCATGTAAGCCTTTTTTGAAAAGAAGAAAACACGCTGCGGCCCTAGGGCGGGGCCGCCAGGGCAGGACAGACCAGGGTGCGCGGGGGGCCCCCACCCCACCCCTCCCCTCCCCTCGCCGCCTCTCCCCCACCCTACCTGCATCAATCGGGCCTTGAGCACTCCCAGGGTGCGCCGCTGCTGCTCGTCTGACTGGAGGGAGGAGGAGATCTGGGGGGTAGAGAGGGCACAGGGGAGGGAGGGTAGAGAGGGCACAGGGGAGGGAGGGCCGAGTGGGCAGAGGGGAGCGAGGGTACGGCGTGTGGGGCAAGAGCACGAGAGTGCAAGGCGACTGGTGGGGGCGACTGGCGCACTGCACCGTGCCAATACACACCCTCCGCTCCCCCCTCTGTTCCCCCTCCCACCTGCTGCCACGCGTCGTGGTGCTCCTCTAGTGCACTGCCCATGCCCCTGCACCGTGCCAATACACACCATGCCCCCCTCCTTCCCCCCTCTGTTCCCCCTCCCACCTGCTGCCACGCGTCGTGCTGCTCCTCCAGAACCTGGATGCACTGCCCGCTCACGGCCTCCCCCGCCAGCGCCGCCGCGTGCTCCCATCCGCAGCCCGCCAGCCCCCCCGCTCCGCCGAGGGAGGACTCCACGCGGCGGAGGGCGATGGAGGCGGCGCGGCAGAGCAGGACGGAGGACTGTTGGGGGGCGGGGCAGGGGGACCGGGCGGGGACGGAGGGTAGTGGGTCGGGGCCAGGGTGCAAGAGGTGGTTGGGACAGCGCGTCGGGGCGGGGGCGTAGCGCAGTCAACGCAACTCGACAGGGAAGTGCCACCTACGCCTGACACCAGCAGCACAGGGCAGAGCGCGGGTTTTGCACGGACCGGCTCCCGCCCAGAACCCAGCGCCGAACCCAGCCTAGCACCACCACCGCGGCTCAATCCACCCACCCACCCACCCACCAGTACGCCCGCCAGCGCCGCCGCCACCTTTTCCCGACCCGGGGCGTCCCGCGGCGGCGCCCGAGAGCCCAAGCGGCGGGGCGAGTGGAGCTTGAGCTCTTGGGCCGACACCCGAAACTCCACCTCCTGGAGAAGGGGGTGGGTGGGTGGGGCGTTTGAAGCTGAGCGGGATCGGAGGGAAGGGGTAGGAGTAAAAGGGACCGAGAGGAGAGCTTGGGCGGATGGGGGGGGCACAGGGCAGCGAGATGAGGGCTTCGGCTCCTCCGGCCACACCCTACAGGGGGCCTGATGAGGGGAGGCATGCCGAGCACAAGCGCAATAGCACCCCATAACCCACCACCCAGGTGCCAGGTGTCCGTGCTTCCCCCTATCCGTCCCCACGTTCCCCAGCCGACCCCCAGGCCCCCGCTCCGCATCGGTCCATCCATGCACACGGCAGCGGCCGGAAGGGAGGAAGGGTGGTGGAAGGCGAGGTCACCAGGCACAGCTGATGTAACTCATTCACTCACCGGTCCGTCCACGCACACCGCCAGCATCACAAAGCGCTTGCCGGGCTCCTCGATCAGCACACCCTTAGAGCGGAAGGGGCGCGCCTGCGGGTGTAAGAGAGGCGAGGCGAGGGATGAGGAGGGGCCGGGATGCGGAAGGTGCTTCTGTCCGGCGGTCCTACTCATCCGCCAACCAATCCCCCAGACTTCGGTTGCTGGACCCCAGCCGCCAGGCTCCAACCGCCAACCGCCAACTCCCAACCGCCAGCCGCCGCCTCACCGATGCCTTGATGATTAGCCCGGGCTGCACGCCCCGCTGCAGCGCCTTCTTTCCCACAGACTGTTGGGGGGTAAGAGGCCAGGGTGGGATGGGGACGGAGCGGACGGCAAGGAGGAGGAGGAGGAGGAGGAGGCGAGGCGCCTTGGTAGCCTTCGGCGGCTGGGGGGCTGGTTGAGAGAGCTAGGTTGCGCTGGGGTTGGGTCCCTGGCGTCGCCTGGGTCTGGGGCCCGCCTTTGGGGCGCCCACGGGGTTTGGTGAAGTACCGGCCTCCGTACCTGCATGTCGTGTTCTGCGAAGACGTACGGCAGGAGCCGTACGCCCGGGAGCATGCCGATGCAGACCTCAGCTAGGGGCTCAATGTCCGCTGGGGGTCGGTGAAGGAAAGGAATGGGGGATTGCCGTGTTTTGTTGGATGCCGTTCTCTGGGAGCCCAGCCCTGAGCTGGTTGTGGATTGCGGACCCCCGGTACCTCCGAAGCTGGGTGAATGCCGTATTATCTGTAATGCTGCAGCACGTTTCAGCCCTATGACCGCCCCTCCCGCGTTGACCGAACCGCTCAGCCCCTCGTGACCAAGACCTTCCCCATGAGCAACCCCTGACCGAAGTCAGCCAACTGCGGCCCCTCCACCTATCCTGCCCCTCACAGTCCGTATACCCTGGGAATTCCCCAATCAGAACCTCCTTCCGCTCTACCACTGAAGCCCTCAAGATCCTCCTGCGCCTTGACCGCAATCTCCGGTTGACCCACACCCTTTTACCCACACAACCACCCACCCGCCGGCAGGGGCATGAGGACCACCCATGAGCGTGTCCACCTCCCCACGCGCACCGAAACACACACAACCGCCCCCATCTTGTCCCCGTCCCCCCTCCCGCACCCACCCGCCGGCAGGGGCATGAGGACCACCCAGGGCTGCATGGGGCCGGCACCCAGGGGGTGGGACTCCAGGCCGTCCGTCAGGATCTGACAGGGGGAGAGTGGAAGGGTGGGTGGAGAAATGAGAGAAACGGGTTGACAGTACCGTACTGCGAAAGCCGTAGGGACCCATGTGCATTAGCCACGTGCAGAGCTGCATTTGGCGCTGCGACCCACATCAGTGTCGGACCCAGTCCGGAGCCGTACTGTACTGCCGCGAGCAGCTGCAAAGACGCTGCCATCGACGTTAGTCTTGGGTCGATGTTGTGAACAACGGAAGATTTGGTGCTCGCGCCAGGGCAAGCTACAGAGAACGCGCGCGGGGAGTCGCTGCACGCCGCGTTTGGCGGGTGGCGTGCTCCGTGGTGCGTTTGGCTTCATTCCTGTCGCGACTGTGCCGCCCAGCCGTCCATTTGCCCACGCCCAGACGCCTCAGCGTGGGGCATTCCCGCGGCATGGAGGACGCCAACACGCTGTACGGCGCTGCACGCGCGTGAGCACGTTGGGTGCCTTGAACGCCCTCGCCGCGCTGCCTTTGTGTGTGCGAGCTCCCCCGCATCACCAGCTCCCCCGCATGCACTGTAGAAGGCCTGGTTTGAGCTAAGGCCGACAGCCGAAAGAGTGCTGCATTTGTGTAAACCACACGCGAGCGGCGGTCAAGCTAGATAGGGCCAACGGCTGAAGGCGTGCTGAGCTGGGCTAAACGCCAAGCCACAACAAACATACCGTCAGTTGCACGCCACACGTGGTTTTCACTCACGCTCAGGAGGAGGGCGAGCGTGCCCTTGGAGAGACGCATCGCCTCCGCCTCGGGCCCTGCCACGTCCACGTCCCCCTCCCCGTCCGCCCCCCTCCCCGCCAGCCCCTCCAGCCAGGCGACCATGACGGAGGCGGCCGCGGGGGGAATGGTGGCCAGAGTGCCGCCTGGGGGGAGGGGGTTTGGGGTGATATCCAGCGGACGAAGGTAAGGTCTGGCCCCTGCGAAACGGTGTCTTGGGGGGCACAAGCGATACCCAAGTGTCATGCCGTTCGCCCTCACGCCCACCCACCCAAGCCCTCAACCATGCAACCAACACCCACCCACCTAGCGTCATGATTGCGCTGGTCCGCTGTGGCCGCAGCACCTCCCACCCCAGCGACCCAAACATGAGGGCAGCCACGGCCACAAGCCGGTCTGGGGGGAGGGGCGATCGGGAGGGGAACGGGGGGGGAACGAGGGGCCTGTAAGAGAAGGGCGACCGAGGCCCACCTGGGCTCTGGCGCTGGCAGTGCCCAGGTGCACATTGTACACTACCCCTGACCACCCTCTTTGCGCGCAGCCATCCCATCTGGGTCGGGCGTGCCCCCCCCCTGCCCCAGATTCCCTCAGTTTCCCCACGAGCGCCCCAGGGACCCCACCCCCGGGGCCCCACCTGGGTTGGGTGTGCCCGGCAGCGGCAGCACGCTGGCGCCCACTCCGCACGCCCTCAGCCGCGCATCCAGGTCGTCAAACGCATCCGCAAGCCGCAGCTGCATTTGGCCCTGGGCATGGGCCATCAGCTTGTTTAACGGGTGTTGGCCCTCGTCGGCCTTTGACTTTTTGGCCTCCTTGTGGCGCCGCTGCTCCTCCTCAGCGACGCGCCTCTCCTGCCTGAGCGGGTTTGTGGGCAATGGGATTGGAGGATGAGGAAGGTTGGAGGGGCAGGGAGGGGAGGAGGGCCGTGGTGCGGGAGAGAGCAAGGGGTGTTGCACCCAGGTCTGGCGTTGGCAGTGGTAAGAACAAGCTCCACCTTTCGCGATCCTCATAGTCGCGGATGGCTGCAGCTAGAGCCCCAGCCCTGAGCGCCAGTCGCGCATCGCACACATGCACTTGCGCGCGTTCCGGCAGCCCTGGCTCCGCAGCCCATCCCGACCGAGCGGAGCCAGGCCCGGAAAGTCGCTCGGTCAGCTCGCAGGCCTCACCAGGCTTTGCGAAGCTCCTCCTGCTTTTCCGCCTCCCGCTCCAGCATCTGCCGCTCATACTCATCTGCCTTTGCAACGCCCCAGTTGTAGACCTGATAGCCTAGTGCAGCCGCGGCCACAGCGCCCCCGATCACGACCGGCGCCTGAGGCGGCATGTTTTGCGAATGGGCGCGAAAGCGAGGAGTCGCCCCTACGCGGTGCTGTGGGGTCGCCGCATGGGCGTGCGGGCTTTATCGTGTGTCTGTCGTGTGGACGCGTTGTTTGTCGCGAGGACGTAGGTCAACTGGGGATCCGGGGGCCGTCGAGGGTACGGGAGGGCACCCACAGGGCACCCGACAGCACGTGCACGTTTCCGTAGGGTCCACGAAGCACGGACCGCTGGGGCCCGGGTAGCTAGGTGCTAAGTGTGCGGCTGGGGTAGAGGCTGCCTGGGCTAAGGCCGGAGGGTAAAACCCACGGGGCCGTCGAGGGTACGGAGGACGTGGGAGGGCACCCGGCAGCACGTGCACGTTGGCCGCAGGGACCAGGGACCGCTGGGGAAGCCCGAAGAACGGGTGCTATACGGGGCTGGGGAGGAGGCTGCCTGGGCAAAGCAAAACGGAACTGCAGAAGGAACGCGGGCGCTAAGGTGAGGCTGGCACAGGCAGGCCGAGACCGGCCGGCGGCCGCCTATGATGCGGCACTGCGGCAGCGCGGCCTGAGCTAACGTGGGATTGTGGGCCGCCTGCAGATGGTAAGCCAACTGAGGAGCAGGCTGCCGTCATCATGCAGCCACTGCGCGTTGCACTCGGGCCTTGTCAGCCGCCGTCAGCCACTCCGCCTGTGCCTGTCGCCTGGGCCCACCCTCAACTGTGGGGCTTTGCCCGCCTCCCCCACCCTCAACTGTAGTTCCATGCTCCAATGCTCCAGCCAGGCGCCCAAGCCATTGCCTCGTCGACTAGGTGGTGAGACAGGTTGCCCACATCACCCAGCCACCAGCTACCGTCAACCGTTGCGGCTGGTGGCAGGGGCCTATCCAAGCAGCCACCAGCTGCTGCCAACCTCACCAGCGGCTTATCTCCCGCGGGGCGTTGCCCCTCGGCCCTGGTGGACCCGCCTTGGCCCACCCCCATAAGCCCCTGCCGTTGTCCGACATCAAACCCCAGCGTCCGTGGCGTCTCTGTTCAATACCTTGCCGTGCTACCGGTACCTCCTGCCGTGCTACCGGTACCTCCAGAGCGGCCGGATGCCACTGCAAGGCACACCGCCCACACGCCGCCCCGCCCCTGCACCACCCGTCACCGCAGCGCCCGGTGTCTCTCTGCCATTCCCCCTACCCTTCCACCACCTGCGCCGAAACCCATCCTTACTTCCGCGTCTTCGCATGAGACTCTGGCAAAGACGCGCATGAGGGCCGGTGCGTTGACAGACACCTGAGACGCCTCCCGCGGTCGCCTACTTGACCTCCTCGAGGCTGCCCTTCTTGAGCTGCGCCTGCATGACCCGCAGCGCGTCCGACACGATCTTACGCGCCGTGCCCTTCTTGCCCGACTTCGTCAGGCCGCCGATCAGCTTGTCAAAGACGAACCGAACCTCCGCCTCGTCCCAGTCTGACGTTGTCACGCCGCGGCTGGCGGCAGCGATGGCCGCCGGCGAGGATGTTGACGGCGCCAGCCCCCCCGTCGCCTCCGCTGCCTGATTAGCAGAAGCACGTTGAGGGGATAGCACGCGCCGGCCCCGCGGCGCCCTGCCGCTGGAAGCGGCCTCCTCGGCTTCAAGCTCGTCTGCGAGCTTGGCGCGTGCCTCTGGCGGGATGTCGCCCGACGGCTTGAAGAGCTGCCGCCCGCCCGCGACCGCTACGGCAGCAGCTTGCCCCGCTGCTGTGGGAGGCGATGGTGTGGAGGCTGAAGGAGCCGCCGTCACAGCGGCGCGGGCGGCAGCTGAGGTGGAGAAGGCCGCTGAGCTGGAGGGGGCAGCGGGGAGTCCCCCGCGTGGCGAGAGCGTGCTGAACGCTGGACTTCGGCAGGAGCAGCCGCCCGGCCGCGTGCTGCCGAACGAGCAGCAACCTGCTGACGAGCTAGAACTGCACGCCCCCGAGCACAGTGCGCCAGCAGACGCCCCAGGTAGCCCTGTGCGCGATGCCCGCAAAAGCAAGCAGGCTGTGAGCAGCGATGACAACGATGGCAAGTCCGATGCAAGGTAGAGGTATTACTCTCACCCTGCAACCCCGAGAGAGGGCGCAGCGCCGCGATGCTCCCGCGAAGCATCAGGCCGACGCCAGTGCTGAGCATGCCGCCGAGAGCGTTCACGTCACAATCCTACCTAGATGATCAAAACTACTGTCCAATCGCGAGCGTCGGCTTGTGCAATGTGCCGGAGGAGTGTGTAAGCAGCTTTCTCTACACCATAGGCGTGAGGTTCTATGAATGTAGACATCAATATGAAGCGACATGCGAACGAGAGGCAGCGCGCACGCCCGATTGCAGGCACGCGGCGTGGCCCGAGTCTCCCCCCGTTCCCCCGGCACGTCTCCCGTCTACCTCCAACCCTCTCCCTTCGTTACCTGGTGACGCCCCCCTCTTCCCCCCGACCCTCCCGTCTCGACAGCAGTGTCCCAGGCATCTCTGGCTTTCTGGCACTACACTTGGAGGGGCTTGGAGATGCGTACAGCGTCCTTGCGCGTGGGGCTCGCGCACAAGTGCAGGGGACAATGCTCCATACAGACGTATACAACGTGCGGCCCGTGCACAGAACCGGTCGTTGGTAAGGGCGTCAGGCGACCTTGAACGGGGCATGTGTGCAATGTGGGGGCGTTACAAGCGAGTCGGTCCGGTCGGGCTAGTCCGGGGTCACAGCCCCTCCACTCCCGCGCCAACCACCTGTTGTAGTCCAAGCGGGTATGTGGGCCCCCGCAGTCCTTCAAAGTCACGTCTGGCCGACCTGTTGGTCGTCGATGGGTGTTGCACAACGGTTTGCAGGTTGCGCGTTGCAGCCCGTCAGCAGCTGCATTAGGCGCTACCGTTCACGTCAGTTGCAGGTCCATGCTGAAGAAAACGAGGTTGCGGTGCCTCGCGCCAGGGCATGTGAGAATGCGCGCGGGGTGTCGCTGCACGCCGCGTTTGGCGGGTGGTCGTGGGGCGTTTGGCTTCATTCCTGTCGCGACTGTGCCGCCCAGCCGTCCATTTGCCCACGCCCAGACGCCTCAGCGTGGGGCATTCCCGCGGCATGGAGGACGCCAACACGCTGTACGGCGCTGCACGCGCGTGAGCACGTTGGGTGCCTTGAACGCCTTCGCCGCGCTGCCTTTGTGTGCGAGCTCCCCCGCATCACCAGTGCACTGTAGAAGGCCTGTTTTGAGCTAAGGCCGACAGCCGAAAGCGTGCTGCATTTGTGTAAACCACACGCGAGCGTCAAACGCTTTGCAGCCATGATGCTCTCCGGCAAGTCTCTCGCTAAGGGCAGCGCCCAGCGGCGGTCAGCCGTCGAGGTGTCGGCTCGTGCCGGCACGACGACGGTCCGCATCGCTCGCACGGCTCCTGCCCCGAGCCACCTCGCAACGACCTTCTGCAACGCGGCTGCTCTAAAGGGCAAGATTGCCCTTGGCAATGCCCGGATGTCGCGCATCGTCGGAGGCGGGGCCAAGGCCTACAAGCGGTGCGATGGTCACGCCGCCAAGCTTAGCGTCGCATGCCGGGGCTTTTGCTGACCCGTTTGCTCTCTTCGCCCTGTCCCGCAGCGTCGCGCCGCGTATGTGCGGTATCATCAGTATCTTCAAGTACGAGGGCCAAGCCAACGTGGAGCTGTATGAGGGGCTGCTCATGCTGCAGCACCGCGGCCAGGACTCTGCGGGCATGGTGACCACCGACTGGCAGCGCTTCAAGGAGCATAAGGAGAACGGCCTCGTGAAGGACGTGTTCGGCAAGCAGGACCTCATGGACACGATGAGGGGTGGGTGGGGCTGGTGGGGTGCATGTGGGCCACATCCTCGGCCATGAGAGGCCCCACCCACGCGCTAGGCCGCACCCTAGCCCCGTCCCTAGGCTCCCGTTCGGACAGTGAACGATCACCAGTGGATTAGGGAAGAGTTCGCGATAAGTTACGAGACCTGTGACCGAAAAGAGGCATGTTGACGTGCCGGGGGTATGAACTAGGGTTTCGTCACACCCCCGCGCGCCGCCGTCCCCTTACCCGGCGATCTTGGCCGGCCCTTCCCACGGTGTGCGCAGCTCACGTTCCCAGGGAGTTGTTCTTGGCTGTGACAGGGGTAGGGGCCCACTCTCTTCCTCGAGTCTGGCCCTTGCCGACCCCACTGTAGCAACCGGGGCATCCACGGGACAGCCCCCCGCGCTCCCTCCGCATCCACGTCCCGCCCCGCCTTGCCATGCCACCCACAACCCTTTGGCCCGTCGCCACCACACACGCATCACCCTTCAACCCTCGCCACCTGCCCTTCCCATCCTCCCGGCGCTGCCCTACCGTCTTCCGGCCTCCGCCTGCGCCCCGCCGCTCCCGCCCGCTAGTGCCCTCCCCCTCAATCCCCACGCCCCCCTCCCCTCCACCCCCCCCACTCCCCCGAACAGGCCACTGCGGCATCGCGCACGTGCGCTACCCCACCGCCGGCTCCTCCTCGGCGCAGGAGGCGCAGCCCTTCTTCGTCAACTCCCCGCTCGGCATCTACCTCATCCACAACGGCAACCTGACCAACACCGACGAGCTGCGCGAGCTGCTCAACTCGTCCCGCTCCTTCTTCAACCGCCACCTCCGCACCGACTCGGACTCGGAGGTGCTGCTCAACATCCTGGCCGACGAGGTGCACCGCGCGCACCAGCGCTGCCTGCAGGTGGGGGCGTGGCGGGGGGGGGAAAGGGCGGGGGGGGGAGGGTGTGTGTGTGTGTGTTTTGCCGACGCGGCGGAGAAGGGAGGGTCGTCATCCTGGCGTCGGGGGGGAAGGGAGGGGCAGGGGCAGGGGGGGAGGCAGCACGGGGACGCCAGCGTGTAGGGCAGGCAACGGATGTGGGGCGGCGCGAGAGGGCCCGCGCAGCCCGCAGCGGCCAGAAGCCGGGTCGGCGAGACCCGGTGGGCATGGCAGGTCGTGGCGAGGCGAACCACAGCCGCGAGCACACGGAGAGGGCAGCAGAGCGTCTGCCGGAGCGCCTGGCTCGGATCGCACCGCGGCCCCTGTCTCTGCTGTCTGTCCTCAAAGGGGGGGTTAGGCGGCGCCCTGCGTTGCCCCGGCCCCCAGCACGCAGCACGCCGGGCACGCGCGGCGTGGCCCGCCCCCGTGGACCCATAATTGCCGGAGTACGGGATCCGTGTGAGGAAAGCCTAGCAGCCTCGCCGATGCGGGGGGTCAGGGGTCGGGCCACTGGGTCGGGCCGGAATGGCCGGGGCGAACTTGGCAGCAGCAGTGGCCGGGGCTGCTGGGGCTCTTGCCGTGCCCTCCAGGCCAGCCCAGCCCGGGCCAGGACAGGCCAGCTCGCGGCATCCCTCGTGGCGCTCGGGGCTCGACGGCTGTTTGTGCAGCCAGAGCGCCATAGCGTCTCCCTCTCGCGGCGGTCGCATGCCCGACCCCTCTTGCCTCCGATCGGCCTTCCACCCACCCAGCCTCGGTTTCTGACCCCATCCCCATCCCCCCCCGCTTGCCTCCCTCCACCCCCCAGACCACGGGCTGCGACCCCAACAAGAACAAGGTCAACTTCCTGTTTGAGGCGGGCGAGATGACCATGCGCCTGCTCAAGGGCGCCTACTCGTGCCTGGCGCTGGTCAAGGGCGTGGGCATGGTGGGCTTCCGCGACCCCAACGGCATCCGGTGAGGGGCAGGGGGGAGGAGGCAAGAGGGGGGCGGGGGGGGTAGATAAGAGGGGAAAGGGGGGGAGGCGAGAGGGCGGGTACGAGTTCCCGGAGTCGGATTCTTCTGCCCCACATCCTCACTTGTCGGCTCTTCGCTCCCAAACGCCCACCACCCCCAGCCCCCTGGTCCTGGGCAAGCGCTCCTCGCCCCACGGCCCATGGCCTCTGAGGACTGCGCCCCTCACACCGTGCCAAAACACACCCTCCCCCCCGTTTCCCCCCGTTTTCCCCCCCAGCCCCCTGGTCCTGGGCAAGCGCTCCTCGCCCCACGGCGACGAGTGGTGCATGGCCTCGGAGGACTGCGCGTTCGGGCCCATTGGCTTTGAGCGCGTGCGCGACGTGAACCCGGGCGAGATGGTGATCATCACGGAGGACGGCAAGCTCATCAGCAGGCAGTGCGCCCAGGTGGGCAGGATCGCCGTACAGATGCAGTCGTACAGATGCAGATACAGGGGATGCGGTGGTGGGGCTGGGGCTCGATGGGAGGGGTTTTGGCAGGGGGGACCGAGGAGATGTCGGTGCCAAGGGGGGCTGTGAGCTCGTTCGCCGGCAGTGTACGCTGGCCGACGGTGGCGGGTGGCGACGGACGATCCCGTGCATGCCCCACGTCAAGGTTGACGGGGAGGGGAGGGGCAGGGCAGGGCAGAATCAAGGTCCCACCAGTGGGGGCGGAGGGGGAATGCGGGCTCATGGAGGTGCGGAAAGTGCCGGGCGCTGAGTAGAGGAAGAGGCGGCGGCGGGCAGCGGGGCGCGTCGGGCAGGCCGGGGTCTTGGGGGATGCGCACAGAGGGTAGGAGGGCCGGAGGACGGCAGACCGTTGGAGGAATGGTCCCGGTTGGTGCTGCCTGGACTGTGCTCCACAAGCAGCGGGGCACCCGCTAGGGGATGGGTCGGTCCCGGCGGGCTCCGCCAAGCCGCCCTTTGCCCGCGTACATGGATGGCGACGCGAGTCCCGGGGCGGGGCGGGCCGGAGCGGCAGGTTCGCGATGCCCCGGCGCGCGGGGGCCACCTGCTAGCTACAGCAGGCATGGCACGTCCAGTCGCGCGACGCATCGCCCCACGCGCACGCCGCCCACCCCCCGGCCCTCCTGACCCCCTCCTGACCCCCCCCCTCTCTTCCTCCGCTCTCCCTCCGCTCTCCAATTATCTGAAGTTCCCCTCCTGGCCCCCCCCTCCTCTCCCCCTCCTCCCCCCACCCCCCCCAGGGCACGCCCAACCCCTGCATCTTTGAGTACATCTACCTGGCCCGCCCCGACTCGGTGCTCAACGGCATCTGCGTCTACAACTTCCAGCTCAAGCTGGGCACCGCCCTGGCCAACCGCATCAAGTGAGGGGGGAGGGGGGCTCCCTGAAGTGGGAAGGGCGAGGGAGAGCGCGCGCTACCGTGCGCTAGAAGGCCTCGCGGGAGAGGATAGAGCACGGGCGCTGAAGGGCGGAACCGACTTCTGCGGAAGCTCAAACGCTGTGCTGGTCGCACCTGTCCTGCTCTCGGCCCCTGATCCGCCCCCTCCCTCTCCCTCTTGCCTCCCCTTCCCCCCTCCGCCCCCCAGGCAGAAGGGCTGGGACCTGGACATTGTGTGCCCCGTGCCCGACGGCTCCCGCCCCGCCGCCATCCAGATCGCCGCGGAGCTGGGCCTGCCGTACCGGGAGGGCCTGGTGAAGAACCGGTGAGGGGGGGTGCTGTACAGGGACGGGCTGGGGGAACGCGGACGCGCATGAGGCAGAGCTCTGTGTGTGTGGGGGGGCAAAAGTGGGGAGGTGAGACGCGCACGAAAAGTCTAAGGTCTGGGAAGGCAGCCTCGGCCGGATCCTTCCCGCTTTTATGTGGGCCGCGCATTCATCATGCCAGACCAGCGCCTGCGCTCGACCGTGCCGCCCCCGTGCCAATACAGACACGCCCTCCCCTCGCCCCTCTTCCCCCCCGCCCCCGCCCCCCAGCTACGTCGGCCGCACCTTCATCATGCCCGACCAGCGCCTGCGCGAGATGTCGGTGCGCCGCAAGCTCAACGCCATGCCCGTGGTGTTCGAGGGCAAGTCGGTGCTGCTCATCGACGACTCGATCGTGCGCGGCACCACCATGACGCAGGTGGGGGGGGGCGGAGGGGAAAAGGAGGGGGAAGGGCGTGTGTGTTTTGGCACGTGCGGAGAGAGGGGGGTTCTCACGTTCGAAATGGCTCTCGCCCCGACCCCTCACTGCCTCAATCCCCCCCCCCTTCTTCCCCCCGACCCAGATCGTGGACATGCTCCGCAAGGCCCTTTTCGCAGACCTGTACCATCTACACACACCTTGCCAATACACACACGCTTTCTTCCCCCCCCTCCCCCCTTCTTCCCCCCGACCCAGATCGTGGACATGCTCCGCAAGGCCGGCGCGCGCAAGGTGTACCTGGCCTCCGCCTCCCCCCCCGTGGTCTACCCCAACGTCTACGGCGTGGACATGCCCTCGCGCAAGGAGTTTGTGGCCAACGGCCTCACCATCGACCAGGTGGGAGGGGTAAAGGGGGGTGCGGGAGGGGTTTTGTGTGTCGCGTGCCGTGTCGTGTGCTGGGGGCTACGAGCATAGGAGTTCGTGGCCAACGGCCTCGCCGTTGACCAGGTGAGGATCGAGGAGGTCCCCGAGGGTGCAGCGTGCTGTGTGCTGTGTGCTGCGTACCCCGTGCCGCCTGGCAGTCATGGCGTGCCGTGTGCTGAGTGGCCATGTGCTGCGTTGCGAGTGCTGGTGGGGTGTGCTGGGGTAGGCCAGGTACCACCACCCGCAGGCAAACGCGCCCGAGTCGCCGGCCATCTCACTCCCGTCGGCCAAGCAACTAACCCGCTCCTCCACCCCATCCCACCCTTCCCTCCCCCCCTCCCTCCTCTCCCCCCCCTGACAGGTGTGCCAGGTCCTCCGCGCCGACGGGCTCATCTACCAGGAGGTGGACGACCTCATCACGGCCGGCAAGGAGCTCAACCCCGACATCAAGGACTTTGACGCCTCGTGCTTCACCGGGAAGTGAGTGGGGAGACGGGGCGGTTTGTGAACGGCTGAAGGGCTCGTGAAGCAATTGATGCGCAAGGAAACGCCGAGCGAGGGGGGTGAGGCAGGCTGGGGTGAGCGCTGGGGTGTGCATGCCCTCTTTGCCCCTCCCCTCACACTTCCCACTCATCTGGGCGAGCCCTCTCCAACACCTAACTCGTTGAAGATTACTACCCACTCACGCCTCCCCCTCCCCATCCCCCTCCCCATCCCCCTCCCCCTTCCTCCCCTGTCAGGTACGTGACGGGCGACATCGATGAGGCCTACCTGCAGCGGCTGGAGATGTCGGGCCGCGGCGCCAACCGCCGCGCCACGCAGAAGGTGTCGCTCATCGGGGCCAACGAGACCCAGTCGCGCCCGCTGGTGGCCTCCGCCTAAGGGAAGCTGCGCAGGGAGGCAAGGGCGGAGCGGGGGGTAAAAGCTTGGGGCAGGCGGGTTGGCTTGGGCTGGCGTGAGCCCAGGTGTGTGGGGGGAGGGGTGGCGGGGTGGCAGGCGGCCATTCGTCCCTTGGGGCCGTGCTCGGCAGCTCGGCGGAGACGGGTGTGGAGGCTTCGGTAGTAGGAGCGCTCGTGATTACGCGTGGAAGCTTGCTGGGACTGGGGGCGGCAGGGGTTGGGGGCAGGGGCTCGGCGTGGGGCATGCGTCTGGCGTGGAGCGTACCGCAGCCGCTGCCATCGCACGGCGCCCGACGCTGTGCCCAGATATATAGCACGCTGACAGATGCGCGCGTGGGCGCTTAGTAGGAACACAAGCGCGGCCGGATGGTGCCGGGCGTTGACTGGTTTGACCGCGGGCGGCTGAGCGCTCTTGGTGCGGTTTTGACTGGGCATGAGGTCGGCAGCTCGGCGCGAGCTGATCGATTTGACGACGATAAAACAAGTGACGGGTCGAAGGCGACAGCGACGTAGGTTGTGGCGAGCGGTGGGCTTGT
Source organism: Edaphochlamys debaryana (assembly GCA_016858145.1). Taxonomy (NCBI): domain Eukaryota; kingdom Viridiplantae; phylum Chlorophyta; class Chlorophyceae; order Chlamydomonadales; genus Edaphochlamys; species Edaphochlamys debaryana. The sequence goes on from JAEHOE010000055.1 coordinate 407,295, forward strand.
AATTTGTGGCCGAGCAGGCGGGTTAGGATGCCAGCAGTCGGTGGGCCGTGTGCAGGCTTGGGCTGCAAAGTCCTACAAGCTAGAGGGCTGGGCGGATGCTCAGCACATGTGGGCCCAAGCGCAGGCCATGCGGTCCTGGTGTAACCAAAGCGGTCCTGTGTATTGGCACTGGCCTGAGTGGCCCCCCCCATCGCCCCCACCCCTCAGCCATGCAGAACCCTATAACCCTACCCTTGACGCACTGAAGGGCGCCCCAGGTCCCCCCCCTAGGCCAGACAGGCTGCGCCATACACGTGTGCCCGCGCCAGCGCCACCCGTACTCAGCAACACTACCACCACCAGTACTCAGGTAACACTCCGGCGGCGGTGATGGGCGGCGCGGGTGCTGGAGCTCCGAGCGGACGGACGCGGGGGGCCCGAGGGAGAGGACGCTTTCCACCGATTCCAAGACGGCCGCCGCGAGGCGCACTCTTGCCTAACCGCTGGGCTCGGGGGCAGGTGCATGCTGTTTCATTCACGGAGCGGCGGATGTGCTCCAGAGCGAGAGGGCGGAGGGGTCGACGCAAGGAGAACGATGCCGGCTGCGCTGCTCCGCCTGAGGGACTGAGCTCCGTGGTGTCGTACGAGGTGTGCGTCGAGCAGCTAAGTGAAGCAGAGGGAGAGAGACAGTATTGGGGCCTTGGGCACATGGGCAGTTCGGTGCCCGAAAGGACGCGGGGCGCGGGGAACGGGGGAACTGGGGAGGTGTGACGTGACTGTGTAGTCTGAGCGTCTGCGCTCCGCGGTCGTGGACTGCGGCCGCACCGACCGGCCAATACTAAGCAGCGGCCAGCGGGGCTGTGCAGGGCTGGCCGCGCAGATCTATCAGCTGCCAGCTGTAACGACGACGAAGCCCAGCAGAAGTGCGAAAGTGAGGGAGGGTCGTGCTCGTGCGGCGCGTGCCGCTGAGCGCAGGGCCTGCGACGTGGGCTGGTCGCGTCGGGCGGGGGAGGGCGGTAAGGTAGCAGGCACAGGCACAGGCGCAGAGACGGGTGCGCTGCGGCCCAGGAAATGGGCGGAGGGGGGGATTCAAAGCGAAGGAGGAGCGTCGCGAGGCGCACTCTTGCCAAACAGCTGAGCTCGGGGGCGAATACAGAATGCAGTTTCCGTATATGCAGCGGCGGGGAGCGGTGGGTGGGCAGCAGCTCCGTTTGAAGCGAAGGGGGTCCCCTGCTCGGGGCATGTTGCGCGTGTGGTACGGCGCATGGTGTACTGCAATGGGGCAGAGAGCCGCCACAGTGGAAACTCGCTGCTCGTTCACTTTCTCTTTCTCTTCCTGGGCTTGTCGCTGCTCTGCTGCCAAACCAGCAAAGATGGTGCGCATCAGCGTCCTCGGGGACGCGCTGAAGACCATGTACAATGCCGAGAAGCGCGGCAAGCGGCAGGTGCTGCTCCGACCGGCCTCCAAGGTGGTCATCAAGTTCCTGTCGCTGATGATGAAGCACGGGTACATTGGCGAGTTCGAGTACGTCGACGACCACCGCTCGGGGAAGATTGTGGTGGAGCTCAATGGCCGCCTGAACAAGTGCGGTGTTATCTCGCCCCGCTACGACGTCGGGCACAACGAGGTCGAGGCCTGGGTGGCCCGCCTGCTGCCGTCGCGCCAGTTCGGGGTCATCGTTATGACCACCTCGGCTGGCATCATGGACCACGAGGAGGCCCGTCGGAAGCGCGTTGGTGGCAAGGTGCTGGGCTTCTTCTACTGAGCGGCTCCTTGGACTGGCGCGCTGGAGCAGCACGCAGGTGCGCTGGGGCGGCTCCTGTTCGGCGGCCGGCGGCTTCGCAGCCTGGAGCGCTTCTGGCCGCTATAAGCGCGGCTGGGCAGCATGAGGAGCTGGGCTGGCGACCGGGGGACGGGACATGAGAGGCCAGCTCGCCCGGGGCGCCGGATTATAGCGCATGCGCTCGGAGCTCGCTGCTTAGCGGTGCTACAGCAGGCTCTGGCACCGGAGGCGGCTCTACGTTCTTGATCAGCCCGGGGGCAGCGGTCGCAGAGGGAAAGTCGCGTGGCCCGCTCTTCTCAAGCATCCACAGCAGTCCCGCACGCCAAGCTTTCTGGTTGCGTATGGGAGCAAACATGGGTGCCAGAGGAACGACCCTGCGCTAATAGCCGGCGCTGACGCGTGAAGCGCCGGTTACCAAGCCGGGTACAGCCACAGCCACTGCGGGGTCCGCGACCCTGCTCGCGCCGTCCCCCGCTAGCCCCCAGCCCAGCGGCGAACAGCCTCCCCGCTTCTCAGCTCTGGGCCAGTGCCCTCTAGACTATCCCTCACCCCATCTCTAGCCTGCGCTCGCCTGCCCCGGGCCCAAACCCTCGTCTGCCATCTTCCTCTTTGCAACACCCTCTGCCCCGGGCCCGCAGGTCTTGGGCGTGCGCCAAGTGGGGAGGAAGGAAGCCACACGCAGCTGCTGCCAGCTGCTCGAACGGTGGAGGGCCACATCAGCAGCTGCCGGCGCTGCCCTAGCTGGAGAGTCGGCCGCTCGGGTGGCCGGGGAGGAGCTGGAGAGCCTGGGGCGGCAGGTCCCTTCGTCCCGCGCCCCCCCAGTCGCGGGTTGTAACGGCATACGTGTGTGATTCCGAGAGCGGCCCGATCCCCGACCCGTTCTCTGCTGCCTCGGAGCGGCCCGTCCTACCTCGTCCCCGGACGCAGCGTTCCCGGGGCAGGCGGTGGGCGGAGCAGCGCAGACGCAGCCGCAGCTCCAGGAACAGCAGGGACAGCAGCATACAGATGTCCGCCGCGTTTGGGTGGTCTGCACCGCAGCAGCAGCCACCTACCCCCGCTTCAGCACCTCTGTGCAGGTCAGGTGGGCGGGAGGGATGGGTGCTGGCATTTAGGGGTGGGGCGGGGGATGGGCGAGGGGAGCGGAGCGGAGCTGCGGAGGAGCCACTTGCGGCGCCGGCGGCGGACGAGCGGCTGGGGCTGGGGCCTTGCGCCTTGGCCCCAGCCAAGCCGGCATCGCTCCGGTGGGAAATGGAGCGGCTTGCGCCCAGCGAATGCTGGGGGCGCTTTCCAGCCACCCCCCATGCGGCCCGCGATGGGCTGGACTGGAGGCCATCTGGGCTGGGCTGCTGAGCCTTCCAAGCCTCTGGGGGCTATGGCTCAGCAGCCTCAGCCGCCCAGTTCCTCTGGCGGGTGGCTTTCCGCCGGGGTCCCCCCGCGGGGTCCTCCCCAGCGGAGGCCTGGGTCTTGACCGCTACTGGCGAGGGCGGGGGGTGCTCACAAGCCGCCATACAGCTGCTGCCGCTGGCGCTACCGCCGGCGCTTCTGTCGCGGGGCGCGTCCTGGCGCCGCCGGTGCTTTCTCCGGTGGCGCTGGGGGAGGCGTCCGAGCGGACAGGCCGCCGCAAGGCCAACCACAGTGACGGCACTCAGCAGGGGAGCCGGGACTTTGGGACGCGAGGGAAACGGCGGGTACTCTCGGGTCTAGCGCAGCCAAGGGTGAAGGTGGGACGGCAGGGGGACCCTCGCCGGGGCCGGGGTCCTCCGGGGGTGTACGCTTGCGGCGGCCGGGGAGCTTTGGTGGTAATTGCGGTGGGGTCGGGCTCGGCTAGGGGGGGTGGGATCGCAGCGCTCAGCCCAGTCTAGCCGGGTGTGTGCAACCCCGCAGCGCCAGCCCGACAGCCCGCAGCAGCATCCCTCAGCTCAGCATGTCAGCGACTATGCATTCGTGTTTGCTGCAGCATGCTCATGCGGCGTGGCAGAAAGCGGCAGCTGTGAGGCGCGGCAGCATGGCAATACAATTGAAGGACCGTGCGCGTTGGACCAGCAGCATTAAGGTGGAGGAAGCAGGTGAGTTGTCAGGGAGGGGTGGGCATTTGGTGTTGCCTTAGTGTCTGGGGGAGGGTTGCGGATGGGGGCACGGAATCGTCGACGGATGGGGCCGCGGTCAGCTGATCTTCTGCGTCTGTCTGCGGTCGGTGCGTGTTGGGGCGGCGTGTTTGGGAACGATGGGCTCTGACGGTCACTCACTGGTTGGGGCGGCTGCATTGGGGATGCGTGCATGTTTGAAGTGGTAGGGTCCAGCGCTGTGCGTGGGATTGGAGGGCTCGTGCAACTGAGGGTGGTGTGAGGGCGCATGGGTGCGAGTGCAAGGGCTTCGGTTCCCCTATCTATTGTCGGTGGGATTATTGGAACAGGACCCGCACTGTCTGTGTGGGGTGTTCCAGCGTCGAGAAGCTGCCTGCCGGCTGCTACGCCCCGGGGGCGTCCGGGGGTCGAAGAGCCTTTCCTTACGTGGAGGCCGGCAGGCGTGGAGGCCGGCTTACAGGGTCTTGGACAGGGCTGCGTGGACTTGGGTCCAGGTCAGGATGGCGGTAGTGGTGGCGTGTGGAGCTGTGTTACGATACTCTGCTGGAATGGAGGAAGCGCGGGTGATGGAGTTCGGATTGATGGCATTCCTTGCGTGGTGGCGGCGGCGGTACGGGCACTGAGGAGGCAGGGTGGTTGGACCGCCGCGGCACTTCGCACTGATCGTGGCAAGGACCAGCAAGGACTGGCACCGCGCGCCCATCAATGCCCATCAACCTTTTGCCCCGGGCCCCAGCCCTCCCTCCCCAGCCTTCAACAGCCACCAGCCCAGTTGTTCTTGCCCTTCCTTCCCATAGTCTCAACCCCCTCCTTCCCTCTCCGGAAGCTTGCCCCCGCCGGTGCCTATAGAGTCGAGGAGGTGGTCACCGTGCCTTCGAGGCACGAGTCCGACCCCCGACAATGATGAACTTGGACCTGGAAGCCTCGCCTGCCACAATACGTAGGCAACCTGCTGTTTACGCATACACCTTGTCATTCGGGCAATCCCATCTTACAGTTCAACGCGTCTGTTTCTCGCGTCCCAACTCGCGTTCCGACCATGCCGACATGCCGATAGCGTGGTAGAGCGAAAGGAGCATGGCGACATCCATCGGTCTGCCCCTACTGCTGCACGAGCCGGGAGAGGCTCCTGGCCTACAATGGCTGCAGCGCCCGGTGCCCATGCCGAGCTTGCCCGAGGATGTCCTCACGGTAGGCAGCGACTGCGAAGCAGCTACGACAGTGCGTATCCTCATGTCAGGAGCACCTCATGACCCGCGGAGCCACGGCAGCGAGGCGCGGGCGCGGGTTGGGCGGGCCATCGGCACACGGCCCGGCCCCGGCCCCCGGCCCCACCCTCCCACGAAGCCGCCGCTGCAGAACCTGCACTCTCCCGTTCATAAGATCGTAGTTAGCGCACCACACGCCGCAGTGTCCCCGGCCCCCATCCTCGGCCCGGCCCGCCCTTCAGCCCCCCTGAAGGCGCCCTCGCTGCCCCAACGTAGGCCCCCCCCGTGCACTTGCCTGCCTGCCTCATGAAGTCCCTGCATGCGTCTCTGAGCGTGCAATGCTGTCCTAGCCAAGCGTGCCATCGTGCTCTGAGCTGCATTGCGCTTTGCTTTCAAGTCCTGCAACCCCGTTCATAACAGCGTAGTTAGCGCATCACACGCCGCAATGCTCCGCCTCTTGAGCACACCATGCCGTCCTGCACCCGCGCAGGCCATCTTCTCCCGCCTGGAGCCCCGCGACGCGCGCTCCTGCCGCCACGTCAGCAGGGCCTGGAGTGCCGCCGCCGCCGCCGTCGTACGGCACCTGGACATCCCGGCCAAGGCCCTCGCGCGCCTGGCGGCGGCGGCAGAGGCAGCGGCGGCGGAGAAGCCGCCCTGTGGCGGCGCTGCTGCCGCTTCCTCGAACGGCAAACTGTCGGCCGCCGCCCCTGAAGGTGGTGCTGCCGCCGCCGCCGACGGCAGCGGGGAGAGAGCCCGGGGCCAGCGGGGGAGCAGCGGCGGGGCCCCACCCAGGAAAGGCGCGGATGAGGGCGAGGCCGAGGGCAAGAGTGAGGGGGAAGGGGGTGGGGAAGGGGTGCAGGCGGTGGCGACGGCGCTGGCGCGGCTGCGGGGGCTGTGGCCCGACGCCGAGGGCGTTACGCTGTCCTGTCTGGCGGCGGCGCAGGCGTTACACGCGGCCGTCACGCTGCAGGTGGGGGGCACTGGGTGAGGGGGCTGCTGAGCAGGACTGGAGGAGGGGGCCTGGGCAATGGATTGCGTGTTCGAGAGTGCGCGTCCTAGGCACTCTGGGCAGGCAGCGAGGGACCTGGGCCAAGTGCAACACAGCCGGCCTCAGGCTGTGTGGCTGACGTGGGCATTCTCGACGCGGGCACCCCCTGCGGGTCGAGGGCAGGCGGGAGGGGGGCGGCGGCCTGGAGGACGGTTCTGGAGACACACAGCGTCTGGTCAACGCGCCCTCCCTCCCTCCATCCATCCATCCATCCCTCCCTCCGCTGAATGCCGTGGCTTGATTGCCCTGCAGCTCCTGGCCCGCCACCTGGCCCGCTGGGCCCACCTGCACGAGCTGTACCTGCGCGATCTGCCCGTACAGCCGTTGGAAACCGTAACCGCTCGTACGGCGCAGCCTGTACGGCGCGAGCGTTTCCAGCGGTTTCAGGGCGCCAGTGGCGGCGGCGGCGCGGGCGCAGCGGCGGCGCCGAACGGCTCTGGCGGCAGAGGTGGCGGAGGCGGCAGGGGCCGCGGGGTCAAGGGAGAGGCCCAGGAGGAGGGTGGGCGTGAGAGGAGCCTAGCGCTGGCGCAATGGGGCCTGGGCTGCTTGGCTCCCTTGCGGGGCCTCGGGCGCCTGGAACTGGATCTGGTCCCCGCCCTGGATCCTAAACCCTCTGGATCCAACCACCGCCGTCGTACGCGGGACAGCCGTGGTGTTGACGGTGGCGGTGGGAACGGTCGCAGCCGCGGCAGCGGCGGCGGCGGCGGCGGGGGTGATATGCGGGAGCGGCGGCGGCGAGCGAGCCCGGCGGCGCTGGCGGCGGGACAGGCGGCGCTGCTCGAGGGCCTGACGGCGCTCGGCAGCCTCCGCCACCTCTCCATCAGCCTGCTGAACCTGCCGCCGCCGCCGGAGCCGCCGCCGCCGCCGCCACGGCCTGCCGCACCTGCGCTTGCGGCTGCGGCGGCGGCCGGTGGGCGACGTCGAGGGGCCGTGGCGGCAGGCACCGGTAATGGCGGCGGCGTCTTGGATCCAGATGCAATCGAGCATCTGATTGACCTGGAGGATGCGGATCTGGATCTTGATCTGGAGCTTGAGCATCTCAAGTGCGCCGGCAGCCCTGGCGCCGGCGGCCCGGCCTGCGGTGACGCCGCCGGTTGCCCTGCTCGTCACCTGAGCTCTGAAGACGGCAGGGGAGGAAAGCGAGGAGGGGGGGGAGGAGGTGATCGAGAAGGGGGAGGGGATGGAGAAGGAGAAGGCGAAAGAGGCGGGGTACCGGGGCGGGGTGCGGAGGCTGCAGCGCGGGACGAGGCGGCCGGCGGCGCGGGGCCCTCGCGGCCCCAGCCCCTATCAACGGCAGCAGCAGGAGCCGCAGAGGAGGTGCAGGCAGGGGGCCAGGAGCGGGGGCAGGAGGGGGGCCGGGCGGGCTCGCGGCTTCTCTGGGTGCTCGGGCCGTCGGCTTCGGACGGGGAAGAAGACGGCGTGGCGGCGGCGGCGAGCGGACCACCCAGCCCCGACCCACATGGCTGGGCCAGAGGGGGGCCACCAGAGGGCGCCGAGCCTGCCCTGCTGACACCACCCCCGCCTGAGGGCCCAGCGGTGGAGGGCCCGGTGGAGGGCCCGGAGGAGGGCCCGGTGGAGGGCCCGGAGGAGGGCCCGGTGGAGGGCCCGGAGGAGGGCCCGGAGGAGGGCCCGGAGGAAGGCGCTCTGGCAGCGGCTGGCGAGGCTGACGCGGCTTGGGGCGGCGGCGCCGCTGGCACCGCAGGGCTGGCGCTGCCACAGGCTGAGCCGGGACTGGAAACCAATGCCAATGGCGGTGGCGGCGGCGGCGGTGAGGACGGTGGCGGCGGAGGTGAGGACTCGGGCACAATTTCTGACGTCACCGACCCCAGCGGCGCTGCCTCCGCCTCCGCCAGCGACGCAGAATCCGAAGCCGCCGCCGCCGGCCCTGCCGCCGGCGCCGCCGCCGCGGCCCCTCCTGCGCCCTTCCTCCCCGGCCTCCCCGTGGCTGCCGCCGCCGCCGCCCGTGGCAACCGCCACCGTAACCCCAACCGTAACCGTAGCCGTTACCCTGACGGCGGCCGCCACCCCGCCTGGTGGACGCCCCAACCGTCGGTGTTCCGCCGCCTGGGCCCGTCCCTCCGCTCCCTGCGCCTCAGTAATGTCGTACTGGGCGCCGGCGCCCTGGCGGCGCTTAGTAATATGCTGCCTGGGCTGGCGGCGCTCAGTCTGAGCGGGAAGCTGTCTGTCTGTCATGGCGACCTGGCGGCGTTGGGCGGGCTGACGCGGCTGCAGGTGGGCCGTGGGGGTGGTGGGGAGGAGAGCGACGTGGGGGGCGAGTGAGGAAGGGGGTAGAGAAAGTGTGCGGTTGGTGAAGGGGAGAGGGCGGGAGGGGGACAGGGGGCTGAACGGGGAAAGGGCAAGGGGTTGGGGGCTACATCTGAGCCGTGGGGAATCTGGGGACGGGGGGCGAGGACGAGGGGGGAGGTTAGTGAAAGGGCCGCGGGGCAGCGGTAATGGGGGTGAGAGAGCTGGGTTGTGCAGAACACCTAGCGCTGCTCTCGGGCCCGGCACGGGTGGCTGACCTGGCATGGCCCCCTATGGACGACCCGCCTTGCCTCCGCCAACTTCTTTCTCCGTCCTCCTCCCCCCCTGCCCCTCCCCCCCTCCCCCCTCTCCCCCCCCAGGACCTGTCCCTCTCCATCGTCTCGCTGCAGTACGACCCGGGAGATCCGGACGACTGCCCCGTGGCCCTTATGGGGGAGCTGTACGGCGCACTGCAGCAGCTGCCGTACTTCGCGTCGCTCAAGTGGGTGCTCCCGCCTCCCTCTGGCTCCCCGAGGCTTCGGTGTCCAGCCCCTTGCTATCTTTCCCATGGGCCCGTACTGGTCTTGCTAGCTTTAAATCCCTTATCATTCTGACAGGCAGTTTGCTAGTTATCATCCGTTCACATCAGGCCCTGCAAGGCCACATCCCCATCCGCATCCACATCCTCACACCCTTAGCCTTTCTCTCGTTGACCGACCGATAGCACCGTCGCTGCTCAATGCCCGCCCGGTTCCCGGCCCCGCCCGTAGCCATCCCTCCCCCTGCCCCCTGCGCTTCCCGACTCCTCCCTTTCACCAACACCGCCCTCTCCCCGTCAAAACCGGATCCAGGTTCGATCTGGATTCCGGCGGCGGCAGCGGGATCCACTCGGCCTACCTGCTGGCGCTGTACGACAGCCCCCTGCCGCGCCTCACCTCCCTCAGCCTTGCCACCGTGGTGAGGGGGCGGAGGGGAGGGCCCTGAGGGGGGGGGGGGGGAAGAGCGCGGCGGGGGGGAGCAGGAGACACGGATGAGGGGTTGGGGGCGTCCCCTTGCCACCCCCACCCGCCTTCAGAAGCCGCGACATGGGGGGGGGGGGGCGGAGGAGGGCGAGGAGGGGGTGCAGGGTGCTGGCATGGACCGCATCATGTGGTCATGCATCCCCTGGCCCGCCCGCCTCCGCACATGGCTCCACAAGCTGCACCCTCCCTCTCCTTCCCTCCCTCCATATCCTACCCCTTCCCCCCTGTCAGGTCCTGGACTCGGATTACTCATTCCACCTGCTGGCCGAGCTGACTCAGCTCACGTGCCTGCGCCTGGGCTTCGCCACGTGGCCTCTGGCGCTGGAGGCGGCGGACATGACGCTACTGGCGCCTCTGAACGGGCTCAAGAGGTGGGCGGTTTCCTGTGGGCCTGGGTTGGGCCTCGGTTGGGCGCCCGTCAGACCGCGCTGTGACACACAGTCATCCCCCCTTCCCTCTCACCCAAGCCCCCCTCCCCACGCAACGACGCGATCTCACTCAGCTTCAAACAACCCCTCAACACCCCAAACTCTGGCTCTTACTTGTCAAAGTTCGTCTCCCCAAACACCCCCCGCTCCCCCCCTCTCCCCCCTCTCCCCCCCTCACCCCCCCCTCACCCCCCCCCCCCAGCTTCCACATGCACGCCGCCCCCTCCGAGCGCCACCACCTCCTCGCCCTCAGCGGCCGAGTGGTGGCGGGGCTGGCGCCCGCGTGGACCCGCCTCACGCAGCTGCACTTCACGGGTGGGTTGGCGGTTGGCCGTTGGCGGTTGGCCGTTGGCGGTTGGCGGCTGGCGGTTGGCGGCCGAGGGGGGAAGGGGGGTTCTGGGCGATGCCAGGGAGGGGGAGGCTGGCGGGGGGAAGGGTCGCGCGCTCAGGCGGGGTCCCGCATCCCAATGCTCGCCCTGCCTCTCCTCATCCCACCCCTCCCTGCTGCTCCCTGTCCTACCCCCCACCCCCCCCCCACCCCCCCTCCAGGCCAGATCCAGCCTGATGCGCCCTCCCTGCCCTCCCTGTCCCTCCTGGCTGGGTGGACCTCACTCCAGGACCTGAGCCTGAGGTGGGGGGCAGGGGGGGCTGGGGGAGGGGCTTCGGCATAGGTAGGGAGGCGACGACGGTGGGGGCTGGGTGCACGCATTTCAGAGCTAACGACCAAGTACAAGAGGCCATTGCTGCCATCGCCTGCCGATAACGGCCCCTTCGCAAGGGACGAGGGGCGAGCCTCACAGCACCCAAGAACTCCTTCAGCTAAGCTCTGCTCCGTGTCTTGCTTTCGTAAGGCTCTGCTGACCCGCTCATGCCGCACTGCATTGTCCCACCCCTGAAACCCTGCGCTTCCCCCTTCACCCCCTCGACCCCCCTGTAGCATCGCGGCTGACGATGACGCCGCGTACGACTGCGCCCGCCCCCTGCCAACCGTCAACCACGCCGCCACCGCCGCCGCGGCAACCACCAACCGCCGCCTCCTCCGCAACCCGTCTGCGGCATGCCCGGCCGAGTGCTGCACAACACGTACGGCGCTGTACGGCGATCTCGCAGACGAAGACGGCGCCCTGGATCTGGACATCGCGTCCTGCCTGCCCCCGGGTCTGACCCGGCTGGCGCTAAGCGGTGTACGGCTGAGGGCGGCGGATCTTGCTGACGTGGCCAGCCGCCTCACAGCCCTCACGTCACTTCAGGTACGGCATAGTGCTGTACGGCAGGCCGTAGTACATCCGCTATGCAAGGCGTCGTGGGAAGTAGGGGCGCGTCGCCTTTCAAGGCCTCCCCGCTCTTGCCTCAATCCAACCGCCCCACACCCACTCCACGACTCCGTTCGTCTCCCTTCCTCCCAGCGCTTCCCTCGCATGCCCCCACTCCCCTCCTCCAAGCCCCCCCTCCCCCCCCCCTCCCCTCCCCCCCCAGGTCCTGGACTGCGGCCTCTCCCCCGCGCACCTGGGGGTGGCGGAGATGGGCGCGCGGCAGCTGCAGGTGGGGCGGAAGGGGGTAGGGGGGTTCCCAATGTGGGAAACGGTCAAGGGCTGTTTGGCTAGGGGAGCTGCAGGTGGGAAAGAACGGGGGAAAAGGCTGGAGAGAGTGGAAAGGACAGGCCGGGGGGGGTACGGCAGCTGGGTGGCGACTGAGGTGGCGGAGATGGGCACATGGCGGGGGCAGGCGACGGGGGTTGGGGTGGGAAGGCGGGGGGTGGGAAGGCGGGGGTGAGGGTTGGGGTGGGGGAAGGAGGGGAGAGCTTGACGGAGGGCGGGGGTAAGGTCACAGCGGGACTACACCGCGCGGGTTATGGGGGACATGCTTGCGCCCGTATCCCGGCACACCCCGGAAAAAAAGCAGCTTCGCACCCCCCCCCCCCTCGCCCGCCCCCTCATCCCCCCTCAGGTCCTGGTCCTCAACGACAGCCGCCCCTGGAGGGCCTGCCGTACACCAGCAGCACCGTACGACACCGCTCCGTACGGGCCGGCGCTCCCACCAAGCGGCGCCGGCGGTGGCGGCGGCATCAACAGCGGCGGAGCCGGCGGCGGCCCTGGCGGCGGCGGCGCTTGCGCCTGCTGCTGCCCGCTGGACGTGTGGAGCACGCCCCGCTGCGCCGCCGCCGCCGGGGGCCCTCACCGCCGCCTCCGCCCCGCCGCCGCGCCGCCGCAGCCGCCGCCCTGCCCCGCCTCGCCCTCCTCCTCCGACCGCTCGTCTTCCTCGGTCGACAGCTGGGCACCCGCCAGTCCGCTGGCGGCCTCGCCCTCGTCCTCACCGCCCGGCTCCCCCTCGGCGGCGTCCCGTGCCGCCGCTGCCGGCAGCGGCGGCGGCGGCGGCTGCTGGCGGCGGCGGATGGTGGCGCGGGCGCTGGCGTCTCTGGGGAGCATGCGGGGGCTAGGTGAGCGCACGCTGGGTCGGGAAGAGGGTTTGGGCATCTACCGTCTGCTGCCAAGCTCCCATGCAACTGCTTGCCAGCATGGGGCTCGCCCGTCGCTCCCGTGCCTCCCCCCCCCGAGCCCGCTCCCGCCTCCCCCCCCCCACCCCCAGAGTACCTGCTCCTGGGCCTGCCAGACGACCCGCTCACCCCCCCGGAGGCGCTGGGGCCCCTGGGGGGGCTGAGCGGGCTCAAGTGCCTCACCATGCAGGCGAGGACGGGGGGGGGGTGAGGGGGGGGAGGGAGGGGATCGGGGTGTGGAGGGGTCCCCTAACATCTGGTCCTCTGGCCATGGGGGAAGGAGGTATGGGCTTAACGGCCTCACGCCCCGGGGCGAGGAGGGTGGAGGGAAGGGGAAAGGGGATGTAGGGGGCTGTCGGGCGGGAACTGAGTGGTTGTGATGGGGGGTTGAAGGATTGGGTTAGAGCGACGAGGAGATCCCAGGAGAAAGGGGCCCCAGCGGCGGCGCTCAGCTGGAAAGCTGGAGAGCACCGGGAGCTGCGGAAGCGCAGTAGGCACGACAGAGGCGCTGGCGTCGCCTGCATCCTGAACGGGCCCCACACGGCTAGGGCGGAGGGATAGGTGGCAGTGGAGCGGACACACCGCCCCAATACACACCGTGCCAGCGCTGTGCCGCGGGCTTGCGCGTGCGCCTCCTCCTTTGCCCACGCGGCCACGCTCCGAGCCACACACCCTGTTTCAACGCATGCCGTACTCCGTCGGGCCATCGGGCCCTCAGCCGACCCTCCACCAACGGGCCCCCCATGACAGCACCCCCTCTGCCCGGCCCCCTCCCCCCCTGTCCCTCCCCACAGGCACGGGGGCTGCGCGCCTCCGCCCCCGCCCAGGTCGCGGCCGCCCTGGCCCCCCTGACCGCCCTCCGCAGCCTGCACGTCACGGGGGTGGCGGCGGGCGGGGCGGCGGCGCGCGGCGCGGCGGCCGCGGCGGCGCGTCTGCCGTACGTGTCGCAGCCCTGAGGCGCCACCGGTACCCCACACGGACCCATGCACCCCTCGGCTGGGGGCCCAGATCCGTGGTAGTTGGCCGTTGGCCGTTGGCCGTTGAACTGCGCGCGGTCCTCAAATTGTTGGCAAATCTGTACGGTCTAACGGGCAGCCGCAGCCCTGAGGCGCCGCCACAATGCCCGACCCCGACCATCCCAGCTGGCCTTGCCGTGCACGTGGTGGTTATCCGTTGCCCGTTGGCGGGCCGCGGCACGAACTGTTACCTCAGGCTGCTGCATGTCCCGGAAGCGGGATGCGTTACGCCCGCTGCTGATTGGTGCGGAGGGGGCGGCATGAGCCGGAGGCCGGTGCCCAACTTCGATGCTTGGGCAATCGGGGGCGGCACTCGCCGGGGGGCACTCGCAGGGGGCCACTCGCGGGCGGCATGCTTCACGGGGGGTCCGTGTCCGACTGACCGTGGTGTTAGGTGGCGGACTTCAGGCTTGAGGTCAACGGGTGGCAACGCTATTGTGTTGGGCCGGGCAGGGCCGGGATGGATAGTAAGGGTCGAGGGTCGGAAGCTTCAGTGCTGATTTGCCCATCATCAGGTGCTCACGGCAGTCAGTAGCAATGTCTGGTTGCCCAAGCTGGTTGCCTACTGCCCCCCACGGCTGCCAAGCCAGGGGCGACTGTCCCCACGCAGGGGTCCTGGCCTCCCTGCGGCTTCCACCGCTTCCACCCCTGACGAGCCCTGCGCCCCGAACTCGGCGCAAGCACGAGCGCGCGAGAACTCAGATGCACCTCCTTGCGAGCTGGCTTCCGAAGGGCGGACCGATGGACCCAGCATTTGGGGCGGGGGGCCCGCGAAAGTGGCGGCGGGGAGCTCAGGGACGAGCGGGAGGCGGGCAGCGCGCGGCCAGGGCGCGGCGCGGTGCAGGCGCGGCGCCGGCCCACGGACCCGCGAGCGTGCACCCAATCCACTGGCGATGAGCAAACCCAGTTGTGCAACGCTATGCTCGTGATACCCAAAGTCGCCTGAGGCCAGCGTGCGCGGCCCTTCCGAAGCTCCGGCGACGGCCCGGATTCCGCGAGCGCGTGCAAGGCGTGTCGCTCGGCACGCTCGGGACAAGCGATAAGGCGCAATTGGGATGTACTCTAAGCCTGACAACGTGTACAGGATGCCGAACGCATAAGAAACGAAGGTGCCGAGGGACAATCGACGAGCGATCTCTGCTGGCGTTTTTTGGGTTGCGTGAGCGCGCTCTACCGTGAGCCATTGCCCGCCTAAGTTTGCGGCCGAGCAGTGGTGTGGGCGCTCATCCGCGGCCAGCGTCCACCGCCACCGCCAAAGCGCTCTTCCATCCGCTCGTTATCCTTTCCCCATCCCGTACGGCACTCCCGACCGGCTCATAGCACCCCGTCGCTTCCTTCGCTTGGTACATTCGGAGACACTCACTCCGCTGTCACTCGATCACTCCAGTCACAATGGCCCTCATGATGAAGTCGTCGGCCGGCCTCAAGGCCGTGTCCGCTGGTCGCTCGCGCCGCGCCGTGGTTGTGCGCGCCGGCAAGTATGACGAGGAGCTGATCAAGACCGCCCACACCGTTGCCTCCAAGGGCCGCGGTATCCTGGCTATGGACGAGTCCAACGCCACCTGCGGCAAGCGCCTGGACAGCATCGGCGTTGAGAACACCGAGGAGAACCGCCGCGCTTACCGCGAGCTGCTGTGCTCCACCCCCGGCCTGGGCCAGTACATCTCGGGCGCTATCCTGTTCGAGGAGACCCTGTACCAGTCCACCAAGTCTGGCAAGAAGTTCGTCGACGCCATGCGCGAGGAGAACATCGTGCCCGGCATCAAGGTCGACAAGGGCCTGGTGCCCCTGGCCAACACCAACGGCGAGTCCTGGTGCATGGGCCTGGACGGCCTGGACAAGCGCTGCTCTGAGTACTACAAGGCTGGCGCCCGCTTCGCCAAGTGGCGCTCGGTCGTCTCCATCCCCCACGGCCCCTCGCTGATCGCCCTGCGCGACTGCGCCTACGGCCTGGCCCGCTACGCCGCCATCGCCCAGAACTCCGGCCTGGTCCCCATTGTGGAGCCCGAGGTCCTGCTTGACGGTGAGCAGCAGCTAGGGCTGGGTCGCGCGCGATCTTGGGGACAGAACGTCGACCTTATCCTCGACAACCTTGTCTGGGGCTTGGCTTCGCGGTGATGGGCGGGCGGCAGCGGTCAATTGGGTCTCAACCCGGCGTGCGTTGGTCGTGTCGCGTGCACTGGGGCTTGATGATTGCACCGCGAGGCTGGCTTCCATAGTTTTTGCCGTTCTCACCTGGGTCAAGCGGCATTGCATTGCCTTTGTAGCCGTGCATATGGATTGCGCGCACCCACATGCCCCGCGCCCGCTTCGGCGGCCGCTCGATTTTGCCTTCTGCATTCTCGCGTCCTGAGCCTTTCCCCTTGCTCCTTCTCAGGTGAGCACGACATCGACCGCTGCCTGGAGGTGCAGGAGGCCATCTGGGCCGAGACCTTCAAGTACATGGCCGACAACAAGGTCATGTTCGAGGGTATCCTGCTGAAGCCCGCCATGGTCACCCCCGGCGCTGACTGCAAGAACCGCGCTCCCCCCGCCAAGGTCAGTACTTCCTCCCTGCTACCCCCCTTCTCCCACTTCTGCTCCTGCCTGCCCCTGCCTTTCTAGCCTGCTCCTCGCTCCCGCGCCCCTCCCTCGTGCCCCTTCCAACCCGCGTTCTAACCCGCTTCCCTGTCTTCTCCCCCTCTGCTCCTCCCCGCCCACAGGTGGCCGAGTACACCCTGAAGATGCTGCGCCGCCGCGTGCCCCCGGCCGTGCCCGGCATCATGTTCCTGTCGGGCGGCCAGTCCGAGCTGGAGTCGACCCTGAACCTGAACGCCATGAACCAGGCCCCCAACCCGTGGCACGTGTCGTTCTCGTACGCCCGCGCTCTGCAGAACACCGTGCTCAAGACCTGGGCCGGCAAGCCCGAGAACGTTGCCGCCGCCCAGGTGTGTATGGCATCGTGCACGCGCTTTGGGGGTCTCGGCAGGGCTGGAAGGGCTGGCTGGATGTATGGCCTAGTCTGTTCTTGGCGGGCGGGCGCGCATTGTCTTCTCTGCCCTCAGTCCCCCCCCCCTCGATATCTGCGTTGAAGTCCCCACTGACCGCGTCCCCCCTTCGCCTCCTTCCCCTCCCCAGGCCGCCCTCCTCAAGCGCGCCAAGGCCAACTCGGACGCCCAGCAGGGCAAGTACGACCCCTCGGCCGAGGACAAGGCGGCCGCTGAGGGCATGTACCAGAAGGGCTACGTCTACTAAGCAGCTCGCCCAATTCCTTCACGGGGCTAGCGCCTGCGCTCCCGCACGTTAGCGGGCGCGCGGGCGGCCCGCGGCGGCCTGGGCCCGAGACAGTGCGTCTGGGCCCGTAGCCCGGGCCTGCAGCTGGTTTCCGAAGGGGCGCGTGCTTAGTAAGCTGTAGTGGAGCACGGCAGGTCGTGCGGAGCGGCAGTGTTGTGATTGGGGGTGGATTGCGGGCAAGGGATGAGGCGGCGGGCTTGGTAAATGGAGGATCACGTCGGAGTGACTGAGAGCAGATGAGTGCGAGCTGAGCATGGGGGTCTCCCCCAGTGCAGTTTTCTCCTGTCGACCCCTTCGCATTTTTACCTCTGCGTAAGGGGCGGCGTTGTGAAGTGTTGGTGGATGGTAGGCTTTCTCGGGCTCCTGAAGAGGGGTGGAGGGGCTGCCGTGGGGCACGTGAGGTCGTGCGGAAACTCCGGAGCTGTAAGGCATGCCGGTGATTACTTTGCCCCGTCATGTTATCGCTCTGCGTGTGCGGAGCGTATCATTGCAGGCCTACCAACATACTGGTCCCGTACAGTTACGCAGCTCGTCAGTGAATGTGGCCTAACGAACACTGCCCAGTCAGTGTCAAGCCTTTGCTCAGCTTGTGTCTGTCCTGAGGTTGCGTGACTCACGCGCCCTCATTTGCACGTGTCCACCACCTCTCCAGCCTTGCATGCTCAACCTTCTTCAACCCCCGCACCACCGCCATCTGCACACAAGTCTCCCCGCATGCAGCTATAGCTAGATAGCCCTGCTGCTAGTAGACTACATGGTGGCCATGCCCTCGGACCTCCGCCTGCAGCGCTGCGTCCTTTCCTCGTGCAGCTGTGGTCCATGTGCGGGGCTCACAGGCTCGTCTCTAAGCCGCCGGCAGCTGGGCCTTGGTTGCCGGCTGGAGGGCCACAGATCGCTATCTGCACGTCACATTGCGACCCTCCCTGTGCGTCCTCCATTGGAGTTTGTCGTGGGGCCTGTGCCCCAGCTGGCTTACACAAGCTGCCGTTCACACAGCCGCATCGTGGCCCGGGCACAGCCGGCCGGGCATCTCTCAAGCAAGCCTCGTCTTAGAGGGTTGTCCTTCCAGGTCACCTCCCCCTGCTTGTCCCACGCCGGCCCATTCGGCAGCTATCCCCCACAAGATGCACCCAGAGGCATGCGGCATACTGTCTGCAGTGCCTGCCCCTCATCGTACCCAACTCCCTACGGGGGGTCCCCCTTAACCCGCTCGCACGGTGGTTCGGCCATACTTGAATCCCCTTCCACCTTCAACCCGCTCACATGGCCCCCTCCCCATCACATGACCGTAGGCTTGTGGTCCGCCCCTAGTTGAACCCGCTTCACATGTCCAAAACAACCCCCTTCCTGTCCGTGACATGGCACGTGTCATCTTCCTCCTCCGCACTCCTGGTAATGCAGCTCACGTCTGCCTCCTCCTGCCCGTCCCTCCAAAGTCCCCCGCCCCCAACCCCTCCCTCCAACGCTGTCCGGGTCCCCCTCGTCATCGCCGTGAGCGCCAACATCCTCGTCCTCCGCAGAGATACCGGCATCCGGCGCTCCCCATCAGCCCATCAGCCCATCCACGCCTCCACCAGGCCTGGGCCTGGGCCGGTTGCCCACAGCCTGTGCCCCCGTCACCATCCCCACGGAGGAGGCCCCAGCGCTGGGCCGCCCCTGGGCTCCTCCGGCCCCCCTTCCCCCCCTGATCACTTCAAGTTCGCCAGCTGACCACCTGGGCCTGCGCCCTGGCCACCATCGCCACGGATGAGGCCACAGATGAGGCCAGCGCTGGACCGCTCCTGTGCACCTCATCGCCCTGGTTGCCATTGCCAAGGATACGGATGAGGCCACGGATGAGGCCACGGATGAGGCGATTGAGGCCACGGACGTGGACCGCTCTGGACCGCTCCTGGGATCTTCAGCTCCTCCTGCCCTCCTTCTTCACACCCCTGGTCACTTGATGACCGCATGAGTGAGGGAGTGAGTTCACGTTCCTCCAGCTGACCATCTGAGACCGGCCCCCACGCGTGAGCGGGGTCGCTAGGGCTGGCGCAGCACCAGGGTGATGTCGCGGACGCCCCATCACTGGGCCTGGGCCCGGGCCTGGGCCTGGGCCCGCGCCCGCCAGGTCGATGGGGGGCCGCTTAGGGCTTGCGCAGCACCAGGGTGATGTCGCGGACGCCCCATCACTGGGCCTGGGCCCGGGCCCCGGCCCGGGCCTGGGCCTGGGCCCGCGCCCGCCAGGTCGATGGGGGGCCGCTTAGGGCTTGCGCAGCACGAGGGTGATGTCGCGGATGCCCCATCGCTCGTTGTTGGAGCGCAGAGCGCTCATGCAGGTCTTGAAGTCCTGGGGGGGGAGGGGGGAGGGCGCGGGGAGGGGGTAAGGGGGTACGCTCGGATTTGAGGGCGGGTAGGCACACGGCACGGGCCAGGTTTCTTGGGGGGAGGGGGGTTCGGGGGTGGGGAGGGGGTGGGTGATGGCGAGGGAGCAATCGCATTCCTGCGCTCCTAGGAAGCCCAGCACGCTCGAGTGCCACCCAGCACGCGAAACACACACGGCCGCCCCGGGGCCCGACCCACCTGGCCCTCGCAGTCGAAGTCGATCACCTCCCAGTTGTCGTACGGCCGTTGGCCGTACCCCTCGTTCTCGTACTGCTTCTCCTTCCCCGCCTTAAGGACCACTGCCGGGGGGGTGGGAGGGTATGGGGGAGGGCGGTGGAAGGGGTTTAGGGGTAGGGGTTGCGGGTGAGGTGGAGGAGGGGTGAGGTGGCGGAGGGGTGGGATGGGGTAGGGATGGGGTAGGCAGGGTAGGCAGGGGACCCACAGGATTGCAGCGCCAGGGGTGTGCAGCACGGGCCCTAGGGCAGAGGCAGAGCGGCCTGCCTATCCCTCTCAAGCCCCTGTCCAGGCAGCAAAGCCCCCCATGCCGCCTCCCCACTGCCCTCGTGCCTGTCCGCCGGCCTTAACTCCTCCCTGCCCATCTCCCGGCCCCCGACCTTCCAACTCCCCATCCCCCCCGAATCTCCTCCGTCCGTGCCGCAACGCCTCAATACGTTGCACAATCATAAGCCCCGCAACCATTTGCCCCAGCGGCTCTGCCCCCAAGGACCCCCTGCCCTCACCCGCGCGGCAGCGGCTGAGCCTTCCTTCCCCTTCCCTCTTGCCCTTTCCCCCACCATTCTCCACACACACACACCCCAGCCCAAAGCCCCACCCGCGCTGCAGCGGCTTAGGACGTCCCCCACCACCACACGACCGCTCTTGGCCGCAGCGCCGCCCTCCGTCACCTCCGCGACAAACACTGGAGGGGCGAACCGTAAGGCAGGCAGGGAAAGGAGGGGTGAGGGGGGAGGATATGAGGGGGCAACGAGGAGAGGTGCAGAGGCGTGCTGGATTGGATGCAAGTGTGTGCGTGGGACTCCGCCCTGCGAGGTGGTGGGGGAAGCTCCACCACAACGGCCGCCCTCGCTGCGATTGCAGCTGCTGCCTGGCCGAGTCACGTTTCATAAACCCCTTTGTGGCCTCCCGCCGAAACCCCTGGCCCGCCTGCCCTGAGGCCCTGACAGGGCCCCCCACCCCATCCAACCCCACCTGGCCCCCCCGACGGGCTCTGCTCGAACACCACTCCAATAGGTTTCCGCAGGGTCACACGGACCAGGCCGGCGGGGGCAGGGGTGGAGGCAGCGGCGGGGGCACTGCGGGGAGGGGGGCGGCGGGTGTGGAGGCAGAGCCAGAAGGGGTGCTGCATGCATGCGCAGGGGTCTGGCTTGGAGAGGGAATTGCTACCGCGGGAAGAGCCGGCTGGGGCCAGCGGCAGGGTCCCGGGCAGACCCCACCGGCCGTCCCCCTGGCTGTGGCTGACACCCGCCCCCACGGCGCCCTGGCCTCAAGCCACCCCTGGCGGTCACCAGTGGTCACCAGCGGTCAGGAGCGGTCACCAGCGGTCACCAGCGGTCACCCGCGGTCGCCCGCGGTCACCAGCGGTCACCAGCGGTCGCCCGCGGTCACCAGCGGTCACCAGCGGTCGCCCGCGGTCACCAGCGGTCACCAGCGGTCAAGCCGAGTGTTGCAGTCTCCAACCCCTGCCCCAGAATGCTTTACTTGCTTCTTTCGCACGTGTCTTGTGGTCTAGACGTTGCGCCACAGCCTTGCACGATGGGTTTCAATGCCGCCCCCAAGCCCCGCCCCCGCCCCTGGGCTGGACACTCCCCCGCCACCCGCTCACACCTGGCCTCCGCGCTCCGAACCAGCGCTCCCCGCCGTCGAGCGGGCGCCGCGAGCTGTCGCCTGCTAGCAATTGCTGAGACTGCGAGTGAAGCACGTCGTCCGTAACGTCGCTTTGCGTCGCGACAGCGTTCGCGCATGTGCATTCGCGGCGCGCACCTGAGGCGAGGGACCGGGCTTGGATGGCGGCCATTTGTACTGTGCGACGAATACGTGTGGATGGGTTGTATAATGCTCGCGACTGAAGTGAGGCGCGACTTGCGGGATGGTTGGCAGGCACGGCGGTCGAGGTGATTGGCTGCCGTTGAGGCCACCGACGGGAGTGGAGCTCGGCCAGTAACTAGTGCGCCTGCATGCCTGTTGACATTGGTGGGAGCTAGGGGGATGTGGCGCGGTGCTTGGGGAGGGCTGCTGGCGCGGAAGTGGCCTGGGATGGACAGGGATTGGGTGGAGGACCCTGCGTGTCTACCCTCCCCGCCCACCGATTCATGCCTAAACAGCTGAATGCAGCTCAGCAGGCGTGCGTGCAGCCCAGGGTACTCGTCGGGAAAAAACAGGGGGAATGCGGGAGCAGGCCGGGCAAGATGAGCGGCACCCAGGCCCGTTTCCTCGAGTCGAGTGCGCATAAGCGTATATTTACACTCCCTGACCGCTACGTGCGGGCACTGAGCAGAGCAGCGCCTCAAGGCTCTGGCCAGGGCTTCGGTCGGTTAGAGAGAGCGCTCGCCCTCGCGGCTTGCGGCGACCCAAAAACGGGCAATTTGCTGAGTGGGTTGCTGCGCTGCCTGTTGTGGTCAGCCGCTGCTGCGGGCGCGGTTCCGCTCAGCGCAGCAGCAGCACGTCGCAGAGCTCGCAGACGGAGGGCAATTATCATGTCAGCGACCACCGAAATGAGCGACGACGAATACGTGCCTGTCATTACTGACGGCAGCGAGGACGACGAGGTGAGGGGTGCATGTGCACTCGGCCCGGAACCTGCGCGCCGGTATGCCTTACCGAGCGGCGCCCTGCCGCGCAACAGCTGCAACCTAGCGTGCCCTGCTGCTCTAGGGATAGCTCCCGGCGTCAGAGACCTGTGCTGGGGGAATGGCTTCGGGATGTGGGTGCATGGTGGTCACGGGCGCTCGGCTTTTGGCCCCAGTTCAGCATGTCTTGCGAGGGCACACCAGCTTCATTCCCCAGCTGGGCTAGTCCCCCAGGCGCCCGTGCGCTCGGGACGGGCGGGTCGCGACAGGGGAGGCCTTTGGGAGGCGCGCCAGCCTACACGTCTCCTGCCAACGTTGCCACCCCTCCAAGCCCCCCACCCGCGACCTAAGGCTTCTGCCAATCCCACGCCTTCCCTCCACCCCTGCTTCTTGCCCTGAACGACCCACCCCGTCGGGAGCGCCACTCGCCAACCAGCGTCCTCCCACCTCCCCCGTCGCACCGCCCCCGCCTCCCCACCACCCCTGCCTCCCCACCACCTTGTGGTTCCCCTCCCCTTCCCTATGCCCACTCCCCCCCTCCCTCTCCCCACTCACCTCCCTCTCCTCACTCTCTTCCCGCCCCCTTCTCCCGTCCTCTCCCTGTCAGGACGACACACCTCAGCTGCACACGGAGATCCGGGAGGGCGACGGCGAGGAGGAGGAGGATGAGTCAGACGATGACTCAGAGGAGGGGGAGGAGGGGATGACTGGGGACTACGACGACGGGGTGGCCGAGGGGGGGGAGGGGGGAGAGGAGGGGGAGGAAGAGGAGGAGGGGGGAGGAGGAGGGGGAGGGGCGGAGCGGCGGACCGTGTCTATCCAGGACTACCTGGCCTGGCGGCTGCTGGGGCGGGAGCCGGGCCGGAGCCGGGAGGAGCCGCGAAAGAGGTGAGAGGGGGAGGGAAAGGGTGTGGGGAAGGTAGGGGGGGAAGGAGTGGGGACGTGGGGAAAGCTGTGGGTAAGGTGTGGGGAACGGGTGGGGGCCGTGGGAAAGGGGATGGGGAAGGGTGTGGGGAAGAGGTTGGCGGGCGGGGGAGACGTGAGAGGGGGTATCGGGGGCGGGCGGGAGGAGCTACGAATAAGTTTAGATGGGTGGGGGTGGAGGGTGTGGATTAAGGGGGGGAAAGGGAAGCTGGAGGGGCTGTGGAGGGGCCGCGGCGCGGTCGCCCGCAGGGCCTCTGTAGGGGCATTGCAATGCATGGCGTGGGCTGCAGCTGGGGCATCTTAGACCCTGGATCCTGGACCCTGGATCCTGGATCCTGGATCTTGGATCTTGGATCCCCCACAGAGCTTTGTGATGCGGCCCCTCGCTAACCCCCCCCCCCCCCAGGTTCGTCCCCTTCGAGGACTCTGTGCCCCGGGCGCTCCCCCGCGGGGCCCTGTGGCAGGCCACCGCCCTGGCCACCGCCGCTGCGCCCCCGGCCCGGCGCAACGCGGGCGCGGCCTTCGACGTGCGTCGCTGGGGGGGTGGCATGGGGGCTTTGGGGGGGAGAGGAAGTCCATGGGGGGAGGAAGGCCATGGGATGGTGGGGAGGAAGGCCATGGGGGGAGGGGGATCTTAGGGGGGAGGGAGAGAAAGGGCATGGGGGGCACGGCACAGCCGGGGGAAGCAGGCTTGGGGCTGTGGCACTAAGGGGACGCAGGGGTCAGGCTGGGCAGGTTTTGGGCCTGGTTCCGGGCCTGTAGGGGGCCTACCCAATGCAATGCAGCCGCAGACGCAGTCGCGGGCGTGCCTTTGCTTGCCCCATACAACCGCCCGGCCGCTGGCCGCCCGCCCCACACACACTGTGCCCTACCCGAGCATCTAAGCACACTGTGCCCTACGCATCCGATACACACTGTGCCCCCATCTCCCCAGTCCGAGCTGGATCGAGCGTACGACGCCTCCCTGCACTCGGGCCGTACCGCACCGTACGGCAAGAAGATGCGGCAGGTACGGCGCTGGTGCCGGTACGGCGCTGCCGCGATGCAGACCCAGCCAGACTCGTGCCTTGTCAGTCCCCTCCGTACGCCTCACCAGCCTGTATGCCTCCTTCCCCCCCTTCACCACCTTAACCCCCCCACAAAACGCTCCCAGGACGTTCTTTCAACCGCTGCCCATGACTCATCCGTCGCCGCCGCCGTCTCCCACCTGGGCCCCCACCCGCCCGCCGCCGGGACCGACGCGGCCTCCGCCTCCGCCCGTGACGCCGCCGCCGCTGGGCCGTCCACGCCCACCTCCGCCGCCACCGCCTCCTCCGCCCGCAGCTGCGCCACCGCCTTCACCGACGCCAGCCGCGGCGGCGGCGGCGGCGGCCGCCTGCCGGCGGCCCCCACGCCCTCCTCCACCGCGCGCAGCGGCGTCACGACCCGCCGCGCCGCCGCCGCCGCTGCGGCGGCGGCTTCACCCCCCGCCGGCGCCGCCAGTGGCTCTGCCGCCGCCGCCAGCCCCGCGGCCAGCCCCGCCGCCAGCGGCGGCGGCGGCGGCGGCCTGGACGCGTTTCTGTCGGGGGTGCCCGTGGTGTCCTCCCCCCGCATGCTGCACCGGCGGGAGACGGGGGAGGGGGTGCCGGGGGGCGCGGCGTGCGTGGGGTGGGGCCGGGGGCAGATGCGGCACATGGCCTGCCACCGGGCGCTCCCACGGTGAGCCACGTGGGGGGGGGGGGGGTTGGCGGGGAAAAAACGGTTGGGTTTCGGGCACGGTTTCGGTGACGGCGGGTCGGCGTCATGGCATGGGCATTTGCATGGGCATGGGCGTGCGGTTTACGGTTAATGACAACGGCCTCGTGGTTACAGTCTCATCCCGTCAGCGCGGGTGCCAGGCGGCTGGGGCCACAGGCGGCCGCATCAGTTCCTGGCGCCCGGCCGCACATGGCGCCGAGTGCAAGGGCCTGGCGGGGCCCGGGTGACGCCCATGCCCCCCCCCTTCCCATCCACCCCCCCTTCAACACCCCCTCCCCCCCTCCCCCCCCTGTCAGGTACCCCCGGGCGGTGGTTGACGCCATGGACTCGAGGGCCTACATCGGGCAGTTCAGCGACAACGGACAGTTCTTCGTGGCGGCCTTCCAGGTGCGTTCCTGTTTGGAGGTTCCGCATCTAGCGAGTAGTCGCGTTGCAGGTGCGGTAAGGGCTGCTCGTGTATGCGGGGGAGACGTAGGTGCGTTCCAGGTGCACCATAGTGGGGTCACAGCGTCACAACGGCCAGGGCTTCCTTCTGTCGGCATACTGCGGGCGTGTGCGGACCGAATGTCTTTGTGGCAGCTCTTGCAGGGCTGATTCAAGAAGGAAAGGCAGAGGCACTGGCATGGGTGTCGACCGGCGTGTCCTGACTTCCTTCACCTATTTCCCTCTGACCGTTGGAGGTGCTGCATAAGTTCAGGGGTGTGCTCGACCGGCGTTCCCTGACTAACTCCCCTCCACCTCCCCCCCCGCCGTACGGCCGCAGGACCGGCGCGTACGGCTGTACGACGTGGAGCGGGGGTGGAAGCTGCGCAAGGACATCACCACGCGCATGTGCAGGTACGGCACAGTGCTGCGTGTACGGCAGCGTGCACAACAGCACCGGCAGGCAGGCTGGTTGAGAAGTACGACGCTAATTGGGGGGGGGGGTAGATTGCAACCAGAGGGTGGTGATCTGGAAAGCGACGCAAGCGAAGTCTCCTCGCTGAACCACCCCTCCTTCGTCCGTCCTCCCCCGTCCCCCCCTCCCCCCCTGTCAGGTGGACCATCACCGATACCTCCGTGTCCCCGGATCAGCGCTTCGTCATCTACTCGTCCATCATCCCTGTCGTACACCTCGTGGAGGTACGGCATCTGTGCTGTACCTAACAGCAATACGGCGCCTGTTGTGTGAAAGCGACGGCTCAACGACGGCTCAAACTACCCCAACGCACTTGGGCCCACGCCTCCCACATCCCCCGTTTCCTCCGCAGGTGGGCAGCAGCTACGACAACGTGCAGTCCATCGCCAACATCACCCAGGTGGGCGGGGGGGGAGGAGGACTATGAGAATTGGGGGAAGGGAAGTTACACGGTCGCAAGAGCATACCCCTAACCCCTGAAGCCCGCGGTTCCCCCCTCCCACGCCCCCCTCCCACCCCCCCTTCCCCGCCTCCCCCTTCCCCCCTGTCAGGTGCACGAGCCGCTCAACTTCGACGAGACCACGGCGGGGGGCGACCACCGCCTGGGCAGGAGCTTTGGCATTTGGTGGGGGGGAGGGGGGGGGGGAACGGAGGGGGGGGAAGGAGGGGAGGGGGAAGGAGGGAAGCGGGAAAAAGGGGAGGGGGCAGGAAGGGAGGGGTGGGCAGGGGAGGGGCGAGGGCCCGGGGGAGCGCGCGGGGGGAAGGATGGCGATGCCCCCTTCCAGACGACGCCTGCCACGCCCTGCCCGTGAAAAGAGGGTCAAGGGGCAGGTGGGGTTGTCATGCTGGCGAGGCCGGGGCTGCGGTGGTGCATGGGCATGCAGCCACCCACACCCATTCTCGTCACCCGCGGCTGCTCTGTTCGGACTCCCATCCCTCAGGCGATCCCCCTTGACTTCCCCTCCCCCGTTCCAGGTCTGTTCAGTGGTCCGGTGACGGGCGGGAGATCCTGGCCGGAACCAACGACCAGGTGCGCCGTGCAGGGGCATAGCCGTACTGCAGTGCAGGGCATGGTGTCGTACCATACAGGGAAGGCAGGGGGGCTAAACGAGCGCTCTAGGGGACAGGAAAGTAGCTCGAAAGATCCTGGCCGGAACCAACGACCAGGTGCGCGGGTGTCAGGGCTGTAGGGGCGGGGATGAGGTTTGGGGGGGGGGGGGGCATGAGGTGATTACAGGGCTCAGTTGCAGGGGTTACGGGGGACAGCTGGAACGGAAGTCCGGAGGGGAAGGGGACAGCACGGGGGTGCAGGGGCGTGCCAGAAACGCTCAAACCCTCGACCCCCCCCCTCCCCCCTCCCCCCTTCAGTCGGTGGTGGTGCTGGATGTGGAGACCAAGCGGGTGGTGGCGCGGGCGGAGGGGCACGAGGTGTGTGTGTGGGGGGTGAGGGCGGTTTAGCGACGGGGGTGAGGGCGAAGGACGAGGTTGGGCTCCGCTTGGCAGTCCACGCAATGAGCCGCGAGGGGTGGACACCACGTGAGCCCAGTTGCCTGACCGCCAACCGCCAACCGTCAACCACCAACTGCCTGCAGGACGACGTGAACGCGGTGACGTACGCCGACTCATCGCCCAACGTAATCGTGTCGGGCAGCGACGACTCCCTGGTCAAGGTGGGTCGGTTGGTTGGACTAACGGTAACTGACAGCCGGTCCCTCCATCGGCCCTTATCCCCTGACTGTTACAGCGGATCTGCACCCCACCAGTGCCCCGGTTGGTATAGCCGTCACCGAGGCTACCGACCCCCTTCGCTGACACGCTCCGCTCCCCCCCCGTGTCAGGTGTGGGACCGGCGGCTTATGCCGGGGGCGGGGCCGGACGCGGCCGGGGCGTACCGGACGCGGCCCAAGCCCGTTGGTGAGAGGGGCTCTGGGGGGGGGGGGGGCAGGGGAAAGGGAGGATGGGAGGGAGGGACTTGTCAGGGAGGGGGAGGGGGGGGGGCAGATGGGCGCGGGGCACACGGCACCAGTAAGGGTAACCCTCCTCTTGCCTCCTTCCTCCTCCCCCCGAGGGCACCTTCCCCGCGCCTTTCGCCTTGCCCCTTTCCACACCCCCTCGTGCCCTCCCCCTCGTGCGCTCACCCTTCTCGCCCTAATCTCCTCTTACCCCTCCCCCCTCTTGCTTCCCTCCCCTTCTCTTCGCCCCCCCCCCCAAAGGGGTGCTGGTGGGCCACACCGAGGGCATCACGCACCTCCACTCCCGGGGGGACGGCACGCACGTGCTCAGTAACGCCAAGGACCAGACCGCCAAGCTGTGGGACGTGCGCATGATGGAGGTGCGTACGGCAGATCGCGCGTACGGCAGATGGCTTGTACGGCTTTTAAGGCCAGAGCCCTGTCACCCCTCCCAACCCACGCCTTTACCCCCGTTCCTCCTTCCATTCACCTTTTTGCCCCCCTTATTAAGCCGCGCCTTCATCTCCCCCCCCTTCCCTCCGCCTTTCGCCCTTCCCCCCCTCCCCCTCTCAGGCCGGTGGCTCCCTGCGTGACTCAGCCGCCGCCGGGCGCCTGCCCCGCAGCGGAGTGCCCCAGTTTAACTGGGACTACAGGTGCGGTACGGCCGTACGGCACATGCCGAGCGTGAGGGTCCGTTTTGGTTTGGTTTTGGTGCCCGAGTACGGGATGGGCCTGGGCCGAGCAGACTGCGCCTCGCCTCGCACCCACAACCCAGCGGTTCTTGTCGGCATCCTCCAACAAGCCCGATTGTGTCCGTCCCACCCGCGCCATCCCCTGAGAACCCGGCCAAACTTTCTCTTCGGCTACGGTTCGCGTAATTCGTCAAGCGATCACCCCTGAGAACCCCCTCGTCCCCGGCCAGCCTGCGCCGTCCCGCGCCCGCCCCCGCCAACCCTCCCTCCCCCATCCCTCCCCCCACCCCGCCCCCCAGGTGGCAGGAGTACCCCGCCTCCGGGCGAGTGGTCAAGCACCCCCACGACGCCTCCATTCAGACCTACCGGGGGCACACGGTGCAGCACACGCTCATCCGTGCATACGTGAGGCACTGGGGGTTGATGCAGAGAGTGGGGGCCAGGGGGCTGGGGTGCCTTTTGAAGGAGTGGAGATGGGTGGGGTGAGATGCGGGCGGAAGTCCCTGAGCGCTTTGGCGGAGGAGCCGAGGAGGAGGACCTTTTGTTGCTGGGCAGGAGGGGGGGCCAGGGGGTTGGGTGGTTTTCAACAAAGCGGAGCTCCCCACGCGCTCGGGCGGCCCCGAACACTCCCATCTCGCGTTTCCAACACACCCTCTCCCCCTTTCCCCCTCCCCCCCCCCAGTTCTCCCCCGCGCACTCCACGGCGCAGCGCTTCATCTACACGGGCAGCGTGGAGGGCGGCGTGCACGTGTACGACGTGCTGACGGGGCAGGTGGGTGTGTGAGTCATCTGTCGTACTGTCGTGAGCCAACCCGGCCCTCGGCCCTACGCCTTGGAACCTGCCTCTTAGCTGTCCCGCCCTGGCCCTCCCAGACCTTCTCCCCTTGCTGTCCCCTGTCTTCACCTCCCCCCTCAGCAACAAACACTCCCTTTCTCCCCTTTCCCCGCAATCCCGCTCAGCAACAACCCCCCCCCCCCTCCCCCCTCCCCCCCCTGTCAGGAGGTGGAGGGCTCCCCCTTCCGCCTGCACCGCAAGCTGGTGCGGGACGTGTCGTGGCACCCCTTCGAGCCCGTCATGGCCACAGTCAGCTGGGTGCGTGCTTGGGGGGGGCCGGGGGCGGGGGGGGGGGGCGTTGTTGAAGTCAGAGCGCGACAGAGGTCTCGGGGGACCGTTTCTCTGGCCGGTTTCTGCCCGCCGCCCGCTTGCAATCCTTCCCTTCTTCTACTCCCAAGAGCGGCTGGGCGGAGCAAGAGGCGCTGCCTTCCTGGCCGGTTTCCGCCCGCGGGAAGTGCTTCCCTTGCCTTCTGTTCAGCGCCTATCGCACCCCTCGTCCTACCCCCTCGCAACCCCTGACTGCCCCCCCCCCCCCCTCTCCCCTCCCCCCCTGACAGGACGGCACGGTGGCGAGGTGGGGCGCGGTGCCCCCCGACACTGGGGCCAACGGCCCCGAGGTCCCCGGGCAGGACGCCTACAGCGACTTCTACTGATGATCGGGCCCAGGCCTAGGCCCAGAACCGGGCCCAGGCCCGGCCGGGCCCAGCTGGGCCTGGCTGGGTCTCGATGGGCCTGGTCAGGCGTCTGCTGGGGCAGGACAGCCGCCGCGCCCGGGGAGGTGGAGCGCGTGACTGGGCTCGGCGAGGACGAGGCGCCTCCCCCACGCCTGGACGGTCCTCGTGTTGGTGGAGGAGGGCGCAGGGCGAGGCCGGGCGGAACGCACGCGAACGGGGGCAGGGGCCAAGGGGCGAGCGGCCGGTGGCTGTCCGGTGGCGGAATCGGAGCGGACTGCGGCGAGCCGGACTAGACCGGACCGGACAGGACCGGACCGGTCGCACCGCGCGAGTACACTAGTAGGTCCGGCGTCAGTAGAGATGGGGGTAGACGGGTGGGGGCGGGATGGGCAGTCAAGGCAGGCGGGGAGGGACGGGGGCAGGACGTGACGCCCGTTGGGCGCCTTTGGAAACAGCGGCAAGGCTGATCTGACCTGATCTGATCTAGTCGGGGAAGGGCCAACGGATACGGATACGCAATTGATGCTACGTGTTGTGCCGTTCTCTGATGGAGACTGCTGAGGGCGAGGCAGGGGTGTGGCCGGCGCGCGCTGGATTGGCGCGGCCCAGGAGGGGCCGGACTTCCAATGATACAGTGAGGGGTCAAGGGTTATCGGGGTCAAGGGTAATCGGGGAGCAGGGCTGCAGGGGTCCCTTGGCTTGCCGGGGGGCATTGTGAAGGACGGGTGTCACAGGACTAGCGGTTTGCGTTGCGTTGTGGCAGGAGGGGCAGTTGGCAGTTGCACAGGGCGGGGCAGGTGCACCCCGAGGCATGCTTTCCTAGCCCATGGGGCGCCAGGCGGTGGGCTGGTGGCCTGGTGTGCGGCACCAGATCTCCAGATGTATACTAGCAGGATGGCCAGTTAATTTGGGCAAGGCTCATGTAAGAGCGCACCGCACCAGTCCCATCTGAGGGTACTCCTTGCAGGTCCGGTGCTACCTCATCGTGCCTGCGTCGCTTCGTGCCTCCCCTAGTCCCCTTGGCCCCCACCTGCAGCTAGCAAGCACTACATAGCAAGATAGAGATGCAGCTGATTATGGGCTAGCGGCAAGGCTGGGCCGTCCGGGACCATGGATGGCTCTGCCACTCACGGACCCGCGGTTCAGCGCTGCAATGCGGACTGTCCGGTCAGGCTGCTGCTGCGACGACAACACAAATTGGGCGCTACCACAAACGTCAAGAGCAATAGTGTAATCAACACCAGCGCTCACTGATACTACGCTGAAGAGGCTTGACTTGCAGCGCTCGCGATTCTCCACAAGAGCTGCACAGAGGGCATACATCAGGTCCACGACTACTCGGTTGTAGCAAATATGCAGCGATCACTCTGTGCTCGAGGCGCGGGCTGCTCAGGCCGGGTCGCGCCGGTCGCCGCAAGCCACTCGGTCGGCATCGCTCATGGCGTTGCGCGCCCCGCCTCGCGGAGAGCGGTCATTGTTCAGGCTGCTAAGCAAGCCAAGAAGCCAGTCGCTAAAGGCTTCGGAGCGCCCAAGCCCGCCAAGGGCCCGCAGCCAGAGGACCCATGCCCATGCGGGAGTGGGAACCTATTTGACGTGAGCTAAGGGACTGCGAAATGGATTGATCTTGGTGCGGGTTATGGGCAAACTTCTAGGGGTCGACGGTCTAGCCTCGCGGGGGTGCGTGTGGCTGGCCGGCCCGGCGCGGGAGGCTGTGGTAACAACACAGCGCCAGCCCCGGCAGCGGCCCTTCGCCCCTCACCCGCGCGCCCCCCTCTTCACCCAACTGCACACAATCATCATGAGACTTCGCAGCATCAGGGCAGCAGCAGCACCAGCAGCAACAGCAGCGCAGACATGCAGACACCCGCCCCAGCACCAGTCCGCTTCATCAAAAGGCCCTCCCTTACACTCATTATAAGCCCCGACACGAGGAACAAAAGCACCTCTCACGTCCGCTAGGCGCTCTGGCATCCCCTGTTTTCAGCCATGGACTCCCATCTCGAGCACCAGGGCCCACCCCCACGACCTCCGTCGCGGGCCCATGGCTCCTTGCCCCTCTCCACTTCTCCACCTCACCCCTGCCCCCCCCCCCCTGCCCGCCTCCCCCCAACCAAAGGCTTGCTGCGCCCCCTACCACCGGGGCGAGGCCGCTGCAGCCAGCCCAGAGGCGCTCCTCCGTTCTCGCTACAGGTAGGGAGAGGGGACATGGGAGAGAGCTGGGGCGGGGTGGGCGCGGGGGCGGGCAGCCGCTCGGGGCCTGGCTTGTGCACGGCTCACTGAAGAGAGCTGGACGAAGCCGCAACTACGGACGTGGTTTGGGGGAAGATCGAGACGGGCTTGAGTCGGAGAGTCAGGGTAGAGAGGGCTGGAGTGGATCGATCTGGAGTTGTGGAAGGGCGGGGTGAGCTTGCGCAGCTGAACGGGGCATGGGGAGGGCCTGTGGCGACGGAACTTCGCTGAAGGCCTCCCTCATTTCTGGGGAAGGCTGGGCTGGGGCCGCCATGGCCGGGGGCGCATGCAGGCGTCCGGGGACCAACTGAGCACGCACCGCACACGCAGAACCCCGTGCACTTTGGCCTCTCGCTGCCTCTCCCTGCCTCTCGGGGGGAGCGGATAACAAGTGGGCTAGGTCCGGCTGGGTCCTGGGGCCGCAAGCGGGCGTGTAGGAGTCGAAACCACCAGCCAGAAGCAGCACTGGGGAGGCACTGGGGAGGCGCAGGCCCCCACCCAGCGCCCACACGGCCAAGCACCCGGGGAATTATGGGGGGTTAAGCTGGGGCCCGTTGTCCTCTGGGGCCGCCAATATGGGCGAGAGCCTAGCCCCACTGAGAGAAGCAGAGAGAACCAACCAACCGACACTGCCGTTTGCCGTTGACCGTTGCCTCCCCCCCAGCGCTTACGTGGCCAAGGACCCTGAGTACATTGCCAACACCACCGCCCCCGACTCCCCTGAGTACACCGGATCGGTGGGTGCGGGTGGAGGTTGACGTATGAGGAGGAAGGGTGCAACCGTAGGGCCCCCGGACAGAGGACCGGGCTTGGGTGCCCCGGCTTGTGCCAGGGGGTCCCAGAGTTCGCTGCTTTGCTCGCACCCCTTACTGGATGGCTTGACGGCTGAAGGGGCTTGTGCTCACCCGGTCACTTATCCCCCGCCCCCAATCCTCTGAACCTCCCCCTGAACCTTCCCCTACCGCTGCCCCTGTTTCCTCTGGCGCAGCGCTCAAGCTACATCACCACGGTGAGCCGGGGCCTCCTGTGCTTGAAGCTTGGGCACCGGTAGAAGTTACGTGACCTAGGAAATGGGACGAACGAACCGCCTCCCCTTGATTGCCCTTCTCGATTCTCGCCACTCAATCTACTCCTCCGACCTGACCTTTCCCGTCTCTGCCCCTGTCCCACTCTCCTCCCCTCTCTCCTCCGCTCTCCCCTACGTCCCCTGTCAGGTCAAGGCCACCATGCGGCAGTTGGACCCGCTGGGCCTTACCATCGTGTCGGGGCCCGAGCCGGGCCCGGCTGGGCCCGATGAGGCCTTCATCACCTTCCGCCTCAAGCGCCGCATCAAGGACCCCAACGTCCCCAAGAACGCCCCCGAGGTGGGGGAGGGGGTCCTGGGCTATTGGAGTGGGATTTTGGGGGGCGCGTCGGCGCGAATCCCATCGCTCAGCTAGCCGTCGCCGACGGCCCTCGCGCCCCGCACGCCTCCCCACATACCATTCCTCTTACCCTTCTACCCTTCCAACCTTCTACCCGCGCACCCCTTCCCTCGCAGGTGGACGAGGTGACGGAGCGGAGCCGCTTCCTGCGCGTCAACGGGCGATGGGTCTACGTGGACAGCGAGTTCGTACAGGAGGACGGGGAGGCGGGCGCAGGGGTGGGCGCGGTGCCGGGCGCGGGGTCGGGCGCGATGGCGCCCGCCGCCGCCAAGGCGGAGGAGCCCAAGAAGAAGGGCTTCCTGGGCCTCTTCTGAGGCATGGGCCCACGCCGGGCCCATGTGAGGCTCCATAATGAGGCCCAGATGGGACAGTCGAGAGCTGAGTGCTGGGCCTGAGCTCTGAGCGCTTGGAGTGCCGGCGGCTGGGGTCGCAGGCAGGCACGTGCGGGCACGTGCCGATGGGATGGGGTGGGCTGCCTGACGCTGAGGGTTCCTGAGCGCGAGGGTGAGGTAGGAAAAGGGCGCCGGGCGCCGGGTTTACGAGAAGAACAACGAGGCAAGAGCGGGGGTGGAATTGGTGGGGGCGGTTGCCGCCGGAGGGCGATCCAGGGAGTGATCAAGACACGAGGGGGGGGGATCCCGCAGAAGTGCCGGATGGCATGGAGGACACCCCAGCGCTAGCGCCACTGTAAGTACTGTCGTTTGATGGTACTTGGCGTGACAGCCCAGGGGCGACTCGGGCGAGACACTAGCTACAGCAAAGACGTCGGGACCGAGCAGGATGAGGCGGGATGCATGGGCGGGTCAAAGCTTCGCTCTTCATGCAGCGGCTTTTGTGCCACAGCAGCGACCGCCCTCGTCTACAGCAGCACATACGACACATGCTACAGCCCAAATATCCTCTCAACCTGTTCTGGCTCCTTGAGAGCTTTGGGGGATGGAGTGCACAAGTCCCGCCCTGTTGGTGCTGCGCGACGCCAACATCCTCGAGAGTGTGCTGCGGAATCATGAAGAGACGGAGCTGCTCGCTCTCCGCCGCGTGTGCAAAGACGCGCTGCGGGGTTATGATGCCGCAAAGAAGAGCTTGCGCGTCGAGCACACGGCTCTCGTCAGAATCTTTCCGAAAAGCGGTCCGTTGGTCGTCGAGCTGGCCACTGTTGCTGCGCTGGGCCGAGGATGCCGCCCGCTGGAGCTCGCCCTGACGCTCAAGGATGGACGCATGTGAGCACCGGCAGTGCTGCCCTGTCAGCCGTGGCCCTGTACTGTGTGCATTATCAATTTAGAAAGCAGTAGGGTGCACCAGCTTGCGTATGCTAGGCCCCCCTCAACCTGACCCGCCGAGATCCCGCCTTCCACTCAACTTGCCCCCCCGCTCCTCCAGGCCACACGTGCTCACGACCTTTGCGCGCGTCGCGCAGCGCACCAGCGCATTCCCCACCACGTCCCTCACCCTGCGCATGGAGCTGCTGTCGCCGGACTCGGCGGCCTCCGTGGCCACCGCCTTCCCCTCGCTCCGGCAGCTACGCCTGATGCACGGGGACGATGCGGCTATGGGAAGCGCAGCAGAGGGTCTGGCGCTTCTAGTTGACGGGCGAGCTTCCCTCGACGGCAGCCAGGCTGCCGACAGCAGCAGCGGCGCGAGCCTGACGCCAGGCAACGAACGCGATGTTGCCAACCCAGATGGCCGAAACACAGGGCCGGCCGGCAGCTCAGGGCCTTGCCAGGTGACGGCCGGCGCATCGGGGTCGGCGCTAGCTGGCCCACCGTGCACCGTCCTCTGGCAGAGCCGACCCACATCACCCCGCCGCCGCTTCCTCGCTTTGGCCCACCGGCGCAGCCCTCAAGTCCTTCCCAGGCGCCGTTGCCTCCGGCCTGCTCACCCCCACACCGTCTCCCCAGCCGCAACCCTTCCCTCCGAGCCTCACGGGCCTCCAGGAGCTCTGCCTCTCCGGCCGCGGCCCTCTTCCGCCGTCCCGGCTGACGGCGTTCCTCGACCTCACAGCCCGCCTGCCCGCCCTCACGAGCCTGGAGCTAGCGGGTGACCTGACCTCGGTGGTCCACGTGTCCTCCCTTTGGCCGCTGCTGCGGCTGCGGTCACTG
The DNA here is from genome assembly GCA_016858145.1 of Edaphochlamys debaryana. NCBI lineage: Eukaryota > Viridiplantae > Chlorophyta > Chlorophyceae > Chlamydomonadales > Edaphochlamys > Edaphochlamys debaryana. Next base: position 442,510 of record JAEHOE010000055.1, read on the forward strand.
AGCCTGCCTGGAGTGCCTAGAGAGCTGCGGGTGGGCGGCGACCCAGATGGGATGACGGTGCTGTCGGCGCTTACGCGGCTGGCGGTCGGCGCGCTGGCGGACCGCCAGCCGCCGGCGGACGCGGCATTGCCGATACCAGCGGCGCCGCTGGGGCAGGACCGGCCGCTGTGCGTGCTGCCGCCGCGCCTGGCCGAATATTCCCTGCGGAGCGTGCAGCGGTGGGGCGCGCGGGAGCAGGCCCTGGTGCCGCTCATCCACCTCGCCGGCCTCGCCGGGGCCCCCGGCCTCGCCCGTCTGGACCTGACGGGTGTCAGCGCCGACCTGCACGTCTTCCTCATCTCCCGCCTGACCGGCCTGCAGCAATTAGTCATGCCGGATGCGGATCTCGTATTACACTCGGGCATTAGTCAGCTGGCGGAGCTGACTCAGCTGGTCGCGCGGGACATGTACTTCACGCGCTCGGGCTGGGCATTGCAGCCGGGCGGCTGGATTGCTGCGCAACAGGCGCAGGGCGGCGTGAGCAGCTGCCTCAGCTCACGCTGACCGGCCCCGAGTTTCGCCTGTGGTCTCCGCTTGAGGGCGTGGTGCGCCTGATGGCCGCGGAGCACTTCACACGACTGGAGATAAAGGTTCCAGGCGTGGGGTCGTCCTGAGTCCTGGCCACTGCGCCCCTGGCCGGCTTGGCTGGGCTACGGGAGCTGATTGCGCCCGGCGCGAGCCTTGAGGGCTCGGCCGGCATGTCCGCCCTCACCGCCCTCACGCTGCTGCGGGCTCGGCGCTTGCTCCATCCGCAGGCGCCACGGGCTGCAGCGGTCGGGGCTGCAGCGCCGCCCTGGGTGCTGCTCTGGCTGGGCTCAGACTCTCAGGACCCCGGGGCCGGTGCAGGGGACGATGGCAGCGCCAAGGATGTGCTTTGCGGCGAGGGCCGCGGATACCTGCAGAGCGCGCACAGCCCGACCCGGCTCAGGGTGTCGGGGCCCTACCCCGGCTCCCTGCGGGCCGACGCCCTACTGCGTTTGTCGGCTCTTCGTGAGCTCGAGGCGCCGGCGTCGACGCTGCTTCTGGGTCAGGACGGACTCACAGCCCTCAGCACCCTGACGTCCATCTGGGTCGGCCGCATGGAGACGTCACCCCCGGACGTTGCGCAGCCGCCAACGGGGGTTGCGGCTCGGCCCGTGTCGCGCCTCCCGCCCCGGCTGCACCGCCTCGAGGTCGGGACCCAGCTGCCGCTCGCCTCCTGCGCCGCCCTGGGCCCCGTGCCTCCAACCACTCAAGAGGTCATCGCACCGCTGCCCTCTATCACCATGCTTTCACCAGTCGACCACGTCTCAGATTGGGGGAGGGCTACTCCACTCGGGCCAGCAGCTGATCGCCGGGTAGCGTCCTTCCTGAGCTCCCTACCCGAACCGCCGACCACTCTAACGGTGGCTCTGGGCCCTCGCCCGCCCCGGCCCCCGCACGAGCCCGCCCCCGCCCAGCCCTCGCGCTGGCAGTTGGGGCCGGTGGCCTGCAGCGCTTACGCCCTGGGCCCGGGCCGTGGCGATGGCGCCGAGGCTGACGTGGCGCAGGGCCACGTGTCATGGCTGGCGGCGCTGGGCAGTATGCCCCTCAGGCGGCTGGAGCTGACGCGGATTCGGCTGTGCCCGGCGGACGTGCGGGCCCTGGTGACCCACCTGCCCCTGCTGGAGGTGCGTCCGCTTGAGAGGATGGAGCGGGGCTGGGGCTGCAGGAGGAAGGTGCTGAGCTGCTGTGCGCGGCGTGGGGCTGGCACACCTGAATGTGTGATGCTGTCGCCTCGCCTCCGCTCCCTGCGCCCTGCCCGCCCTGTGCATACCTGCACCTCCCTCTCCTCCCTCCGCCCCCGCCAGGTCCTCACGCTCTCCCTCTGCGAGCTGCCCGACCCCTCCTCTCTGCTCCTCCTGGCGGGGCTGCGGCGGCTGCAGCAGCTGGAGCTGGACTGCGGGGCCTGGTTCGGGGGCTTCAGCGGGGACGACTGGAGCCACTTCGACTGCCGCCTGGCGCCCCTGTGCGTGTGGGAGGAGGCGCGCCGAGGAGACGCCGGCTTGCCTGCCACACCAGCGCCTGGTGCTGCCGTTCAGGTATCTCCAGCCGAAGCTGGAGCTACAGCCGCGGAGACAGACGGCCGCGCCTGCTGCTCCCAGTGCGCTGAGCGGGGCGGCGGGGCGGTGCCCGCCGGTACCGCTAAGGCGCTGCTGGAGCTCTGTGTGGCGGCGCCCGACTCGCTGAGGCGCGTGCGGCTGGAGCAGTGGGGCTGCGGCAGGTCGGGACCGGCGCTGGCGCTGAGGGTCCTGGTGCGGGAGCTGGCGCCTCAGCTGGAGGCGGCGGGGCGGGGCGGATTGGAGCTTGAAACTTAGCGTGAGGCTGCCGAGGAGGGGCGGGAGCTGGTGCTTTTGCTGGAGGTGGCGGAGGAGTGCGGAGGAGTGGCTGCGTGCAGGGTTGTGAGACGTGGGACTCATGTGGGCACGTGCGCTTGCGCTGGCCCAGTCACCGGCATTCGGATGCCGGATGCTGGATGCCGGATGCTGGATGGTGCGACGGCTGGGAAGGTTGACTTGGGACCACCCAGCCCTTGGGACCATAGCGGATCTCATCATTTGACGAGGGAAGCGGAGAGGTGGCCGCATGCGTGGTTTATTGAGGCGTCGCTAGGAGCGCAGAGTCCCGACGGCCGGCAGCATGATTGGATTCCTAGCGCTGGACGGCACCAGACGGAGGCAGCGGCGCTTGGGGCCGATTGGGGCTGCCGGGGACCATGGACCGGGACTTGCCGGTGGGGCGCACACGCAAACAGCTCTCCTGGAGGGCCCAAGGGATGAACAGCTACCCGTGTTGCTTCCATCGCCTCTCCATCACCCGCCCACCCTAGCCGGCCAAAGCTAGGCCCCCACCGTGTTTCCGCATCAGCCAGTGACCGGTCCACTCAACACCCACGGCCCATAGGCCAAGCCGCTCAAGCAATCACCACAAGCAATGAGGCTACTATATTCTGGCGTTGTGCCACCACGCAATGCACAGGCCATGCACACAACTGAAGGCCTCATCGTTAAAATCGCGCATCAACAGGCTTAAGCTTGCCCGGCTCGCTCCCGCCCTCGCTCGCTCCCCCCCTCACTACCGCCCGCCACGTTGTTCTCGTCAAACCTCTCAGTACATCCGTGCAACATGGGCGACTCGGTGCCACCCTTCACACGTCAACAGCTGCCGCACACATGCTCGCTCAGGCTTCCGTCAGGGTCTGGTCGATGCTCAGGTCACAGCAGTCCCCAACCCTGTCCCCTGGTCACGGGCCCTGTCCCCGGTGGCCCTCTGCGTGACCTTCAGGGACGGGTGGGCGCTCGACACGTACGACACGTACTACCTGGGCCCCCGCGGTCGCTCTTTTGTCTGCGAGGTTATTCGTAGGCAATATATAGCGCTAGTCGGTGATGGGCATCCTGTTAACCGGTATGCGTCCCCTACCTACCCCTTGCGCATGTCTCTGAACGGCAGAGGCCCGGGAATCACACCTTGTATGAAGGCATGCACTCGCCCCCCCTCCCGCTGGTTTCCTTTCGCCTCACTGCTGACCCCTCATGTCAGGTACGACTCCTCTGCCCACTCCTCCGACAACGCAATGAGCCGGTCCCACGTCCCCAGGGCCCACCGCAGCCGCTCGACCTCGCCCTCGCGGCTCCCGGTGGCGGGGCCGGGCCCGCCCTCCTCCTTGCCGTCCCACAGCGCCTGCACCTCCTGCGGATGGATGGGTTGAGGCGCGGCAGGTTGATTCAAGATCCGTCTACAGATGGGAGAGCACGGCAATACGAATGACAAGGCTAATATCAGTCCATGGATGGGCTGAGGGTAGTGCCGTACAATGTCTTACGTCGAGCGGGCACACGGCAACGCGGAGTTTGCGCCATGCAAAGATGCACTGTTAAGCGTCTGTGCCTTGCCTACCACACTGACCAGGTCGGACTGCACCCCACCTTGAGTGGGTCGATGTTGTACGAGCTGTGACACGGCAGCACCGCCAGCTCAGCCTCTGTGGCACCGGCGTCCTCCCCGCCGCCTCCTCCACCAGCCCCCACTCCGCCCTGCTCCACAAGTGACCTCGCCGCCGCCTCGGCCGCGGCCCTTGCGGCCGCATCACTGCAGTGCAGCACCAGCGCCCCGGCACTGGGCAGCGGCTGGTACGACACCACACGGCTACTGCCGCTCGCCGCCGGGCCCAGCCGCTCGGTCAGCTCACGGTCAACGCTCAGCATGGTGTCGTGCAGAGCGTCCGCGTCAGCAAGCAGCGCACGCACCGCACGGCCGCGCAGCAGCAGGCTCGACGCGCTGGCGGCGTCGGCTCCGTCCGCCATTCGCCCGACCACTCTTGCTGCCCGGCCTCCGGTGAGAGGGGCTGGATGCCTGAAGCTCCCGGGGCCACGCTAGCCACGCCGGGGCTGGGGCCTCGGCAGGGATCCCGCCCTGGGGGCGGCTCACCGCGCAGGTTCAGGTAACGATTGCCGAAACGTTCAAGGCACTCCGGCAGGCCGTAGCGCCGAACCATCGAGGACGTCCTCCATCGTGGCATCGGCCTCGTCGTACCAATCAAGCTGCTGCAGCCTGACCTCATCGCAGCGAGCCAGCAGCTCCGCGCGCGACGGGATCTGGGTCGGGCGGAGGAAGGGAGTACGGGTATGTAAGAGTCAAGCGCATCTGGAAGGCATACACATTAAGGCTAGCAAGAAAGTGCTACCTGGGTCGGGTGGTGCCGAATGCATCCTGACGGAAACGTCCAGATCGAGGAGAGCCAGGCGGGGCCCCAGCGCCTTGCACCGCAGCAACTCCACCAGGAGGGCCGAGAGCTCAGTGGGCCGCGCGCGGCAAGGATCCGTGTCTGAACTGCACGGACCTGAGCCGCCCGCCCTCGAACGTGAAGGTAGCGTCGCCCTTGCGAAATTGCGAGACCTGCGGGATGAACAGGCCGGGATCAGCACACGTCATGGTCCTGCACCCAGCCTACACACCTCCCTGCTGAGGTCGCTATCGAAGTCCTGCAGGTGTGCGCCGCTCACAGAGGCCGTGACGGCGTTGAGGGTCCTCTGCAGGTCCTGGGCACCGAACTTGCGGCTAGATGCTTGTAGGTGCATCTCGCGCAGGCCCTGCAGCCGGGTGTCACGACCCAGCGCTGTCTTGACATGCATCTGTGCGGGAGCAAAGGTGATGCTCGGAGTTGTAGGAAGCCGCCAGGGCTGGCGGCTGACGTGTGGGGGTCTGTTCCGGGGGCAGAGGAGGCCTCGCCGGGTTCCCAAGTCTCTCTCCCGCGCTGCAGGAGTGCCCTGGCGGCCTGTCCGTGTGGGAGCGGTTACATGTAACGCGTGTACACGCGGGGTCGTGACACGGGAGATTGGGCTGTAGTCCACATCCGGGAAGCTTAGACCACCGCCGGTGATGGTGAGGCCCGTATTCTGGCTGCTTAGGCTGCCCCCGGCTTGCTTGAGCCTGTGAGGGAACACCGAAGGGTAAAGCGGAAGCGGGGGCGGGTGCTGTTGGCACGCCAACATCCTCGAGAATGTGCTGGGGAGCCATCAAGAGACTAATCTGCTCACTCTCCGCCGCGTGTGCAGAGACGCGCTGCGGGGTTATGATGCCGCAAAGAAGAGCTTGCGCGTCGAATACACAGCTCTTGTCGGAAGCTTTCCGAAAAGCGGCCCGCTGGTCGTCGAGCTTGCCGCTGCTGCTGCGCTGGGCCGAGGATGCCGGCCGCTGGAGGTAGCCCTGACGCTCAAGGATGCCGGCAGTGCTGCACTATGGGTAGCGGTTTGGTCCCTGTCCGCCGTCCTACAGACACAGACACGCACGATGGGCGTGCCCCGCCTCCTAGCTAGGTAGAGCGCAACCGACCGACATGTCGGCGGCCGCGGCCCGGTCCGCGTGGGCCAGAGGCCCAGCTCCGCTCAAAGTAGAGTACTCGCTGACCACCCCCTTGAACCGCGAGCGACGCACTCGCGCGAACCTGACCGGCCACATCAATGGCTTCTCCGCAGCAGAACTCGGAAAGAAAGATACCCTGGACCTAGTGAAACTGGCAATTAGCGACATCACGGATGAGCTCAAGAACGCTGGCCCGAAGGCCGTTCAGCAATTCGGCGGCATCCGATTCACGGACCTTAGCACAGCGGACCCCGACGCCCCAGCCGCCTGCCTGGCCACCATCACGCTGGCCCTGAGCGATGCTGGGCAGGCGAAGCTCAAGAGCATGCTGGCCGCGGTGGCCGACTACGCCGGCGACAGCGTGTTCCAAACCCCCGCCATCCTCTCTGGCCCCCCCACCGCCCCCTCCTACATCCCCGAGGTGGACTGGACGGTGGAGTGGACCGAGGACCTCATCGCCATCGACTCCTACGGCTGGCCGACCGAGTTCGGTGAACTGAACGTGCGAGAGGTGACCCGCTTCACCCTGGGCTCCCTCCCTGCGCGCGTGGCAACGCACGTGGACGGCTGCTCGGCCCTGGAGTCGGGAGACCGCTGCATCCTGTACTTCCCGGCGGGCACGAAGCTCCCGGGAAACCTGAACGAGCCCCCTCCGGCCTCGGGCCGGAAAGAGCGGGAGGACTGGACCAAGTACCTGGACGGGTCGAAGACCAACGACCCCACCTTCACGCTGCGGTGCCGCCCCCTGCACCGGGGCAACTACGACCGCGCCTTCCGCAATGGCGCCCTCAAGCACGAGGCGTACAGCAACAGCAAGCAGCGGCACCAGCCGCCGGAGTCGGAGGACGCCGAGGACCCGTACATCGGCCCCTGGGCGGATGACGTGGGCGCGGCTGAGGCTGAGGCGGCAGCCGCAGCGGCCGCCGCCGCAGCAGCAGCAGCAGCAGGAGCGGCCGTACAGGAGGAGGAGGCGGAGGGCTCGGGGGAGACCGGGGTCGGCGGCGCACCAGCGGCCAGCACCGAGACTGTGGGGGTGGCGGCTGAGGAGCAGGAGGCGGACTCCACCGCTGCCGTGGAGTCGCACCCCGAGGGCACCGACAGCGAGGGCGGCGAGAGGGCGGCGGAAGGGGGCGAGGGACTGGGGGCGGACGAGGCGGACCCAGCCGCCCACGAGGAGCCAGCGGGAGCCGACGGGCAGGCGGGCTTGGGCTGCGCGCCCAACGCCGCGGCTGGGGCGGGAGACGACGGCCAGCTGCCGCCGGGCCTGCTGCGTGCCGCCGCCGCCGTGGACCCGGAGGGCGACGACGAGCAGATCACGGCGCTGGCAGCCCTAGCGCTACCCCAGCGGGGCGGAGCGGGCAGGGGCCGCGGCCCTGCACGGGGCGGGGCCACAGGCCGCCTCAGCGGCAAGAACGGCAGGGGCGGCGGCAGCACCGGCTCGAGCCCCCCTGGGAAAAAGACGAGGGTGCCGCTGCCCTCGGAGACGGACCTGGACGACGCTGGTGGAGGCCACGCCATCCCGGCGCGCCGCTCCCTCGCTGCCAGCTGGGCGGAGGTGGCTTCGGGCGACCTCATCTAAATGCCCGGGCGCCGCCCTCGGGAGCGAGCGGGACTCCCACCGCTCAGGGTCGCAACCCACAACGTACGAGGCATCTTGGGGGGTGGAAACCGTCAGCTGGATCGCCTTACCGCCCTCATGCAGCAGTGGGCGAGGCAGCGGCTTGACGTAGTATGTTTACAAGAGACTAAGCTCCCAGCAGCGCAGACCAACTGGGTGCAGACCCAGATGAGCGTCATTGCAGCCCAGCTCCACGTGGGCGACTGGCAATCCTTTTGGTCGCCGGCAGGCCAGGGGCCACGGGGCGGCCCAGCCGGCGGCGTCGCCATCCTGATACGTAAAGCCTTGATAACTGGAGGAGCTCTACAAGTGCCTGTGGCTCCTTCAACGACCGACACAGAGGGCCGACTTGTGCAGCTGCCAGTACGATGGGGTGGCCACAGCTTCACGCTGACCTGCGCCTACCTTCCTTCCGCCAACCCTTCAGCTCAACGTTGCTTTATTGAGACTGTCCTCGGCCCCAGTCTGTCAGCCACGAGCACCCACCTCCTAGCAGCCGACTTCAACTTCGTCCCCAACCCCGCCCTGGACAGCATCTCGGCGCATGGGCGCCCCGACGATGCCGCCACCACAGCAACTTTCTCCACCTTCTGCCCAGGCCTCGTTGACGTCTATCGTGCCCTTCACCCCGAGCAGCGCGCATACACGTTCACCAACGGCGCCAGCGCCGCCCGCCTCGACCGCCTTCTCGCCTCCAGTCCCCTGGCGGCCCACGTGCCCACCTGCCGCGTGGAGTCAGGCCGCCCCTCTGACCACCGGCTGGTTTCCATCTACATCAACCCCCTTGATACGGCACGGCCCCCCGGGCGGGGCCTCCCAAGAGCCCGCCTCCACTTCTTGGATCACCCCGACCTGCGAGACCAGTTTGGCGACTGGCTTATACAAGCGAGTGCCGCACGCCCAACCACGCCCGCCGAGTGCCTGCAGTGGTGGACCCGCTTCAAGCGCTCCCTCCTCATCAGCTGCAACCGACTCAACCGTATGGCCCGCCAGCGCCGCCTGCAGGCAACTGCAGAAGCAGAGGCGGCTGCCCAAGCAGAAGCCGCAGCATTTGCAGCCGTAGCAGCAGGCGACCTCAGCGCCGCGTCAGCAGCGGCCGCCGCGCGCGCAGCTGCCGCCGCCGCCAGCCTCCGCGCCGCAGCACCATGGGCCCGCCGCGCACGTCAAGCCTGGCTCCGGACTGGGGAGCGCCCCTGCCCAGCCATCACACGACTAATCCGCCCCGTCTCATGTGGCTGCGTCATACGACAGCTTCAGCGCCCTGACGGGTCCCAGGCAACCAATCCCGAAGAGTTACCTGAGGTGATGGCAGAGTTCTGGAGCAGAGTCAGCACAGCCGCAGCTGCCGACCCAGAAGCCCGCGCACAGGTCTTACACGCCCTACGTGCAGCCGGCAACCGCTGCCCGCCGAGCCGTGTAGCCGAGATGGGGGCAGCGGAGGTTCTGGCAAAGGAGGTAGCCACAGCTATTGCAGGCGCCCGGCCCGGAACTGCCCCCGGCGCAGATGGCATCCCCATGGATCTCTACAAGGCGTACGCAGCACAGCTAACCCCTATCCTCGTTGACGTCTTCACCGCCATTGGGACCACCGAGTCGACCCCAGCAGGCTTTCTGGACGCAGTGATCTCGTGCTTTCACAAGGGCGGGGACCCAGCTGTCGCCGCCATGTACCGCCCAATCGCCCTCCTGGACACGGACTACCGCCTCCTTGCCCGCGTCCTCGCCCGCCGCCTCCTCCCCGCCTTCGTGGAGGCCATTGACAACGAGCAGACCGCCTTCCTCACCCTTCGCCTCATCTCCGACAACATCCTCCTCATGCAGCTGCTCGCTGAGTCCTTGCGCAAATCAGGCGAGTCGGGCCTCATAGCCTTCCTCGACTTCCACAAAGCGTACGACACCGTGGACAGGCCGTTCCTCCTCGCCTGCCTGGATGCTCTGGGGGTTGGCGATGGCTTTCTTAGATGGGTCAGACTGATCTACACGGGCACCAGATCGGCTGCCTTGGTCAACGGTCAGCTTTCCAGCTATAAGGCAGTTACAGCTGGGGTACGACAGGGCTGCCCGCTGGCCCCCCTTCTCTACCTGGCCCCCGGACAAGCCCTGCTCTCCTTCCTCAAGCGACTTGAACTGGGGTTCGCCCTAGCCAACACGCGCCTCACAGCCAGCCAGTATGCAGATGACTACGGACAGATCCTGCGATCCACCGCCCTCGTCTCCGCCCTGATGAGCGCCATGGACACCTTCGCAGCAGCGTCAGGCCAACGCCTCAACGTGGGAAAGTGCGAGCTCCTCCGCATTGGCACGCCGCCGCCCCCGGCCCTCCAGCAGCATCCCCCCCCCGGACCCCAGGCTGCGGAGCAGGTTGCCGGCCTCCACCTCGCCGCCTCTGCACGCACCCTTGGCGTCACTTTCTCCACACAACCAACGGCGGCCACTCCCCTCCCTCCCCCCCTGCTGGACAAGTTCCTCAGCCGCCTGACTCTGATCGCGAGGATGGGCCTCTCAGCCTTCGGCGTTGCCTCATGCCTGTCCGCCTACGGCCTGGGCACCCTCCTCTACCACTGCCAGCACAACGGCCTACCCCCTCGTACGGCGACAGAGCACCTAGTGGGCACGGTGGCGGCCCTGACCGACCGCAACATGACGCCTGCTCGATACAGGGACAACCCCAACGCACTGCCCGCAGGAGCACCCACGAGCTGCATGTACCTCTCCCCGGCAGTTGGCGGCTTTGGCCTGCTCCCCCTCGTCGAGCACACTGGCGCCAGGCACGCGAGTGCGGCAGTCCGTGGCATTCTGGGCGCCTGCGGCCTCCTCCGCTACCGCCCGCCGTGGACCGCGCCGCTCGTCTCCCTGCTCCGCTCAACCCACCCAGCAGCACACCCGCTCTGCCTCCTGACAATGCGGCGCCCGACCTCGTCGATCGGTCTCCGCATCTTGGGGGCCACAGTCCAACGCGCAACCTCACCAGCACTGGTGCGCGTGGCAGGCGCGCTAGCGCTGCTGCCCCGGGCCCAAGTGATTGCTCCCATGCCAGCCGGAGCCTGGGTCTGCAATGCACCGCTTTGGGGCAACCCAGCCCTGCCCGCGGGGAACATCGACAACAACGCCCCAAGCTGGGGCCTCGAAGGCGAGTTCACAGATCTGTTCGCGGTTCCGGGACTGCGGACAGTAGGCACGGCAGTCCGCTGCCTAGATGAGCTTGAGCGCATCCGAGGGATGCACGGGCTGGAGGGCAGCATAGGCCGGGCTCTCGCACGGGCGAGGGCCCAGATCAACAGGTCATATACCGAAAGGGTAGTACAGAGCATTTTGGGCACGCAGGTGGGAGCGCTCCCGCAAGCACTCCGCAATGGACTAGACATGGGACAGCGCCTGGGCGCGCTTATTAGCCGGCTCCCGGCCGGGTGGGCCGAAGCAGCACGGGGGGTGGACGATCAGGCGGCCGCTCCAGGGGAAGAAGAGGCTTGGGCGAACATTGCCAGGGGCATAGGCTGGGAGGACGTCAGCTTGGCAAAGATGACAGTTAGCCTGGCCACGCACTTGCAATTGGGACCGGCTCGGGTTAAGCTAGCACGGAAGCATGCACTTTACATTCAGGAGGCGTACGGCACAGACACGGCATCAGCAGAAGCAGTGGCAAGTCTGAAAGCGGTTTGGCCGAGGTTGTGGGGCATTAAGTGGGATCCGGGCAATAAAGAGCCCTTGTGGAGGCTGGCGATGGATGGCTTCCCGGGATTTGGCATGCACCGGAGCCAGTTAGGAACTGAGAACGTGGCGAGGTGTCCGTGTGGGCGGGCCATGGAGCAAGGCGATCGGCTCCACCATTTCTGGTATTGTCCAGCCGCTGTGGCTGTTCGTATGCGCCTCAGTCATGGTATTGGCAGGGCGGTGATGAAACGACACGAGGTGTGGCTTGCTGTGCCCCCAGAGGGCACCGGGATTCATGCGCGAGTGTGGGACGTGGTGTGTCTGGCCGCGATATGCGCGATGGACCGGGCCAGAAGGTACAAGTATGCGCACAGGGACGCTCAGGACCACTCCTTGATGATGGCACAGGCTTTAGCAGTAGCACGAGGCGAGTTTGAGGGCCGTTTGCAGTGTTTTGCGGAGGTTGGGCTCACGCACAGGGGCTGGGATGAGGTCCCAAGCGACCACCCTTTCCTAGCGGCCAGGGCGGACGGATCAGTGCAGTATGCAGGCCCGGACGCCCCTTGATGGAGGCGGGGCACACCCTGCGGCGCATAACAAACGGGAGGGAGCCGCAGGGGGGGGGGGGGGGTTTCGCCCGGCGGCGCATAACAAACGGGAGGGAGCCGCAGGGCAGGGGCGGGGACCGGGTGAGCTACACGTGGCGTTTGATGGGATGTGCACCTTGCGGAAAGGGGACATAGTCCTCTGCGGCGCATAACAAACGGGAGGGAGCCGCAGAGTGGGAGTGATTGTGGGGTCGGGAGAGCCAGGATCGAGAGGTGTACGGCCAACAGTGTGAGCACATGATGAACGGTGAACGGTTACTGGTAGGAGGCGCGGCCGAGGAGGGGCCATCGATACACGCTGAGCATGGTCATTGCGTGCCAAGGACTAAGGTGGTACCTGAGTGTGGTCAGTGCAAGTTATGACAGGGACTTGCGTTCTGGCTTGCAGGGGGCAAGCCCGTGAGGTGGGTCGCTTGGCCCCAGCGTTCAGCGCTGTGACCCCAGGGGGGTCCTTCATTGTAAACACCGAGGACTGCACTATCAGCCGTGGCCCTGCGCTGTGTGCATTATCAACTTGGAAAGCAGGAGAGGTTAGCAACATCGTGCGTGTGCTAGGCCCCCCTCAACCTGACCCGCCGAGATCCCGCCTTCCGTTTAACATCTTTGCACCCCCGCTCCTCCAGGCCGCACGTGCTCACGACCTTTGCGCGCGTTGCGCAGCGCACCAGCGCATTCCCCACCATGTCGCTCACCCTTCGCATGAAGCTGCTGTCGCCGGACGCGGCGGCCTCCGTGGCCACCGCCTTCCCCTCGCTCCGGCAGCTACACCTGCTGATGGACGGGGACGATGCGGCTCTGGGGGGCGCAGCCGAGGGCCTGGCGCTTCTGATCGACGGGCGAGCTTCCAACGACGGCAGCCAGGCTGCCGACAGCAGCAGCGGCGCGAGCCTGACGCCAGGCAATGAACGCGAGGTTGCCGACCCATGGCCGAATGGCCGCCTCCGCTGCAAACAATGGCGGCAACACGAAGCCGGCAGGCAGCTCAGGGGCTGGCCAGGCGACGGCCGGCGCATCTGGGTCGGCGCAAGCTGGCCCGCCGTCGGCTGACGGAGCCGACCCACATCGCCCCGCCTCTGCTTCCTCGCCTTGGCCCACCGACGCAGCCCTCAAGTCCTTCCCAGGCGCCGTCGCCTCAGGCCTGCTCACCCCCACAACTCTTCTCTCCGAGCCTCACGGGCCTCCAGGAGCTCTGCCTCTCCGGCCGCGGCCCTCTTCCGCCGTCCCGGCTGACGGCGTTCCTCGACCTCACAGCCCGCCTGCCCGCCCGCACGAGCCTGGAGCTAGCAGGTGACCTGACCTCGGTGGTGCACGTGTCAACCCTATGGCCGCTGCTGCGGCTGCGGTCACTGAGCCTGCCTAGAGTCGAGCTACGGGTGGGCGGCGACCCAGATGGGATGACGGTGCTGTTGGCGCTTACACGGCTGGTAATCGGCGCGCTTGCGGACCGCCAGCCGCCGCCGGTCGAAGCGGCGTTGGTTGCGGTGCCGGTACCAGCGGCGCCGCTGGGGCAGGACCGGCCGCTGTGCGTGCTGCCGCCGCGCCTGGCCGAATATTCCCTGCGGAGCGTGCAGCGGTGGGGCGCGCGGGAGCAGGCCCTGGTGCCGCTCATCCACCTCGCCGGCCTCGCCAGCGCCCCCGGCCTCGCCCGTCTGGACCTGACGGGAGTCAGCGCCGACCTGCACGTCTTCGTTCCTCATTCTCTCCCGCCTGACCGGCCTGCAGCAATTAGTCATGCCGGACGCAGACCTCGTACTGCACCCCGGCATTAGTCAGCTAGCGGAGCTGACTCAGCTGGTCGCGCGGGACATGTACTTCACGCGCTCGGCCTGGGCATTGCAGCCGGGCGGCTGGATTGCTGCGCAACAGGCGCAGGGCGGCGCGGCGGCAGGCGTCTGCCGCCTGCCGCCGCAGCTGCCTCAGCTCACGCTGACCGGCCCCGAGTTTCGCGTGTGGTCTCCGCTTAAAAGCGTGCTGCGCCTCATGGCCGCGGAGCACTTCACGCGACTGGAAATCAAGGCCCCAGACGTGGGGTCGTCCTGCGTCCTGGCCACTGCGCCCCTGGCCGGCTTGGCTGGGCTGCGGGAGCTGGTTGCGCCCGGCGCGGACCTGGAGGGCTCGGCCCGCATGGCCAGCCTCACCGCCCTCACGCTGCTGCGGGCTTGGCGCTTGCTCCATCCGCGGGCGCCAGGGGCTGCAGCGGTCGGGGCTGCAGCGCCGCCCTGGGTGCTGCCGCCCATCCTGGAGCTGCTCTGGCTGGGCTCAGACTCTCAGGACCCCGGGGCCGGCGGGGCGGACGATGGAAGCGCCAAGGATGTGCTTTGCGGCGAGGGCCGCGGATACCTGCAGAGCGCGCACAGCCCGACCCGGCTCAAAGTGTCGGGGCCCTACCCCGGCTCCCTGCGGGCCGACGCCCTACTGCGGCTTTCGGCTCTTCGTGAGCTCGAGGCGCCGGCGTCGACGCTGCTTCTGGGTCAGGACGGACTCACAGCCCTCAGCACCCTGACGTCCATCTGGGTCGGCCGCATGGAGACGTCACCCCCGGACGTTGCGCAGCCGCCAACGGGGGTTGCGGCTCGGCCCGTGTCGCGCCTCCCGCCCCGGCTGCTCCGCCTCGAGGTCGGGACCCAGCTGCTGCTCGCCTCCTGCGCCGCCCTGGGCCCCGTGCCTCCAACCACTCAAGAGGTCATCGCACCGCTGCCCTCTATCACCATGCTTTCACCAGTCGACCACGTCTCAGATTGGGGGGGGCTATTCCACTCGGGCCAGCAGCTGATCGCCGGGGTAGCGTCCTTCCTGAGCTCCCTACCCGAACCGCCGACCACTCGAACGGTGGCTCTGGGCCCTCGCCCACCCCGGCCCCCGCACGAGCCCGCCCCCGCCCAGCCCTCGCGCTGGCAGTTGGGGCCGGTGGCCTGCAGCGCTTACGCCCTGGGCCCGGGCCGTGGCGATGGCGCCGAGGCTGACGTGGCGCAGGGCCACGTGTCATGGCTGGCGGCGCTGGGCAGTATGCCCCTCAGGCGGCTGGAGCTGACGCGGATTCGGCTGTGCCTGGCGGACGTGCGGGCCCTGGTGACCCACCTGCCCCTGCTGGAGGTGCGTCCGCTTGAGAGGATGGAGCGGGGCTGGGGCTGTAGGAGGAAGGTAACCGCCCTGCCCGCCCTGTGCATACCTGCAATTCCCTCTCCTCCCTCCGCCCCCGCCAGGTCCTCACGCTCTCCCTCTGCGAGCTGCCCGACCCCTCCTCGCTGCCCCTCCTTGCAGGCCTGCGGCGGCTGCAGGATCTGGAGCTGGACTGCGGGGCCTGGTTCGGGGGCTTCAGCGGGGACGACTGGAGCCACTTAGACTGCCGCCTGGCGCCCCTGTGCGTGTGGGAGGAGGCGCGCCGAGGAGACGCGGGCTTGCCTGCCACAGCGACGCCTGGTGCCGCCGTGCAGGCCCGTCCAGCCGAAGCTGGAGCTACAGCCGTTGGTGCGGAGGTGGAGGTGGAGGCGGAGGGCCGCGCCTGCTGCACTCAATGCGCTGAGCGGGGCGACGGGGCGCTGCCCCTCGGTGTCGCTAGAGCGTTGCTGGAGCTGTGCGTGGCGGCACCCGAGTCGCTGAGACGCGTGCGGCTGGGGCAGTGGGGCTGCGGCAGGTCGGGGCCGGCGCTGGCGCTCGGGGCACTGGTGTGGGATCTGGCGCCTCAGCTGGAGGCGGCGGGGCGGGGCGGATTGGAGCTTGAAACTTAGCGTGAGGCTGCCGAGGAGGGGCGGGAGCTGGTGCTTTTGCTGGAGGTGGCGGAGGAGTGCGGAGGAGTGGCTGCGTGCAGGGTTGTGAGACGTGGGACTCATGTGGGCACGTGCGCTTGCGCTGGCCCAGTCACTGGTACTCGGATTAACTTGGCGGCTGCATGCGTGGGTTATTGAGGCGTCGCTAGGAGCGCAGGCCTGTGAGGTGGGGTCGTCTTCGCCCGGAGGGCAGAGACTCCCGAGTCCCGACGGCCGACAGCATGATTGGAGTCCTAGCGCTGGACGGCGCCAGACGGAGGCAGCGGCGCTAGCGTTTGGGGCCGTTTGGGGCAGCCGGGGACCATAGACCAGGAATTGCCGGTTGGGCGCTCAAGCAAACAGCTCTCCTGGTAAGCCTCTCCATCGCCGTCCCGCCCAGGCAGGCCCAAGCTAGGCCCCCACCGTGTTCCCACTTCAGCCAGTGACCGGTCCACTCAACCCCCAGGGCCTTTAGGCCAAGCCGCTCAAGCAAGGCGACTACCACAAGCTGGCGTCGTGCCACCACGCAATGCTGGTCATGCACACAACTGAAGGCCTTATCGTTGAACCGCGCACCAACAGGCCGCTCCCTCCCTCGCTCCCCCCCCTCAGTACATCCATGCAACATGGGCGACTCGGTGCCACCCTTCAAACCTCAACAGCTGCCGCACACATGCTCACTCAGGCTTCCGGCAAGGTCTGCGCCCTGGGCGATGTTCAAGTCACAGCAGTCCCCAAGTCAAAGCAGTCCCCAAGTCACAGCAGTCCCCAAGCCCTCTGCGTCAAGGCTGTAACCTTCAGGGTCAGGGCCCCTGTCAGCTTGACGTGTTCAGCGCTACCGGTAGTCGGTGATGGTCATCCTGTTTATGCGTCCCATGTCGCGTGTACACCGTATCTCACTCCTTGCAGATCCCTCCGCCCCATCGCTAACCCCTAGCTACATACGTACGACTTTGACCGGCAAAGGCCCGGGGCTCACACGTGTGCTACTGCCCCTGGGGGATGCATTCAGGCATCGCTGATGCAGCATCACAGCTGACCCACCCAGCAGCAGCAACCCGGCTGCTTGCCTGGGGGCCCCACTGTGCGTGGGGGGGGGGGCTGCTGTGTTGGCACAGCCCCCCACATACAGTGGCCACCTCTGGCCTTCAGCACCCGCCCGACTCGGGCGAACTTCTGGCAACGGGTCCCCGCACGACTGGGCCCTAGCTCTGGCCCTGGCCGTGGGCACCCACGCGGCTCGGGCCCAGCTCTGGCAACGGGCCCCCGCCCAACTTGGACCGCCCGAGCTTTGGCAGCACGCCCCCGCCCCACCGCCACGCCCGCGATCCACCGCAGTCCGCACTCTTACCCCAGTCCCCCGTGGGAAAGTTGCTATTCGCGGAACCGCGCACTTGTGAAACTATGCCGACGTACTCATGCAACAGCGCCTAACAGCCTGGAGCGGAGACTGTTCAACTACTAGTACGGGTTTCGAGTCGCGGTACGCCCGATACAGTGTCTGGAGACTGCACTCATCAGGCAGATTTCTGCACAGATAATAATTCCTAATGTCCCAAGAATTGCAGCGTCGCGTGAAGTAACGATAGAGGGTCGAGGTCGATCGAGGGATACTTAGTCGATCGACTCGGAGTCGACGTTGGTTTCACAGCCGCGACATGCTTGCACGCAGACGGCTTCTACTGGGCCTTTTATTTTTGGCAGGGCTCGCGAATGGCCAGCAGCAGGGGCGGGAGGCGGTTGTCTATGACACCAAGGAGTTCCTCCTGGCCCTTGCGAACGACACCATCACAACTATCGTCATCACTGGATACGTAGTGTTAGACAAGGAGTCCTTTGGTGGCATCGCGCTGCCCATCGTGGTCCGCCGGAGCGTGCTTATCCGCAGCGCGGACTACTTAGTGGAGGACTACACTTGGCAAAACATCAACCTGAACTCCGACGTCATCTACGCAAAGGCAAGCCGGGCCGCTCGCGACCCGCCCCGGCCCCGCCCCCACGTTCGGCCCCCCCGCCCACTTTACCCCGCCCCCACCCGCAGGTGCGCCTCGCGAACGGCGCCGTCCTCACCTTCCAACGCGTCGGGCTGACGAATGCAGCCTTCTACCCTCAGTTCCAGGTGCGGTCGTGCCCTCGCAACACGCCCGCGTGGGGACATGTGCTGCACACGCCATGCCTCACCATGGATGCCGCAGGCGCCCGGGCTGGAGCTGCTGCTACCAAGCGCCCCTGAGGACTGGGGCCGGAGCTCCGTGAGTGGGGATACGTGCGTGTTTCCTTCAGCATCCACGAAGGAATGATGGCCCTGTGAGCCTGCCTGTAGCTGTGCACACAGCAGCATCCACGCTCTGCCCCTTCCTGCGCTATCTTGGTGCCGGTGCTTCTCACGCGCAGGTTCGGATGGACAGAGTCGCCATGCTGCACCGTAGGTTTGGGAGCTGTTGCGGGCTGCTGTTTCTTTGGTGTCGCCCCATGGCTAGCTGGGAGGCCTACGTTGCTTCTTGCTTGCGCCCTGCTGCGGCACCTCCCTTGCTCGCTCCCCACTCCTTGCTTGCGCCGACGCAGCCCCTTATCCATCCCAACTGATGAACTGTCTGCCCCCTTCCTTCATTCCCTTCCCCTGCAGGCGCCTGTCTGCCGCACGACGTCTGGGCTGCGGCCCTGGACACCATGCCCCGCCCCGACCACCAGGCGTACCCGCCCAACAGCTACACCATGGGCTACGTGAACAGGACGAACTGCTTGATCCCATTCAGCGGGCTTCAAGGGCGGGACGGGCCCATCGACCGGCCTCGGGATCTCATGGACCCCGTGTTCGGTGTGTGTTGGCCGGACGGTGCAACATACGAGGGCCTGGCCACTTACGGCTACCTGCTGGACCGCGCCATTGCTGGCTACGCAGCCCCCGTGCGCACGGGCTTTGACGTGGTCTCGTCGAACGTCACGGTCGTGTGTGAGAGGTGGGTCGGTTGCGGCAGGAGGCCTCCTGGGTTGCGGCATGTACGGCAAAGGCCCGTCCGGGGGTCTGGCGTGTACGGCATGTGCCCGCCGTACGTGCAAGGCATTGTCCGGAGATATGGCGTGTACGGCAGGTGCTCTGACCCGCCGTACTGGGACTAGCATGCCACAGACGACGCTGTCGCATGCAGTTGGTCGATCAGAGCTGACCAACCGGCGCCCATCGCTTGCCGCAGGACGCTGCCTCCGGAGTGTGTCCAGTCGCTCACCCCCCTGGGGTGCGTGGGCAGCAGGCCTGCCGTGCGGGGACTGGGGGGCCGGCGCAAGGGTACACAGGGGTAGGCATGTGACGCCTCACGGTGACAGAACACGCCAGGTCAGCCACGGTGGTGCGTTCCTGGGCCTGCACGCCATGTTCGCACGTGTGCCGTACGCGCAGGTGCTACATGTCGGTCGTGTACGGAGTGAACAACTTTTCGGTTGTCACCACAGCCGCCTCCCCGCCGCCGGCGTATCCACCGCCCACCCCCAGCAGCCCCAACCCAAGCCCCAACCCAACCCCCAATCTAAGCCCCTCGTTCAGCCCCGACGACCCCAGCCCCAGTCCTTTTTCCAGCCCCGACCTCAGCCCCTACCCGAGCCCCAACCCAAGCCCCAACCCAAGTTCCGGCTTCACCGGCAGCCCCAGCCCCAACCTCAGCCCCAGCCCAATCCCTATGCCCAGCAGCCTTGGACCTGACACAGGCAGCGAGCGGACTGAAAATACCAGTACAAGCGCGGGCAGTGTCTTCGTGTCACCCGCGCCTGGCCCTGACACCAATGGCAGAAGCGGGGGCCCTCGCGATGGCGTCCGCAGTGGCGGCGACAATCTAGACCTTCAGGCCGACGGAAGTGGCGGCGGTGGCAGCGATGGCGGCAGCGTCAACGTAGGAGCCGTGATGGGGGGCGTCATTGGAGGTAGGTGCTCACGGCCGGGCGCAGGGCAGAACTAAACCGCCGCTCGCACCGTACACCCCCTGCCTTACTACCCTTACATAAACGGTTGCACGCACGCTGCGCCCTCGCATGCGGCCCTACCTGGCCTCCCGCGTTTATTTCCGGTCCACTTAGTCCACTCCAATGTCCAACCGCCGGCCCATCTGTTCTGTCCCGGTTCGTTCGCCTTTCTGTCCTTCACCCAGGCGTCTGTATGCTGGTCTTGCTCACGGCGGCAGCCCTGTATGCGGTCCGCCGCCGGCGCAGAGCAGCCGCAGCCCGCAGAGGCAGCATGCCTGGCAAGGATTGCAGCGTTTCAGGGAGCTCAGATGATGGTAGGAAACTAACAGAGCATGGGGCGTGGCGTACGATACACTCAACAATGCCGTACGAGTGCAGCCCCAACCGGAACTCAGTCAACTGCATGCAATTCCTGCTCGATTGCAGAGCCCAAGTCAGGAACTTTAGAAGTCGTCGTCGAGATGCCCTCGCGTGGCTCTGGAGCTCAACCGGGGGCAAGTGAAAATGGCACCGGTGAGCTCGGATTGACAGGGCGTGGGCCCGGCGGGTGCTAAGCTTTTAAAGCGACCAGCTCTGCACCCGGTTCCCGCACCCCACCTTGTAGCTGCTTCCTCGTCTCGATATGCGCTGCCCGCAGCACCCACGCCGCCGCCAAAGAGCGGTACGGTGGCAGTGGTGACCGTCAAGACGCCCATGGGCCCGGGCGTGGTGTGGGATGTGCCCATTGCGGATGGCACCGTCCCCGCCGAGCCGCAACCGGCCCAGCTGGCAATGACCGCCCCAACGCCGGCGGTCGTCCTGACGTCCGTGAGTGCCAGTGCCGTACCCGTGTGCATGCGTGATCTATGGGGCTAGGGACGGTAGTGGGCTGGCCGAGGTATGGCTGCGGGCTGGCACGGCACCGGGATCAGGGCCAGGACCCAGCCCTTGCGCAATCGATGCATGCAGCGACTCTCGAACGAGGCACATGCCTCCGCGGCTCTGCACTGCAAACGCCCTCCCCTGCTCTGCTGACAGGAGGTTTTGGGCAAGGGGACGTACGGCAAGGTGGTGGTTGGCACGTACAGCGGACAGCGAGTGGCGGTTAAGCTGTTCGTGCATGCGCTGTTGCCCCAAGACCTCCTAGCTGTGGCCGTGGCGGCCAAGAGGCAGCAGGGCTCCGCCGAAGACTCCAGTGACGCTCACTCCTGGCTTAAGAAGTCATTCGCGCAGGTCAGCGCCCATCATGAGTGAAGCTGTTACCCGGTTGCAAGCGCTACAAGCGCACGCGTGCACCGTGCGGTGCAAGCAGCACGCGTCTTAGCTCTTGCTTGCTGGTTATTATGCTGTACGGCTGCACGCAGGAGGTGGACATCCTCGGACGCTGCGCGCATCCCAACGTCGTACGGCTCTTGGCGGCCAATCTCAAGTAAGGATGACCGGAGTATGCGCGGCGGGCCGGGTTGGGAAATCGACATGTGGACCCTTCGAGGCTTAACCCTGCACGTACGCCCCTCCACGCTGTGTGCCCCCGTGCAGCCCCCCGCGCGTGTGCCTGGTCCTGGAGCTGATGGAGACCTCCCTGGACCACCTGCTAGCGCAGTACGGCAGCCGGCGGAAGCTCATGCCTCTGCCTCTGGTGCTGCACATTGCCATCGAGGTTGCGCAAGGCCTTGCGTACCTGGTGGGTGCGTGGGTGGGTGCCGTGGGTGACAGGGACGGAGGCGCGGCGAGCTGGATGGGCAGGCGGGCCCGCCCTGGGCACGACTGATCCCTCAGTCTCGGGCCCCACGCAGCACCCCACCATCGTCCACCGCGACCTCAAGCCTGCCAACATCCTGATCAACAACGTCGACACCGACGCCCCCACCGTCAAGATCACGGACTTCGGGTTGTCCCGACTGAGGAGCACCACACGCGCGCCAACTGAATCGCCTGAAGCCGGCACGGTGAGCTGCTACGCACGGTGCCGCACCCTGCCAGGGTGCAGTGCTCGCCCAACCCACGTACGGCCGCCATAAGGGTATGCTCTCCTAAGTCACTTCTCTCCGTCGCTCCATCCCACTCCACCCCACCCCCCATCCGCCCACCCAGCCCGCCTACCTTGCGCCCGAGGCGTTTGACGCAAATAACTTCGTGGTTAATCACCGCAGCGTGAGTTGCTGCTCTAGGGAGCTACTGGGGAACCTTGGGCGTTGTTGGAAGCTCAGCTTCCGGACAGGCTGTCCGGAAATAAGGGCCCAGGGGACTAGATGGAAGCCTTTGTTACAACTTGGGTTTTGGCCTACACCTGCATGGCAGTCCTCGGCATTTGCATTTGGGGACCCCTAGGGGTGCACAGCGCTGAACGCCAGCCAACACGCTGACCCCTTCTCGAGCACGGCCCACGAAGTGGGCTGAGCTCCTGTACGAAGGGGGGTGGCTCCGTAGCTTAATCGGCAGAGCACCCGGTGTCACAACCGGAAGGTGTGGGTTCGGAGCCCACCGGAGTCACCAGCAGGCTGTGCTGGGCGGTTGAGGTCGTTTGACGCGTTAAGTGGTTAAGTGGTGCATGGAATGGCGCGGGTAGACTGTCCTTGGTAGCAGGAGTGCGATCCTAAAATCGTAGCGTCCCCAGCGTCGATGCGGCGTGGTTCTGCCAACGAGACTGGTAGACAATGGTGGTCGCGCCTAACCAGCGGACCTTCCTTAACCCACGCCAGGGTGCGCCCGGCGTTTGCAATTCTAATTATAATTCTACGAAGGGGGGTAACGAGGGGTTCCAGCTGCGCGCACCGCCCAGAGGTCGGCGGGGCTGGGCGGGGCCGAGGAAGGTCGCGGGGATGCAGCTGGGTGGCACACAACCACAGCGTGACCGGCCAACAGCCCCGAATGCGCAGGATAGCTGAACCCGCAGCGATAGGCATCGCTTTGGCACCGCGTTTGGCCAGGTCGGCGCGAAGTCGGCACACAAGCATTCAAAATTAGCACCGACCGACGGTGACAGCTCGCGGCTCTCATCATTGCTGCGTCGCTTATGAAGGCCAGTAAGCACGTTGGAACTGGTTGTAGCGTAAACGGTGCTGCTGACCACCACGTTGGACGCCGCGCGCATTTAACGTTGACCTGGCACCGACCGCCGCAGCTTGACATTTGGCCGCAGCCGTGTCGCTGAGATTTAAAAAGAAGCATGTCGGGCTTGGTCCTGGCGTGAACGTTGAAGTTTGGCCGCCGACTTTTCAGACATCCTGATGAGTAAATTGCTGAGTGTGACTAACACGCCTCCCGCCCCGCTGCAACCTCAGGACATGTTTTCGTACGGTGTGGTCCTCTGGTAAGGCGCCCCTTAGCCGCGACCCTCTGCATACGTGCTGCATCTAGCAGTTAGCTGTCAAACCCCTCCTTCTCCGTCCCGGGATGCCGTGGGCGTCCGCAGGCAAATGCTCACCGGCGAGATTCCCTGGAGAGGCATGGACATGATGGATATCGCCTGCACGGTGGCACTGAAACAGGCAAGCAGCACCTTACGTCACCAGTCCTTCGGAATGTAAAGCAGGATCCGCCAGCTACCGGTATTGGCACCCAGGGAGCAACTAAGCACCTGGGCTGGCATGCCGAGCCTTCACTGCTAGCTACTCATCCGCTCTTGCCCCGCACTCGCCCTCTTGTGCCCCGCTCAAGCTTCAGGTCAATCTGCCGCTGACATCCCTGGGCGGAGATCTTGGGTGAGTCGTGCGTGGGGTTGCCCACATCGGCCCGCTAGCATTGGACCGGCCACGACCGCCCCCTGTGTGCACAAGGCCTCACTCTGCATTGTCGGATGGGCGATGCACCGGTGCACCGTTTAATGCATGCCCTTCCACAAGTCCTCTCGTGACGGCCTGGTGCTGTTCTTTCCATCCGTTCCTGCAGGAGCCCGCGTTGTCCGTTGCGTTTGCGGAAGCTGATGCTGGCGTGCTGGAGCAGGGACGCGCTGGTGCGGCAGTGGGCTGCCAGTGGGTGGCTGGGATGTTGTGCGGCTTTGCTGGGAATGTTGGCCGCTTGTTGCGGCTGTATCTCTCCCGTGACGGGTCCTATGTGCCGGTGGATTGCACATACATCTATCGGCGGTCCCCTCAGCTTGCTCTCACTGAATTGATCGCCCCGCCGCAGCGCCGCCCCGCCGCCGCTGAGGCCGCCAAGGAGGTTCTCCTGGTCCAGCTGGTGGGAGCGAGGGGCGGGCGGGAGGGGAACGGGCAGCAGCCTGCCCTCTGAGCGGGAGGTGGGTGGCCAGGTTGGGTGCTGACGCTAGCGGCGCAGCAGAGGACGTGCGTGGGTCCAGAGCTGCAGCACTGCGCTTGGGTGGCAGGGAGGTGGCGGGAAGCGTGTTGAGCGTGCCTGAAGCCGCGGCTTGTGTGACCTCGCTGCCGTGCAGGCTACCGCCAGGTCTGCTCTCAAGGCCTGACACCCCCCGGCGCTCGCTCCAGGCGATGGGACGAGCAGCTAGGGCCCTCTGCCAGGACCCTGAGCCTGAGCATGAGCCTGGCGATTTGTGGCGTGCACAGTGCAAGTTCCACCACATAGAGTGTGAAGCAGCTCTCCGGAGCCAGGCGGGGCGGGGGCGTGCCGCCCCCTCCCCGCCTCGAGGGGTCCCCCTGGGGTCGTGGCGGGGATGTGGCTCGATTGCTGCTTGATTAGTAATTGAGAATGATGAATGCGAAGAATGGGGCCAAGACAGTAACCGCGCAACCCTGGGCGTGACGGGTGTCTGGCGCTGCTGGGGCGGCGCTGGTGTTGTTGGCAAGATTGAGCGGCGGGATTCCCAGACCTGGAAACCCAGCCACGTCGCAAAAGACCACAGGGCCCCGCCCAGGCTGAAGCCGCACATAGGCACCTTTGTGATTATGTTCAAAAAGTTGCGCGTCTTCGGCAAGCTCGAAGCGTCGCGGGGCGAGCATGTGGCGGTCGTGGGGGCAGTGGCAAAAGTTGAAGTCGGGACGCTCCTGCTGATGCGCAGCTGCTTTGTACATGTACTGTATAGCAATTTATGGTGGTGAGGAGAATGACCCTCACGACTCTGAGCGGCTGTTTGGCATTCGGGGTCGGGTTTTAGCTAGCGGGCAGGGCGACAGAATCGCAAGCACACGCGACGTGTGTGCACCCAAGTCGCTTGCCTGATGCCAAACGCCTTCACAAATAACAGCCTGCAGCTAAGAGCAACACGCGAGCTAGCCTAGCTTGGTCGCTGAGCCCTGGCGCTCATAAACCGTCCGCGATGACTCGCGGTGTCGGATGCCCTCAAGCCTTTGCTCGCCGCGATGCTTGCAGCGAGCTAAGCACAGCTGGCTAGGTGCTAAGCGCGAAAGCCCAGTTTCCGCGGAGCGTTGACTTCCGCGGGGGAACTTTCCGTACGGGGCGCGCGGGGGAATTTTCCTTGTTGGTACCGGTGGCGTGCGCATGTCCGGCGTCGAGGCATCCCCAAGCACGTCGCCCAAGCAAGCGGCCCCCAGGCCGGTGAAGCGTCTCTACGCTGCGGGGCATCCGCCGAATCGGAAATCGGCGCCTCTGTGTCGGGCACTGGCGTGTCACGGTGCCTGAAAGGTTTGGGGGTGAAGTGAGGAAGTGAAGATGGCGTGGAGCCATGCCGGGAAGACGTGTGTGGGTCGGCGGGTCGGGGCAGGACCCGCACGAACCCAGTTGCTTTAGCGTGAATATCGCATGTAGTGTCAGCCTGCCGCTGTCAGTGGGGCTGAGTCGAGCGTCTGAAGTGTGAGATTGAGCGTCACCGGCGGAGATGTTGTCGTACGGTCGGGATGAGGGGGTAATGGCGCGGGAACAGCCACGAAGCGGTGTCTGTTCCCAAGCTCTCTGGTACAGCCTGCCGGTGTTGCTTACTTAGTGGACAGACCAAGTATGCGTTTAGGTGGCTACTAGAGCCGCTGATCATGTAAGGAGTGAGTGTTCGCTCCACCAGTCGGCATCGACCCGAGCCCCGCCAAGTAGCTGCGTGCGCTAGGGTGCGATCGCCCCAGATCTGCGTGTGTCAGAGGCCGTGTGCCACGGCGTGCCTGCTGGACACATCGCTCTTCCCAGCTTGGGAACAGACCGCTGCGCGCCACTGATCGCTTGATCGTCGGAGGACTTTCTCGCGGCAAGCCGCAGCGTCGTTGACTGGAGTGCATGAGAGGTTAAGGCCTCTATCGTGGCGGTGGATCACAGCTACGGCTGCGTACGTGCTGGGCATTTGGAGCACCATCGGGAGTGCTTCACGCCGTCGCGCGACGAAGATCTGTGTTTTGGAGCTCGTGGCCATGGCCTACTGCAGATGAGTTCTGCAAATCGCCGAACAGCCAGGGGTCAGGGCCCTTGACGATGATGATGGTGACTTCGCGTGGCGCGCTCACGAGCGCTGAATCGGTGGCTCTAGCCGCCATTCGTGTATGGGCCATGGCCCGGATGTGAACCTTTCGGCCTACAGCTTGTTCGTCTGCAGCGGCGCACCATGGCGATCGGGGAGCGCAAGATTGTGACTGGCGCTCTAAGGAGCGTGGCGGCGCTGCGTGTGTTCTGGGAGTGCCTTCCTCGGGTTCGCTCGTCCCCTCGTGACACACAGCAGGCGCCAGAGGGTTATGGCGTTGCAAAGTGCACCGCCAGCACGGGCAGCCAAGGCTGCGGCAGCAGTAGCGTCGAGGAGTGCCACCCGTTGATGCCCCGTCTTGCTACCTTGACGTCCGCAGCCCCCTCTCTGGCTCCCGAAGCATCCTCGCCCAAGGGTGAGCCTGAGCTCCGTGCGTTGGCACCAGATAACCCCTACAAAGCTCCGAGCAGCAGGTTCGTGCAGCGCTACGGCAGTGCGAACACACAGGTGGGGGCATCTGCGCGTGCGGGAGGCAGCCACGGCTGCGAGACCTACGACCCGGGCGGCAGCTCTGTAGGAGGGCGCCAGGTCGGCAGGCTCTGGTGTTGGGGCCTGTAGCCCAGGGGCAGAGCGCAGCAGCGGCGAGACACCTGTCTATGGACAGCCGCGTGGTCAGCGCCCTGCTCGCTGTCAAGACCGCCTGCCTGCCACGGCGGCGGCACCGTCAAGACCGACTGCCTCCGGGGTGGCGGCACAGTGGCTGCGAGTCATGAGGGCTCGCTCGTTGCAAGTCCGCCCGGCTGCCACGGCAGCGGCGGCACAGGTTGTTTGATCTTTGACGCCGCTGCAGGCGCCTCGCTCTCCAGTTGTGGGCCCGCCGTGCCTCGAACGGCCGGCGGCCCCCGGCGGCGCTGGCCCCTCGCCAGCGCTCCGCCTCGTGTCAAGTCCGCCCGGCTGCTACGGCAGCGGCGGCACAGTTGGTTTGATCTTCGGCGCCGCTGCAGGCGCCTCTTCAGTTGTGGGCCCGCCGTGCCACGAACGGCCGGCGGCCCCCGGCGGCGCTGGCCCCTCGCCAGCGCTCCGCCTCGTGTCAAAACCGCCTGCCTGCCACGGCGGCGGCACCGTCAAGACCGACCGCCTCCGGGGCGGCGGCACAGTGGCTGCGAGTCATGAGGGCTCGCTCGTTTCAAGTCCGCCCGGCTGCCACGGCAGCGGCGGCACAGGTTGTTTGATCTGCGGCGCCGCCGCAGGCGCCTCTTCAGTTGTGGGCCCGCCGTGCCTCGAACGGTCGGCGGCCCCCGGCGGCGCTGGCCCCTCGCCAGCGCTCCGCCTCGTGTCAAGTCCGCCCGGCTGCTACGGCAGCGGCGGCACAGTTGGTTTGATCTTCGGCGCCGCCGCAGGCGCCTCTTCAGTTGTGGGCCCGCCGTGCCTCGAACGGTCGGCGGCCCCCAGCGGCGCTGGCCCCTCGCCAGCGCTCCGCCTCGTGTCAAGTCCGCCCGGCTGCTACGGCAGCGGCGGCACAGTTGGTTTGATCTTCGGCGCCGCCGCAGGCGCCTCTTCAGTTGTGGGCCCGCCGTGCCTCGAACGGTCGGTGGCCCCCAGCGGCGCTGGCCCCTCGCCAGCGCTCCGCCTCGTGTCAAGTCCGCCCGGCTGCTACGGCAGCGGCGGCACAGTTGGTTTGATCTTCGGCGCCGCTGCAGGCGCCTCTTCAGTTGTGGGCCCGCCGTGCCACGAACGGCCGGCGGCCCCCGGCGGCGCTGGCCCCTCGCCAGCGCTCCGCCTCGTGTCAAGACCGCCTGCCTGCCACGGCTGCGGCACCGTCAAGACCGACCGCCTCCGGGGCGGCGGCACAGTGGTTGCGAGTCATGAGGGCTCGCTCGTTTCAAGCCCGCCTGCCTACCACGGCGTTGGCACCGTCAAGACCGACCGTCTCCGGGGCGGCGGCACAGTGGCTGCGAGTCATGAGGGCTCGCTCGTGTCAAGTCCGCCCGGCTGCCACGGCATCGGCGGCACAGTTTGTTTGATCTTCGGCGCCGCTGCAGGCGCCTCTTCAGTTGTGGGCCCGCCGTGCCACGAACGGCCGGCGGCCCCCGGCGGCGCTGGCCCCTCGCCAGCGCTCCGCCTCGTGTCAAAACCGCCTGCCTGCCACGGCGGCGGCACCGTCAAGACCGACCGCCTCCGGGGCGGCGGCACAGTGGGTGCGAGTCATGAGGCTTCGCTCGTTTCAAGCCCGCCTGCCTACCACGGCGGCGGCACCGTCAAGACCGACCGTCTCCGGGGCGGCGGCACAGTGGCTGCGAGTCATGAGGGCTCGCTCGTTTCAAGTCCGCCCGGCTGCCACGGCAGCGGCGGCACAGGTTGTTTGATCTACGGCGCCGCCGCAGGCGCCTCTTCAGTTGTGGGCCCGCCGTGCCTCGAACGGTCGGCGGCCCCCGGCGGCGCTGGCCCCTCGCCAGCGCTCCGCCTCGTGTCAAGTCCGCCCGGCTGCCACGGCAGCGGCGGCACAGGTTGTTTGATCTACGGCGCCGCCGCAGGCGCCTCTTCAGTTGTGGGCCCGCCGTGCCTCGAACGGTCGGCGGCCCCCGGCGGCGCTGGCCCCTCGCCAGCGCTCCGCCTCGTTTCAAGTCCGCCCGGCTGCCACGGCAGCGGCGGCACAGGTTGTTTGATCTACGGCGCCGCCGCAGGCGCCTCTTCAGTTGTGGGCCCGCCGTGCCTCGAACGGTCGGCGGCCCCCGGCGGCGCTGGCCCCTCGCCAGCGCTCCGCCTCGTGTCAAGTCCGCCCGGCTGCTACGGCAGCGGCGGCACAGTTGGTTTGATCTTCGGCGCCGCTGCAGGCGCCTCTTCAGTTGTGGGCCCGCCGTGCCACGAACGGCCGGCGGCCCCCGGCGGCGCTGGCCCCTCGCCAGCGCTCCGCCTCGTGTCAAAACCGCCTGCCTGCCACGGCGGCGGCACCGTCAAGACCGACCGCCTCCGGGGCGGCGGCACAGTGGGTGCGAGTCATGAGGCTTCGCTCGTTTCAAGCCCGCCTGCCTACCACGGCGGCGGCACCGTCAAGACCGACCGTCTCCGGGGCGGCGGCACAGTGGCTGCGAGTCATGAGGGCTCGCTCGTTTCAAGTCCGCCCGGCTGCCACGGCAGCGGCGGCACAGGTTGTTTGATCTACGGCGCCGCCGCAGGCGCCTCTTCAGTTGTGGGCCCGCCGTGCCTCGAACGGTCGGCGGCCCCCGGCGGCGCTGGCCCCTCGCCAGCGCTCCGCCTCGTGTCAAGTCCGCCCGGCTGCCACGGCAGCGGCGGCACAGGTTGTTTGATCTACGGCGCCGCCGCAGGCGCCTCTTCAGTTGTGGGCCCGCCGTGCCTCGAACGGTCGGCGGCCCCCGGCGGCGCTGGCCCCTCGCCAGCGCTCCGCCTCGTGTCAAGTCCGCCCGGCTGCTACGGCAGCGGCGGCACAGTTGGTTTGATCTTCGGCGCCGCCGCAGGCGCCTCTTCAGTTGTGGGCCCGCCGTGCCTCGAACGGTCGGCGGCCCCCAGCGGCGCTGGCCCCTCGCCAGCGCTCCGCCTCGTGTCAAGTCCGCCCGGCTGCTACGGCAGCGGCGGCACAGTTGGTTTGATCTTCGGCGCCGCCGCAGGCGCCTCTTCAGTTGTGGGCCCGCCGTGCCTCGAACGGTCGGCGGCCCCCAGCGGCGCTGGCCCCTCGCCAGCGCTCCGCCTCGTGTCAAGTCCGCCCGGCTGCTACGGCAGCGGCGGCACAGTTGGTTTGATCTTCGGCGCCGCTGCAGGCGCCTCTTCAGTTGTGGGCCCGCCGTGCCACGAACGGCCGGCGGCCCCCGGCGGCGCTGGCCCCTCGCCAGCGCTCCGCCTCGTGTCAAAACCGCCTGCCTGCCACGGCGGCGGCACCGTCAAGACCGACCGCCTCCGGGGCGGCGGCACAGTGGCTGCGAGTCATGAGGACTCGCTCGTTTCAAGTCCGCCCGGCTGCCACGGCAGCGGCGGCACAGGTTGTTTGATCTGCGGCGCCGCCGCAGGCGCCTCTTCAGTTGTGGGCCCGCCGTGCCTCGAACGGTCGGCGGCCCCCGGCGGCGCTGGCCCCTCGCCAGCGCTCCGCCTCGTGTCAAGTCCGCCCGGCTGCTACGGCAGCGGCGGCACAGTTGGTTTGATCTTCGGCGCCGCCGCAGGCGCCTCTTCAGTTGTGGGCCCGCCGTGCCTCGAACGGTCGGCGGCCCCCAGCGGCGCTGGCCCCTCGCCAGCGCTCCGCCTCGTGTCAAGTCCGCCCGGCTGCTACGGTAGCGGCGGCACAGTTGGTTTGATCTTCGGCGCCGCCGCAGGCGCCTCTTCAGTTGTGGGCCCGCCGTGCCTCGAACGGTCGGTGGCCCCCAGCGGCGCTGGCCCCTCGCCAGCGCTCCGCCTCGTGTCAAGTCCGCCCGGCTGCTACGGCAGCGGCGGCACAGTTGGTTTGATCTTCGGCGCCGCCGCAGGCGCCTCTTCAGTTGTGGGCCCGCCGTGCCTCGAACGGTCGGCGGCCCCCAGCGGCGCTGGCCCCTCGCCAGCGCTCCGCCTCGTGTCAAGTCCGCCCGGCTGCTACGGTAGCGGCGGCACAGTTGGTTTGATCTTCGGCGCCGCCGCAGGCGCCTCTTCAGTTGTGGGCCCGCCGTGCCTCGAACGGTCGGTGGCCCCCAGCGGCGCTGGCCCCTCGCCAGCGCTCCGCCTCGTGTCAAGTCCGCCCGGCTGCCACGGCAGCGGCGGCACAGGTTGTTTGATCTGCGGCGCCGCCGCAGGCGCCTCTTCAGTTGTGGGCCCGCCGTGCCTCGAACGGTCGGCGGCCTCCGGCGGCGCTGGCCCCTCGCCAGCGCTCCGCCTCGTGTCAAGTCCGCCCGGCTGCCACGGCAGCGGCGGCACAGGTTGTTTGATCTGCGGCGCCGCCGCAGGCGCCTCTTCAGTTGTGGGCCCGCCGTGCCTCGAACGGTCGGCGGCCTCCGGCGGCGCTGGCCCCTCGCCAGCGCTCCGCCTCGTGTCAAGTCCGCCCGGCTGCTACGGCAGCGGCGGCACAGTTGGTTTGGTCTTCGGCGCCGCCGCAGGCGCCTCTTCAGTTGTGGGCCCGCCGTGCCTCGAACGGTCGGCGGCCCCCAGCGGCGCTGGCCCCTCGCCAGCGCTCCGCCTCGTGTCAAGTCCGCCCGGCTGCTACGGCAGCGGCGGCACAGTTGGTTTGATCTTCGGCGCCGCCGCAGGCGCCTCTTCAGTTGGGGGCCCGCCGTGCCACGAACGGCCGGCGGCCCCCGGCGGCGCTGGCCCCTCGCCAGCGCTCCGCCTCGTGTCAAAACCGCCTGCCTGCCACGGCGGCGGCACCGTCAAGACCGACCGCCTCCGGGGCGGCGGCACAGTGGGTGCGAGTCATGAGGCTTCGCTCGTTTCAAGCCCGCCGTCTACCACGGCGGCGGCACCGTCAAGACCGACCGTCTCCGGGGCGGCGGCACAGTGGCTGCGAGTCATGAGGGCTCGCTCGTTTCAAGTCCGCCCGGCTGCCACGGCAGCGGCGGCACAGGTTGTTTGATCTGCGGCGCCGCCGCAGGCGCCTCTTCAGTTGTGGGCCCGCCGTGCCTCGAACGGTCGGCGGCCCCCGGCGGCGCTGGCCCCTCGCCAGCGCTCCGCCTCGTGTCAAGTCCGCCCGGCTGCTACGGCAGCGGCGGCACAGTTGGTTTGATCTTCGGCGCCGCCGCAGGCGCCTCTTCAGTTGTGGGCCCGCCGTGCCTCGAACGGTCGGCGGCCTCCGGCGGCGCTGGCCCCTCGCCAGCGCTCCGCCTCGTGTCAAGTCCGCCCGGCTGCTACGGCAGCGGCGGCACAGTCTGTGTGATCTGCGGCGCCGCCGCAGGCACCTCTTCAGTTGTGGGCCCGCCGTGCCACGAACGGCCGGCGGCCCCCGGCGGCGCTGGCCCCTCGCCAGCGCTCCGCCTCGTGTCAAGACCGCCTGCCTGCCACGGCTGCGGCACCGTCAAGACCGACCGCCTCCGGGGCGGCGGCACAGTGGGTGCGAGTCATGAGGGCTCGCTCGTTTCAAGCCCGCCTGCCTACCACGGCGGCGGCACCGTCAAGACCGACCGTCTCCGGGGCGGCGGCACAGTGGCTGCGAGTCATGATGGCTCGCTCGTTTCAAGTCCGCCCGGCTGCCACGGCAGGGGCGGCACAGGTTGTTTGATCTGCGGCGCCGCTGCAGGCGCCTCTTCAGTTGCGGGCCCGCCGTGCCTCGAACGGTCGGCGGCCCCTGGCGGCGCTGGCCCCTTGCCAGCGCTCCGCCTCGTGTCAAGTCCGCCCGGCTGCCACGGCAGCGGCGGCACAGGTTGTTTGATCTTCGGCGCCGCCGCAGGCGCCTCTTCAGTTGGGGGCCCGCCGTGCCACGAACGGCCGGCGGCCCCCGGCGGCGCTGGCCCCTCGCCAGCGCTCCGCCTCGTGTCAAAACCGCCTGCCTGCCACGGCGGCGGCACCGTCAAGACCGACCGCCTCCGGGGCGGCGGCACAGTGGGTGCGAGTCATGAGGCTTCGCTCGTTTCAAGCCCGCCGTCTACCACGGCGGCGGCACCGTCAAGACCGACCGTCTCCGGGGCGGCGGCACAGTGGCTGCGAGTCATGATGGCTCGCTCGTTTCAAGTCCGCCCGGCTGCCACGGCAGGGGCGGCACAGGTTGTTTGATCTGCGGCGCCGCTGCAGGCGCCTCTTCAGTTGCGGGCCCGCCGTGCCTCGAACGGTCGGCGGCCCCTGGCGGCGCTGGCCCCTCGCCAGCGCTCCGCCTCGTGTCAAGTCCGCCCGGCTGCCACGGCAGCGGCGGCACAGGTTGTTTGATCTTCGGCGCCGCCGCAGGCGCCTCTTCAGTTGGGGGCCCGCCGTGCCACGAACGGCCGGCGGCCCCCGGCGGCGCTGGCCCCTCGCCAGCGCTCCGCCTCGTGTCAAAACCGCCTGCCTGCCACGGCGGCGGCACCGTCAAGACCGACCGCCTCCGGGGCGGCGGCACAGTGGGTGCGAGTCATGAGGCTTCGCTCGTTTCAAGCCCGCCGTCTACCACGGCGGCGGCACCGTCAAGACCGACCGTCTCCGGGGCGGCGGCACAGTGGCTGCGAGTCATGAGGGCTCGCTCGTTTCAAGTCCGCCCGGCTGCCACGGCAGCGGCGGCACAGGTTGTTTGATCTGCGGCGCCGCCGCAGGCGCCTCTTCAGTTGTGGGCCCGCCGTGCCTCGAACGGTCGGCGGCCCCCGGCGGCGCTGGCCCCTCGCCAGCGCTCCGCCTCGTGTCAAGTCCGCCCGGCTGCTACGGCAGCGGCGGCACAGTTGGTTTGATCTTCGGCGCCGCCGCAGGCGCCTCTTCAGTTGTGGGCCCGCCGTGCCTCGAACGGTCGGCGGCCCCCAGCGGCGCTGGCCCCTCGCCA
Organism: Edaphochlamys debaryana; assembly: GCA_016858145.1. Classification (NCBI taxonomy): domain Eukaryota; kingdom Viridiplantae; phylum Chlorophyta; class Chlorophyceae; order Chlamydomonadales; genus Edaphochlamys; species Edaphochlamys debaryana. Next base: position 475,712 of record JAEHOE010000055.1, read on the forward strand.
GCGCTCCGCCTCGTGTCAAGTCCGCCCGGCTGCTACGGCAGCGGCGGCACAGTTGGTTTGATCTTCGGCGCCGCCGCAGGCGCCTCTTCAGTTGTGGGCCCGCCGTGCCTCGAACGGTCGGCGGCCCCCAGCGGCGCTGGCCCCTCGCCAGCGCTCCGCCTCGTGTCAAGTCCGCCCGGCTGCTACGGCAGCGGCGGCACAGTCTGTGTGATCTGCGGCGCCGCCGCAGGCACCTCTTCAGTTGTGGGCCCGCCGTGCCACGAACGGCCGGCGGCCCCCGGCGGCGCTGGCCCCTCGCCAGCGCTCCGCCTCGTGTCAAGACCGCCTGCCTGCCACGGCTGCGGCACCGTCAAGACCGACCGCCTCCGGGGCGGCGGCACAGTGGGTGCGAGTCATGAGGGCTCGCTCGTTTCAAGCCCGCCTGCCTACCACGGCGGCGGCACCGTCAAGACCGACCGTCTCCGGGGCGGCGGCACAGTGGCTGCGAGTCATGATGGCTCGCTCGTTTCAAGTCCGCCCGGCTGCCACGGCAGCGGCGGCACAGGTTGTTTGATCTTCGGCGCCGCCGCAGGCGCCTCTTCAGTTGCGGGCCCGCCGTGCCTCGAACGGTCGGCGGCCCCTGGCGGCGCTGGCCCCTCGCCAGCGCTCCGCCTCGTGTCAAGTCCGCCCGGCTGCCACGGCAGCGGCGGCACAGGTTGTTTGATCTGCGGCGCCGCCGCAGGCGCCTCTTCAGTTGTGGGCCCGCCGTGCCTCGAACGGCCGGCGGCCCCCGGCGGCGCTGGCCCCTCGCCAGCGCTCTGCCAGCATGACGCGCCACCACCAGGGCACATGGCATCGCGTGCCTGAGGCGTACGTTGCGTGGCGCCCACGCCGACTACGAGCTACGTCTTAAGGCTGGCCCCGATGCGCAGAGGACGCCCGTTGGCAGATAAGAAGACCACTAGCTGAGCGGGTGAGGAAAGACCAGCAAGCGCCTGCATGGACGGAGCATGGTGCACTTGGCAGGGCGCATCGTGCAAGGCCCCAATGTTAAGCCCGCCACGGCGGCGGCATCGAGAAGTCCGACAGCCTAGCGGGGCGTCGGCAACCTGTGACCTTCAGCACCATAGCCTGTGCCGAAGTGTGTTGAGATCGCGCCTGACGTGCTAGGGAGAGCACGGGTAGTGCGCCTGGCAGCGCTGGTACGGCTAGCGCTTGGCCTTGTTCAAGCCCGCCCACTTGTGGCGGCAACCTCTTATCATCCGCACCACTGCCGGTGCATCATCTGTTCTGGAGTGACGGTTTGGCGCAAGTTGAGCATGTCCGTGCCTGCATACACTTCCAGCCCACGGCTGCATAGCCGCCGGAGCTGGGGGGGGGACTGACTGCTAGGCACGTGATAGGGGCGGTACGACACGCTAGGGCGTGACAGCTGTCGGGCACTGGCGTGTCACGGTGCCTGAAAGGTTTGGGGGTGAAGTGAGGAAGTGAAGATGGCGTGGAGCCATGCCGGGAAGACGTGTGTGGGTCGGCGGGTCGGGGCAGGACCCGCACGAACCCAGTTGCTTTAGCGTGAATATCGCATGTAGTGTCAGCCTGCCGCTGTCAGTGGGGCTGAGTCGAGCGTCTGAAGTGTGGGATTGAGCGTCACCGGCGGAGATGTTGTCGTACGGTCGGGATGAGGGGGTAATGGCGCGGGAACAGCCACGAAGCGGTGTCTGTTCCCAAGCTCTCTGGTACAGCCTGCCGGTGTTGCTTACTTAGTGGACAGACCAAGTATGCGTTTAGGTGGCTACTAGAGCCGCTGATCATGTAAGGAGTGAGTGTTCGCTCCACCAGTCGGCATCGACCCGAGCCCCGCCAATTAGCTGCGTGCGCTAGGGTGCGATCGCCCCAGATCTGCGTGTGTCAGAGGCCGTGTGCCACGGCGTGCCTGCTGGACACATCGCCCTTCCCGACTGACTGCTAGGCACGTGATAGGGGCGGTACGACACGCTAGGGCGTGACATCTGGAGGCCTCCTGAGTCCGGGGTCGGCGGAGCCTTCGTGTTGCCGCTTCTTGGCGTGGCGGAGATTCCACAACACGCGGGAACCCACTTACCCGGTCGTTGTTTCTGCCTGTCCACCGGTCCAGGGATAGCTTTCGGTCCTGAACTTAGATGGCTAAATTACGCGGTTGTTACCCCTGACTGTAGGGTTACAGGGCAGCAATCGCGGCGTGCCCGTGTAGTTTGTTTGAGCTCCCAAGGGCGGGGGATGTGGTAAGGGGATACATACAGGAGGGAGATAGCAGACAGGGAGAGGACGGGCGCGGGGAAGCGCGGGGATTGGATGCGTGCCGACATGCGCGCGCGGGACATGCGAGGCCAAAAGCGTGACGTCAAACCGTCACCTATCATGATAGCGCTCACGATATTCCGACGGTGTCCAATCGCTATCATGAGCACAAGCCAAGTCGTTGTATAAGCATACGGTAGGCTGAGTTACATTGTAAGGAAGCCGCAGATTCAGTTTTGGGCGAAAACGGTTGAGATTTGACCCGGTCCGACCCCGATCACGTTGTGCCGGCCCGCAGCCTGCCCGTCAAGCGCCCCCTGTGCACTGCGCTGCACCACTCTGCTTGCCACGGAAAGGCAAGGTTAATGTGGTCTATTGTCCAGGCGAGCCCGAGCGGCAGTATCACGAGCGTACAAGTGCTGGATCATGCCTTGAGCCTGCCAATCAAGTTAACCGGGGCCTATCATGATACAGCGTGAGCAGATCCAACCGGGCGCTCCGTCACTAGTCTGTGGGTAGAAGCGTGTCAGGGGGGTTAGAAAGCATTGGAGGAGGCCCGGGCATGGCGCGCAGGGGTTTGCCAAGGGGCGACACGCCGGTCAGGGGCCTGCTCACGATAGCGGAACGGTGCTCATGATAGCCGTCTGGGTGCCCGGCGGGGCCTCCGGGGCCTGGGGAGGGGAGCCGCCGGCTCCCACACACGCCCAAGGTAGTCCCCGAGTGTGCAATGTAGAATGGGTCCCTGTCCCTTGCATCCCACGCACGCAACGCACCTGCAGACGGCCTGCTCACGATAGCGGAACGGTGCTCATGATAGCGGTCTGGGTGCCCGGCGGGGCCTCCGGGGCCTGGGGAGGGGAGCCGCCGGCTTCCACACACGCCCAGGGTAGTCCCCGAGTGTGCAATGTAGAATGGGTCCCTTTCCCTTGCATCCCACGCAAGGATCGCACCTGCAGAGGGCCTGCTCACGATATGACATGCACGCGAGACCGCACGGTCCTAAGCGTCTGTCGCTTTCGGTCACGAGCAGTGCAGCGTAACCCTCGGTACAGAGTGCGCTTGCTGCGAGCAGTGACGGGGGCGTCTTTTGCAACCGAAAGTCCCGACATGCCGATTAAGTCGCGCCAAGTCGACAAAGGGTGGCTGCCCGAAGGCAGGAAAAGGGCTGAGCCCCGTGGTCCCCCCCAGGGGCCCAATGTTCGAGTCCTCAACGCTCTCCACCACCAGCCCGCAAGCAGGCTCGCACCCGGCCATTAATCCGTTGGAACCCCGCACTACACGAGGTGGTGCGCTCGTCAGGCGTCTGATCGCCTCGGCCTGGACATAGCTGGCCGGACCCACCCGCAGCTACGGCTACGGGAACCTCCGCCCCCCTCATCCTGCAACACCGCAATCCTGCAACAACGGATACGAGATGCATGAGGCGCTCTAACAATACTGCGCTCAGTTTGGGCACAAGCGGGTAGGTTGAGCTCCCAGACATTTCGCCGGCATGTTGGAACGTGGTCGATACGTTTCCCTGCTCTCAGTCGCAAGCGATAGGGATAAGATAGCTCGAGCTTGTGGCATCGAGGGCTTGGCACACACGCACGCACGCACGCCGACACGGGGTAATCCCGGGGGGCTTCGCCGCCCGAAGAGCCTAACGGCGGCGGCTCAGCCCAAAAACAATGCAGCGCGTCGCAGGCTATCGCTCAAGCATGTTCAGCGCAGTGGGCGCATGGTGTGTGATATGCCCCTGGGTCCGACCTCACGTAGGGGTCGCTGGGACCCGATTGCATGGGCTTCACCCCTACTTTACCCCTCGGGGAGGGGGCAAGCCAACAACAATGCACCCTGAATCTCTGATCCATCAGGTTACCCCAAACCGGACTCCGGCTCAACCCCAACCCCAACCCACCGTTGCTTCACCAAATGCCATGCGCGCCCAGGTGCGCGCCATGCCATGCCCCTTTCCGTGCACGACACCCAGTGCGCTATCCATGCTATCAATGCGCTATCCACACGGGCCTGTCCCCCACCGGACCAAAAGGGGCCAGTAGAACCGTTGTCAGCAACGCCGCGACAAGTATTCTGTCACAACTATCTTTTATTACGATCGAACGCATCAACCCGTCATCGCTGCGCTGGAGCATGTGTTTGACCACACCAGCCCCGCACGCACCAACCCCGCAAAGCAGTGCCCCCTGTCTGTCCGCGCGTCCGATCGATCGGCGCATGTCCTTTGGCTTGGCATCTCTTGTTAGACATCATATGATGATGCTCGGCTGCACACGGCCCGCCCCTCCTGCCAACACCTGACAACGTCTGACAAACAACAGCAGGTCACTCCAATGACACCCTAGCGAGGGCTGGGACGTGTAGATGTTTGGGTAACTCGACGACGCTCCAGGCTTCAGCCTCAGGACCCTGCCTCGGGCCGAAGTAAGTGCTCCACCCCGCTCAGGCTTTTTTGAGCTTCTTGTCCACCCACTGTCCAATCAGCTTGGGCGTGCGGCCTGCGGGGCGCAAGAGGGCGATCACGCAATCTCATTAATTGCTCGCATGGTGCTCAGCAGCCGACGCGGAATCCGAGGGCCAATCACCGCTCATCCTCCAACGCAACAGCGGCAAGCATCGAGGGTCACTGGCCCCCGATCCGTCAGCTCCCAGCCAAGTGGGCCGCAGACCAGCTGCTCACCATACGAGAATGCATACACCGTGGCAACGCAAATGGCGCCGCCGACCCAGTTGCCCAGGGTGGCGGGGATGAGGTTGCGCCAGATGAACTGCTCGGCGGTGATGTTGGCGCCCTGGTGAGGAAGACAGTAGAGACAGCAAGAGTAGTTAGACCGGCGCCCACGCGGGTCATCACTTTGCACGCTCTTCTTGCGGCTTTGGGAAGCTGGGTGCTGGAATTGGCCGATGGGCCGTGGAATTGCGCGGCATGTTGGCGGCATGAAAGCCGCGTATGGGAGAGAGAGAACGACCAACAGCTGAGGCGCGGTGCGACGGGTGACGGGTAATGCAGGCGGCGGAAGTGCCCAAGCGCAAGCGCAGCAAGCGGGGGGGAAGAGGGCATCGGTGATGAGGCTTCCTTTTCCGAAACTACCCCCCCACACACACACACCTGGGCCCAGGCCATGAGGAATACGAACATGTTGGCGATGGAGTGCTCGAAGCCTGCGCGGGGGGGGGGGGGGCGCGTTGGGACGGGGTGGCAAGTCGTACGCCAATTTTTGCCCTTTCTGCACCCGATCGATCGGAGCTAGAGCACTCATTTGGGGCACAGCGCAGCGCTCAGGGTCGGTCCGGATGGCCTGCCATGGACAGGCATGCAGCGTGGCCGGATGGCCTGGATGGCTTGTCAGCCCGCCCTTGCTTACCGAGCATGGCGAAGGCCGAGATGGGCAGCCAGATGCCCACCGCTTTGCCCGTCAGGTCCTGGGGGCGGGCAAGGGCATGGAGGGGTCGGGCGGCGAGTCGGGGCGGACATGCAAGGGCATGGCGGGACCGGGCGGGACCTGGGGGCAGCGCTGGAGGCCTCCCTGAGGCTCTGCGTGCCCAGGCGCTCTTCTGTCACGCCAGGGCCCCAGCGCGGCACTGCCGGGGCTGGCAGCCTCCGCTGCAGCCGGCGGGCCGTTGAGTGGGCCACAACGCCAGCCACACAGAGCAGCCCAGTGGATGCTGGTCGCACCGCTGCTGCGCGCATGCAGGCCCCCATACATGGCAGCCGCACCTGTGCCGCGTTGGCCATCCAAGTGGCGATCCCGACCAGCCAGTTGGCAAAGATGCCTGTAGCGCGGCACACAGGGGCGAGCGGCAGGTGGTGACGCGCGGCGGGGGAGCGTACGCGCGTGGTCCGGACAGGAGGTCTGTCACTCGCGGGAGCAAGCGGTTCAAACGTTCGGTGTGGCTTGTAAGGGCATGCAGGACTGGGGGAGCGAAAGGCAAACGAAATGGATGGGAGCCAACTGTGTTGCGCCCGGGGCGAGCCATGCCGTGTGTGCAACCATGACGGAGACCTGCGCCATATTCATCCACCACCCACCCAGCCCCGTCACGACGGTCGTCTCTGCCCTCCCCCTGCTGACGGCGCCGCCCACCCACCTTTGACGAAGGTGGCGCCCCAACCGTAGCTGACCTTCTGGTAGGCCGTGTGGATGAGCGTGTAGGACTTGCCGTCATAGACCTCGCTCGCCTTAAACTGCGTGGCGTGAGGCATGGATGGGGCAGGCGGCTATAGAGGCATCTTGCAATCCCCATGAACGAAGCGTATCCGGACGCAGTTGCCCGCACCGGCTACACGCGGCGGCAGTGGCGAACGCTCCGCCTTAAACCGGCCATTAGTGCACCCCCCAGCCCCGGCCGGCCGCCACGCACCAGTCCAGCCATGATGGCGCAGCCAGCGAAGTTGCCCCACCAAGAGAAGAACAGCATGCGCATCTGGTCCCACACCGTCACCTTGCCCTCCCACCACGCCGCCATCTGCGCGCGGGCAGGAGCACGAAGGGTCCGGCTTGGTTGGGCACGCCACCGGTGACCTCAGCCGGCCTTTAGGGCTGCGCCACAAGGCTGGGGCCTGCCCAGCCGTGCAGTGAGAACCGACGCGTTGGCCCCGCCGGTGGCTGCGCACGGCACCCAGCAGCAGCCAGTGGGTCCGCGCGCCCTCAAGCTGCCAGCGGTCGGCCCACGCGTTGTCCCCCCTTCCCCGGCCGCCGTCGGCCCACCATGTAGGCACACAGCGAGGTGAACAGGTCTGCGCCACACACGATGATGGTGGTGAAGGCGAAGGGGAAGCCCACCGCGCCAAAGATGAGCTTGTACAGGCCATAGTTCTCCTCCTCGGGGGTGCCCACGCCCGGGGCCTGCTCGGGGTGCGCGAGCGGGGAGGCGAGCGACGGGAGTCAGCAAACAAAGCTGGGACGAGCCCGGACGAGCGGGCGTGGGGCAGGCCAAGCCAGGCAGCACAAGGTCGTGCGCCAGGCACCGCCCCGCGGTCCACGCCTCATCCGGCCTGAGCAGCTAGATGTGGCTTGCCGATACCCCTTGACTACGTGAGTCCTGGGTTCGATGCTGGATAAGCCCAGTCTTTGGGCGGGTTGCATTGGTTCGTTGAGAGCGGGGGGTTCGGTTCCTGGGTTCTGTTCCTGGGTTAACCCCCATCTTTAGGCCGCCGCACCTGGTCCAGCATGCCGCCCACCAGCATGCAGGTGGTGTAGCCAAAGCCTGGGAGGGGTGGGGGCGGCACACGCTTGCGGCAGTGGCGGGTAGTAGGTGGCTGCTTCCCAGGCCTGCGTTCACAGACAGCCCTGATGCTTCGCGCCCCCAGCCTCGCTCCCACGCACCGACATAGAAGCCCGCAGCCATGGTGAGCAACATGAGCTTGTACCAAGGGTACTTGCTTTTCTCCTCGCCTGCGATGCGCCAAAGGACGATGTAGGGGTGATGGGGGCGATGGGGGCGGAGGGCGCGAGGAAAGGGCGGGTTTCGGCGGGCCTTTGCGCGCCTCGGTGTGCACTGTTTCGCCGCCGTAATTGTATATAGCCCACACGCACAACGTCACAGTGGGCAGGCGGCGCACCGACCGCCGACCCATTGCTGCAGGCAGAGGCGCTCGAGGCCCCGACCCCGACGGCCAGCCAGCCCCCTGCGATGCACCGCCAATCGACGCCCTGATGAAGCAAGGATGGGTGCGGAGACAGGTGCCCACCGTGGTGGGCGCACTCTGCGTAGATCTCAGCAGGCGACAGGATGAGGCTCTTCTTCACCGAAACAGCCTATATAACAGACACACAGCAGCAGGACTCGGCTTGGCAGCGTTGCGGCGGGGAGCTCTATACGAGCCCACGCACTGCCTTCCGCCCCTACCTGACCAGCCCCCTGCTACCCCTGCCTGCGTTGCCCCACCAGTACTGGTGAAGAGAGGGGTCCTGTTGTGCTGCTGCAGAAAACTTGTATCCTCGGATGTCAGAACCATTGCGGACGTCGCACAACATACGCCCCCCTCTAGGAGCGAACAGTTAGGGACAGTTAGGGACAGTTAGGGGCGTCGTCGACGGCCGCACTGTGCCGCGGGGCCTGCCACCTCCCGCCAGACGCACCAGAGTGCTGCGATGGAACCTGCGACTATCGTCCCGCTACCAATTGTTGTGCAGAGAACTGGTATCCTCGGATATCAGAATCAGTGCAGATGTCGCACAACAGGTCCTCGGACCCTCTGCCTTGCGGCTGCCACTCCCTCACCACCCGCCCTGCTGCTGGCCCCCGCACCTCGAAAGCCGCCGAATGGTGCCCTGCGGGCCACTTGGGCATCTGCGAGGGGCGCACCACCGAGGACGTACGTCATCACAGAGCACAGCAAAGTAAACGTGTGGATTCGGGACGATGCGCAGAAGCGCACGGGGCTTGCGGGCCGGGACCACGCACTCTCGCACCGGCATGCCCAGCTGCACTGCGATCCCCGGCTGGCCGGTCATGGTGGTGCGCTGAAGCGTCTCGCTGGCGTCCATGTTGCGCGTGGTGTAGCGCGCCACGGGGGCGCCCATGGTGGGCTGATGAGTGGGGGGCGGGAGGGGGGGCCAGGGGGGAAAAGGACGGTTGTAATGGTAGTCAGGGCTGATACTGCGGCTTGTCATAGCGGGAGCAGCAGGCAGAGCGCTCAAATTGCCCTTTACTGGGCAGATGCATGCAGGGGGGTCACATAGAAGCGATATGAAGTGCTCCCGAGCGATGGGGAGGCCCGACGAGGCAGGGGGGCGGGAGCATCGGCATGTCATGGTAGTGCGTGCCGTCTGACAAGAAACGGACGTACGCAGCTTTATCGCGCACCTTTCGATCCCAAGCGCCTGCATCCGCATCGTTGTCGCCACCGGCCATCGTGCCGTGCGCAAAGTGCTCATCGTGGTAAATGCGACCGTTAGGCTCGACCAGCGGCTCCGAGGCAGCCATCTGCAGCGACCGCAGCAGTCAGGGCCAACGGTGGGAGGTGGCAGCGGGAATCGTGAGCACATCGAGTCGGCAGGCAGGGCGATTGAAGCTTGCATGTGCAAAGCCCAGCAGACGCCGCGGTGCTTGGCGACCCACCATCCCGTCCACGTGTGCAATGGCCATCTGCACCATGCCAACACCGTTTCCGTCAGTCGATTTGGCGGAAGAGGCCATCGCTTGACTGCTGATGAGCTGCAACACGCTAACCCAGCCGTGACTAGGCACGTACTAGAGACTTGCTTACTGCGCTGAAGATCGAAATGGGCGTAGAAGAAGGTTTGGCGCCGCCCAGTTCCGGGGGAATGTGCAAATAAACAAGTAGTGGCACTGGCCCTGGGAGCGAGCGACGTGCGTGCAGCTCAGTCGCCAAGCTTGCGCACAGCAGGTAGCTAGTTGAAGACAGCGGTATGGCGAAGCCCTGTACGCAAAGTGATACACACATGAGCTGTCCGGCTCGAGAGGACGTAGAGGACGTCGGGTTCTGCCATCCAGGGGCGGGTTTTTTACGCAACTTTCCCCAGGTGTCGCTGTTGCTCTTGGGAGCAATACAAGCGGTTTGCCGTGATGCGTACGCCCTTTGGCAAGGCTCGGCGGGCCTCAGGGAAGATGCTTGGACGTCCTGACGGACGTCGAACGTGGACGTACGTCGATCGTGGGACGTCGCGACGTCGACTCAGTCAGGTCTCGTCCAAGCCCCCGCCCGCCGAGCTGCCCCAGCCGTCCCAGGGAATGGGTGGGCTTCCAATCTTGAAGTTGTGACAGTTGTGAAGGTGTGAGTTTTGCAATAACGTTCCGGGTACCCCAACACCGGCGCCTCTACGGTACCATGCGGCAGGCGGGCGTCGGCCCCCCACCCTCGGCCCTTATTTGCGCAGACATGCCCTGCGGCTCCCCATCCCATCCATCCCACCCGCGCCCGCCCCCCTCCCCGCCTGCAGCCAGACCGAGAAATGGGCGTAGAAGAAGGTTTGGCGCCGCCCAGTTCCGGGGGAATGTGCAAATAAACAAGTAGTGGCACTGGCCCGAGCGAGGGACGTGTGTGCAGCTCAGTCGCCAAGCTTGCGCACAGCAGGTAGCTAGTTGAAGACAGCGGTATGGCGAAGCCCTATACGCAAAGTGATACACACATGAGCTGTCCGGCTCGAGAGGACGTAGAGGACGTCGGGTTCTGCCATCCAGGGGCGGGTTTTTTACGCAACTTTCCCCAGGTGTCGCTGTTGCTCTTGGGAGCAATACAAGCGGTTTGCCGTGATGCGTACGCCCTTTGGCAAGGCTCGGCGGGCCTCAGGGAAGATGCTTGGACGTCCTGACGGACGTCGAACGTGGACGTCGATCGTGGGACGTCACGGGACGTCGACTCAGTCAGGTCTCGTCCAAGCCCCCGCCCGCCGAGCTGCCCCAGCCGTCCCAGGGAATGGGTGCTGTGGGCAAACGCACCGTAAGCCGCGACTTGCAGCTCTGCCTCGACTCCAGGCGTACGCGCAGCGGGGGACGTCGCGACTGCCAACTAACGTAACGCTACGCCGGGCGAGGCGTACACAGCCATATGGGGCGTCTGATGCCCTGAACGTCTATGCAACAACATGAATGCGTCCGTCTGGCGGCCAGGCAAACGAATCAGCACAGAAACGAAGGCGAAGGTTGAAGCGATCGGCGGCTGCATCGCTTTGGCGTACGTCAGTTGGTCTAGACCCTGTGTGCAGCTTATTTCTCAGGCCCAGTAGCTCTCGAACATGCTCAAATCCTAGCACAGCGCAGCGAGACCGCTTGAGAAGCACCACACGCTTGAGCAGCGACCGCTTGGTACTTCTTTGCCCGGCCGCGCCGCGGCGCTTGCAGCTATGCTGCTTATCCACTTCCCGAAATGCAACAAGGGCGAAGATGTCGAGGAAGAGCCCAAGCAGAAGCTCAAGCCAACGATGCCCAGCCGGTCGGACATCGCAACCGCTTTCGAGCACATCACCGAGGGGCAGCGCGACCAGCGGCTGCTGATCACAAAGGTCACTGAGCGCCTGGCAAAGTAGGTTGGGGAGCGAGCTCTGCAACACAAGGCCTTAGACTACGTCCGGGCCATTCCATCACGCACCCGCCTTCAACGACTGACCTTGCAGAGTCGGCATCACGATCCCCGGCGTCGAGGTTCGCTGGAGCAACCTCAAGGTCGATGTGCCCACACCGCTCCCCAAGCGGCACGGCAAGGCAAGTGCCCCAGTAGCCCCAGGCCCCGGCACGTCGTTCACCTCCAGCCCGACGTACCCCACGCCATTCGGCCGCGCGGCCCGCTCTCCCCCGCCCGCACCCCTTCCTCCCCCGTGCCCCTTCCCCACCACACCGCCAACCCCGCCAAATCCCTCCCACCCATACCTCACAGCCCCCCTCCCCCTCCCCCACCGTAGGTGCCGCTGCCCAGCCTGCACCACCCCCGCACCACCATCCTGGATGCGGGCAGCGGCCTGCTGCCCCCCGGCCGCATGACGCTGCTGCTGGGGCCGCCCGGCTCAGGTGCGTGGGCCGCGCAGTGGGGTCGCCCGGCTCAGATGCGGATGTACGGCTGACGCGCGTTGGGACTGACAGTGTGACAGGCAGGCGCTCCATCCAAAGCTAAGCGCCCCCCCCCCGGATGGACCGGCGAGGCCAACGCCTGTGCGCCAACGGCTGTGCGCCAACGGCGGCTGTGCGGCCGGCAGCCCCATACCCTCCATTTCTTTATCAGAGTCCCCCCACAACCCCACCCCCCGCCCCTTCCCCTCCCAATCCCCCGCCCCTGCCTCCCTCCCCCCGGCCCCCCCTCCAGGCCGCACGCTGCTGCTGCAGGCCCTGGCGGGTCAGCTGCTGGCTCAGAACCCCTTCGACCCTTGCCTGGGCAGGTGCGAGCGCCCCGCCGCGCGCTGCTGGAAGGGGCCACGCAGGCTGGGGTGGATGCGTGCAGCATTGCCCCATCTGCTGCCGCAGCAGCGGCTGCTTGCCCGAATGTAGCATATCATAGAGCGCGCACGCCAATGCGTCCGGCGGCGCCCTGGGGACTCGGGGCGCCTGGATTTGGCCTGGATTCTGGATCTGGCCTGGATCCTGGAACCGGCGCGCGAGCGACCCTCCTGTTGCGTCTCCGCTGCTGCGTGCTCCTGCCCCGCAGGGGGGAGGGCAAGGCGTACCGCAAGGGCACGGGCGGGCTGCACCTGCACGGGAAGGTACGGCGTGGGCGTGGGGTGGCGGCCTGGGCGGCAGGCACGGCCGGGTTGCGTCATTTGCGTTGGGAGGGGCTTTGAAGATGAGAGGTCGGTGGCAGTAGTGCAGCGTGTGCGGCAGTTAAGGGCGTGGTATGGGACCCTGGGCGGCGGACAAGCGGTGGGAGGGGGCTGCATTTGTTGCTGGGGTACGTAAGAGTTGTTTGGGGAACGGAGGGAGGCGTGGTCTGGGAGTGTTTTGTTCTTCGGCCGTCCACCGGTCGTGCACGCGCCGTACAGGTGTACTACAACGGGATCGCCACTGAAGGCAAGGATCTGCAGATCCCGCGCACGGCTACCTATATCAGGTGGGGGCGAGGGAAGGGGGGGCACTGCACCGAGTACACAGAGTTGGGGAGAGGGAGGAAGGCGGCGGAAGGAGGGGGGGCGGCGGGGGACGGGACGCGGACGGCTTCAGGTGCGGATTGCTGGGTGGTAGCGGCACCTGTCAAAAGATAGCCCAACTTTGGGGGCCCGAAACTATGTCACGGGAGTCGAGAACAGACACGCCTTCAATGAACTACCGGTTAGCGACTGATCGACTTCAGTACGGCCAAGCCTGCCCAAAGCTAGGGGGTCTGGGCAGCGGTCCCAGGCCCCACACGGGTTGGAACATGGTGGAGCGCCCTCCAAACCGCCCGTGACACTCCCATATGCGTTCACATGCTTGTGGGACGCTAGGAGGAGCTAGGGGGAGGTTTCTAGCATGCGCACAGGCTGCGGGTTTGAGGACGCGTTGGACGGTAACCCGACCAAGTTTTGTGTCCTCGAAACGCCGACCTCGCCATCTCAAAGCTTTACCCAGGGGTCGAGGACACCTAGTATCGCGTCTCGGGTCGCCCTTGTGGTCTGCCGATGTACAGCGCAAAGCTCGCGCAAATCAGTGGGTGCGCACATACGCATTACAGACGCTCCCGCCAAGCATTAATAGCGCTCCCATGTCACTAAGAAGCCAGCAGCCGGGCTCGCACGGCCGAAATGCAAACTCGGCCTGCCGCGCGCAGTTCCGGCGCATTTCGCCAGTTGGGTCGGGACACGCTGGCATGCGCTTCCAATCTTGAAGTTGTGACAGTTGTGCAGGTGTGAGTTTTGCAATAATGTTCCGGGTACCCCAACACCGGCGCCTCTACGGTACCATGCGGCAGGCGGGCGTCGGCCCCCCACCCTCGGCCCTTATTTTGCGCAGACATGCCCTGCGGCTCCCCATCCCATCCATCCCACCCGCGCCCGCCCCCCTCCCCGCCTGCAGCCAGACCGAGAACCACCTGGCGGAGCTGACTGTGCGCGAGACGCTGGAGTTCGCGGCCGCCTGCCAGGGCGCGGGCATGCTCAAGCGTGCGTGGGGCCGTGGGGGAGGGGCGGCGGGGCGAGAGGAGTGGGCATTACTAATGGCAATACTAACTTAATAAGCTGCTTGGCGAGGACGGGGGGAGGGACTGTCTTCCGGGGCGCACTCGCTAGCATATGCTGTGCTGCACAGCTCACGTGCGGCCCCCCTGCTCCTTGGCCTCCCCAGGGCTGTACGCGGAGCTGATTGCGCGCGAGAAGGAGGCCGGGATGCAGGTGCGCGGGATCCAAGATGGAGGTATCCAGGATCAGGATCCAGGCGCGCGGGATAGATCCCGGTGCTGGCGCGTGGTCCTCACACCTGGTCGGCTGAATTCACAGGTTGCTTCACCCGCCCACCCACCACCCCACCCTCCCTGCAGCCCGAGGACCCCGAGCTGGACATGATCCTGTCGCTGTCTCAGGCCAAGGGGCCGCACGCGGCGCGCGCAATCGTGGAGGTGCGTGCAGCAGGGCGACGGGGCGGCGAGGGGCAGGGGCGGGATCAAGGCAGGGAACCGGGCGGCAGCGGCAGGGGGAAGCCGGGATCACAAACAGGACCCCATCGTGGCTAGCTCGCCCCACCTACATCGGATATCGGATCTACTGGACAGGCGCACGTGGCAGCTGCATGCTAGTGGGCTGCGTCACCCGCCCGTGACCCCTTCCCCCCTCTGCAAGAATAGCGGGCGACGAGTCTCGCTCCAGCTGCATGCCGTGCCAACGAACGGGCTCCGTCACCCGTCGTCACCCGTACCTCCCCCCTGCCCCCCACCAGAACATGGCCCGTGTGCTGGCCATCGACCACGTGATGGACACATTCGTGGGGTGAGGGGAGGGGAGGACGGGGAGGAGGCGCAGCGGCGGTGGGAAGAGGCGTGGCGGCGGTGGGAAGAGGCGTGGCGGCGGTGGGAAGAGGCGTGGCGGCGGTGGGAAGAGGCGTGGTGGCGGTGGGAAGAGGCGTGGCGGCGGTGGGAAGAGGCGTGGTGGCGGCGTGGGGAGGGGGGAGCGCGTGAGCCGAGGGCGTCGCTGGGGCACGTGTTAGGGTTGTGCATGGGCAGACAAGGGGAGGCTGGAGGTGGAGGGGCTGCTGCGCGGCCGTCGTGCCATGCCCTTGCCCCTTTCCAAGTTTCCAACCCCCACCCCTCTTCAACCCCCACCCCCGCCAGCAATGACATGCTCAAGGGCATCAGCGGCGGCCAGAAGCGGCGCGTGACGTACGGTGAGCGGTGGGCTGGCTGCGTGCTGGTCGGCTGGTGTGGTGGTTGGCCCGCTGGCCGGTTGACTCTGAAGGGCCTCGGTCAGTGGCCGAGTTGGTTGGCTCGACCGCGCACCCGCTAGCTTTAGGCCATCTCCGTCCCTTCCCCCCCCGCCTACCCCCAGGGATTGTATCGGGCTTCATTTTCGCCAGATTTGAACTCCTCAGAATCACACCTCCTCCTACTCCCCCCCCCAGGCGAGATGGCTGTGGGCATGCAGCGCGTGCTGATGGGGGATGAGATCACCAACGGCCTGGATGCGGCGTCGGCGCTGGCTATCACCAAGGCGCTGAGGAACGTGGTCAAGATCATGAACGTGAGAGGGGGAGGGGGGCTGGGGTTGCGTATGTTTCTACAGTTAGGACCGGGACTGCGCGCCGGGCTCATGTGTGAGGGATGCAAAGCGTGTTATGTGTGCAGGGGGCGGTTAGGGTGTCAGACATATACCCCAGATGTATACCCCATGCTTCCAATCGATACGGTCCGTCGAAAGGAGCCCAAATCCGCTTCCGGATTTGGAAACGGAGCTCTTACGTCAAAGATATCGGTATGGGCCCGCAATTTTGGGGGGTCGGTCGGGGGGTCGGTCGTCGGTCCGGGGGTTCGGCACGGTTTCGTCGGGGCACGGCCGAAGGTTTCGTCACAGCCCTCCAGAGCGTGCCGGGGCATCTAAACCCACTGAGCTGCGCAGCAGTCGCGGCTTGCCCCTTGTTTTGTCACAGCTCGCAAGCGCGAGGGAGGTGGGAAGGGGACACGGGAGGGGGATAGCACGGGTGGGGGGAACCTACGGCGGGGGAAGGGTGTCGATATGCGCGGGACATGCGCGAGGCGCACGGCCCCAAGGCTCTGTCGCTTTCAGGCGCGATCAATGCAGCGTATCACTCGGTATCGTGTGCACTTGCTGCGAGCAGCGACAGAGGCTTCTTTGCGAAAATGCCGACATGCCGAATAGCATCAGTCGCGCCAGGCTATCGCTTGTGCATGCACAGTGCAGCCGGGATGTGGTGCCATGTCGGACATAGCGACACGGTAGCGGTTGGGGCAAAAGTAGAAAGCTAGGGACTAGTTTGCATGGGCCTCGTAGCATTAGGCTGCGTCCCGACAACTCCCTGGCCGCCAGCATGGATACAAGCACTGCACATGCCACGCTATGCCATGTTGGGATGGGGTGCAACCCAAGACCTCGAAACACGGTCTGCAAGCGAGAGCCGTGCACTTTCAACACGCACTGTGATCCGCACAGTTACGGCCCTTGATAGGGCGCACCGATAGCAGTCGTTTGGCGCGAAAACGGGCGGAAGTGCAGCAGGTTTCGACCCTGTACGGCACCGCTGTATGCTGTGCGGCAGGTGTCCGTCGTCGGTCGGGGGGTGGGGTGGGGTCGGGAAGTTTTGCGGCATGGGGCCAGGAGGTTTTGTTTTGGGGCCCCCCTGATGTGTGTTTAACCTAAGCTTGACATGGCACACGGGTCACCCGTTGATGTGGGTTTGATGTGTGCACACACACACACACGTGCTTTGGAGTCGTGGCCCAGGCGTGGGAGCTGAGTACAGTGCAGCAGGGGCAAGGCGGACCAGCCCCCGTAGACCGGAGCCTTGCCCACACCCCGCCGCGGATGCATCCGCCATGTTCCCTTCCCCCCCCTCCCCCAGGCCACGTTCCTCATCTCGCTGCTGCAGCCCTCCCCCGAGCTGGTGGACTGCTTCGATGACGTCATCCTCATGGCGGGTGAGGACAGGTGGGGGGACTGCGTGGTGACACTGCCTACCTGCCAACGCATCCTGTCCTTGCCCCCTGGCTGTCCCTGGCTGTCGGCACCAGTCGGTCTATCCCCTCCTTCACCGCGCTGCCCGCGGCCCGTCGACTGCCGCCATCCAGCGAGCGCGCCTTGCCCCCGCCCCGCCCTCCGAGCGCCTTGCCCCCCACAAACCCTGATCCTCATGCCGCCCCCCCCCCCTCTCTCCCCCCGCCCCCCAGCCGGCATCATCGTGTACCACGGCCCCCTGGAGGCGCTGCAGCCCTTCCTGGCGAGCCTGGGGCTGCAGCCCGCGGAGGAGCAGAACCTGGCCGACTTCGTCCAGGTTTGTTTGTGTGTGTGGGGGGGGGAAGGGGGGGAGCAACGGGGTATCACATGGGGGACGAGTAGGACACCTGTCAGCTTCACCGACGCAGGAGAATTGGTCTGAAGAACTCTCTTCACGGGAAGCAACGTGCTCGGTGGTAAACAAGTGCTGGCGGCAGCGGCATGCACCGCCCAGAGCTCGGCGGGGCCGAGGATGGTCGCGGGAATGGCCGGCACGCTTTAGCGGGCGTACGTGACCGACCAACAATCGCGTCTGCGCGAGCCAACTGAACCCGTGTGGCTCTGGAGCGATACACATAAGTTTTGATAACGCGTTTGGCCTGGTCGCGTGAAGTCCGCACCAAGCATTTTTAACCTTTTGCACAGACCGACCGCGACAGCTCACTTGCGCTATGTGCGTTGAAGCATTTCAGAAGGACAGCGGGCTTGGTCTCGGCACGAACGGCTGTGTTCGGTCGCCGAGTTCCTGTCCAGCGAGAACTTGAACGCGAGAGTATAATCAAAGCCCCCGCTTTCTTCGGCAAACTATAGCTATGAGCATGCGGTACACGACGGCGGTACGCCTCGGGCCGTGCATGTAAGTTGGGGTGGTCTGAGGGCGGGGGCCCCCTTCGGCCCGGCTGCGCTGGTGGGCCCTCAGCCCAAACATAGTGTATGGGCGGGGTAGGAGGGTGTGCAGCAGAACCTGGCGGACTTCATCCAGGTGGGGGGGTGTTGCGGCGTGGGGTGGCAACGGGGGACAACAGGTTGGGAAACAGATTAATGTATAGGCCGGGGGGGAAGGGGGTTGTGAGGCTAGGAGTGCGCCAGTTCACAAAACCTGTGTTGGCTTTGGGTGGCGGGTATCAGGGGAAGGCGGGCAGGGGTTCGCGGGCGGGCTTGCACGCACGCCTTGGGCAGAGGGGGCGTCGTACAGGAGCGGAGCAGGGCGCACGTCTGTGGGGCGTGGGCGGCCTGCTTGCCTCCCCCGGCCTTTTCAAATGCCTACCTTTGCCGAAGCGCTGCCCACCCGCTCACCCCCCCCCCCTCCACACACACACACCTGCCCCCCCTGCAGGAGGTGGTGGCCTCCCCCGCCGACCAGGCCAAGTACCGCGTCAAGCCGCTGCCCATGGGCTGCAACGCATGGATCTCGCCCCGCCGCATGCGCCAGGTGAGCGTGTTAGGCAACGAGGAAACTGTAAGCAAGCGGAAAGCCCGGCGAGACTCCGAAGGTGTGATGGAGCTCCGCGTAGTGCCCGCCCGTCCGACATGCGCCAGGTGAGCGTGTGTGAAGGGCTGCTCGCGAAGGGCTGCTCGCCAGGTGAGCGTGTGTGTGTGTGTGTGGTGGTGGTGGTGGTGGTGGTGGTGGTGGTGGGGGAAGCGGGGATCACGTAGAAGCAAAGCAAAGTGCCTAACGAGGTGATCTCAGCGTCGCATTTTGACCCGCCCTGCTCGCAACGAATTGTGGAGGATGCAATGTCCGGGGGACAAGGGGTAAGGTTGGGGATGCGGCACGAAAGCAAGGACTGCATCTCGCCCCGCCGCATGCGCCAGGAGGAGGGCGATGGGGGGGGGGGCGTAGCCATGGGGAGCTGGAGGCGCAGAGGGAGGGGGACTGACCAAGGGTGGCGGGCGGCGGGGAGACAGCAGGTGCCAGCTGCGGCGGGCAGGCGACCGACGCGCTCAGCCCACAACGCTGATACCCCCTTCCCCCTATTTCCCCCTTCCCCCTCTTGCTTGCCCCCACCCAGGCCTGGCTGGAGAGCTCCGTGGGCCGGGAGGCGCAGCAGGCGCTGGCGGCGCCGCCCTACACGCACCCGCTCCAGGTGGCCGGGGGAGGCACGAGATTGAGAAGGGGCAGGCGGAGGGGGGGGGAAGGGGTTCGTAGACCCGCACGGGACTACCGAGACGCCGCCACGCCGCCGGGACACGCGAGCTCCAGGGATCGCGTAGTGGGGAACGTGCGTCGTCTAGCGCGTGGGAGTGAGCCCATCCCCTGATACCGTACCTGACGCTGACCCTCCTGCCGTATTGCGCTCCCCAACAGAGCCCCCCCCCTCACCCCACTCCCTGTCCCCCACCCTTCTCTTAGGACCTGGTGATCACCAAGCAGCCCTTTGCCGTGGGCCGGTCGGCCATGTTCCACCTGGCAATGTGGCGGGAGGTCATCCTGCTGAAACGCGACATGGGGTTCTTCATGGCGGGGCTGGGGCAGGTGGGTGGGCGGGCGTGAGAGGGGAGATAGATAGAGGGGAGGGCGGAGGGCTGGACAGCGAGCGCGGGGCCAGCAGGTGGCGCCGCTCGGCCTGGTTGGCTAACCGAAGCAGCCAACCAACCAACCAACTACCGTAACCACCCAACCGCTCCCCACGGCAACGAACCCAGATCACGTTCACCGCCTTCCTGGTGTCAACCGCCTTCGTGAACCTCTCCCACGACTCCGTGAACAACGCCAACCTGTTCCTGGGCGCCTGCTACTTCAGGTGGGGGCAGGGGGTGTGCTGTATGACAGCCTGGTAACTGGTCGCGCAATCCTCCGCGACCTCCTCGCAGCAGCCATCCCCAGCATTTCCCAACCGCTTGCGTGTTGCTGGCACCCCCCACGCAAATTTTAACTTGCACCTTTGCCCCCTCGCCTTCTGCCGCCCCCAGCATGATGGTCGTCTTCATGATGGGCTTCAACTTTGCGCCCGTCTTCGTGTCCCGGCTGTCGGTCTTCTACAAGCAGCGAGACCACCGCTTCCTCCGGCCCTCCGCTTTCATGGCGTCCAGGTGGGTGGGTGGGTAGGGCTGGGCCACCAGGAACTAGGGACAAGTGGATCACACAGAGAGCTCCCACTAACGGCGGGCTGGGAAGGTGTTCATCTTGTCCGGGCGGGGTTCGGGCTGAATGGGGCAATGGGATGAGATTATGGGTGGGTGGGGCGGGTCCGGGCACGCACGTCACTCCCAGAGGCGGGTGTGGGGGGTTGTCCAAATGTCCAGGGGGCAGTGGGGTATAACGCGCCAACCAACGACGAGGGACACACAGCGGGTGGGGGCTGGGCAGTGGGAGCGTCCTGCTCCATGCCCCCCTCCCCCACCCCTCTTGCGCGCCCCTCCCCCCCACCCCACCCCCCCACCCCTCTTACCCCCCAGCATCATCATGCGTCTGCCCGACCTGTTCATACATGTGGGTCGGCGGGGCGGGTCCGCGGGGCGGGTCCGCGGGGTGGGGCCGCGGGGTGGGGCCGCGAGGTGGGGCCGCGGGGTGGGGCCGCGGGGTGGGGCCGCGGGGTGGGGCCGCGAGGTGGGGCCGCGGGGTGGGGCCGCGGGATGGGGCCGCGGGGTGGGGCCGCGAGGTGGGGCCGCGGGGTGGGGCCGCGAGGTGGGGCCGCGGGGTGGGGCCGCGAGGTGGGGCCGCGGGGTGGGGCCGCGAGGTGGGGCCGCGAGGTGGGGCCGCGGGGTGGGGCCGCGGGGTGGGGCCGCGGGGTGGGGCCGCGGGGTGGGGCCGCGGGGTGGGGCCGCGGGGTGGGGCCGCGGGGTGGGGCCGCGGGGTGGGGCCGCGGGGTGGGGCCGCGGGGTGGGGCCGCGGGGTGGGGCCGCGGGGTGGGGCCGCGGGGTGGGGCCGCGGGGTGGGGCCACGAGGTGGGGCCGCGGGGTGGGGCCGCGGGGTGGGGCCGCGGGGTGGGGCCGGGGGGTGGGGGCAAGCATAATAGGCTTGGGTTGCTCCCGGACTGATTCAACTGCTGACGCCGTGGCACGGTCCCTGTTCCCTCTGCGCCCCAGACTGTTGCCTGCTGCATCATGGCTCCAGGGCACGTGCGCGCTCGCAAAACACTCACCCATCACCCCTGTTCGCCCACCTTTATCCCCCCTCTCCCCCTCCTTCCCCAGACCGTGGGCTACGCCATCATGGTCTTCTTCTCAGTGGGCTTCACAGTGGACGTGGGCAGGTGGGGCAGCGCGGCTGGCTGGTTGGCCGGTTGGTTGGTTGGCCGGTTGGTTGGTTGGCCGGCGGTTGGTTGGCCAGTTGACTGGTTGGTCGGTTGGTTGGTTGGTTGGCCGGTTGGTTGGTTGGCTTGCCGGTCAGTCGGTTGGTTGAACAACGGGTGGGGGGTTATCGATGAGAAGGGCCGTCAGCTTGTCCATCAGCACTCGCGTCTTCCTCCCGCCCCCGCCCCAGGTTCTTCCTGTTCTGGGCGCTGCTGCTCGCTGCCGGCTTCAACTCGGTGGTCACGTTCCAGGTGCGCGAACCGGGGATAGGACCCAAGGCTTAGGGCCTGGGGCGGTGGTCACGCCAAGAGGCTGGCCTTGGCCTTGTTCCTTGCGACACCTTGATTGCTCCGTCTCCTCCTCCGCTTTTCAGCTGTCTCCGTTGCACCCCTCTCCCCTCCGCCCCCCCCTACAGCTGCTGGGCTCCATCTGCCGCCAGGCCACCATCACGCAGGGCATGGGCGCGGTGAGGCGCGGTGTTGGGCCTAGTGCAACGGCTCAGCAAGGGCGCTTTGAATTAGGCGCTCGCTCGGTCCTTCCGCACGGTGTTGGGCGTCCCTCGTCATCGCTCATACGTAACGTTACGCTCATATGTAACGTTACGCGTAACGTTGCCCCATCCAGGTGTACCTGATGGTCAACGTCATCGTCAGCGGCCTGCCCATCGCGCCCAGTGAGACCAGGGCTGCAGTATTGGAGGGCAAGCGCTTGCGCTTGATGGGCTTGTGCTCGCAGATGAGGCCATGGCTGCGCATAGATAGGGCGGACATGTCGGTACGGGACCATGCATGCACAACTGGATCTTGCTCGCTTCACCTTTCTGCTGACGCCCTCCGTTGCCCTCCACACCGCCCCGACCCTCCACTGCAGCCTCCATCCCGTCCTGGTGGTGAGCAAGGGGAGGGCGTGGGTTGGGGGTGGGAAAGCTCCCCTGGAGAGATCTCCTGAGCCTAGTGGGCTTAGCGGGCTGGGCCGCCACACGCGACGCCCCCCCCCCCCCACGGTCCCTATCCCCATGTGCGCATGTCGTGGATCCAGATCTTGCTGCTGATCTCCATCCCCACATCTATCCGTACACGCAGGATCTGGTTCTACTGGGTGTCGCCCATGGCCTGGATCTTCCGGGGCCTGGCCATCAACGAGCTGGGCTCCCCCGCCTGGACCCCCGTGTCCTCCGCCCCGGGGGCGCCCACCATTGGCCTGGTACGACAACCCCGGCCGTACAGTGCTGGATCCCAGGCGGGATTACAAGGGTATCAGAGAGAAGCTGAAGCGCGCTAGCTTGCTGAGTACCCAATAGTCAATAGTTCCACTCCCGCAAAGCCCGCCCGAGGGGGGCATGCGATTGCGGCGAGATCCCAGATCCCACAGCTGGGGCTCGCTGGCGGGCATGGGCGAACGATAGAGTGGCTCGCGCCGCAACATCTCAAAACTGCTGATTCTTCTTTTTGTATGCTCTCCGCTCTTGCCGATGCGATGCCCCACGCTCCGCACCACGCTTGATTGCTGCCTCAGGCGGTGCTGGAGGTCCGCGGCATCCCGACCGAGAAGGGCTGGGTGTACGGCGGCGTGGGCTACGCCATGGGCTTCTCGCTGCTCGAGGTGGGTGGGGGGGGTTTGGGTAGGTTTCAGGGTGCGTAGAAGACGCAACTGATTCATCCAACCCAACTGAACCCACCAACCACTGGCAGCAGACCAACACACTGACCGCTTCTCGAACCCCTCCCTCCCCCGCCCCTTGCAGCTCGTCCTGCTCGCGGCTTGCCTCGCGTTCCTGGGCCGTGAGTGCGGTCCTGAACAGGACGGGTCCTGGGCAGCCGGAGAGGCGCGGTGGCGTGGGGGGTGCGGTTCTCGGCCAGCGGCAGGAAGCGTGTGGCGGTGTGGCAGCGGGAGGGGCTAGAGGGGCAGCTCACCAGGACCCAAACCCCTGGCCTCCAAGACGCATGCATCATCTCTTCGTGCTATTTGCGCACGCCCTAACCTCGCCCCCGCCTCCCCTGTTCCCGTTCCCCTATTGCGTGCGTCGCATGCAACAGCCCGCTCCAACAAGACCCCGGGCTACGGTGATGACGACGAGGAGGGCCGGGCCCAGTCCCTCCGTCTGGCCTGCCTCCCCGAGATGACGGACGGTGTGGAGGCCCTGGAGGGGGCGGAGCACGAGAACCCGGTCCAAGAGGGTGGCGCGGTGGCGGCGGCTGGCGGAGGCGGGGCCGCGGTGATGGCGGCGGGGGCGGTGGTGGAGCTGGCGGGGGTGGCGGCGAAGGAGGTGATGGCTGATGGCGGCGACGGGGCGGCGACGGAGGCGGCCGGGGTGGTGGCGGACGCCGGCGCGGGCATGGCGGCCGCGACTGGCGCGGCGGCGGCGGTGGCGGCTGTCGCGGTGGCGTCTGGCACCGCCGCGGCGGCAGCTGGGGCGGCTGTCGTCGGCGAGGGGGCCGCAGCCGGGGCCAAGGGCCCGGTGGCGGAGGCGGCCGAGGAGCCCCAGGCGGAGGCGGTGGTCAATGTGGCACCCATGTCGGCCCATGCGGCGGCCATGGGAGGCAAGGGCGAGGGCCACGAGCAGGACCTGCCCTTTGTGCACGTCAACTTTGCGTTCAAGGTGGGGGGCAGGGTGGGGGTGGCGCGGCGTGGCCCGGGGCCCCAAGCAACGGCCCTGGTTTTCCCTAGGCAGCTCTGCAGCGGTTTGTGGTGGCGTGGGCGGTACCTGCCTACGCCCCACAGGGCGAAGGCCGTAACCTCGCCCTGTCCTCACCTATCTTACTTGCCAAAGGCAGCTGCGGATCGTCGCATTGTTAGTAGTTGCGTGGGTGCGACTGATTGCGACGAGCAGGCTCCAATCACCGCGTCCTTTGTTTCGGGTTGCTTGACGCATTTGATTGCCCCAACTCGTAAGCCTGCCCCCTTGCTTGTTGTTCCCACCCACCCGCCCTGCAGGAGATCTCCTACTTTGTCCCCAACGCCAAGCACAAGAAGGGCGACGCCGGCAGCGGCCCGCCCGAGCTGCAGCTGCTCAAGTGCGTGAGGGTCGGGGCATGGGTTGGACCGAGGGCTCGCTTGCCTGTCGTTTGCTCCCGCCAAGGAATCAAGTTGGAGTCTCAACAAGCCTCTAATTTGGCCCTGGCAGGCCCTGGCAGGCCGACAGGCCGACAACGTGTGTTGACCGCCCCCCCCCCTGCCGAAACACACACACTTTCCCCCCGCTCGCCCTCCCCACCCCACCCCACCCCACCCCACCCCCAGCCGTGTGTCCGGTGTCTTCCGCCCGGGCGTGCTGACTGCGCTCATGGGCGCCAGCGGGGCAGGTGGGTAGGGGGCACGGACGCGTCGGCGAAACACACTCTCCATCCCCCGCCCCGCCCGTCACCCCCCCCAGCCCCTGCCCTACCCCTGCCCCTTGTTGCGCTCATGGGCGCCAGTAGTGGCGCAGGCGCGTGCGTGTCAACAGGTAGACGCGTCGGCGAAACACGTTTCCCCCCGCCCGCCCCTTTAACCCCCCGGCCCCCTCCAGGCAAGACCACTCTGATGGATGTGCTGGCGGGCCGCAAGACGGGCGGCCGCGTGGAGGGGCAGCAGGTGGGGGGACAGGGGGTGAAAGGGGGGGGGGGGAGATTATCGGTATATGTATGGGCGCGCGGTGGGGAGGGCAAGACCTGGCGGATGTGCGTGCACCCTACCTCTGAGCCACGCATGCCCTCTACCCCGCGGCACTAAGCGTGGCCCACTCATATCCGTCCGGCAGCGCTTTGGGTTGGTCTTGCCCTATGCGTACCATCCCTCGTCCCGCCCTCACTCTGGGAACCTCGCTCCAATTCAGGGCCCCCCCGCCCCACCGGCAACCCTGTCTGCCTGAGGCGATGACCTCGGCCCGCATTCAGTCCTGTGCTCTCTTGCCACGCCCTGGCTGGGTGATACGGGTGAAGAGTTACCCACATGGGGGCGGGTCTTACCAACCCGCCTTCCGTAACCCACGCCAAATATAAACCCCATTCTTCTATTTGCCCAACCCGGTGTCAAATTTCTCTATCTCTTGCCACGCCCTGGCGGCCCCAGGTGGTCAACGGCGTGACAAAGGAGCCGCACGCCTTCGCCCGGCTGATGGGCTACGTGGAGCAGTTCGACGTGCACCTGCCGCTGGTGGGGCGGGCTGTGTGTGGAGGGGAGGGGGGGGGGGAGGGGGCGGTGTGTTTCGACACGGGGCGGGGGGAAGGAGCAGGTGCGCTGCCGGCTGATGGGCTACGTGGAACAGGCGGGGGGGTCGTTGCCGAACTTCTTTACGAAAGCGCTGGGGGCGGAGAGACACAGTATGGGGAGACACAGGAGAGAGCCCGCGTGTGCCCTCCGCCCTGCGTTCTGGAACGCGTCGGCGAAACACACACGGTCCCTCGCCTTGCCCCCATCTGCCCCCCCTCCCCCAAAGAACACCCCCTCCCCCCCTCCCCCCCCCCCCCCCAGGCCACCGTGGAGGAGGCGCTTCTGTTCTCCGCCAACCTGAGGGTGACGGCGGCGCAGCTCAAGCAGGCGGGCGGGGCGCAGGCCTTCGTGCGGCGCATGATGAAGGTGGGGCTGGGGAAGGGGGGGGGGGGGGGGGGGGGGGGGGGGTGTTTGAATCTGATAAGCAGGAGAAGGTACATACCCCCACAAAGTCCATGATAGGTCCGCTGGGGGGGGAGGGTGGGGTGCTGTGTGGGGGGGCAGGCAAAGAATGCGCACGGTGGCGTAGACAGCACTGTCCCGCCCCCTTAACCCACCCCAGGCGGCCCACCGGTTTAGGCACGGCTTTATCATTCTCTATATTTCCTATTTCCAATTATGAGCTCATGCGCACTCCGTAAGCCCTAAACCCTAAACCCTAAACCCCCCTCACCCTGCCCCCCCCCCCCAGCTGGTGGAGCTGGTGCCTCTGGCCCACCGCACCATCGGCCTGGGCGGCGGCGCGGGCGGCCTCACCGTGGAGGTGGGCGCGGGAGGGAGGGAGGGGAGGGGAGGGGAGGTGGGCGCGGGAGGGGAGGGAGGGGAGGGGAGGGGAGGGAGGGGAGGGGAGGGAGGGGAGGGGAGTGAGGGGCGGGAGGTGGGCGCGGAGAGGGGTGAGGGGAGGGAGGGGAGGGGAGGGGCCGGGCGGCCTGGGAAGAGCGTGCTTGCATTTTCCCGGGGTGGCTGGGCGGGCAGAGAGTGGATGGACAACTGGTGATGAGCTAACAATGCTCAAACGTTACCTCTTGCCCGCCGCCGTGCTCGCTCCTTCCTCTCACCCACCCCACACACCCACCCACCCACCCACCCCACACACCCACCCCCCACACACCCCACCAGATCCGCAAGCGACTCACCATTGCGTGTGAGCTGGTGGCCAACCCCGGCATCGTGTTTATGGACGAGCCCACCAGCGGTGAGGGGGCGGGGGTGAGCGGGAGCACGTGTGTGTGTTTTGCCGACGCGTCGGGGGCCGGGCTGGTCTGTGTTTATGGACGAGCCCACCAGAGGTGGGGAAAGGGGGGGTGGTTGGGAGGGGAGGAGGAGAGGGGGCTCAGGGTACCAGGAACTGGCAAACACGCTGGGGAGCGTGGGTGGATGGGGGGGGGGAAGAGGGCAACGGAAAGGAAGGACTGCAGCCTGGTGAGGAAGGTGGGGCCTGGGGAGCATGGGATGGGGGATCAGCAAAGGGGATCAGCAAAGGCAGCATGCGGAACGGCCCCACACAATGCCACACGGGGCACCCCGCCTCCCGCTACCTCCCAGGCCTGGACGCGCGTGCCCGCCCCTTGCCGGTTTGAGCCTGCCTCTCAGTAACATGACCCTCAAGAGCTTTCAGTAACCCTCAATAACCCGCGGCCCCCACGGCAGGTCTGGACGCGCGTGCGGCGGGCGTGGTTATGCGGGCGGTGAGGAACACCGTGGAGGACGGACGCACCGTGGTCTGGTGGGTTGGGGGGGAGCAGGGGGGGGGGGCATGGGGCGAGGAGGTGGGAGGGCGAACACTTAGGGCAGTGCCTGGCTGGTGGGTGGGGGGTGGAGGACGGACGCACGGTGGTGGTGGTGGGTGGGATGGGGAGGGGTGAGACGCGGTGGGGCAGGCATGCGAGGGTATGAGGGGATGGTGCTGGCTATGGACCTAGAAGGACAGCCGACCCGCCACACAAGCCCGGTGTGCGTGGTTTCCCCCACGTCATGCTCTGGGGAGGTGCGCGTGCCGATCATCCGTTTTGCCTAGCCTCTTTCCCCCCAAGCCCCCGTCTCTCCCCTCCTCTGCCCCGCCCCCCCCCCCCCCTGGCTCCCCAGCACCATCCACCAGCCCAACCGAGAGATCATGGACAGCTTCGACGAGTGAGCGGGGCGGGGCAGAGGAAGCAACATACACTTGATTTGCCGAGCTTGACATATTTCTTTGGTAATCGCCCGTCTTCCGCAACGACTTCTTCCCCCGCGCTCTCTTGGTCTCAAACGCTGCGTTGCCGCCTGCTGTACATGTGTCCGGGCAGCATTCGGGTCTGGTGTCCTGCTCCCATCCCTGCAACGCCCGGGACAGACCCTCGTCCCCTGGCAACCTCCCATCAACGCCCCACCCCACCCACCCACCAACCAACCCACCCGCCCCCACCCGCCCCAGGCTGCTGCTGCTCAAGCCCGGCGGCCGCACCATCTACTTCGGGCCCCTGGGCAAGCGCCAGGCCCACCTGGTGGAGCACTTCAGCGCCTACGAGGGCGTGCCGCTGTGAGTCATCTGTACTTGGGTCCGAGGGCGTGCCGCTGTGAGTTATCTCTGCTTAGTTCCGAAGCCTTGCGAGGGCGTGCCGCTGTGAGTCATCTCCAGTTGGGTTCCGAAGCCCTAGAGTTATCTCTAGTTGGTTCCAAAGCCCTATCTACGAGGGCGTGCCGCTGTGAGCGGGCCGGCCACGACCTGGCTGGGTCGGGGTGCTGCCCAACATGCATACACGCGGCCACTCATCGCCTGCCCACCGCGCAGCCCCAGACGAGCAAGGCTCCCCGCCTCTCCCTGCCCCACCCCCCACCCCCCTCGCCCCTCCCCCTGCCCCCCTGCCCCACCCCCCTCGCCCCTCCCAGCTATGACCCCTCCATGAACCCGGCCAGCTGGATGCTGGAGGCCACGTCGGCCCATGACGCGTCGTCAAAACACACACGGACCCCTCTTTACCCGCCGTTTCCCCCCCCCGCCCCCAGCTATGACCCCTCCATGAACCCGGCCAGCTGGATGCTGGAGGCCACGTCGGCCCATGACGCGTCGTCAAAACACACACGGACCCCTCTTTACCCGCCGTTTCCCCCCCCGCCCCCAGCTATGACCCCTCCATGAACCCGGCCAGCTGGATGCTGGAGGCCACGTCGGCCCATGACGCGTCGTCAAAACACACACGGACCCCTCTTTACCCGCCGTTTACCCCCCGCCCCCAGCTATGACCCCTCCATGAACCCGGCCAGCTGGATGCTGGAGGCCACGTCGGCCCATGACGCGTCGTCAAAACACACACGGACCCCTCTTTACCCGCCGTTTACCCCCCCGCCCCCAGCTATGACCCCTCCATGAACCCGGCCAGCTGGATGCTGGAGGCCACGTCGGCCCATGACGCGTCGTCAAAACACACACGGACCCCTCTTTACCCGCCGTTTCCCCCTCGCCCCTCCCAGCTATGACCCCTCCATGAACCCGGCCAGCTGGATGCTGGAGGCCACGTCGGCCCATGACGCGTCGTCAAAACACACACGGACCCCTCTTTACCCGCCGTTTCCCCCCCGCCCCCAGCTATGACCCCTCCATGAACCCGGCCAGCTGGATGCTGGAGGCCACGTCGGCCCATGACGCGTCGTCAAACACACACGGACCCCTCCTTACCCGCCGTTTCCCCCTCGCCCCTCCCAGCTATGACCCCTCCATGAACCCGGCCAGCTGGATGCTGGAGGCCACGTCGGCCCATGACGCGTCGTCAAAACACACACGGACCCCTCTTTACCCGCCGTTTACCCCCCGCCCCCAGCTATGACCCCTCCATGAACCCGGCCAGCTGGATGCTGGAGGCCACGTCGGCCCATGACGCGTCGTCAAAACACACACGGACCCCTCCTTACCCGCCGTTTCTCCCCCGCCCCCAGCTATGACCCCTCCATGAACCCGGCCAGCTGGATGCTGGAGGCCACGTCGGCCCATGACGCGTCGTCAAAACACACACGGACCCCTCCTTACCCGCCGTTTCCCCCCCGCCCCCAGCTATGACCCCTCCATGAACCCGGCCAGCTGGATGCTGGAGGCCACGTCGGCCCATGACGCGTCGTCAAAACACACACGGACCCCTCCTTACCCGCCGTTCCCCCCCGCCCCCAGCTATGACCCCTCCATGAACCCGGCCAGCTGGATGCTGGAGGCCACGTCGGCCCATGACGCGTCGTCAAAACACACACGGACCCCTCTTTACCCGCCGTTTACCCCCCGCCCCCAGCTATGACCCCTCCATGAACCCGGCCAACTGGATGCTGGAGGCCACCTCCGCGGCCTCGGCGGAGGCGGTGGGGGCCGACTTCGCCGACCTGTGGGAGGACAGCGCCGAGGCCAAGTGAGGGGGGCGGGGAGGGGGGCACAGGCAAACAACTAGGAGGGGGGGGGTAAGGGGCGCGAGAGAAGGATGTGAGGGGGCACACCCTTTGCGGACCTGTGGGAGGACAGCGCTGAAGCCAAGTGCGCAGGGCGGGGTCGGGCGGGCTTGGGGGGAACGGTCGGCGGCTAAGAGTGCCACGGCACCCGCTGCTGCATGGCCCCCCCTGCCTGCCCCCAGTGGCGCTCGCTCGTGTCCCGCTGTGCCGGATCCCTCCCCCCAGTGGCGTCCGGGTCCTGCTGTGCCTTCCAACGAAGCCCCAACCCACCTGCTCGCTCCCCCGCCGTTCCCGCCCCTCCGTTCTCACCCCTCCGCTCCCGCCCCTCCGTCCCCGCCCCCCAGGGAGGCGGCGGCGCTGATCGACCTCGGCCTTCAGCCCAAGGGCGCAGCGGGGGCCGACATCGAGGCCGGCGGCGGCGGCGGCGGCGGCGGTGGCGGAGGCGGAGGTGGCGGTGGCGGCGGCGGCTCTGCCGACATGGAGCCGGGCAGCGGCCGCTACGCGCAGCCCATGGGTCGGCAGCTGCAGCTGGTGCTCATGCGATCGCTGCAGGCGCAGGCCCGGGACATGTCGTACAACGGTGAGGCAAGGATCCCGCCGATGCTGTATGTGTGAATGATGAGGCAGGAGCCGGCCCGGCACCGGGTGCAGGGAGGCTGCCTGGGGGTGCTCGGAACACACACCGACGCACGAATGTAGCAGTTGCTCGCTGGCTTCGTTTCTGCCGCGCGTGTATATTCTTTGCTCGGCGCTAGGGGGCTAGGGGCTAGGGGGCCGGTGGGTGGGCGCTGAGTTCCAAGCAGCCGCTAGGCAGCCGCTAGCTAGCTAGGTCTTGACTTGTTTTGCCGCGCCCTCGTGCACGCCCCTGCTCGCCTGCCGGCCCCCAGGCGTGCGCTTCGGCATCGCCTTCGCCCTCGCCTGGATCCTGGGATCCCTGTACTGGGGTGAGCGGGCGCCGGGATTACCGGGATCCAGTTCGAATGCATGCTGTCGCCGTACGGTGTACATTTATGATCCAGGGATCCTGCTGGGCTCCCTGTACGGGGGTGATGAGCGCGTGGCTGGAAAGGCGGCAGGGGGGTGCGGCATGCGTGCAGCACAGCAACTATGGGAAGGCGGCGGGAGGTTTGGTAAGTAAGGCGGCAGGGGGTTGGGGCCTGTACGGCAGCTGCGCTGTCGCAGAGGGGCCGGGACCCTGCCACATGCCGTACAGGTGCCAAATGCCGTGCCCGCGCTGTGTGCCGCCCTGCACGGGAGGGAGGGAAGCGGCGTGAGGGTTACGAACAGGGGTGCCAGGCACTCCGTTGAGGGGGTTCTCAACCGGCGACTTGAAGATATATGACGCCGCCGCGGCCTGGCAGCACCGCCAACATGCACCCCTGCCAATGCGTTCGGGCTGCGAGGGACAGGGGCCGCTCGGGCTTTGGTTTTCGCCAGTTTTCAGCTTCTCGCCCATCATTCAGCAGCGCCGCTTTCCACCGCATCCCTCCAACACTATCCTCTACGTCAACCTATTGTAACGCTCGAGCCGCGCGTGTGGTCCCACCCTCGCAGGCACGGGCGACAAGTTTGAGACCGAGCTGAACATTCTCAACACCATTGGCTGCCTCTTCTGCTCCATGCTCTTCCTGCCCATGGTGGGCCCGGGGTGGGCCTGGGCTGGGCCCATGCAATGGGCCCGGGGAGGGCCTGGCGTGGGCCTGTGGTGTGGCCCATGGTGGGTGGCTGGGTGGGGCACAGGCCACAGGGACTGGAGTGCAGGGCAGGTCTTGGTCGCAAGGAGCGATCCAAGCAAGGCGGATCTGGGCGCAGGGGCGCCGAGCAAGCGTGGAGGTAGAGGGGGCTCTGATGAGGGTCAGTGCGGAACTCCCCGCAGCGCCGCCCCACCACGTATCCGCGACCTGCCCTCGCTCACCCACGCCCTATCTAACTGGCTCGCGACTGCCCCTGAGTTTGCTGATCCACGCCCCTGCCCTCTCCCTTCCGCGCCCTCAGACCAACATGCTCTTGGTCATGCCCCGCATCCGGGCCTTCTCTGAACACGTGACCCTTGACATCGGCTTCTCCCTCGTGCCCCCCTTGACCCTTTACATCGGCTTCTCCCACTTGCCCCCCTCTTGCCTCCCCCCCCTCTTGCCTCCCCCCCCTCTTGCCTCCCCCCCGTCTTGCCTCCCGCCCCTCTTCCCCCCCATCTCCCTCTCGCCCCCCTCTTACATCCTCCCCCCATCTCCCCCCCTCAGACCAACATGCTCATGGTCATGCCTCAAGTCGGTGAGCCCTGGGGTGGGCAGCGGCCAGGCGTTTGCGATGGGTGTGGACGGAGGGGCTAGCCCCTCGTAAGCACCCGCCCCCTCTTCTGCCAACCGAAACACAGCCCTCAGGGCTGGATGAGGCTCATCGCAGCCCCCAGCATCCTCGTAAGGACCTCCCCTGTACCCACTCGCCCCACGCAGAGCTTCAGCGGGCGGTGTTTTATCGCGAGAAGGCATCGGGCATGTACACGCCCTGGGTGTTTGCGGCGGCGCAGGTGGGACGCGGCACCCGGGGGACAAGGGCTTTGAAGGACTCGGGGTGATGACTCAGGGTTGCTCAGTGCGAAGCAAGCAAGTGCTTGGGACTTACACGCAAGCCGCGACTGCCGTACGAACCCATCCGGATGGGATCCCTCGCCTCCTCCCTTCCGCAGCTCATGATTCCTCCTTCCCATTGAAACCCTAACCCCCTTGACCCCCCCCCCCCCCCAGATCCTGGCCGAGTTCCCCTTCCTGGTCGCCCAGGTCCTCGTGTACGTCGGCATCATGTACCCAACCGTGCACTTTATGTTCTCGGGCCCCAAGTTCGGCTGGTTCCTGCTGTACGCAAACCTCAACGTGATGACGTTCACGTACATGGGCATGGTGCGTGCCGTACTTCGGCGTGTTGTACGACGGCGTGTCGTACATATGTACGGCGTGATGGAATGGCCGCTCGTAGCAGGGCCCTCCGCCCCGCACCGTCCTTAGGGCGCCATCGACCCCCCGTGCCCCGACACGCCTCCAAATACACACGCTTCCCCCTTCCGTTCCCCCTCTTCCCCACCCCCCCCGCCCCTCTCCTTCCCAGGGCGCCATCAACCTGTCTAAGAACATGCCCAGCGCCATTGCGGGTTCATCGCTGCTGCTGATGCTGTGGAATCTGTTCTGTGGCTTCCTCATCCCACGTGTGAGCGGCCTATACGCACTACCTCGCGATACTCGCGATGAATGGGTGGAATAGCAGGCGTGTCGGTTATCAGTCCGGTCTAGGTCAAAGGGGTTGGTTGCTGTCCTCTATACCAATGAGCCGGCCCTGTCTTGCGGCTTCGTTCGTCATCCCGAGAGGGTGAGCTAGCGTGAGTGCTCCATCCCGCCCCGCGATCGGCGGGTGGGCCTAGCATGGGCCATTGGGTCGATCCCGGTTTCCTTGATTGCTGACCTCGCACTGCCGTTTGTGGCTACCGTACTCCCGCCTTGCGACGCACAGCCCCAAATGAAGAACTTTTATATCTGGTGAGGCAGGAGTTGGGGCTAGGTCCCAGATCGCTGCTGGACAGATCGATTGCCAGTAATGCGTAGGAGACAGAGGTGACAGGAGCTGGGCTCTCGCAGCAGCTGGTGGGCCCGCCGCCGCCACCACCCGGGGCTTGCGGCGGTCCCTCCCATACCGACATCTCCTCCTCTCCTCCTCCCCCCCCCCCCTCAGGGCCTACTACTGCAACCCCCTGATGTGGATCATTCGTGAGTCGGCAGCAGCGGGCCGCTGCACAAGCACGGGCGGCGTTGCGAGCGAGGGGTGCCGCTGTATGTTACCTCTAGTCAGTTTTCGAAACACGATGCCCCCGGCCGCCGGGGTGCCGCTGTATGTGTGCGTGGGTTGTCAGCAGCGTCTCGCCATCGCCTCGTGCCTCCGCATGATGTGCGTGCGACCCGCCGGAACTGTGTGCGCAGGCGTTGGCCTCACGCCGGCTGACCTTGCGCCCTGAGACGCAGCCCCTGGCCCTGCCCTACCTGCCGCGCAGAGGGTGTTACCGTGACTCAGCTGGGCGATCTGGACGACTCGTTCGTGGAAACTCCCGCCGGACCCGTGGTGCGTGACGATGCGCCGCGCCGCGACGCACGCACTTATGCTCGCATGCTGCTGTGTCTACCTAGATGCACGCGCACGGCAGGGCACGGCGGTTGCGTGATCCCCACCTTTCCACCTTCCGTCCCCACATCCGTACCCCCTGCAGCCGGTGCCCGTGTTCCTGGATGAGGCGTTTGAATACACCTACAACATGCGGGGCTGGATCGTGCTCATCGTCATTGGCTTCATGCTCACCTTCTGCAGTGCCAGCGTCTTCGGCGTCTGCCGCCTCAACTTCCAGAGCCGCTGATGGGCCGGCCTGCCAGTGGCTTCAGCACGGCATGCACGGAGCGGGGTTGCGAGGCGACGGGCAAAGCAACGCCAGAATCAAAAGAGGAGAAAGAGAATCAAAAGTGGAGAAAGAGAATCAAAAGAGGAGAGTGCAAAACCGAGCTCGATATGGCAGTAGGTCGCTGATGACGAACGCCGGCGGTGATGGGTGCGTGTGGAGGGGGGCCAGGAGCGAGGCGGGTGATGGGTGTGTGTGTGGGGGGGGGGGGGGGCGGGGTCGCCAGGAGCGGGGCGGGTGATGGGTGTGGGGCGGGGTTACAGGCCACGTCACGTCGGTGTAGATATGAGAGCGAGCTCGGATATGACGAGGCGATTGAGCAAGCCAGTTGGCGTTGAAGTATCGGCTGGGATGCCTTGGCAAGGCTTGAGGCCAGACCTTTGGGTAGGAGCGTTGTTGCCAGGAGCGAAGGGCATGTTGGCTCGTCGGGCAATGCTAGCTTAACTGAGCTTCCGTGGGCTGGGATGTTAGTTGTGGGGGTTGTGTGGCGCTTGGGTTTCGGTTGCGGGAAATACAACCCTCATTGCACAGCTGCAGTGCGCAGCTCGCCGGCTGCTGGCTGCCTTTGCGCCAGAGCTTTTTTTGGGTGGGTGCGTCGTACGACTGAAAGGCGTGTGTCATGACTCGCAGGACTCGCTCGAGTCCTCCCCTTTGGACGTACCGGTCGTACTGATGGGCGCTGACAAGGGGTTCGCGGTTGCGGGGACGGCTGAGGCGCACCAAGAATGAACACAAGCGTGCCGCAACCCGCCACCAGAGCAGGGGCCGCTTGCTAGGGGCCGCTGGCCCAGGCACGCACGGCAGCACAGGACTGAAGGGGGCGGCGTGCGGGGTTTTGTGGCGTACGTACAGCCCATCAACCAACGTCAAGTGCAAGGCCTCTAAGGCCCTGGGGCGAAAAAGAGACACAGCGGGCAGGGCGAGGGGGCAGGTGGAAGGAGGGGGGCCCGTAGATGGGGCCGCCCGCCCGTGGGCTCCAGTGTTGCTATCTTAGTGCGGAAGTGCGGGGGAGTGAGGCCATCCCGCACTTTCGGTGACGGAAAGAGCCTCATGTGCGGAAGCTCCCGCACTTTTGTAGCAAAGTTTGGTTGCGAGTGCGGCCCGCGCCGGCACATTTTTGAGCCTTATGGCGGCTCAGGTGCGGGGGCCCCTCAACCCCTGGGGGGCCCACCGAACGGGCGCGGCCAGCCGGGCAGGCAGTCCCCTTCCCACCCCCACCGTCCAGCCCGCATCACATGCACTTGCAGCATACACTACGGGGTTGCTGCTGGAATTCAAGACCCCCAGTTGCCCGCCTACATCAGCTCATGCACTAGGGCGAGAGCCAGGCAGACTCATCCGCTTGAAACAGGCCTTCAGAACGCCGCGCCCTCCGCTACACTCCACCGCACTCTCCCGCACTTCTGGGCGGCAAGCGCTTGCCAAGTGCGGTCGCACGTTTTGGGCCGCCAAGGGCCACGAAGTGCGGCCCGCTTTCGCACTCTTGGGCTTGGACCCGAGGTCCGAGTGCGGGACCTCCCGCACTTCGGCCCAGGGAAGATAGCAACGCTGGTGGGCTCCCGCTCCCACCACTGCTTCTGGCCAGCCGGCAGCTTGACCTGCGCGCGCGGAGCGCGTCCGCCTCCTGCGACGAGCGGAGGAGATGGTCGGCAGCTATGGGAGCCGGGGCGACCGGGGAGGCCAAGGCCGATACGGCCGGGGCGGCCGGGGGCGGTCTTGGCCGCGGCTTCAACCGAGACTGGGGCGACGGGGTGGGGAGGCCGGAGATGGAGGGCGGCGGCTGCCGGGAAAGGGGAGGCAGGGGCGGCAGAGGCGGCCGGTTTTGCGGCGGGCGGGGCGCGCGGAAGAGTCGGCGGCGACTGGGAGGTAGGGAGGAGGCGGGGAGCCAGGTTTGGGGACAGCGGCAGGGGCGGCAGTTGAAGGGGCGGGGGTGGGCGGGACGGGGGTGGCCGGGGTCGAAGCTTCAACAGCGGTGGAGCAAGCGGTGGGGAGTGGGGTGGGGTGGGGGGGTAGGGGGGTACCCAACTTTTGTCCAGCTTCCGTCCGAACTTTTGTTACAGCAGTCTGACGTAGCCCCAAGGCCTTCCCCGTGCACTAACGCATGGCATGAAGTAAGTTCTGACCCCTGGAGATGCCTCAGCACAGGTATGGTGGTCGAAGGGTAGTCCTTGGTGCCACATGTCGGCATGTCCTTGCACGGGACACGTGACGACCGCCGCTGCCGCCGCTGCCAGGCGTGCGCGTGTACTACTCTGGCCATAGATGGTCGGTCGTACAGGAGGCCTAGGGCATGATAAGTGCGGATGCAAGGTACCGGAGAGTGGTAATTGGACGCGGGGATGGCCAATGGACGGGACCACAGCTTCACCGACGCTCCCGGTTCACGCGCAAGGCAGTAGCGCACACGAGGCGCAGTCGATTGGCACAAAGGCGGAGGAAAACGGGTGGCGTTTTGACCGTGTACGGCAGTGTGTGCAGTGTACGGCAAGGGGTGAAGCGAGGGTTGCTTGGGGGCGACCGGGAGCACGAGCGAGGCGGCGGGGGCAGGGGTGGGGAGGGGCGGGCGAGGCGGGCGGGGCCAGGCTCGGGCGTGGAGGACTGCTTTCGTTGCGCCTGCGGGGCTGGGGTAGCTGTTGTGGATTAGGAAGCGGATTTACATGGGCCCCGCGCCCTGCACCCAACGCCCGTGGATTAGCGCGAATGGGACGTCGGACGTCGGCCGACGTCGGCGGACGTCGGGACGTCGGACGTCGGACGGTTGCATGGTCGATTAGATGAACTGACGAAGCGGTTGTTATGTGTGTGGGGGGTTGGGGGTGCGGGCGGGATGCGTGGGGCCAGCTTGGAGCGTGGAGCTAGTGGCTCGGCCAATCGGCGAGTGCCAACCGACGAACCCGGAACCCGGCGTACGATGCCCCCTGGTTAAAGCTGCTTGGTGTCGGCTTGTTTGCGCCCATACCACGGGCCTACCGCTAGCTGTGCTGAGAAGGATGTTGCGTCGTGTTTGCGCGAGGCGGTGCCCCGCAAGTGGGAAACTTGAGCTTAAGTCCAACGTCGCTGCCGATACACAAGGCCTCAATGAAGCGCTTAGCGACTTGGAAGAACTCAGCTCTCGGCGGCACAACGGGCTTGAGATAGAACAGTTTGGCTCGGCGGGAAGACCCCTGCATGCAATTTCTGGTGACTCGAGGGTGTCCAGCTCAGCGCTCAGCGAGTTCAGGAAGGACAACGCCAGCAGCGGGACCTCGGCCTGGTCGCGATGGCTGGGAGGCGGTGAGCGAGGGCCTTCGTCCAAAACGCGATGGGACGTGCACCGCGACGTAGCCGACGTATTGCGTGCGCCGGCTTTCTTTGGCGACATCCGCGGGTTCCGTAGCTCGCGCTCGGCCCCTCGGCTCGTCCGGGCAAGCCGGGCAAGCCATGCAAGCCGCGAGACCCGGCCTCGTGGCACCTCGTAGGCCCCACACGCTCGCTACTCGCTGTGCCGCACTCCCGGCAACATCCCCCCACGCCCCCCACCCCACTCCTCCTCCTCCTCTCCCCAGACTACTTCCTGTGTGTGGAGGTGAAGGAGGGCAGCGAGCTGGACCCGGGGACCGTAACCGGCAACCTCGTGCGGGCCACGTGCGACCCGTGAGTGCCGAGCGGTGCCGTATCACCGACGTACCCTGACGTGGCCGTACTGTACAGTACAACTGGCTGCCTCGGTTTAGCGAGTCTGGCCGACCGACCGGCAGGCGTGAAGGGAGAGGGAGCCCGGGTGCCTACCTCCACCTCGTCCACACGCCCCCACCCCAGACCCCACCCCCACCGCTCTCTGGCGCCCCATTTAGGCGCCTGCTCGTCCAGACGACCGACGCTCAACAGCTTTCAGCAATTCCCGCTTTCCACCCACCCCGCCCCTTGCCCTCCCCAGCTTTGTGCGTGTGGCACTGCAACGCAACAGCCCCGGCGGCGGCGCGCCCGTCCCCCTGGCGGAGGCGGAGACGCGCGTGGTGTACCGCAACGCCTTCCCAAAGGTACGGCAAGTGTGCACGGCAGTCTACGGCATGTGTGCGTGACCGTGTACGACATGTGTGCGAGACAGTGTGCGGCATGTGTGCACGCCAGCCAGTCAGCGGCATACATGTGTGCGGAGGTGTATGTGGATGGGGTGTTGGCCGGACGGTTGATGCGCCCACACACCGCTCCGCCCCTCGTCCTGCTGCCCGCCGCTCCCCCATTTTCCAAATCGCGTCCGCTCGGCGCTGGTCCCCAGCCCGATCTCCTTACCGCCCATGACTCATCCCTCTGCCCTTTGCCGCTTTCCCCCCCTCCAACGCGACCTGGGCCTGCGTGTCCCCCAGTGGGAGGAATGGTACGTGGTGGGGTGTGGGGTTGGGGGAAGAGTGGCGGGCGGCAGGGTTGGCGCGGCAGGGTTGGCGCGGCAGGGTTGGCGCGGCAGGGTTGGCGCGAAGGTGGTGTTGACCCGGGCTTTGCAGCTAGTTTGCCTCCCCCCCACCCCCCCACCGTTTTTCTCTGCTGCGTCTGTTCTGCCGGTTGCTAGTCAACTCCCGCCTCTTCGGCCCCCCTCCCCCAGCCTGCCCTTCCCCCTGGATGACGTCACCGAGGACACGTCCATCGTCATGAGGCTGTACGACAAGGACATCGGCCACTTCAACAGCTTCGTGGGGCATGGTGGGGAACGGGGGGAAACGGGGGGAAAAAGGCGGGGGCGCAGGGGTCAGTGTGTGTGTTTTGCCGACGCGTGTGAACGACAAGGACATCGGCCACTGAGCAGCAGCCGTGGGGGGACATGGGGCCTGTCGCCGTGACTTCACATAGGTCCGGCGGAAGGGGGGCTCGTTTGTGGGCCTGGTGGGCCGCAGGGAGCCATGAGGGCCGGTTTGGTCCGGGGCTGCACGGAACGATGAGCTGAGTTACCAAACGACCGCTTGGCCTGGGGACATTGGGCATGCGCGCGCGTGTGCGTGCACATGGATACTTGTCAGCCCCATCTCCCCCCCTCATTCCCCCCGTTCCCCCCGCAGGTGTCTCTGCCGATCACCACGGTGCTTGAGGCCCCACCCACCCATACACACACGCTTTGCTCCCCCCGCCCCCCCCCCCCCGTCTCCCCCCCCGTCCCCCCCAGGTGTCTCTGCCCATGACCACAGTCCTCGCCGGCATCACGGACCTGGGGCAGTCGACGATCTACCAGTGCGCGGATGGAGAGGGGGGAGAGGGGAGAAGAAGGGGAGGGGAAAGCGTGTGTGTATGGATGGGCCTGGCGGAGGTAGAGGCAGGCTTCGTGCCCCTCCTCCCCGCCCCCGCCCCCAGGTTGCACTTGACTGGCCTTGCTTTCCGCGTAACCTCGTCCCCCGTTTCTCATTCCCCGCCCCCAGGCTGCCGCTCCAGGACCGGCAGGGAGTGCAACGGCGCAAAGGCGCGCTGCTGTTCGGCGTGTCCATCCTGGAGAAGGCGCAGTACACCGAGGTACGTGCGTCCCGGTATGGTACGACACGTTGCCGTACACCGATGCAGTACACAGTAGCGTGACGTACCGCTTTGCTGCTTTGCGTGACCGCGACCTTGGCCCCTGGCTTTGGGGGGTTGCGCACCCCCCCACACACAGATGCGGGCCGTGATCAAGAAGCTGCAGGACCCAGACAAGGTGGGACGTGGGGGGGGGGGACTGGGGGTGTTTGAAGCTGAGAGCGGGCGAGCGTCTTTGGGGGGGGGGGTAAAATCTGGGCCCTGGGGTTTCTGGGCCTTGTGGGCCTAAGCGGGTGGGTGGGTGGTAGGCTGGAGGCTAGGGCGGATGGGGCAGTGTGGGGTTTGGGCTGGCTGCGGGGCGGAACGGAAAGAGGGAGCGGCAGGGTGGAACGCGCTGGGGCCGTCACACTGGGCAACGTCAACCCATAAACCGCCCACCACCCCTTTCCATGTGCGCCCGCACCTCGTCTGGCTGGATCCTGCATCTTATACCCCCCTCCCCCAGATCCACTCCCAGCTGGGGGGGTACCGCCTCCACCTCAAGGTACGCGTTTGGGGCGGCGAGGGGCGCGAATGCCCCCTCCCCCGCTGGGACCTGGGGTTTGGGCGATCGGGGGCTCTCAGCTTGGGCATCCCTTCGCTTCCCTTTTGCCAGATCTCAGCTTCGTAGGTGTACCCCTTCCGCGGCCCCTCACGCCCCCCCAGGTCCACGCCTTCAAGGGTTTAGGGTTTACCCATACACACACGCCCTGACCGCCCCCTCTCCCCCCTCTCCCCCCTCTCCCCCCTCCTCCCCCCCCCCCAGGTCCACGCCTTCAAGAACCTCACCTGCAGCTCCATGCAGGGCGCCACCCACCCATACACACACGCCCTGCCCGCCCCCTCCCCCCCCCTCTCCCCCCCTCCGCCCCCCCCAGGTCCACGCCTTCAAGAACCTCACCTGCAGCTCCATGCAGGGCGCCACCCACCCATACACACACGCCCTGCCCGCCCCCTCTCCCCCCCTCTCCCCCCCTCTCCCCCCCTCCGCCCCCCCCAGGTCCACGCCTTCAAGAACCTCACCTGCAGCTCCATGCAGGGCGCCACCCACCCATACACACACGCCCTGCCCGCCCCCTCCCCCCCCCTCTCCCCCCCTCCGCCCCCCAGAGGTCCACGCCTTCAAGAACCTCACCTGCAGCTCCATGCAGGGCGCCACCCACCCATACACACACGCCCTGCCCGCCCCCTCCCCCCCCCTCTCCCCCCCTCCGCCCCCCCCAGGTCCACGCCTTCAAGAACCTCACCTGCAGCTCCATGCAGGGCGCCAACCTCGCAGCGGAGGTCAAGTGCGGTTGGGGTGCGGAGGGGGGCATTGGAAGAAGAAAACCTGAAGGGTCGTAGACCCGCGCGGTAATAGGGGGGCAGGGGGCACACTTCGCAGGAAAATTGCAACAATTGTCCTTCCTTCCGAGCTTGGAGCGTGAAAGGCGGGAAGCGAGTCAGACGCCGGCGGAGTGGACACTTAAAATGAAGCGTGTTCAGGGAAACTGGGGGAGGCTTTGGATGTACATGGCACTGCACAGGGGCCCAGCACTGCTTAGGAGCCCAGGGAGGTCAAGGGAGGGTAGGGAGGCGCACGGCAACGCACAGTTACTACAGTTACGTGGCAGTCAGGGTCGCAGAACCGCGCGAATTAAGGGGGGGAGGGGGCATGCTTCGCACGAAATTGGCCGTCCTTCTGAGCTGGGAGCGGGAAAGGAGGGACGCGATTCAGACGCCGGAGTGGACAACTGAAGGGGGAGGGAGGGAGCGTGACAGATGCATCCATCTCCTGCCTCTTACCCCCGCCTCTCGCTCCCCCCTAACCCCCCTCATCCCTCTCAGGCTGTGCTGCTATGAGTCCCGCCTGCCCCTGCGCTGCCTGGTGGTGGACGGCGAGGCCAGCCCCACGGACCTGGAGCTGGCTATCCCCCTGGGGGCGGCGTTCCAGGAGGGGGGCGTCATCAAGGGCAAGGACCGGCTGCAGGTGGGTGCCGTACATGGATGAGGGGGGGGGGTGAGGGGCAAAGGGGGGGGGGGGAAGGGAAGGGGGGGTCGATGAGCACGGAAGGGGGAGGGGGGGGGGCGTCATCAAGGGCAAGGACCGGCTGCAGGTTCGTGTCGTACATGGATAAGGGGAGGGGGGGTGAGGGGCAAAGGGGGGGGGGAAAGGGAAGGGGGGGTCGATGAGCACGGAAGGGGGAGGGGGGGGGGGCGTCATCAAGGGCAAGGACCGGGTGCAGGTTCGTGTCGTACATGGATTAGGGGGGGGGGGGGTGAGGGGAAAGGGGGGGGAGAAGGGAAGGGGGAGGGGGAGGGGGGCGTCATCAAGGGCAAGGACCGGGTGCAGGTTCGTGTCGTACATGGATGGGGGGGGGGGTGAGGGGAAAGGGGGGGGAGAAGGGAAGGGGGAGGGGGAGGGGGGCGTCATCAAGGGCAAGGACTGGCTGCAGGTGCGTGTCGTACATGGATGGGGGGGGGGTGAGGGGGAAGGGGGGGGGAGAAGGGGAGGGGGAGGGGGAGGGGGGGGGGGCGTCATCAAGGGCAAGGACCGGCTGCAGGTGGGTGCCGTACATGGATGAGGGGAGGGGTGTGAGGGGCAAAGGGGGGGGGGGGGGAAGGGAAGGGGGGGTCGATGAGCACGGAAGGGGGAGGGGGGGGGCGTCATCAAGGGCAAGGACCGGCTGCAGGTTCGTGTCGTACATGGATGAGGGGAGGGGTGTGAGGGGCAAAGGGGGGGGGAAAGGGAAGGGGGGGTCGATGAGCACGGAAGGGGGAGGGGGGGGGGGGGCGTCATCAAGGGCAAGGACCGGCTGCAGGTTCGTGTCGTACATGGATTAGGGGGGGGGGTGAGGGGAAAGGGGGGGGAGAAGGGAAGGGGGAGGGGGAGGGGGGGCGTCATCAAGGGCAAGGACCGGGTGCAGGTTCGTGTCGTACATGGATGGGGGGGGGGGTGAGGGGAAAGGGGGGGGAGAAGGGAAGGGGGAGGGGGAGGGGGGCGTCATCAAGGGCAAGGACTGGCTGCAGGTGCGTGTCGTACATGGATGGGGGGGGGTGAGGGGAAGGGGGGGGGAGAAGGGGAGGGGGAGGGGGAGGGGGGAGGGGGGGGGGCGTCATCAAGGGCAAGGACCGGCTGCAGGTGGGTGCCGTACATGGATGAGGGGAGGGGTGTGAGGGCAAAGGGGGGGGGGGAAGGGAAGGGGGGGTCGATGAGCACGGAAGGGGGAGGGGGGGGGGCGTCATCAAGGGCAAGGACCGGCTGCAGGTTCGTGTCGTACATGGATGAGGGGAGGGGGGTGAGGGGAAAGGGGGGGGAGAAGGGAAGGGGAGGGGGAGGGGGGCGTCATCAAGGGCAAGGACCGGCTGCAGGTTCGTGTCGTACATGGATGGGGGGGGGGGGGTGAGGGGGAAAGGGGGGGGAGAAGGGAAGGGGGAGGGGGAGGGGGGCGTCATCAAGGGCAAGGACCGGCTGCAGGTGCGTGTCGTACATGGATGGGGGGGGGTG
Organism: Edaphochlamys debaryana; assembly: GCA_016858145.1. Taxonomy (NCBI): domain Eukaryota; kingdom Viridiplantae; phylum Chlorophyta; class Chlorophyceae; order Chlamydomonadales; genus Edaphochlamys; species Edaphochlamys debaryana. The sequence continues at coordinate 518,817 of JAEHOE010000055.1, forward strand.
AGGGGAAAGGGGGGGGAGAAGGGAAGGGGGAGGGGGGAGGGCGTCATCAAGGGCAAGGACCGGCTGCAGGTTCGTGTCGTACATGGATGGGGGGGGGTGAGGGGGAAGGGGGGGGGAGAAGGGAAGGGGGAGGGGGAGGGGGGCGTCATCAAGGGCAAGGACCGGCTGCAGGTGCGTTGTCGTACATGGATGGGGGGGGGTGAGGGGCAAAGGGGGGGGGAAAGGAAGGGGGGGTCGATGAGCACGGAAGGGGGAGGGGGGGGGGGGCGTCATCAAGGGCAAGGACCGGCTGCAGGTTCGTGTCGTACATGGATGGGGGGGGGGGTGAGGGGGAAAGGGGGAGGAGAAGGGGAGGGGAGGGGGAGGGGGGAGGGCGTCATCAAGGGCAAGGACCGGCTGCAGGTGTGTGCCGTACATGGATGAGGGGGGGGGGTGAGGGGGAAAGGGGGGGGAGAAGGGGAGGGGGAGGGGGAGGGGGAGGGGGAGGGGGGGAGGGCGTCATCAAGGGCAAGGACCGGCTGCAGGGGGAGGGCGTCATCAAGGGCAAGGACCGGCTGCAGGTGGGTGCCGTACATGGATGAGGGGAGGGCGGGGTGGGGAGGGCTTCCCCCGCTTTCCCCCGCTTCACGGGGTCTCCCCTTACAGGGAGGGAAGGTCCCGCACGCCGGCCGGCACCCGCCCCGAGGCCGCCCGGCCACCCGGCCCACCTGTTGCGTTGGGGCGCCGCCGCTGCTCCTCTTCCCACTCTCCCGCCTGCCCCCCTCCCTGCCCCACCCCTCTTCCCCCCCAGTTCGGCGATGTGCGGATCGACCTGTATGCGGGAAAGACTCGCGTGGCCAAGACGCAGGTGAATCGGTTCTGTTGTGTGTGGGAGATAGCTAAGGTTGCGGCGACACTAGGTTATAGAACTAGGCCTAGACGGCTCAAGCTAGACGGACAATCAACGGACTCTCGACCCCGGGTCACAGCGAGATAGCGCAAGCCGAGCCGACCAGGGGAACCCATCATCCAAGTGCGGCAAAAGTGGACCGTAAGGTTGGGGCATGCGGACCGACTGCGGGTAGAACGCTTCTCGCAACTCACAACGTCCCATGGGTGCCCCTCCCCTCCTGCCCAGGTGCCCATCTGGGATGTGCCGTACAAGCCCGACCCCCCACCCCCCGAGGACCTTTCCCGAGCGACTGCGCCCGCCTTCAGCAGTGCCCGTATCTCGACCCCGGAGGGCAAGGACGGCGGTTCGACGCCGGGGGGCAAGGACCGCGGTTCGACGCCGGGGGGAATCGACATGAAGCGACAACCGACAACCGACTCGCCCCCCGGCTCGCCCCGAGCAACGCGGGCCGACGCCAACTCGAGCTCCAGCTCGTGAGTGGTGGTGGTGCGAGGCGGCGGTTGGCGGTTGGTCGGTTGGTCGTTTTGGTTGATTGGTTGGTTCCGTTCCACAACCTGCCGACATCCTGGCTACACTCAGTTGCTTTCCTCCCGCCTTCCTCTACCGGTGCTTCGCTGGAGCCCCCACTGCCAACCGAGCTCGCTTCCAAAACACTTGCTTATTTTGCTGTGCGTGATTGTGTCGCGTCGCTGACTCACCCTGCCGCCTTGCCCCCTTGCCCCCTTGCCCCCTTGCCCCCTTGCCCCCTTGCCCCCTTGCCCCCTTGCCCCCTTGCCCCCTTGCCCCCTTGCCCCCTTGCCCACGACGTAACGATTTGCGCGGGTTGGGCCCACGCTTCTATCTAAAACTCTGTCTGCCTGCCGCTCCCGTCCACTCAGCTTCCTCGGCTCCCTCACCGCCAACCTCGCCAGCGCCCTGGGCAAAAACCGCTCGGGGACGCAGCCAGAGGTGGGCACGTGGGGTTTTAGGGTTTTAGGGTTTTAGGGTTTAGGGTTTAGGACTGTCTCTGCCCCGCGTCACCCCGGTCGCCCGCCCGCCCCCCTCCCCGCCTCAAGCACCGCAATCGCCCGCCGACCTCCTGCGCTCCCTCGCTACCGCCTCCGCCCCGCCCATGGTGGAGGGTCTAACCAACCCGCCCTCCTTAACCCACGCCAGGGGTAATAACCCGGCGTTAGTTTACTTCTACATCTCCTCCGCCCCGCCTCACCCCCCGCCCGCCCCTCTGTCCCCCACCCACAGACGCCCTTCGCCAACCCCTCCGACCCCCTGCCCTCCCTCGCCACCGTCTCCGCCCCGCCGGCGCCGCCCCCCACCCCCCCGCCGCTGTGGGAGGGCAAGCGCTACTGCCGGCGCATGGAGCGGCTGGGCGGACAGCTGGGCGTTAGCCCGATGGTCGAGGTGTCCATGCAGCTCGTACCGGCGGTGAGTCATCATCCAAGCTGCCGTACGTCGTACGGCTCTGGGTTGGGGACTGGGACTGGGACTGCGGGGGATTGGGGTCGCGGGCGTTGGGGCATGCCGCCGGGAGTTTGGGCGAGAGTGGGAGGCACCTGCCGGCATCTCACTGCCCGATCAGGCTGGGAGCAGGACCTGGCGAGGGCCGGGTCGGGGCCAAGAGCAGAAGCCATCCGGCCGGGTTGGGGCGAGGGCCGGGTCGGGGCCAAGAACAGAAGCCATCCGGCCAGGTCGGGGCGAGGGCCGGGTCGGGGCCAAGAACAGAAGCCAACCGGCCAGGTCGGGGCGAGGGCCGGGTCGGGGCCAAGAACAGAAGCCATCCGGCCAGGTCGGGGCGAGGGCCGGGTCGGGGCCAAGAACAGAAGCCATCCGGCCAGGTCGGGGCGAGGGCCGGGTCGGGGCCGAGGACTGCCTGGCCCAGCCCTGTGGTTCTAGAAAGGGGCGCTTGTGTGAGGGCGTGAGCCGTGATGAGCCGTGAGCCTCCTCGCGCGTCCGTACGTCTTCCATGCACTGCGCTCCCGCTCACCTCCCCCACTGGGCTCCCGCCCACCCCCCCTCGCCCCGCTGCTGGCGACTCCCGGCAGAGCGAGGCCGCGGCGGCAGCGGCCGCCGGCGCCGGCGGCGGCAGCGGCGGCGGCGGCGGCGTGGACTTTGACGCTGACGATGATGAGGCGGCGGAGCCGCTGGCGGCGCCGGCGCCGTACGATCACGTGGTGGCGGACTTCGTGGTGGCGGCGGGGCCGCAGGTGCGCGCCGTAAACCCTAACTCCTACCGGTACACGCAACAAAAGAATCACACCATGGCGGGGAGCTATCTCGCGTCCTTTGGGTTGGTGGTGGCGGCGGGGCCGCAGGTGTGCGCTGAAACCACGTATAATCACAGAATGGTTTCGCTGGCTATGAACCCGTAGTGCCGGGGCGCCAGGTGTGAAAGCCAATCAGGTGGAGCTGAATCACAACCAGGCGGCAACTGGTCTGGCGTTCTTTCCGGCAGGCTTTGTTTGTGGTGGTGGCGGGCCCGTCAAGCCCTGTCCATCCCTCCGTCCGACCCTGAACCTTCCCCTTTCACCTCCTTCCCCGCCCCCCAGGCCGTGTGCCGGGCCGTGTATGGACCCGGGTCGGAGCTGGCGGACCGAATTACGGCAGCCGATGTGGGTTGCGGCCAGGGGGCAGGGGGGGTGTTGCACACCTAGGCATCCGGACGCAACGTTTCTGGCACTGTGTACGGCATTACGTAACATCTTTTTGGCACTGTGTACGGCATCACGTAACCCGCCCCTACCCCACACACACGCGTGCGCATGCATCCGGCCCATGTACGGCAGGGCATGACGGATGTGCAGTACGGCACCTGGGCCCCGGACCCGGATGGCAAGGCGCTGCTGGTCCAGACCATGAGTGAGTCATGGGGGGATGGGCGGGGGAGGCACTGGGGGGGGGGGAATCTACCGTCACATGGCAGTCAGTGTCGTAGTCGCGCACGAGACCACCGAGACGACGCCACCTGGCGAGCGCCCATAACAATGGGGGGATGGGGGGACTTCTCAAATGGGGTGAGGTCTCCGCACGCCGCCCTGTTAGGCGAGAGACGCTCCTCGAGAGCTCTTACGGAGTGTGGTCTCAGCCCCGTAACGGTTGTCGCGTATCGCGTGGGGGGTCGGTGGGGCGTCCCTGGCAGGGGGTCTGTTCCTACCGACACGAGGCAGCATGGCGCCCACTCCCCCAGCATCCAGCGTTGTGCTTTCTTCGCATGCCCCCCTCCCCTCTGGCTCTGTCCTCGCCAGCTTCCAGCTTCTCAGTAAAGCCCCGCTCCCCGCCCCCTCCCAAAGACTACATGAAACCGACGCCCGTGGGGCCGACGGCGGTGGTTGCCACAATGCGGGTGGGTCCGCGGGGCGGGGGGATCCGGTGAGCCGTTGATCCGTTGAGCCCAGGGAATCCGGGGATCCGGGGATCGGGGGGATCCGGCGGGCGCGGGACGCAGCCCTCGAACGAGCGCAGCCGCACAGGCCCTCTCCCGTCTCCGGGGTGATCCGGGGGAGGCGCGTGCTTAAAAGGCTGGAATGCATACCGGTAGACGGACTCCAGACAGCCGCACAAGCCCCCTCCATCATTCCTGCTCACGTGTCGGTGGTTGCCCTGATGCGGGTGGGTCCGGAGGAGGCGGGTGCCTGGAAGGCTGACTGGCAAGTCAGTCGGAACCCTCTTGTGCGGAAGGGGCATCGTGCCCCAAACACAGACAACCGCGGACACGTCCCCCCGGACAGCACAAACGGAACCCGCCCCTAACGGGAACCCTCCGGAACCTTCTTGGGCGGAAGGGGGGCACGCACTGTGCCCCCAACAGTTGCACCGAGCCGCCTCGAAGGAAAAGGCAAGCCCTGCTCGCTAATCGGCCCCGCCCCCTCTCGCCCTCTTCAGGTCATATCCAAGGGCCCGGGTGGCTTCCTGCTGCGAAACACGAGTGAGCTGGGGGTTACCTCCAAACGCTGCAACACACGCGTCCTGTAACACCGGGGTTTCACCGTAACAACAACCCGAGTTGTCGGAAGTTGAAGTCCCGAAGGAGTGTGTTGGACACCCCCGTTGCACTTCCGCGCTGCGGGACGCCCGGCAAAGGAGGGGGGCCGCGGGTTTCTCATGATGCGTGAACTGGCGCGCGCGTTCCGGCAGCCGGGTCGGTCATCCCGATTGACCTTCCAGAGTTCCAGATCCCCTCTGTTCCATCTGTCTCAGCTCACGTGTCAAACATGCTGCCCTTTCCTGCCCGTTCCCGCCCGCCCTTCCCCGCCACTTCCCCCCGCCCCCTCCCCAGTCACGCCCAACGTACCGCCGGTCGGGCAGTGCGTGAACGTGCAGATGCAGGTGCGAACACGTATGCTCGTACAGCGGCGGGTCTCTACCTGCCGCACGTGTCGTACGTGTGTCGTACGTGCATGTGTGTTTGTTAGGCCATAGCTAGGCTGAGAGTCAGAGAACGCCACCCACCAGCCCCCTGTGTGTGCGTGTTGTGATTCACGCACACAACTCCCCCATGTCCCCGCCGCTGCTTCCCTCCCCCCCCTCCCCCCTCAGGTGGTTGGCACGCTGGCGGGCCCCGGCAAGACGCGCCTCACTGCCTCGCTCAAGGTGGGGAACCCGGGGGGGGGGAGGGGAAAGAGGGAAACGATGCAAAGGTAAGGCAAAACACACACGTTCGCGGCTTTCTGGCTGACCCGGCCGGTAGGGGGGAGTTTTGGGTGAAAACAGCGGGACACAACACCACGCCGGCGCGTTCCCTCGAGGCTGCTTGCTTCCCGTGCCTCATGTTGGGCCCCGGGGTTCGCTGGGCGTACTTGTGCCGCGCGCGTCTGCTGCTTTCTGCTCTAGTGGGTTGGCGGGTGGGCCGTGTGCTCCTCTCAGCAAATACGATAATGTTTACACCGGCGGTAGGGCGAGTCCGGGTGAAGGGCCCGGGAGGAAAGGTGTGATTGGGGTGCCGTTGAAGTTTGGGCCAGACACTCACACAACGCCCGAGCTGGGGGTGGTGGGTACCAGGAGGGGACTGAGACAGGGCTCCACGTAACTGCTTCGCCCTTCCCAACGTCCCTCCCTCCCTGGTCAGACCGAGTGGTTCAAAAGCGGCATGATGCCCAGCAGCGTGCCACCGCCCCGCCCCTTCCATACACACACCCTTTTACCCCCCCTTTCCCCCCCCCCCCACCCCCCCTCACCCCCTCCCACCAGACCGAGTGGTTCAAAAGCGGCATGATGGTGGGTCAACTGGGTCCCCGGCAGGGGCCTGGGGGTAGGGGGGGGAAGAGGGGCCTGGGGGGGAGAGGGGACAAGAGGGGTCTGGGGGCGGGGCGGGAGTCTGGGGGAAGAGGGGACCTGGGCGAACGAGCCAAAACGATGGGCGTTGTCTTGCCCTCTGCAGGGCGTTGTGCGGAGCACGGGCTGCAATGCAACTGCAGATCCCCCCCCTTCTTTCAGCTTCTCAGATGCAGTCCCCCCCCCTTCCAGCTTCTCAGATGCCCCCCCCCATTCCTTCCCTTTCAGGTCAGTGTTCTCAAGGGCAAGGTCGACTCGGCGACTCCCGGGGTGAGTCCGGGGGTTGGGGGTACACAGACTTACATGGCTGCACTCCAAGCCACTCTATCTTTTAGCTGGGACAAGGGCGCACCCCACCAGGGGATGGGGAAGGGGGTGGGTGCCGGCCACGGGGGCCCCGGGAACGGGGGCTCAGCCTCCAACCTACCCCCACCCCTCTGCTTACTGCGCCTTCCATTTCCCCGCCTCTCCGGCCTCCCTCACCCATGCATTGATGCTCAAGCCCAGACAGAACCTTCGTCCCTGTCCTCTTGCTTGTGCCTTGATATTGTGCCTTGATATTCGACCAATCAACAGACCTTCGCCCCTGTGCTCTTGACACCTACCTGTCCTCAAGCCCAACATACATACACCATCTTTCACAGGTGCTGTTCCCTTGCATCCCTTGTGCTGCCGCAGGACTCCCGAAAGTGGTTCGCCACCATGCAGCGCGAGCTCGCCGCCACATTCGGGGGCGACGGTGGCGGCGCCGGCATCACCGTCGACGCCGCTGGCGGCGCCGCCACCGTCGCCTCCGCCGGCGGCGCCGTGCTGGCCAACCCCGCCGGGGCCACGCCCGGTCCATCCAGCCTGTTGGCTGCGCTGACGTCGCCTTCCGTACTGCTGTTGCTCGTGTCTTGGACGATCGCGCTGCTCGCGGTTTTCGCGTTTTTTCGCATCAGCTCGCGGCTCGCGGATGCGAACAAAGCCGTGGCGCAGCTTGCGGAGGCCTTGGCGGCGCTGCCGGGACGGCTCGCGCCGGCGCTGCAGCAGTGCGGCGAAGGGGCGGGGCTGGGGCCGGCGGGCGTGGGGGCGGGAGCGGGGAACGGGGCGGCAGGGCCGCGAGGGTGAGGGCGTGGGGATGGGGGTGAGGGATATAGGTGAGCGCTTGCAGCGCGGGGAGGTGGGGGGTGGGGGCGGCGGGGGTGTGCGGGGCCGTGAGTATGCGCGTGGTGGCTTGGGATGTGCTTGAGGACGGTCTGCGGGAGACGGGAATGGGCGCTGGTAGCGCTGGTGGCTGGGGATTTCGGGGCGGGGGCATTGGGACTGCGGCGGGGCTCGGCGCGAGGGTTGCTGCAAGACCCAGCTCGAGAGGTTGGGGCCGTGTGGTACCGGTAGGACAGCGGAGTAGATCACGTCCGTTCGTTGCCATAGGTAGGGCAACGAGGATCGCAGGGGCTTCGAGGTGGGAGGTGGGAGGGTTTGCACTTTTTGGTGGTCCTGGCTGCTTGATTGCGCGGCCCCAGTGCTGCCCGGCCTCGCGGGGTTTGGGGCTCAGCCCTTTTCCCTGTTCTGAGGAGGGACAGACACACCTTGTTGCCTTTCAATTGTAGCCACCCGGGGGGGGGGCCGGCAGGCACTCCAGGCACTCTGCCCAGTGCCGGGTGGTGGACGGCGCCCTGCCCCCACCATGACGATGGGCCTCTTGCCGGTCTCGACGTAGGCTGTTGGACGGTGCAAACCTGCTCCTAATCGGCAAGCAAGCAAGGGGCCCGCGGTATCGTAGTGTGGATGTGCTGTTGTCGCTCTGTTGGCACTGTTAGGGGCTCCGCTGCTGGGCGTGGATGGGAGGAGGGTTGGCGCTGTGGTGGAGCAAGCGAGGCGACGTGAATGCGGGTTTGGGGATCGATTCTGACACACGGTAGTGCGCTGCACTGGCCACAGCATGCGCGCTCAGCCCACGCACGCCGCTGCGGCCCCGCCTCCCCCACCGCTGCACTACGCCCCGTTGTCTATAATAACCCCGCCTCCCCCATCCCCCAGCCTGAGCGCAGGGCTCCGCTGCATGCTCGCCACCCCCTGCGCAAAACCTGCAGCCTGCACGTACTCTGTCGACCATGTCCCCAATTCTACCCACCCACATCCGGGAGGCGTCCCTGTTGCGGGTGAGGGACCGCCCGTTCCCGGCGGCCTGAGCGCGGCATGGGGCACAGGGGACAGGGGGCTTGGGGACAAGGTCGTCCCGACGCCACGCCCAGCCCACAGTCAGCAGCATAGCTTACGCGCGGGGCGCAGTTCGCCTGAGCACAGAGTCGAGCCCAAAGCGCAGCGCTCGGCGGACTTGAGTGCCGGCGATGGTGGCGCCGTCCCCGCCTTGGGCCTTGCCGATGCCGTGCACCCGGGCATAGCCCCACGGCCGTGTCCATGCCTGCACCCCGGTTGGTCTGCACCGCAACATCCTCGAGTCGCTTAGCTTATCGTTATAGTAATATGTATTAGTATGATGAGGAGAAGGGAACCAGACATGGCCTCGTCTAAGCGCTCGCATAGCATCAAAACGAGCGCGGAGTTTTCTCGTCTCTATGGCCCGCTTCCTGCGGAGTTCCCGGAAAGCGGCGCGATGTTTGAGAAGGCCTCGCACGCAGCTTCCCAGGCGCTGGCCCAGATGAGACTCACAGAACCCGTCGTCGAGGCTCTCCTGCAGCTCGCGGCAGCGCCAGCGATGTCGTTGGCGCACGTCATGAAGCCCGCGACACGTGAGAAGCCTCGCTACCTGCTGCTATACTCCCTTCTTTCCTCCTTGCGGGTCACCCACGGGTCAATCATCATCTCGGCCGAGGGGCTGGTGGAGCGGGCAGAGGAGGAGGTGGAGGAGCACGCGGGGGAGGCGGAGGAGGAGGCGCAGGAGGAGGCGGAGGAGGAGGCGGAGGAGGCGGGTAACGTCACGCACGGAGTTGGGGTTCGTGGGGATGGGGGCCACGGTGAGGGGCATGCCCGCAACATGTACGACGTTCTGGCGTGCAGTACCGCCCGGGCAGCTCCAGCAGAGGTGTCCCCAGGGGAACATCCAGGTGCCTCAGCCGTACAGCCTCCCTGAAGTTGTCACGACATCCTGCCCCCAGGACCCGTGGAGCTAGCTGGTCGCCCTGCGGGCACGAGGCACGGAGGAAGTCAAGCAGGATGTTCTGCGAAACGACCTGGGCTTTGGGCTGTCACATGGCTGCGAAGCAGTCCTTGTCGTCGAGGTGAAGGCCCAAAACAGCTTCTCGGGCTTCTGGCAGGTACGAGGCGTGAGGGCTGCGGCTGCCCGGCAAATCTCAGCAAGCCCGCTTGAAGCTTGGTTTCCTGCGGGCCCTTACACCCCATGCCCTGCCGACCCTTGCCCCGTGCTTCCCCGGGGGTGCCAGGCTTTGGCACAGGGCGTGGAGCTGGCCCGGAGCAACGCACAGTACGACCCCCCTGTCCCCGTGGACGTGGTGCTGACGGATGCCCGGGACTGGTACTTCTGGAGGCTCGTCGCCGAGCAGTGCAGCAAGCAGGAGGTCAGTCGAAGCCGGCGCAGCTTAGGATGTGAAAGGGCGGCAGGGGTTCGGCGCCTGGAGTTAATCCATCTATGAACGGGTTTGGCCCTGAGTTTTACTTGCAGCTGGTCTGCTCAGGTAACATGATCGGGGCTGGTGGGGAATACTCTGCGTAACCCCCCCCCCCCACACACACACACACCCTGCGCCCTTATGCTGTGCAGGCGCCAGCACAACCCGGACGAGCCGCCGCAAGCTCCTCTACGGCGCCCTCAGCAGGCTCAACGCAGGTGCAGTCCGCGTGGACCTGGTGGAGGTTGCACCTTAACTTGCTCCTTGCACCTTCCATCCGTTGGCCCCCTTACTGGTATGCCTGCCGTCGTCTTGTTAACAGGTTGCTCAAGAGGCTGTGGGCCGCCGACCGACGACGGTGCGTGGGCTCAGCCCCCGCAGCACGCACCGTGCCCTGGCGCTGCGGTCTGCAGCGATTAGAGACTCTGTGCGCGGTTGTCTTCGTTGGGTCAAACCAACCTGGACGGCCCGGTCCCTCTCTGGTGTGCCGTACCACAGGGCCGGCCCGAGTTCGTGCTCGACGTCAACGGTTGAGGATCCGCATGTACGGCATCGATTACGCATACTGCGACTTCCTCCTTCCGATTGCCCAACCCGCCGACGCATTCCTCAAGGTAAGCCTACGGTTTGCTGATGCTTATTCCGCCTCCCCGCCAGGCCCTGTTATCCCCTTGCATGTGGGCTGTGACGTGCACGCCAGCTTCACTCCAGCCCCTTGTGTTTCCACCTGTCGCTTGCAGGTCATGCACCGCCTCTACACGGCTCTCAACCCCGAGGGGAAGCTCGATGAGCTGCCCGGGCTCGTGGCGGAGGGCAACCGCAGGGCGCAGGCGCAGGCCAGCGAATGGGTCCGCGACCTGGCTGGCGCGTACATGGCCAAGCCCAACTTGGAGGCACAGCTGGCCGAGGTGAAAGCGGCGAAAGCCGATCTGGAGGCACAGCTAGCTGAGGCGAAGGCCAAGTTGGCGGCGGCGGTGGCGGCGAGTGCGCCAGGGGCGAGCGGGCGGGACACGGCTGCCGCCGGGACGGGGGGAGCAGCGGCGGAGGCAGCGGGCGAGGGAGCGTAGCGCCTCGTGCACCAGCGCGCCCACGGCACATCCCCTGAGCATGGCGGCGGCCGCTGGCGGCGCCGAGGCACCTGCACGCACCTCTGGTGCGGCGGGTCGCTGCGCAGCCGGCGGAGGCCGCTACCGCCGCCAGGGCTGCTGCTCTCCGTCGTGGCAGCGGCGCCGCGACCCTGAACGGACGGCGGCGGTTCCGACAGCGACTGGCCAGGGCTCGCGCGGGGCTCCCTCGCTGCGGACGGGGAGCCGCGAGGCGGCGGTTGTGGCGGCGGCCGCGGCGGTTCCGACACTCTCCCGCAGCCCCTACCAGTAAAGCACTCGCCCTGGACCTGACCGGCGGCGCTGCGGCTGGCTTGCTAGCAACCCGCCGCCGCCACCACTGCCGCCGGAGCGTCGTTGACGCCGCTGCAGCGGCGGTGCTCTTGGCGCGGCAGCAGCTTGGCGACGGCGGCGGGAGCGGCGGAGGCGCAGCCGGCGGTTGAGGAGGGAGACGCGGCGAGGGAGTTGCTTGACGATGCTGGCAATGACGGTCGAGGCGGAGGCGGAGGCGGCTGGCGCCAGGGCGCTGGCCGCAGCTGGCAGGACTGCAGGCGGCAGCAGGCGCTGGGGTGACGGGGCGTGGGGCGAGGTGCTGCGGGCCCACGCGGGCCCCCGACGCGGCGAAGCGGCAGCCCCAGCGAGGGGGGTTGCAGCGCCGATGTCAGCGCCAGCGATGGCGGCCCCCTGGGCGCCTGGAGTGGGGAGAGCCCAGCGGCAGCCTTCCCGCACGAGGTGCTAGCGAGGGCGCCGGCGGCCGCAGCATGAACAAGGATAAAGTGCATGGGTTGGAGGGGACAGCAGTTGAGGGTGGCAGACGGCCGGTGCAAGCCTCCGTGTGGGAATCGGTTTCGATGTCTCCCTCCGTGCGTGAGGCGCCTTAGTTGCAGCGTGACTGTCGGTCCGGGTCGGGCTGCTAGCGGCCGGTGTGAGTCGTGTGACCAGCCAGCACCGCTGCACAAGGTTGCTGCAGGAGCTAAAAGACTTGAGCCCCCGGTGGGGGTTATCATAGACAACGCTTACGAAGGGGCCGGGCCGCTTAACAAGTTTGGCCACTGGGCCCCCGGATACGGTACGGCGTACTGCACACCTGTTGCCGCCTGCCGAGCACACTTGACACGTCTTTGCCGCTCCAGCAGTAGGCAGCGCTGCCAGCAGTAGGCTGGTCCGGGCGCTAGGGACTAAGGGGGGCTGCAGCGCGCCGGCTGGACTGGAGCGGAAGCCGGCCAGGGGGACCCGGGTGGGCGGCCGGCAGCAGGGCAGGGCGGCACGAGGCGTAACGGGCTGGCTGCGGCACCGCGCGCGCCGCCCATTGTTGGTGCTCTCGCACTGCCTGCGGGCAGGCTGCTCCTGAGCGTCGGCGACGCCTGCACCTGTGTCTCACGACGCGCTTCGCTTCGTTGGTTTCTTCTACTCCCACGACGTAGGCGTAGGCGTGGCCCGAGCGCGCCCAACCTCTTGCGGAGGCGCAGGATGGCCGCATGGGGCAAGCCAACGGAGAGGACCTGCCCGCCCGAGCCACTGCATGCCTGTCCGGCGCTGCGCCCCGTTGCTTTTAAGCGCTCCGCAAGCTTTCTCGGTTCGGGTGTACTGAGGGCGCGTGGGCGGCGACGACAACTGATCGGGCTGGTAGAGGCCGGCGTGACCGGAACGGCTGCAAGGGCATGGGGGCTGCAAAGGGCGGCAAGATTCCTTGGCAGTGTTGATAGGCGTTGCTTTGGGGGACAAACATTTGGGGGGCCCGACAGGGACGGACGGTCGAGATCACAGGTCCGTCCTGGCCATAAGGCCAATGTGGCTCAGGTAGGTAATCCGTGCCATGCCGTCCGCGGTCAACCTTACCGATGCCAGAAGGCCCCAAAACAACTACGCAAGCCCAGAAGGTGATCTGCACAGGAAGGCCAACGCATCACATCCGAGTGTATCAAACCGAAATCACATTGCCCCACAGCCATCCCTGCTAGGCAGCCCCCTTGCGGCACGGCGGGGCAAGCCAACCAACATCCGTCTGCAATGCATCCTCGTCACGCACAGCATCTTCATCCGAGCCTCCCGCTTATATACAACAACCCTCACATCACTTACCTGGAGCCTTCATCACAGCCCCTCCAACATCGTTCCCGGTCTCTGCACATGCATCTGTCCGCGCATGCGTGTTCCACCCGCCCCTCCCACAACGTGTTTGCGGCCTGTGACAGCAATGTGGCTGGTACACAACAAGGGCCGCTTATGCAAACTATAAAGATGACAACTCAGCACAACAAGCCTCATCAAGGCCCGGAAAGCGCAATGGCGCGCAGGGGCCCGAACCACAGAGTGCTGTGTTCACCCTGCTCCATCCTCCTGCCGGTGCCCAGCGCATTGCACTCGCTCTATGCCCACTCCAAACTCACTCCCTCTCTTGCGTACGCCAAACCTTGGGGGATGCAGGCTGCGCCTGGCGGTGGTCACCCACATGCCCCTGACAAATGTGCTTCGAAAGAATAACTCCTGCCCGCGTTACGTCTCCTGCTGCCGCCTGCTCGCCGGCCCCGGCTCCTGCGCCCTGAGTCGCCTCCAGCGGAGCGCCACCCCCGCGCCCCGCCTGCGCCCCTCCGCACGCTGCACCCTGCCACTGCTGCTGCCGCCAAGCCGCTTTCGCCTCTTCATCGCAAGGCCGCCAGTGCTGCTGTACAGCACATGCGCACGAACCGCCATGCCCTGATGCCGTACGCATCGTCACGGCATCATGCCCAGCAGCTGCCCCGCCACCCAGTCCAGGCCCGGCCGGGCCCCGGGCCTCGGGACCATGCAGGCCCGCGCCAACCGCTGCAGCCGGGCCAGGCCCACCTTGTTGGGCCCGCCGATGCTCTGGCGCCAACCGCCGCTCTGTGCCCGAGCCTTGACGACCTCCCGCATGCCCTCGAGGGCGTCCAGCAGCGAGGCTCCGAACAGCCACACGTGCGAGGCCTGGCACGCAAAGCCCGCGCCGCCGTGCACATTGCGAAGTTGGGACAGGAGCGTGGGGTCCTCGTACAGGGCGTGGAGGCCGGGCTCGTTGCACTTGGCGGCCAAGAGGCGCTGTCGGGCGATGCGGTCCCCGAGGGCCGCCGCCTCGAGGAGGTAGCCGGCGTCCTCCGCCCACATCTCGGGGGCCGCGTACAGGGGCGACCAGAGGGGTGCGTCCACGGGGTGGAGGCGCCGCGCGGCGGGGGGCCGCTGGAGGAGGACGGGCCAGGGCAGGACCTGGGCAGCGGAGGAGGAGCAGGGGCAATGAGGGGATGAAGCAGGAAGGCCCATGTTGCAAAGCGTTATCCCTTGTTACCTTGCTTGTCAACACATGTCTCCCAACCGCACCTGGGAGGCCTCGTGGTCGATGGCGCGCGTCCAGCCGTTGGCCTCAACCACAAAGTTGAGGAACTTAAAGTCCGGCATCACGACGCCCGCCTCGTCGTACTTCTGGAGCTGCCGTACGACGCCGTACAGCATGTACAGCGCGCGGGGCCACCACACGGGCGGGCCGTCCAGGTGCGGCGCGTCGGCGGCGGTCACCGCTGCTGAGTCCGCCGCCAGCGGCGGCCGCACCCCGTTGCCCTCCGCGAACCCGATTAGGGCCTGTCGCACGTCGCCCCAGGCCGCGGCGGGCGTGTAGTGGATTAGCGAAACACACTCCCGCGCGTACGGGTGCGGCCGCAGCTCCCAGCCGAGGATGGGCACGCACATCTCGCACGCGCCCCGCACGCCGCCGCCGTGCCGCGCGGCCAGGCGGCTCATGACGACCGTGTTGCCTACCAGCTCCCGCAACAGCTCGGCGGCCTTTGTGTGGAGAATGGTGGCCAGCTCCTCCGCGTCGCCCTTGAGCAGGGCCGACCACTCGCCCGGGAAGGGGCTGTGGGGGACGACCTGGACGGTGGTGGCCTTGCGGAAGGCCTGAGGGGGAAGGGGGTTGGGGAGGGGAGGGGAGGGGAAGGGAAGAAAGAGGTTGAGGAGAAGGGCTTGGGGGTGAGTGCGCGGGACTGGACATAGGATCACCACAAGCACAAGCACACGCCTTCTCCTGTGCGAGCCCTGGCAACCACACCCCGCCTGAGTACCCGTCACCAAGGACCGGGCCCGCCCGGGCCCACACCGGGCCCACACGGCTCTGCTCGGGCCCGCTCACCGGCTGCCACTCGCCCTGCACCGTGTCGCCGTCCCGGCACGTGGCCTTGAGCACGCAGCGTGCCACACGTGCGTTCCTCCATCCCTCCTTGCTGAGGGGGTACGCAGCCACGCTCGAGCCACCGCCCCCCCTGAGCTCGTTAAGGGATACTGGGCCGCAGGGGCCGAGGGACGCGAGGGCGGTCTCCATCGCGCGACTCAGTCCGCGGATGCACTTCTTCTGGCTGCGGTTCTCCTGCGCGCGGGGTGCAGGATGAGGTGGGGTTAGGCGCCCTGGGCTGGGGTGGAGTGGAGTGGATTGGAGTAAGAGAACCTCGTGCCGCCCGGGGTGGAACCATGTTCCCCGCCTCTTCTTGCGAGTGTTACATGCCAACTCACCCGGGCAGTCAGGGTCACCATGTTGGCGAGGCCGGTCTTGTGGGGGAAGGTTTGGATGGGATGACGGCGTCCCCGCGCCGGCCGATCTCACGTCGCGGGTTGCACTTTGGTACCTCGCTCCTGCGCCGGGGAAAGGCGGGGGAAGGGGCGGGGAGAGGGTTAGGTCCGCGTGGCCGTGGCCACTTGGCGCACTCCAATAGCCCACAGCGACATGGTCTTCCCAGTCGCCTGTATGTGGCCCCTGCCCCTCCTATGCTCATCGCTAATTACGACCGACTGGAGACTGGACAAACACCGGCAACCCTCGCAACCCTCGCAACTCGTTCAACGCCCTCTGCCCCCGAAGTCCCCTTGACGTCCCGCTATTCGCAGAGCGCGTCGGCAGGTCCCACGCCCCCGGTGCGGGCCCCACAAACGCGATGTGCCTGGGCCCCGGCCCCAATGACCTGCCTGGCGACCAGAAGTCAAGCACACTGTGCCAAGAGCGTGTTACTCTGTGCTAGGCAGGGCCGTTAGGGAGGAAAGCGGTGGATGGGCCCGGGTTGTCCCGGCTTGGGCAGGCTTGGGCAGGCTTGGGCCCGCAGCCGCGAGAGCAGCTCGGTCGCGACCGAGGTTCAGCGACTCACGACGAACTGCAGGCCGCAGCGCCCACGCGCCAGGCGACCGCAGAAGGAGCTTTCGCGTCTCAAGGCCAGCCTTGGCCTCGGGGCGCTTGCAGCGCTAGAGCACAGGCGAGAGTATGTTGGGGCCAGCTAAAGCGGTTCTATTGCGGCAGTCGTCGGTGCCAGAGGTCTTTGTATGCGCCAGAGCAATCGGAGCTGCGGGATTCGGTCCGCGCAGTGGCCCTGAAAGGCCCTCCGAGTGGCTCTCGGTTTGGAACGCCCTGGGACTCACCATCGCGACAGCCATACTCCTCATCTCCAGGTCATGCTTCCATAGGGCTGCCGACGTGAGGGCCAGCCGAGCTTGCGCAGCTCGGCAAAATTGCTTCTCCCCGCGTGCGCGACGAGAGCGCGTGGCGGTCACCAGCAGCCAAACTTCCATTGCATAGATGAATGGGCATGCTGGTATGCGTTGAGGAGGCGAGAGCGCTGCGGCCGTCAGAGCTTGGTCGTCTTTGCCTCTCTTAACACGGTCTCCTACGCCAAGAGGCTTGAGCACGCCGGAAGAAGCAGCTGAGGGATGTAGAGGTATGCATCCTCGCTTCATGTTTGGTCGACAACAAGAAGTGCCGCGCAGTGCTTGCGTTGTCCGTGGTTGGTGCGGCGCTCACGCTAGGTCTGGTGGCTTCATTTATGCTTTAAGGGCACTTCAGCGGGGCTTTCTGTGTGCCCGGCCAGTGCCCGGCAGTGCCAGGCTGCTCCCCTGCATTCCCCTCCCCCAGACCCTCGCCCTTCCCCTCCGGAGTTTGGCGCCCGAGTCGTCCCGAGTTTCCCCGATTCCCACGCCTTGATCAGCCCCGCCCTTGCTTTCCGCTTCTCCCTCCCCCCCGCAACCTCGCCCTCCTCTCGCAGCTGAAATCTCCCCCTTGCTTTCTTCTTTGTCACGACCCCACGTGTGATCGTTCCCCCACTGACAGATTCGGGGGTCACACGGACGGGCTGGCCAGGCAAACAGGGCGGTACACCATCACCCCCTGTTCGATCCTGCCGCCAGGGCGTCCTGCGCAGCAGCAGCAGAGAGCGGACCCGGCACTCCGGTGTGGCCCAGCCTTGGCCTCCGGCAGCAGCCTACCAGCCTCAGCCGCCCTGCCCTGGCGGCTTCTGACACTCTCGAGCGCCACCTTTGCTCCCGTACAGATATGAGTTCGAGGACTGGCAGGCCATCCCTCCGTGCTGGGCCGATACAGCGCTGGGTCGTGACATCTTTTGGTGGGGCTGTCCGGAGCCCCACTGAATTGCCAGCCCTCCGCCGGCTGGTGGGGCAGACCCGGTTGCTCATTGCCGTGACCTCGACTCTGCAGGGCCCCCCTCCCTGTTCCCAATGTGCCTCATGCTGTCCCTCTCACCCTGCGCCCGCCCACAGCCAAATGCGCCCCGCCCTGCTAACCCCCTCTCTGCTTGAGCTTGACCAGCACCCCAGCAGCTGCTCATTCTCTCCCCTCCCCTGCAGAAAGGCTGCCTGCCTCCTTCCCCTTTCCTCTCCCGCTTGCCCTGTTCCCCGGGAAACCCTTTTCACGCACCCTGCCACCAGCGCGTGACACCCACTTCATTGCACACGTGCTTCAAACCCTCGGGCGTAAGGGAGGGCCCCACAAGCCAGACGAGGCCACGCAATTTTGTTAACCGCGCATGCGTCGCAATCCAACGTTCTTCTGATCAGGGGGTTCTGATGTCCCTCACTGGTACGTCTGGCATGCATCCGTCCTCCGTTGCGCCCTGGACCCCCCCCACTTCGCTTGCACTGCACTTCTGCGCTCAATGCCCCCTCGTCCCCACGGGCCCCCCCAGGTCTAACTCGCGCTCCCGCCCTCTCTGACGTTTCCCCCGCCCCGTGCCCCGCATCGCCCCATGCCTCCCCCTGGCCCCACGGCACCGCTCACCCGCCCCCACAGCCCCCTTGCGCCCGCTACCCCCCTCCCTTCTTCATCTTGTAGCCCGTGGGCCGCGGCTGCTTGAGCTTGGCCAGCAGCTGCTCATCGCTGACGGCCCCAAACAGGTCCTTGAGCGACACAGTCAGCATGCCAAGGATCTGGGGGGGAGGGGGGAAGAGGAAGGGGCTGAGACGGAATAATGAGCATAGGAAGGACCCCGCCATCCACTGCCCTCCCCGTCCCCTCCCCATTCCCCCACCCCCCCACCTGCTCCATCTTGTCCACCAGTGGCCGCGTCTTGGGCGTGTGGAAGTCGGAGGAGGGGCGGTCCGGCAGCAGGCGCCCGGGGTCCACCCGCACAGCCTCGAAGTAGGCGGCGGTGGCGGAGCCGGGGGGGCCGCGGTAGCCGAGCTGGGGGGAAGGAGGGAGGTTTGCGGGGGAGGTGGGGTTGGTGAAGTGCCGGGAAAGGGGCGGAACGAGGAGTGGGAGCCGTGGTGAGCAAGTGCCCAGCTAGGTGTTCCCGCATGCGCATGCCCTCCTGCCCCTGCTTCTCCCACTCCGAAAGGCCCCCCCCCCCTCAACCCCCTTGCCCTCACCCTCTCCAGCTGCTCCAGCGGCGGCGGGCTGACCAGGTCCGCCACCCTCCCTCCAGGAACTCTATGAACGACAGAGCGCGGCTGCGGGACAGCAGCGCACGGCCGCCGGACAGCTCGTCGTAGTACCTTGGGGGGTGAAGGAGGGGTATGTAAGGTCAGCAGCCAGCCGGTCAATCAAACTGGAAAGATACAGGGAGGGCAAGGCCACTTGACGCCATGGCTCTCCCCGCTGTCCCCCGCCCCCTACCTCCGCTCGCCGCACCCCACTACCCACCCAGCCACCCCGCTCACCTCATCCTGCTCCACACGAAGGCCAGCCTCGCCTCCCGCACCGTGAAGTAGGAGTGGTACAGCCGCGCCTCCCCCAGCAGCTCCAGCCACTCGGGCAGGTCCAGCCACTTGTTGTCACCGGAGTCACGGGCGAGCTCCTTGTAGTGGGAGTACACGGCCTGGGGTGTGTGTATAATGCGTAGGGTCGGCGCGTGATCAAGTACTAGTGCAGTCGTGAGCGGAAAGGCCGCGGGGAAGAGGCACCAAGCAAACCCGAAAGCTCGAAGCACCGGTCCCCGCCTGGTGTGTGTGTGTGGCCCCATTCTGCGTTCCTGGTTGACAAGTCACAAGCAGCTACCGTACACCCCAGGAACGGGCGCATGTCTACGTCAGCGAGGGACGAGGGGTACGTCATGTTACCCTAGCACGTCTGCTCCACCCCTGCGCTCCCTCTCGTGCCGCAGACTCCCCACGTGCCGCAAAACACACACACGCTCCCCCCTCTTTCCCCCACCCTCCCCCCCCCGCCCCCACCCTGAGCAGGGGCAGCCGGGCGTCCAGGAACGTGTCCACCTCTTTGCAGTACAGCCGGGTCTCGCGGAACGTGTTGGGGTCAACCTGGGAAAGGGAAAGGGGAGGGTGAGCCCGCTGACGCCCTCCCACCCCACAGAATCGGACCCTCACACCAGAGCCCCCTTGCCGTTCCCCACCTACCATCCCTCTCCCCGCTTTCTCCCATCCCCCCCCTCCCACCCAGCCCACCCACCCACCAGCGCCCCCGGCACCACGTTGGGGGCTATGCACTCGTCCACCAGCTTAGCCACGGCACCGGGCAGGTCCAGGGGGGGAGCCGCAGCCGCCGCCGCCTTAGGCCCCGCCTCCCCACCCCCTGCCTCCCCCTCCCCCTCCGGAGCCGCCGCTGCAGCCGCGGCCGCCGCCCCCTCCGCAGCGCTGGCGCCCACCCCCGCCGCCGCCCCCGCCGCGGCCAGGGCGGCTGCGCTGTTGCGCTTGGCGGTGCCCGGTCGGCTCTTGGCGCCCGCCCTGCCCCCCGCCCCCGCCGGGCTCATGAACTTGGCGATGGCGGTGCGGACCAGAGCGTCTATGAACTCAAACCGCATCAGCGCATTGTCCAGATTGGCCTGGGGGGGGGCGGGGGAAGGGGAGGGGGTGAGAGTTGAGCGGCCAGGGCGGGAGAGGGGGAGCAGGATTGCTTCTTTGGATGTCGAGGAGGGGGAGATGGTCACAGAGTGCGTGTGCGGGGCTCGCCCTGCCCCGGACCACCAGAGTCCCTCTCCCCGCTTCGCTCCTTCCATTGGCCCAGCCCACAGCCTGGCTCTCCCCTCCCCTTCCCCCCCACCTTGCTCTCCTCGTTCTTTCGCATCCCCCCCCCCCCACCTTGCTCTCCTCGCTCTTTCTGTCCTCCTCGAAGTTGGCCAGCAGGAAGATGCGGTCCAGGTCGGAGGCGCGGACCGCACTGCCGCCCGCCTCGCCCTCGACCCGGCCCCCCGCCCCCTCCTCCACCACGCCCGCGTCCCGCACCAGCGCCCCCCACGCTACCAGGTGCATCGCAAAGGGGTCGGCCATGCCGCCGCACATGGTGCTGGGGAGGAGGTCAGCAAGACGAAGCAGGGAGGCAGGGAGTTAAATCAGGAACTGAACCACAGGGGGGCAGTATCGGGCTTGGGTTGGTCTGTAGTCCAGATGCAGGGCTTAGGGCTGTGAGTGAGGGCAATTTCAACAAAAGATGCAGATTCCAGCCCCCCCGCCCTCCCTGCCCCCCCTGCTCCCCCTCTCCCCCCCACCTGTAATAGTCAAACGCCAGCAGCAGGGTGTCGTACCGCTCCTTGAGCACAGCACGCACCGCATCCACCTGGGAGGAGCCGCCTGGGGGGGGGGGGAGGGGGGGAGGGGAGGGAGCGTGTGAGGGGAGAGTGTGGGCGAGGGTGGCAGGGGCGTGGGCAAGGAGAGGGGGAGGGGGCAGCGCACAGAGGATAGGGAGAACCTTGCATTGAAAGACCTCGCTTCAAGTCCATACCCAGCCAGACCCATACCCAGGTCGCACCAAGTTCATACGACTGCACACCCAAAACCACCCAGTCCCTCTGTCCCTCCCTCTCGGCCCAATACCGCTCCAACCCGGCCCCCCCTCCCTCCTCCCACCCGGGCAGCTCTTGGCCAGCAGCTGCTTGAACTTGGTCATGGCGGTGGCTCGGGCCCAGTCCTTGTCAAAGATATCCCGGCAGATGCCTGGGTGAAAGGGAGGTGCAAGGGCGCGAGAGGTATCTCGGGCGAATGGAGTATGGGGGTGACGGGCTCGTGCTTGTGCCCACGCTCCCCCCTCCGTTGCCTCCTCGACCCCCACCGGCCCCCGCTCAGCTCACACACCCGCTGCACCCCGCCTGTCCACCCACCCGGTCTGTTGACGTAGGCCTTGGAGTCGTTCTCCTTGGGCCGGGCCGCGAAGACGCTCTTCTTGAGCCCGCGCCAGGGGGAGGGGGGCTCGGGCTCGGACGCCTCCGCCGCCACACCCCCGTCCTTCTGCGGTGGGGGAAGACAGGTTCGGAGACACAGGTGAAGCGCCGATTAGCATTCTCGCTCCATTCTCATGACAGCGGTTAGGCAAACAGCCTACACGCCTGATCGTCCCGACATCAGGCCCCATCCAACCTTTGCTGTTCAGCTTCCCCTCCTCTCCTTCCCCCTCTCCCCTTCCCCCCATCCCCCCTCCACCCCCCTCACCCTCCTGGGCTCCAGGCGCACGTGCAGCGTCAGCCAGTCCCGTGCGTCCCTGAGGGCGCTGTGGTCGGGGCGGGGGGGCGGGGCGGGGGGCAGCGGCGCGGGCGGCTCCGGCTCCAGGGGCAGCTCGGAGGCGCGGGAGAGGAGGTCCAGCGCCGCGGCCTCCTCGCGGGCGTAGGAGCCGGCGGTGGCGTCGGGGGCCTGAAGCAAGGGGGGGGGGGAAAGGGGGGAGGGGGAGGAGGGGTGGAGGAGGGGGGCTCAATTCAAACAGGGAGACGCTGGGGCCAGACCTCGGTGAGGGGGCGGAGGCATGGCCGCAAGCCTCACCGAAGTCGCGGGCAGCCCCGCCGGCCGTAGCTCGTCCACTCGGTCCTTGCGGCGGCGGTACAGGTGTACGGGCTCGCCCGTCTCGAGGCGGTACCTGCACGATGGAGGACAGGACGACGAGCACCCTCGTCAGACCAAAGTCGGAGCGCAGACGCCGACCTAAACATGGGACAGCTCCGCCTGCTGCCTCGACCAGCATTGGGAGCAGCCAGACACGCCAGGCAGCTGAATCCCCACCCCCCTTGCCCGCGCTCACGTGGGGTAGAGGCCCTCCGAGATCCTGGATCCAGGTACGGCGGCCCACATGGCCACCCCGGGCGTTTCAAACTCCCGCAGCTGTCGCTGCCCCGCGGCGTTCATCCATCCGAAGCCGCCGCCCTGCGCGTCCCGGTCCGCGTCGTCCTCAGAAGCCGAGGAGGCGTTGGCGGAGGCATCGGACAGCACCGAGGGAGCCCAGTTGCTGTGCGGGCAGGAGGGGGCGTATGGGGATAGCGTGCGTGAGGCGGAGGTGGGGATTGGGACAGGCCAGAAGAGGATTCGCCTCCCCGATCCCCCCGCCTCTACTAGGACCCCAGCCCCCCCCCCAGTCCCCACCTGTATGTGGAGGGCGATGCGTGCAGGCGCGCATGCGACTGGGTGGTGGACAGCGCCATGGACTTGACGGAGGAGGGGCCTGTGGGGGGGGGGGTGAGAGGTGTGAGGTGTGAGGTATGAGGGGGGAGGGGTGGTGCAGGCGACCGGGTAGGAGAGCCCACACCGATCACGAACTGAGGAGCACACATCAACCGGCATGCGTAGCCAGGGCCATCCAGCGTACATGCAACCCACCACCCCAGACCCCACCCAGCCGCCTCTGGCCCCCCTCACCCCTCCTGCCCTTGGCGCTCGCCGACCCCACCCCCGCCGCGAACCCCGTCCGCTTGACGGTGGGCGAGCGCTGTGCGTTGGCGCCGGGGCCCGAGCGGGGCCGCGCGGAGAAGCTGCGGCCGCCCACGGAGCCCGGCCCGACCCAGCCCCCCTCGCCGTCGCCCGCGGGCTGCCCCGCGTTGAAGGCGCTGATCTCCAGCTTCAGGCGGTCGGCCTTGAGGGGTGGGGTGGGGTGGAGGGGGGGATGGCGGGGGGGGGAGGGGGGGGTGGGGGGGGAGGGGTGGGGGGGGGGGGGGGGGAGACAATACGGGTGCGACAGGGAGGAAGGTGCGGGTTGAGCATGGTGCAAGAGAGGATAGGTCAGGAGAGGGAGGGATGGATAGGGTGTGGCAGGCCGGCAGGCAAGCTGAGGGTAGGAGAAAGGGATGGAAAACTTCAGCAGATGAGGCCGTTCAGAGGGTCTTGCTCCTTCCCCAAATGCCGCCCCTCCCTCCACCCTCTCCCTCCCGCCCGCACATTGCTTGCGTCTAATGCGCATGAGCTCCGCCACCTGAGCCACCATTGCCTGGGGACCACCCGCCCCCTCGCCCCCCGCACCCCCAGCGCCGCCGCTCAGCCGCTGCTGCCGGGCGTTGAGGAAGGAGCGCCGCGGGTTGACGCGGGCCGAGGAGGGCCCGCCCCCGGCCCCAGCCCCGGCCCCGCCCTGCTGTTGCTGGGAGGTGGAGGGCCGGGCGGAGTTGGCGCCCCCGCCTGCTCCACCGCTCGCGGCAGCGCCTGCGGTCTTGGTATTGGTATTGGTATTGGCGCTGGGGCCGTGTGGGGACCGCCTCGCGCCGCCACCTGCGCCGCCCCCGTTGGCCGCCATGCGTGGAGATGCTGGGGAGGGGCCCGCCGCCCCGCCGGCCCCGATGTTGGGGAGCCCAGGCTTGCCCCCGCCCCCGCCTGCCCCCGCCCCGGCCCCCTCGTCCGTGGACCGAACGGAGGCGGAGGCGGGGGCGGACCGCGGACTGCCCACGCCGCCGCCGCCTCCGTAGCCCCCGCCCCCGGCCCCACTCGCGCTGGCGACGCCCTTGAGCCCCGTCACCCGCGCTGCGGCCGTGTGGGGGCAGTGCGTCTCGAACACCACCCTGACGTCCAGCGACCCCCCGCCTCCCTCCCCTCCCCCGCCCCCTCCAGGGCTGGCCCCTCCAGGGCTACCCTCCCCTCCGCCCCCCTCCTCGTCCCGGCTGAGCGGCCGCAGCAGCCGCACCGAGGGACACCAGCGCGTGGTGGCGCCGGGGCGGGGCAGGCGCGCGATGGTGGTGGCGGTGGAGACGGCGCTGGTGGCAGCACCACCGCCGCCGCCGCCGCCGCCGCCGCTGGGGCCGCCGCCGCCGGCCTCGCTGCCGTCACCGGTGGCGGCCGGACCGCGGCCGGAGGAGGAGCCGCCGCCTGGGAGCGGGGGCACGAGGTGCGAGGACGGACGTCGGGGGGGCTTCACGCCGTCAGATCCTGCCGGGCTACCGTACTCAAAAGGTGACAACCGGCCTTCTGGCGGCGTATCCCCTGCCCAGGCCCTTGTCGGCTGGGCCCTACCTGGTCCCCACATGTCGGGCCCACCGATGGGCGCTCCTGTGGTTGGGTCCTGCGGCGTGCGGAGATTGGAACGTGGGTGAGTCTAGCAGGTAAACTGGACGGGGGCGGACACCAGGCCGCCTTGCGTTGCCTTCCTGGCGTCCAGTCCCGCCCCTTTCCCCTACCAGCACCCCGTCTTACCCCTGCCGTCTCCGCCCCTCTAGACCCCCCTCCCTCCCAGCAGCAGCCAACCCCCCACCTGCAGCTCGAACAGGGGCAGGGGCGTGCCGTCGTGTCGGTCCACCAGCAGGGGGGCCCACATGGTACGGAGGGGGCGGGACATGTGGTGCTGGGGGGTGGGGGAGAGGCGGAGGGCGGTGGTCAGGGGTGTAAGAAGTCGGGTTGTGGGGCCGAATGAACGGAATGGAGCGAATGAAGGCCCTCTTCCTCGCCCCTTTCGCCACGCGAGCTCAGCCACCGCCCCTGGCCCTTCCTCCCTCCCCCGCCCCCGCCCCCGCCCGTGCCCTCACCCTCAGCGTGTGCAGCCGCGGGAAGGCCGCCTCGAAGGCCGCCCCCGCCTCCCCCCCGCTACCGTCCTCGCTGTCAGCACGGTACCGGTCCAGGTCGTCGCCCTCCGGACAGCTGCCGCCGCCGCCACCACCACCGCCGCCGGGGCCCATGCCACCGCCGCCCCCGCCGCCGCCGCCGCTGCTGGTGCCGGCGCTGAAGACGACGCTGTTGGGGGCGAAGAGAGTAGGTCCGATGTACATATCACCGGGAGAAGAAACGGAAAGCCGACTGCTTTTCAACTCCTGCCCTGAATCAACAGCCCTCTGTGGCCCTCGTGTTGCTCACCTGCGGGCCCCGCCGCCAACAGCCGAGGAGTTGCCGGCGCCCGTGAGACCGCTGGCCTGCAGTACGCCATCGCAGCGGACGTGAAAGACAGGGAGTTTGAGTGCGGGAGAGTGAGACCTTTCCCAAACCAAACCAGCCGCCAGCCCTCACCCCACCGCGCACACATGCACCGAGCCACGGAGGGACATGCGACCCAGCTGGAGCGCCCGGGACATGCGACCCAGCTGGAGCGCCCGGGGGAGGGGATGGGGGTGAGGGAGGGGGGGCACGGGGCACGTGTGGTGTACGTCTGGGCAGGCGCGCGGCTCGTCGCAGCCCGGGCTCTGAGCTCGTGAGCGGCATCCCGTTGTGAGCTCGCCATGTGCAGGGCCGGGGGCTGCGGTGCCTTCGCCGCCTGCCTCGCAAGCCACGTAGCGAGTAACACTGAACCCCATTGCAGATGGGAGGCCAACGCGAGCTATTCCGGGGTGAACCTAGCGTGAAGGTCAGGTGCATGCCGGTGGTGCTGCTGTTTGTAAGGCGGTGCGAGTGACAAGTAATTGAGAGAGTTAGAGCGGCGAGGGATGTGAAGCACCAAAGCACGCGCCTGCCCCTGCGATGTGCCGACGCGCCTCCTCCGGATCCCGCCATCGACGTCCCGGCCAGGCCCAGCTGCGTCGAGCCGACTTGGGCCCAAGCGCTCCCTCCTCGGGTGCTCCTGCGACCCTTCCCCACACGGCCCGACCGCAGTGCGCCATGCCCCCGCAGCCTCACTGCCATGGCCCACTCGCACCCCCCGTCACAGCCGGACAGGGCCCTGGGCCGCATCCACCGGCACGGCACGCCACGGCCCTTGGTCGTCCACTCGACCCCTCGCTCCCATCCAAACCCTGAGCCCTGAGGAAGGTAGCGGTAGATAGCCTCAGCGACAAGCAGGTGGCAGTCGAGCAAGTCGCAGAGTGTCAGCTGCGCGGCGCAGTCGTCAGCCCCGGCCATAGCGAGATAGAAAAGGTTGAATTGACAGAGTTCATGTACAGAAGCGGTCGGCCATGAGGTGTGGCTGGACGGGGCAGTCATCGACAGCTGGGATCAGCCCTGGCTCGGGCGCTCGGCTGCTCGGGCAGCAGTCCACGTCCCTTCCGCCCCCTCCTGCCCCGTTGCTGATACATCGGCGCAAACCTCAGGACAGCTGGGACGAGGCAGGGCGGCAGTCGAGCTTTCCCGATGGCCTTTCCGCAGTCACAGCAAACGAGTAGGTTCCCGAAGCGCCCGAAGGATCCCGCTGCCCCGCTACCCCACAGCCACGCCTCAAGTACATCTGGTCATCTGGAAGTCAGAGCTTGAGAGTTGAGACCATCTGCACCGGGGCGGCGCTTGCTCTCCCATTCAATCCCCAGGTCCAGCTAGTCCAGCCGCGTGAGGAACCGCCACAGACCACGGCCCCAGTCGACCCGCGCAGGGCAGCCGCCGCCATGCCTCAGCAGCAGCCGCATCCACAACACAGGCGGTGCCACCACACATCAGAGCATGCACACGGATGCGCACATACGCCATCAGCCAGTACTGCCTTCCACCGCGTCCGTTCTACCCACGAGTCTTGAGACCCGCAGGCAGCAGCTCGCCCCCTCCCTCAGCACCCCCAGGGCGACTGGGTGCGGCGCTTGAAACGCACACGCCCACCGTTGGGCACGCATGCTCACGGTCAAGGTCGGTAAGTCCACCCTGGTCATGCCCCAAACTTCAACTAAACCCACGCCCCGTCCCGGCACAGCCTTACCGTGCACAACTCCGTCAGGCCTGGCGTAAGCCTGTGCGTCAAGGCTGTGGCCGTGGAAATGAACGCAGCCGAGGTCTCGTCCCAGCACAACTCCATCAGGGCTTCACCCCGGGTCAAGGCCTCTGCCCCGGGTCAACGCTTAACCCGTTGCGTCAAGGCTGTGATGTGCAGCTCCCTAAGCCCGTTGTCGATGCTGGTCTTCGTGTCTTCAACCGTTGCCTCATCGCCCCGCTGCTGACCCCCACTCGCACAACCAACACCATTCGCTTTCCAGGGTCGGCGGTCATTCGCTTTGTGTGACCCGCCAAGGCATTCGCCTCGAAAATGCATGATGCGTTATCGGCGGATATCATTGGTTATTGAAAACGAACAAGGCTGGTTGGTTTCTGAGAGCGAATCGGATCGGGGGATAGCGAATGGGCCAGGGCGGATAGCGAACGGGGCAGGTCGTTACTCTGAGCGAACCGGATCGGGGGATAGCGAATGGGCCAGGGCGTTTCTGAAAGCGGACTGGATCGGGTGATAACGAATGGGCCGGGCCAGAATCAAGCCGATCGGCAGAAACCACACGGGGGCGGCAACTCAATCCACTGACATTACAATCCAGGTTTGCCAGCAGGGGCCAGTGCAGCAGCCCTGCCCAGCAGCCGCAGCATCCTTGCCTAGATACCGGCCAGGGCCCCTTGACGCCTCCCCGGCCCCTCCTGTTTCAAGTGTTGGGCAGGCAACCAGGCTCTGGGAGTGCCCGCCCGCCCAGCCCAGGAGGCCCTCCTCGCCCAGCCTAGCAGCAGCTCAGCCCTGCCAAGCATAGCCACGCACGTTATTTTAATTATGCGTCGAACCCCGCAAGAGTTTCAACAGAAGAAGACCAGGCAGCAGCGTCGCCAGCATTCAGACACGGGTGGAACACCGCTGTCGGGGCGGGGGACGGGGCGGAGGGGTGAGGGGCAGGCCAGGCCAGGGGCTTTGCCGTCGCACACCCGGAAGAGTTACAGAGAATGGTGGGCCAATTGTGACAAAGGAACCATAGCAAGGCATCAGCATCACTGCTGGAAGCCCGACAAGGCTGAAAGAAGGAGAAGCTGCTCTGCTCTTCTGCTAGTCGCGCGCCTGCTCCCCGCGGTTTCTCCATACTCTTTAACCAGCAGCCATAGATGCGAGAGTTTGTGCGCGGGCTGGGCCTGCGCGGGCGCAGGGCAGCATTGATTAATTGTAGCCGCGGGTTGTAGCAGTCCGCGACAACGCAGCCTCCTTCTACATTTCAGTCCCATAAACTTAAGGATAAGGGTGGTGGGAGGCAAGCACTGCTACATGCAGACTTATGTTTGCAAGTCAACGCGCATGGATGGCAGCGGCGCGACGTTGCGTTGCGAGCTGTTGGCTATCAACTGAGGCTCTGCGCGCATATATATGTATGTGTGTGAGGAGGCCTTGTAATGACGGGTGCGCGTGCGTGTACGGCCGGATGCCGGTAAGGCCCCGGGGTACGCAGGGCGGCCTGCCCTGCCCCCGCCTCACCCGGGGTCGCCTTCTTTGCCGCCGTTCCCGCCGGCTGGAAAGAGGGCGCCCTCTTCTTATGCCTTCATTTCGAACCCTTCCGCCCCTGCACCCCCATCCACGCACCCACGGTGGGTTTGCTGAGGCAAGCAAGCGTCCACCCGCAGCGCTGCCCACCGACCAGTGGTGGCTGTATTGGCTGGAGTCCGCGCAGAGATGATGTGCATGGGGTCCTTAATGCACAGTTCTCAAGCTGATGGGTGAGGCCGCCACGGGCCTAACCACGTGTACGTCAACCCGCGGCAGCTAGCGGCTAGGATGCAGGGGCGGGAGGGAGTAGAAGACATCAACGAAGCGAGGCGCTTGGTTGTGGCGTAGGGCGTGTGTCGCAGACTACGCAGACCTGTGGGGCTTACCGAGTGTTGTCGTCGCCTGTGAACCGGGAGGGCCCGCGAGGGCAAAGGGGCACGCAATATCTCGCGGGTGGAAACGCACACGAGTTATGGAAATGGGGGGGGAGGGCGAGCTGCCGGGGCCGGCCAGCAGGCTTCGCGTTAGAGCACACCAGCCCGCAGCAGGGCCCGATGGAACGCCCAGAACCTGCTCGGATAGCAACCCCGCTTACCTCGGGCTTACCTGCGCTTACCTTCGTGTGTGCCGAGGAGGGATTTCCGCCATCGCCCGAGTTGGCGCGACTAAAGCCCGCGAAAGCCTAGAAAGCCTAGGTGTCCCCACACCCCATGGAGCCGAACCTGGGGGTAAGGAAGACGTCGCCCGAGAAGAGGAGGAGAAGAGCGTCAGTACGCGACCATGGGGGCGAGCGGCGAGCGAGCAGAGCAGGTCTCGACCCCAGGAGAGCCGAGGAACTCCGGCGATGGCGGAAGAAGGGGCCACGCGACCTGCAAGGCTCAAAGGCACCCGGGCGGGCAGGCAGTACGGAAGTGACATGCCCCCGACGGCGGGGCCCCGCAGGCGACAGAACCGGCACCCGGAACCCGGAGCCCCACGGAGGCGAGCGGCGTGCGATGCATCGGACGAGGGAGAAGGGGGGAAGGGGTGCGGGCGTGCGTGTGCGCGACGCAGGGGCGGAGGCGTGCCATGCGTGGCTCCCCACCTTCCGCAGTGGGCACTCGGCTCCACGGGATCGCACCGGGGACGAGAGCAGGCGTCCATGGGCCTTACATCTCCGGTGGTCACGCCCCACAGCCGGCGGGGGGACCACAAAGCACCAGAATAGCCGACGCAGAACCGCAGCACAGCACGCTCGCCCGCACCAACGACGACGCAGCAACGCACCAACGACGCACAGAACGGAACGGACGGAACGGCGCATGACACCGCCACAGAAGCAGACCCCGGCTCAAACCCAAACCGCGGACCAGAGGCCCACCCGCCAACCCCGGACACGCCCGAAGGACCCCAGAGACAGACCCAAGACCAGACGGCGGAACGACCAGACACAGACACAGACACCACCTAAAGGCAGACCCGGACACCAACCAGACACCGACCCAGCCCCAGACCCGAAACGACCGCAAACCCGAGCGACAGCCCAAACCCCGAGCACGCCCGAAGGACCCCCAGAGACAGACCCAAGACCAGACGACCGAACGACCAGACACAGACCCAGACACCACTGAAAGGCAGACCCGGACACCAACCAGACACCGACCCGGCCCCAGACCCGAAACGACCGCAAACCCGAGCGACAGCCCAAACCCCGAGCACACAGAACCAGACCCAAACCCAGACCCGGCCCCAGACCCCGAACAACCGGCCCCGGACTCAAAACACGAGCGCGGAGGGCAAAAGCGGTATCCCACCCGGGCCCGGACCCCGACCCAAGCCCAGACGCGCTCAAAGGCCAAACACGACATGCCTGACGGGGCCAAGGCCCAGCGGGGCGCGCCGCGGGTGCCGGGCGTGGAGGAGGGGCGGCGGCGGCGGCGGAGGAGGCGGGGATGAGGACGACGGACGTGGAGGGAGCGGGGGCGAGAAAGACGGACGGGGAGGGCGTGGGGGAGGGGGAAGCGAGGGCGGGGAGGGGGGCGGAGGCGGGAGCCGCGGTGGCGAAGGCGGCGGCCGGGGAGGAGGAGGGAGCGACGGCTGCGGCGGCGAACGCGGCGGTGGGGGAGGAGGAAGAGGCGGAGGCGGAGGCGGAAGCGGCGGGGGGGAGGAGGAGGAGGCAGGGGCGCCGGCGGGGGAGGCGGCGGCAGGGGAGGAGGAGCAGGAGGGGCGGTGAAGGCGGAGCCCGCGGCAAGGGAGGGAGAGGAGGCTGGGGCGACGGAGGGGGAAGCGATGGCGGGGGAGGGGGAGGAGGCGGGGGCGGTGGCTGGGGCGGCAGCGGCAGAGGGGGAGGAGACACGGGTGGCGACGAGGGAGGCGGCGGCCCGGGAGGGGGCGGAGGCGGGGGGCGGAGGCGGCAGGGGAAGAGGGGGAGGGGGCGGGGGCGCGTGAGGGGGAGGAGGCGGGGGCGACGGCAGGGAAGGAGGCGGCTGGGGAGGAGGGGGAGGGGGAGGCAGGGGCGGCGGCGGCGGGGGCGGCAGAGGAGGAGGGAGAGGCGGGGCCGGCGGCGGTGGAGGCGGGGGCCGGTGAGGAGGAGGAGGGGGGGGGAGGAGGTGGGGGGCGTGCGGGGAGGGGGAGGCGGGGGCGGCGGCATAGGAGGCGGCGGCGGGGGAGGAGGCGGCGGCGGGGGCGGCGGCGGTGGGGGCGGCGGGCGGGGAGGAGGTGGAGGAGGCGGGGGCGGCGGCGGTGGAGGAGGGGGAGGCGGGGGCGGCGGAGGAGGCGGAGGAGGCGGCGGGGGCGACGGAGAGGCAGGCGGCGGAGGGGGAGAAGGAGGAGGCGGGGGCGGCGGCCGGGGCGGCGGCGGGGGCGGGGGAGGGGGTGGGGGCGGGGGACGCGGAGGGCGGGGCGGGGGAGGGGGCGGGGAGGCGGAGGAAACGGTAGCGGAGGGGGAGGGGGAGGGGGAAGAGGAGGACGGCACGGGTGCGGGTGCGGGGGTGGGGGCGGTGATGGGGGCGGAGGGGGAGGGGGAGGGAGAGGGGGAGGGGGAGGGGGAGAGGGGGAGGGGGCGGCGCGGGGCTGAGGGGGTAGACTTCCCGCTGGAGCGCGGAGAGTTGCGCAATCCTGTGGGCGGGAGGGACCTGTGTATCCTACCTGTGTCTTACGAGCTGATGCTCGGCGACACGAGTTAGCCACTGTGACCATATCAGTATGTCATATAGACACCACAGAGGCACGCAGGGCGTCCGGCATCACGCCGTCAGCCGGGTTGCCGCGCGATGGTGATTTCACCAATGGGTGGCTCCAGCCGCGCCGGTGCCTGGCGACACGAGTGAGCCACTAGAACCATATAGATATGTCCTACAGACACCACAGAGGCACGCAGGGCGTCCGGCATCGCGCCGTCGGTCGGGTTGCCGCGCGATGGTGATTTCACCAATGGGTGGCTCCAGCCGCGCCGGTGCCTGGCGACACGAGTTAGCCACTGGAACCATATAGATATGTCCTACAGACACCACAGAGGCACGCAGGGCGCCCGACGTCGCGCGGGGCGGGGCGGGGGCGTCGGCGGGGGTTTGCTAGGGGCGAAATTGCGCCAGATTGCGCCAGGTCGCGCCGCTCCTGTCCGACAAACACGACTGGGTCCCCCACAGCAGACGGTGTTTAGAGAAGGCGGGGGCAGAAGTAGGCGTGTAGAAGAGTACGCGCGGGCGAGGAGGCGTGGGTGGAGGAGGCGGATGCGGAGGAGGCGGGGGCGGACGGGGGTGCAGAGAAGGCGGAACGGGGGATGGGGGGAAAGGAGGAAGCACGGGGCTGATCGAGGGACGCGGGGTGAATAGGGAGGTGGGGCGGGTGGGTGGAGGGGTAAGCAGGGAAGAGGGGCGGAATGGGGGCGGGCGCGGAGTGGAGCGGCGGAGGAGGCGGGGCCGGGGCGGGAAGCGAAGAAAGAAAGAAAGAAGGAAATCAAGGAGGGGGGACCGGGAGGCACAGGGGGAGGAAGTGGAACGAGTTGGGTGAGGAGGCGGTGGCGGAGGGGCGCAGAGGAGGAGGCATGGGCGGGGGAGCCGGGGGCGATGCAGGTGGTGGTGAAGGTGGGTGCAGCGCTATCTGAGTAATCTGAGTCGATCAGTAGTCTCATCAGATCTGGCGTGCTAGCTAGTGCTTCAGGAGAAGGAATAATCTGGCCTTCAGACCCCATGTTTACTTGGGCAGTCTCAAGATCAGTCGGTTGCCAATCGTTGAAGTTCTGCGCGCGGCAAGGGATGGCTAGTCGCTGGAGAATTTGACTACGCCCATGGAAAATAGCAACATTGGGGGGGGGCGACGGTAAGGCGAAAGCGGAAGAGGAGGGGTGCAGAGGAGGAGGGGGGGGGGGGTGAAGGCGGCGTAATGGGAGTGAAAGAAGCACGGGTGGAGAATGGAAGCAGAGCAGCAGACGGGCGCGAATGAAGGGGCGAGGTAGGCGAGGGCGGGGGCCGGAGGAGGTAGGAGACAGGGGCTAGAGACGGAAAAGTGGCGGAGCGGGAAGCGGTGTATGGAGCGACGTGTGTGGAGGGGACGACATGGGAGGGGGCAGAACTCAAGGTGGCGGGGGGGGGGGGCAGATGAGGCGGGAGCGGGGGGGGGCTAAGGAGGCGAATGGGGAGGGGAGGGGGCGGAGATGCCAGGGTAAGAAAATTAGGTGGTGGGCAGGAGCGGCGGCCGGGGGGGGGGGCGCATGGGCGGCGGACGGGCACAGGATGCACAGAAGGAGTGGTGAGGGGTGGAGGAGGAGTTGAAGGCAACGGACAGAGAAGGACGCAGCGGCAGAGGGGGGAGCGGCGTTAGGGGATGGGGCAGGGGCGCGGGTGGAGGAGGAGGCAGTAGGCAGGAGGAGGAAGGAATGGACGGAGGAGTAGAAGGGAGGGGGTGCGGGAGGGAGCTGCGGAGGAGGTGAGGCCGAGGGAGGTGGGCGAGGGGCAGAGGGGGAGAAGAGGGGGAAGGTTGAAGGTTGAAGGTTGGAGCGGCAGATGGAGGGGGCTGCAGCTGCACAGGAGGCGGTGGTGGAGGGAAGAGCAGAGGAGGGGTGCGGGTGGGGACAAGGGATTGCCTGAGGATGAGGAAGGGACCAAAGGGGCGAGCAGGCCCGGGGCTCCGCCCTCCGTGCCCTCCCCCAAGAAAGGGGCCGGGTTGGGGCAGGGCGTCATGCGTCCAGGTGGGCAGGCTCCGGGGCTCCGCCCTCCGCGCCATGCCACCAAGCGGCCGGGGTAAGGCTGCACGCCACGCGGCTCTGCTGCCGTGCGCGCCATTCCCCAAGCGGGCGGAATGAGGCAGGGCTTCAGCTCTGCTGCCCTCTGCACCATTACCCCAAGTGGCCGAGGCAGGGATGCCCGCCACGCGTCAAGGCCGGCCGCGGGTAGCCAGAGGCTCCTGGTTTGATTATGGAGAGGTTAGGCGCTGGCACGGCTTGCAGGCGAGCTGGCCCGGGGTGTGGCACCCGCCTTCCCGCCCCCAGGTGCTCAAAAACTGCCGTCACAGTCGCATGGAGGCGAGAGCCCTCTGTGGGGCCACACAATGGCCCTGTAATAAATCCCCCAAAGGCCCCACGCGCTGGTCCCCATGAGCACAAGGAAGTACAGGAGCGCAGGACGCAGCAAGTTGGCGGCCGGGGGGTGGCGGGCACGGTAGCGGCGGGCATACTTGCACCATTCGTTGTGGCCTTACAGAAGCGAAGCAGATCGGCCGATAACGGTTGGATCGGGCGATAACGAACGCAGCCATCCGCTTCTACACGATGGAGCGAATGGTATCGGGCGATAACGAATGCACCCATTCGCTTTCCCACGGGGAAACGAAGAGGACGACCGAAAACCAACATGCCCCATTCGCCTTTCCGCACGAATAGATCGGCCGATAACGAATTAGACATTTTCAGAGCGAAGCAAAATGGCACTTAACGAATGGGGGTTCGTTTTGCGAGTGTATACGTGCTTTATCAACCGATGGAGGGCCCGAGGCCTCGGCCCGGGCCTAACACCACTGACAGACGCCAGATGGCCGCATCCGCTCGCCTCCCCCCTGCTCGCGTCCATCCGCCCTCCTGCTGACACCTCATGTCAGGTACGACTCCTCTGCCCACTCCTCCGACAACGCAATGAGCCGGTCCCACGTCTCCAGGGCCCACCGCAGCCGCTCCACCTCGCCCTCGCGGCTCCCGGTCGTCGGACCGGGCCCGCCCTCGTCCTTGCCGTCCCACAGCGCCTGCACCTCCTGCGGTTGGGTGGGAAGAGGTTGCGTTGGTTGACATTTGGGCCTAAAGCTCAGAGCGCTGCAGCGTTTGCATGTTCGGTGGCACCATCACGGGTGCACCAGTCTACACCGTGGCAGCCACAATGGCATCGTCGGACTACACCCTACCTCGCGCGGTTTGATCTCGTACGGAGTACGGCACGGCAGCACTGCCAGCTCGCTAGCACCGGCGGCTCCTGGGCCGCAGCCCCCACCGCCGCCCGCGCTGCCCAGAACGAGCGCCCCCGCCGCGGCCTCAGCCGCGGCCCTTGAGGCTGCATCACGGCACTTGAGCACCAGCGCCCCGGCACTGGGCAGTGGCTGGTACGACACCACGTGGCTACTGCCGCTCGCCGCCGGGCCCAGCCGCGCTGTCACCTCCTGCCCGACCCGCAGCACGGCCGCGCGCAGCGCGTCCGCGTCAGCGAGCAGCGCACGCACCGCACGGCCGCGCAGGAGCAGGCTCGAGGCGCTGGCGGCGTCGACTCCGTCCGACATTCGCCCGGCCACCCTTGCCGCCATGGCCTCCGGTGAGAGGGGCTGGATGCCTGAAGCTCCCGGGGCCGCGCCAGGGCTGGGGTCGCGGCCGGGATCCCGCCCGAGGGGCGGCTCACCGCGCAGGTTCAGGTAATGATTGCCGAAACGTTCAAGGCACTTTGGCAGGCCGTAGCGCCGAACCATCTCGAGGACGTCCTCCATCGCGGCATCGGCCTCGTCGTACCAATCAAGCTGCAGCAGCCTGACCTCATCGCAGCGCGCCAGCAGCTCCGCAGCGGGATCTGGGTCGGGCAGAGGCGGGGAGTAGACAGGCATGTGGTCTGAAGGTTGGAAGGTTGGATATGTGGGTCGGTGGGCTGGGGTAGAGGCGTAACAATGGCGTGGCCTCTCCCAACACCTTAACCGCATTTGGGGGGCACTACGTATGATAAGTAGCACGGAAAAGCCACCTGGGTCGGGTAGTGCCGAATGCATCCTGACGGAAACGTCCAGGTCGAGCAGAGCCAGGCGGGGCCCCAGCGCCTTGCACCCCAGCAACTCCGCCAGGAGGGCCGAGAGCTCACTGGGCCGCCGGAAGTAACCGTAATTAAACCCACGGAGGTAAGCAGCCCGCCCGAAAACGTGAAGGTAGCGTCACCCTCGCCGAACTGCGAGGCCGGCAGGGTAACCAGGCGGGGATCAACAATCGCATGGCGTTCCGGGCTGCCCCCTGCCCACATACCTGCCCAAGATCGAAGTCCTGCAGGTGTACGCAGCTCGCAGAGTCTGGGACGGCGTTGAGAGTCCTCTGCAGGTCCAGGGCACAGAAGTTGCGGCTGGTTGCGTGTAGATCCAACTCGCGCAGGCCCTTCAGTCTGGAGATGGGGCTGAAGTCCACGTCCGGGAAGCCCGGGCCACCGCCGGTGACGGTCAGGCTCGTAATCTGGCTGCAGAAGCTGTCCCCGGCGTGCTTAAGCCTGCAAGGAAGCACCAAAGGGGTCAAGGAAGTGGGACCGGTACTGAGAGCACTGGCACGGCGGCAGGCACTCCCCACCCGGCAGGGCACACACCAGGAGAAGTCTTGGACTGAGAGCTTCTTCAGGCAGTGCAGCTGCTAGAAGGCGTCGCACACCAACGCCTCAGCCCCGTGGATAACGGCCCCCAGGTCGAGCTCCTCGAGGTCCGGCATGTGCCGCAGCACTCCAAAGACAGTCGCGCCGGTCAGCACTCCCCTGCCCAGGTAGGTGGCCAAGGACAGTACCCTGATGCGGTGGCGTGCAGGTAGCAGTGTGCCCGCGAAAACAAGCATCGCCCTGTCTGGGCAGTCGTCGGCCGCGTGTATCGCAAGCTTGCGGCATTTCGGCCATGTGAGCTCCCAAAAGCCTCCGGATGTCAAGGG
Organism: Edaphochlamys debaryana; assembly: GCA_016858145.1. NCBI lineage: Eukaryota > Viridiplantae > Chlorophyta > Chlorophyceae > Chlamydomonadales > Edaphochlamys > Edaphochlamys debaryana. The sequence goes on from JAEHOE010000055.1 coordinate 555,301, forward strand.
GGGCAAGCGCACTGGCTTACATTCCCCCAGTCTTAGAAAGGCACGTCCCCGGGCCTAGCACCCGGCCGTTTCCAGCCAGGCGCACCCCAGGGGACATCGCGCCACGCTTCAACCGCAGTTTAGGTGGCAGCAAACTCTTGGGCAGATGTGCTCGTAGATCAAACCGTCGACCTTAGTCTTGACGGGCGGTCCCGCTACCATTGAGAGCTCCCAAAAGCCTCCGGATGTCAAGTGGGGCAAGCGCACTGGCTTACAGGCCATCGCTGGAGCTGCTGACCACTGCTCAGCTCCACGACCTCCTTTGGCTCAAGGCGATCCAGGTACAGGCTGAGCTCCTCGACATGATTATCCACGAGCTTGCGCAGCGCTCGGCAAGACAGGCGAACGCTTTTACACGCGTGCCTAGTGAGGCAGCGGTGGACAGTCTCAGCGACAACCAGGTGGCAGTCGAGCAAGTCGCAGAGTGTCAGCTGAGTGGCGCAGTCGTCAGCTGAGGCCATGGCGTGATAGAGAAGGATGAACTTAGAGAGTGTATGTACAGAAGCGGTCGGCCATGAGGTGTGGACGGGGCAGTCATCGACAGCTGGGATCAGCCCTGGCTCAGCCGCTCGGGCACCTGACTGGCAGCCCACGTCTCTTCCGCCCCCTCCTGCCCCGTTGCTGATACATCGGCGCAAACCTCAGGACCGCTGGGACGAGGCAGGGCGGCAGTCTAGCTTTCCCGATGGCCTTTCCGCAGTCATAGCAAACGAGTAGGTTCCTGAAGCGCCCGAAGGATCCCGCTGCCCCACTGCCAGTGATCCCTCAAGCACCTGGGCCGCCGTCCCCTGCTGCCCTCTCCTGCCCCGTTGGCCGTTGCTGATGCACCGGCGCAAATCCCATAAAGCATGTTCTGAGGCAGGGAGATGGGTGCACTTTCGCGGGTGGCCCTTGCCCGGCCTCGCCTCGGTAGAACCGTAGGATGGAGCACGGCGGGTGCTGAGCGCTGCCGGCTACCGGTATGCACACGCCCCTGGCTATCGCACAAAGGGGAGTTCCCTGCGGCTCCTCCCTCCAACTAACAGATCAGCTTATAAGTTTTGCAGCAGCACCTTGCGTGACAGAAGGTAGAGGACTAAAGCGAAGGGAGTTGCAGAGTGAGCAGCAGCGAAGCGCTCAGCCTTGACGCCATCGTCATCGACACCGACAGGCGACAGCTAGGGTCAGGCCACCCGGATCGCCAGGGGCCCCCAAACGGCCAAACCCCAGATGTGTGGAGTTCGCGATGGGATCAGACGGACAATGATTCCGCCAACAAGGGGGCCTGGGCGCTGGGGCCCAGGCTCTCCTCCTCCCCGCCTCACGGCAGCCGCTGGGGCCCTCGCTCGTGCAGATCCCCCACCGCCCCCCGCGCCGCGGCCCCCCCCATGCCCTGCTGGGGCTCGGAGTGTCGGGTTCCGGCTGTGTCGCTTGGGGGTCCCCGCCGTCGGGGGCCTGTCACACCCGTACTGCCCGCCCGCCCAGATGCCCTTGAGCCCTGCAGGTTGCTTGCCTCCTTCTTCCGCCATCGCCCGAGTTCCTAGACGCTCGTAGGGGTCGCCGCGTGCTCTAGCCGGGTAGGGCAAGGTGGATATCGAGGCAGGCTGTGAAGGACTAGGCGGGGCCAGGGTAGTCACGCTGGCTTAGCAAGGGGCCGGGGCCAAAGCCCTGCACGTACCCTGTCGACCCTTTGTCCATGTCCCCACCTCCACCCACCCTCATCCGGCCGGAGCCAGGGACCAGGGGCCTGGTGTGGGTGAGGGACCGCCCGTTCCTGGCGGCCTGAGCACGGCATGGGGCACAGGGGACAGGGGGCTTGGGACCAAGGCCGTCACGCTGCCACGCTCAACCCACAGTCAGCAGCTTAGCTTACGAGCGGGGCACGGTTCGCCTAAGCACGGAGTCAAGCCCGAAGCGCAGCCCGCGGCCGACTTGAGTGCCAGGGAGGTGATGCCGGGTCCAGGGGTGCTGGCGATGGTGACGCCGTCCCCCACGCTGCCGTGCACCCGCAGACGGCGGCATGCCCCCCACGGCCGTGTCCATGCCTGCACCCCGGTCGGTCTCCGCAACATCCTCTGGCATAAAGCTCATAGGTATGGTAGTATGAAGAGGAGAAGGGAACCCGATGAGGAACATGGCCTCATATCGCATAGAATCAAAACGAGTGAGGAGTTCTCTTCTCTCTATGGCCCGCTGCCTGCGGGGTTCCCGGACAGCAACGCGATATTTCACCGCGCCTTGACAGCTGTGTCAAAGGCGCTCGCTCGGCTGAAGCTTTCACGACCCATCGTCGAGGCTCTCCTGAAGCTCGCGGCAGTGCCAGCGCTGTCGTTTGCGCACGTCATCAGGCCAGCAACACGCGAGAGGCCTCGCTACCTGCTGCTATACTCCCTTCTTTCCTCCTTGCGGGTCACCCACGGGTCAATCATCATCTCGGCCGAGGGCCTGGTGGAGCGGGCAGAGGAGGAGGTGGAAGAGCACGCGGACGAGGCGGAGGAGGAGGTGGAGCACGCCGAGGCGGCGGGTGAGGTCACGGAGGGTAGGATTCTTGATCGGGGATGGGGGCCACCTCCACCATCGAGCACACCGTGCTCGCACTTACCTTGCAGCTGGTGGGGAAAGGTGAGGGGCATGCGCAGAAGTTGTACGAAGTTTTGGCTGTACCGCCCAGGCAGCTCAATCGAAGGTTGGGGTTCGTGGGGATGGGGGCAAACCCCCTGGGGGAAGGTGAGGGGCGTGCGCCGTAGATGTCTCCAGGGGGTCATGCTTAGCCGTACAGCCTGCCTGAAGTTGTCACGACGTCCTGTCCCCAGAACCCTTGGAGCTGGTCGCCCTGCGGGCACGAGGCACGGAGGCAGTCAAAGAGGATGTCCTGCTCAACGGCCTCCGCTTCGGGCTGTCACATGGCTGCGAAGCAGCCCTTTCCGTCGAGGTGAAGGCCCAAAACAGCTTCTCGGGCTTCTGGCAGGTACGAGGCGTGAGGGCTGCGATGCGGCTGCCCGGCAACTGTGAGCAAGCCCGTTTGAAGCTGGGTTCCTGCGGGCCCTTACACCCCATGCCCTGCCGACCCTTGCCCCGTGCTTCCCCGGGGATGCCAGGCTCTGGGCCAGGGCGTGGAGCTGGCCCGGAGCAACGCACAGTACGACCCCCCTGTCCCCGTGGACGTGGTGCTGACGGATGCCCGGGACTGGTACTTCTGGAGGCTCGTCGCCGAGCAGTGCAGCAAGCAGGAGGTCAGTCGAAGCCGGCGCAGCTTTAGGATGTGAAAGGGCGGCAGGGGTTCGGCGCCTGAAGTTACTCCATGTATGAACGGGTTTGGCCCTGAGTCTTACTTGCAGCTGGTCTGTACAAGTAACGTGCTCGGGGGCGGCGGCCGTATGTCTGTCTTGTCGGGGTCCAGGCAGTGTTTACGCTTCTGCCTTGCCTGCGCTCCGAGGTGGATTGCTCTGCGTTCCAGCCACACACCCTGCGCCCTTATGCCGCGCAGGCAGCAGGACAACCCGGACCAGCCGCCGCAAGCTCCTCTACGGTGCCCTCAGCAGGCTCAACGCAGGTGCAGTCCGCGTGGACCTGGTGGAGGTTGCGCCTTACCTTGCTCATTGCGCCCTCCATCCGTTGGCCCCCTTACTGGTATGCCTGCCGTCGTCTTGTTAACAGGTTGCTCAAGAGGCTGTGGGCCGCCGACGGACAACGGTGCGTGGGCTCAGCCCCTACAGCACGCATCATGCACTGGCGCTGCGGTCTACAGCGATTAGAGACTCTGCGCGCGGTTGTCTTCGTTGGGTCAAACCAACCTGGACGGTCCGGTCCCTCCCTGGTGTGCCGTACCACAGGGCCGGCCCGAGTTCGTGCTCGACGTCAACGGTGTGAGGATCCGCATGTACGGCATTGATTACGCATACTGCAACTTCCTCCATCCGATTGCCCAACCCGACGCATTACTCAAGGTAAGCCTACGGTTTCCTGATGCTTATTCCGCCTCCCCGCCAGGCCCTATTATCCCCTTGCATGTGGGCTGTGACGTGCACGCCAGCTTCACTCCAGCCCCCTGTGTTTCCACCTGTCGCTTGCAGGTCATGCACCGCCTCTACACGGCTCTCCACCCCGAGGGGAAGCTCGATGAGCTACCCGGGCTCGTGGCGGAGGGCAACCGCAGGGCGCAGGCGCAGGCCGGCGAATGGGTCCGCAACCTGGCTAATGCGTACATGGCGAAGCCCAACTTGGAGGCACAGCTGGCCGTTCGGGACGCACAGCTGGCCGTTCGGGACGCACAGCTGGCCGAGGTGAAAGCGGCGAAAGCCGATCTGGAGTCACAGCTAGCTGAAGCGAAGGCCAAGTTGGCGGCGGCGGTGGCGGCGAATGCGCCAGGGGCGAGCGGGTCGGACACGGCTGCCGCCGGGACGGGGGGAGCAGCGGCGGAGGCAGCGGGCGAGGGGGCGCACACGTCCGGGGCGTAGCGCTCACGGCACATCACCTGAGCGTGGCGGCGGCCGCTGGCGGCGCCGAGGCACATGCACCTCTGATGCCGTGGGTCGCTGCGCAGCCGGCGGAGGCCGCTGCCGCTACCTCTAGGGGCTTCTGCTCTCCGTCGTGGCAGCGGCGCCGCGACCCTCCAACGGCGGCGGTCCCGACAGCGACCGCCGCCGCCGCTGCCTCTGTCGGCGCTATGCTCCGAACGGACGGCGGCGGTTCCGACAGGGACTGGCCAGGACCTAGGGCTCGCGCGGGGCTCCCTCGCTGCGGACGGGGAGCCGCGAGGCGGCGGTTGTGGCGGCGGCCGCGGCGGTCCCAACACGCTCCCGCAACCCCTTCCAGTAAAGCACCCGCCCTGGACCTGGCCGGCGGTGCTGCGGCTGCCGTGCTAGCAACCCGTCGCCGCCACCACCGCCGTCAAAGCGTCGTCGACCCCGCTGCGGCGGCGGTGCTCTTGGCGCCGCAGCAGCTTGGCAACGGCGCGAGCGGCGAAGGCGCAGCCGGCGGATGAGGCGGGAGACAAGGCGAGGGAGCTGCTTGACGTTACTGGCGATGACGGCCGCGGCGGAGGCGGCGGCGGCTGGCGCCAGGGCGCTGGCCGCAGCTGGCAGGACTGCAGGCGGCAGCAGGCGCTGGGGTGACGGGGTGTTGAGAGAGGCTCTGCGGGCCCACGACGCGGCGAAGGAGGTCGCCGCCGCTCCCTCCTCCTCCTCTGCTGGCTCTTTGGGAGCGACCGTTGAGTTAGGTTATCCCCGAGGGCGGCGGGCCCACGCGGGCCCACGACGCGGCGAAGTGGCAGCCCCAGCGAGGGGGGTTGCAGCGCCGATGTCAGCGCCAGCGGTAGCAGCCCCCTGGGCGCCTGGGGTGGGGAGAGCCCAGCGGCAGCCTTCCCGCACGAGGTGCTGGCGAGGGCGGCGGCGGCCGCAATATGAACGAGGATCAAGTGCATTGGGTTGGAGGGCGACAACGATTGAGGGTGGCAGACGGCCGGTGCCCCGAGACAACGGCTGCGTGTGGGTCGCTGCATTGGGATGGGGAAAGGTACCCTCATGTGTCGTACAAACAGCTGGCGCGACCAAGGACTTGAGGAGAAAGGGATATCGGGCAGGTCTGGATCTTTTGGGGCTGAGGCCCCGGGCCCAGCTTGATGTTCTGGCTGGAGACGGGTGGCAGCCTCGAGAGGGTAAAGGTGTACGTCAGGAGGCGGGGCGGCGTGTGTTGTAAGCTGGGTTGGACCTGCTGATTACCGGTACTAGATGCTGTGCGTGTGTGCTGCCTGTGGTTCGGTCAGCCATAGTAGACGGTCTCGCACTGCCTGCCGGCGGAGCTGAAGGCTGCTGCCCCTGAGCTCCGGCGACGTGGGCACCTGTGTCCCGCCCACGACGTGCCCGCCTAGGCGTGGCGCCTGCCCAGGTGGTGGTGGGCGTGGAGGGGCTTGCCCCTTACACACACCCGCCCCCTTAATACACGCCCCCTGCTGGGGGCGTCCCATTATTATCATTATTATGGCGCCTGCCCAACCTTGCCCAACCTCTTGCGGGGGCGCAAGATGGGGCAAGCCAACGGAGAGATCCTGCCGCCCCAGCCAGTGCATGGAGAGGCTATCGCATTGCCTGTCCGGAGCTGCGCCTTGCCAAGCTTTCAACACTCCGCTCCGCAAGCTTTGTGGGTTCGGGTATACTAAGGGGGCGTGGGCGGAGACGACTGCTGCCGGATCGGGCTGGTAGAGGCCGGCCGTCACGGTGACCAGAACGGCCGCAAGTAAAAGGTGGATGCAACGGGCGGCACGAATGCTTGGCAGTGTTGATAGGCGTTGTTTTTGGGGACAGACACTTGGGGGGCCCGACGGGGACGGACGGTCGAGATCACTGGTCCTTCCTGGCCATTAAGCCAATGTGGCTCAGGTAGCGATTCCGTGCCATGCCGCGGACCCGCGGTCAACCTTGCCGATGCCAGAAGGCCCCGAAACAACTACGCAAGCCCAGCGGAAAGGTGGTGTACACAGGCTGGCCAACACGTCACATCAGAGATTCAGAGTGTATCAAACCGACATCACATTGTTCCACAGCGCACAGCCATCCCTGCTAGGCAGCCCCCTTGCATCTGTCCGCCGCTCCCACGTCGTGTGTGCGGCCTGTGACAGCAATGTGGCTGGTACACAACAAGGGCCGCTTGTGCAAACTATACACTTGACAACTAAGCACAACAAGCCTCACGGCCCGGAATGCGCAATGGCGCGCAGGGGCCCGAACCACAGAGTGCTGTGTTCACCCTGCTCCATCCTCCTGCCGGTGCCCAGCGCTATGCTCGCCATGCATGCCCATTCAAGATCCACTCCCCTCTTGCGTACGCCAATCCTACAGGACGGATGCGCGGTGCGCATGGCGGTGGTCACCCACATGCCCCTGACAAATGTGCTTCGAAAGAATAACTCCTGCCCGTGTCACGTCTCCTGTTGCCGCCTGCTCGCCGGCCCCGGCTCCCGCGCCCTGAATCGCCTCCAGCGGAGCGCCTCCCCCGTGCCCCGCCTGCGCCCCTCCGCACGCTGCGCCCCACCACCTGCTGCCGCCGCCGAGGGGCATCGTACCAAGCCGCTGCTCGCCGCTTCCTGGCACGGCCGCCTTTGCTGCCGTACAGCACACGCACACGCCTGCGGGCCCCTGATGCCGTGCGCGTCGTCACGCCATCATGCCCAGCAGCTGCCCCGCCACCCAGTCCAGGCCCGGCCGGGCCCCGGGCCGCGGGACCATGCAGGCCCGCGCCAACCGCTGCAGCCGGGCCAGGCCCGCCTTGTTGGGCCCGCCGATGCTCTGCCGCCAGCCGCCGCTCTGTGCCCGAGCCTTGACGACCTCCCGCATGCCCTCGAGCGCGTCCAGTAGCGAGGCCCCGAACAGCCACACGTGCGAGGCCTGGCACGCAAAGCCCGCGCCGCCGTGCACCGTGCTGAGCTGGGACAGGAGCGCGGGGTCCTCGTACAGGGCGTGGAGGCCGGGCTCGTTGCACTTGGCGGCCAAGAGGCGCTGTCGGGCGATGCGGTCCCCGAGGGCCGCCGCCTCGAGGAGGTAGCCGGCGTCCTCCGCCCACATCTCGGGGGCCGCGTACAGGGGCGACCAGAGGGGCGCGTCCACTGGGTGGAGGCGCCGCGCGGCGGGGGGCCGCTGGAGGAGGACGGGCCAGGGCAGCACCTGGGCAGCCGAGGAGCAGGGAGGCAGGGAGACAGTGAGGGGATTAAGCAGGAAGGATCAAATGTTTCAAAGCGTAGAACCACGGGAGGAGCAAGCACAAGCTACCCCGCAGGCTGAGGCAAGAGGCACTGGCTTACATTCTTAAATGCTCCCAATGACTCCATGACTCCAACCCCACCTGGGAGGCCTCGTGGTCGATGGCGCGCGTCCAGCCGTTGGCCTCGACCACAAAGTTGAGGAACTTGAAGTCCGGCATCACGACACCCGCCTCGTCGTACTTCTGCAGCTGCCGTACGACGCCGTACAGCACGTGCGACACGCGCGGCCACCACACGGGCGGGCCGTCCAGGTGTGGGGCGTCGGCGGCGGTCACCGCTGCTGAGTCCGCCAGCGGCGGCCGCACCCCGTTGCCCTCCGCAACCCCGATCAGGGCCTGCCGTACATCGCCCCAGGCCGCGGCGGGCGTGTAATGGACGAGGGAGACACACTCCCGCGCGTGCGTGTGCGGCCGCAGCTCCCAGCCGAGGATGGGCACGCACAGCTCGCACGCGCCCCGCACGCCGCCGCCGTGCCGCGCGGCCAGGCGGCTCATGACGACCGTGTTGCCTACCAGCTCCCGCAACAGCTCGGCGGCCTTTGTGTGGAGAATGGTCGCCAGCTCCTCGCCGTGGCCCTTGAGCAGGGCCGACCACTCGCCCGGGAAGGGGCTGTGGGGGACGACCTGGACGGTGGTGACCTTGCGGAAGGCCTGGGGGGAAGGGGGTGGGCGGGGAGGAGGGAAGAGGGGTTAGAGAGGTTGAGGAGAAGGGCGAGCTGGCAGGGGGAACTGGGACACGGGACCAGAGCCCCAGCTTTAAAACCCCGCCTGAGTACCGGTCACCAAGGACCCGGCCCGCCCGAGCCCACACCGGGCCCACGTGGCTCTGCTCGGGCCCACTCACCGGCTGCCACTCGCCCTGCACCGTGTCGCCGTCCCGGCACGTGGCCTTGAGCACGCAGCGTGCCACACGTGCGGTCCGCCACCCCTCCTTGATGAGGGGGTACGCCGCCACGCTCGAGCCGCCGTCCCGCCTGAGCTCGTCAAGGGATACTGGGCCGCAGGGGCCCAGGGACTCGAGGGCGGCCTCAATCGCGCGGCTCAGTCCGTGGATGCACTTCTTCTGGCTCCGCTTCTCCTGAGCGCGAGGGTGCACGATGAGGTGGGGTTAGGCGCGCTGGGCTGGGGTGGAGTGGAGTGGGGTGAAAGGCCCCTGCGCAAAGTTTCTCTTGCGTACCAGCCGCCCTGGATTGACCGTCTTCCCCGCCTCTTCTTGCAAGTGCTACATGCCAACCCACCCATGCATTCAGAGTCGCCATGTTGGCGAGGCCGGTCTCGTGGAGGAGGGTTTGGATGGGAGACCGGCGTACCCGCGCCGGCCGACCTCACGTCGCGGGTTGCACTTTGGTAGCTTGCTCCTGCGCCGGGGGAAGGCGGGGGATGGGGCGGGGGAAAGGGTTAGGTCCGCGTGTCAGTGGCCACTTGGCCAAGGTCCATTTCCAGACCTACTGAAGCCCACAATCACTTATGACCAGAGGGAGGCGATGGGCGATGGTCGAGCAGGTAAGGTCCACTCCTATAGCCCACAGCGACATGGTCTTTTCAGTCGTCTGTATGTGGCCCCTGCCCCTCCTATACTCATCGCTAATCATGACCGACTGGAGTGCGCGAGCGTCTGGCCAGGGCCAGGCCAGGGCCCTGGCTCCGACGGCTCCGACATGATGTCGGAGACCCTCGCAACTCGTTCAACGCCCTCTGCCCCCGAAGTCCCCTAGACGTCCCGCTATTCGCAGAGCGCGTCGGCAGGACCCACGTCCCTGGTGCGGGCCCCACAACCGCGATGTGCCTGGGCCCCGGCCCCGATGACCTGCCTGGCGACCAGAAGTCAAGCACACTGTGCCCAGAGCGTGTTCCTCTGTGCTGGGCAGGGGCGTTAGGGAGGAAAGCGGTGGATGGGCCCGGGTTGTCCCGGCTTGGGCAGGCTTGGGCAGGCTTGGGCCCGCAGCCGCGCGAGCTGCTAGGTCGCGACCAAGGTTCAGCGACTCACGACGACTGCAGGCCGCAGCGCCCACGCGCCAGGCGACCGCAGAAGGAGCTTTCGCGTCGCAAGGCTGGGCTCGGTGCGCTTGCAGCGCTAGAGCACAGGCGAGAGCATGCTTGGGCGGGTTGAGGCGGTTCTATTGCGGCAGTTGTCGGTGCGCGAGGTCTCTGTATGCGACAGAGCAATCGGCGCTGCGGGATTCACCCCGGCAGTGGCCCTGAAAGGCCCTGCCAAACGCTCCCGGGCTGGAGGCGACCCGGGACTCACCACCGGGACAGCCATACGCCTCCTCTCCAGCGTCTGCTCCCATAGGTCTGCCGGCATGAGGGCCAGCGCGAGCTTGCGCAGCTCGGCGAATTGCTTCTCGCCGCGTGCGCGCCGAGAGCGCGTGGCGGCCACCAGCAGCCCGTCTTCCATTGCATACATGTATGGGCATGCTGGTACGCGTTGAGGAGGCGAGAGCGCTGCGGCAGTCAGGAATGGCTAGCGTTGGCCTCTCTCCTACGCCAAGAGGCTTGGCCATGCCGGAAGAAGCAGTTGGGGGCTGCACAGAAAAGTATTTTCGCTTTCGTTCTGCTCGAGAACAAGAAGTGCCGCGCAGGAATGCGGCTGATATTGCTCTTGTCCACGGTTGGTGAGCGCTAGGTCTGGTGGCTTCGTGTATGCGTCGATGGCACGTATGGTACAAAGCGCCCCGCCTCCGGGGTTTCTGTGTGCAGGGTGCCTCCGGGGTTCGCTCCGCCCGTCGTGTGCCCGGCTGCTCCCCGGCGCTCTCCTCCCCCAGCCCATCGCCCTTCCCCCGCAGCTTGACTCTCCCCCCTTCCTTCGTAAACATCCCAAGCCCAAACGCCGCAAATCTGTCTGCCTAAAGCGGCCCAGACCTCTGCCGGGTGCTGGTGGGCCTGACCCGATTGCACATCGCGTTACCCAGCCCTCGACACTGCCGGGCCCCCCATCCACAGACACTTTTGTCCCCCCGCATGCAGGGAAGTCGCTCTTCACGTCCCCTGTAGGTGCCCCCGCCCACAGCCGGTTGCGCCCCGCCCTGCTCAACCCCTCCCTCCTTCACCTGGTCTGCCGCGGGTGCTTGGGCTTGGCCAGCAGCACCCCAGCAGCTGCATGCTTGTCCTCTCCCCTTGGCTAGGGGATAGCTGGGACCTGGGAGGGGCCTTCAGTGCTTTGCAAGGGTAGGTGCGGCAAGCCCCATCTGACCAGGACTTGGACACGCTGCCGCCCGTGTCAGGGGGCGTCGTGCTGGCTTTGCAGGAGGCAGAAGCCCTCAAGGCTGGCCGTCCCCCGCCACTGTGGCCAGCTGCCGTGCAAGCGTTCACCACTTCTGGCCCGTTCTGGGGTCCCTCACAGGCCTCATTGTATCCACCGAGAACTGCGTTGTGTCCTTACAGTGCGCCCGGGAGCGTGGGACACGGTGCAATGCTGCGTACTGTGTGCTTTGTGCACGACTCGCCCCACGTGCCCCGTCCTGCGCTGCGCATCCCCACTGTTCCCGGGCGCACACGCTGCAGCAACCCCACGCAAACCTACGGGCTAGGAACCTACGAACAGCCCTCCCTGCCCCGTGAACACGGTGTGCACGGGAAGTCCGCCTGACGTACGAGTCGCACCGTCTTCCCAACAACAACGCCGGCCTGGCAATCTGAGAATAGGCTCTATTCTCACGCAAGCATCTGGAAAGGGGATTGTGCATGGGGGTAATCTACGCAAGCAAGCAACCGCCAAGAGAAGGTAGGAAGAGCAGCAGACAGTGCTGCCCTCAAACCCAACAATGCTCAATGCTTCTCAGACCTAGCCCCTGTGCGGCCAAAGGGCATCACCCACTCGCTCCAAGCAGCACTGCGGTGCCGCTCATAAACTGCCTCTGCCACTGCGCAACTATACATAAATGCCCTGCCCTACCAAAAGCAGCCGGCTGCACTCCTGCTTTGGCGTGTCCTTTCATCTGTCTCTGCCCCCTGATCCTGTCCCCGCAAGCCCGCATAGACTCCATGCTCCGCACGCTTGAGCGCTGCCCAAACCGCATTGTCATCGCTACTCTGCAAGGGAAGATGGGCCCACCTCACGCGCCTCCGATGAGTGCGGAAGTGACCCGGAGCCACACAGCGCCACGGCCCCGCCCGCCTCCGCCTCGGAGCTGCGGCGAATGGGCAGCGGCAGCGGGCAGCGGTTGGGCCAACCGCCTCTAACCGTCTTCTCGTACATCCAACCGCCGCCGCCCTCGCTGGCACCGCGGGCGGGAAGGCTGCTGGACGCTCCCCACGCCAGGGGGCCTGCGTTGCTCGATCCGGCACCGGCGCTGCAAGCCCCCTCGTCCAGGCTCCTGCCGCCGCCGGGGATACTGACATCGACGGCCGCTCCAGCAGAGCCAGCAGAGGGGGAGGCGGCAGCGGCAGCGGCGGCGGCGGCGGCTTCCTTCTTCGCCGCGTCGTGGGCCCGCAGCACCTCGCTCACGACTTCGTCGCCGCGGCACCCGCCGCCGCCGGTGCAGCCAGCGGCGCCGTCAGCTGCGGCGCCGCCGTCACACCAGCCGCCGCCGCCCCGGCCGCCACCGTCGCCGCCGGTACCCTCGAGCGACCAGAAGCGGGCCCTCAGGGGTGGGACCGCGTCTCCTTCCTCCTCCTCATCCGCCCCCAGCCCTACGGCTGCCGCCTGCGCCGCCGCCGCCCGCACCGCCTCCGCCACGCTCGTGGCGAAGGCGCTGGCGAGGGTGGCGGCGCCGACGGCGCCGTGTACGGCAGCCCCGGCGGCGATGGCGGCGGCGGGGTCAGAGGTTGCGGTGGAGGTGGCAGTAACGGCAGCATCACCATCGGCGGCGGCGGCACTCTGTGACAGAGCGGCTGCGCCAGCGGAGGCGGTGGCAGCTGCCGCGGCGGCGGCAGCGGCAGCGGTGAAGGCGGCGGTAAGGGCGTCAGTGGCAGCGGCTACGGCCTCGGCCTCCTCCTCAGCCTCGGCCTCCGGGTGCTCGTGGATGGACACATAGGACCCAAAGGCCACAGTCACATGCTCCGGCAGGCGCAACGTGACACCCCCGCCGCCGCCGTCGCCGCCGCCGCCATCGCCGCTGCCGTCGCCTCTTCCACTGCCGCTGCCGCTGCCGCCGTCGCCGCCTTGCGGCTCCTCGTCCGCAGCGGCGTCCGCAGCCAGGGAGCCCCGCGCCCTGGCCAGCAGCGGCAGCAGCGGCGGCGGCGGCGACAGGGGCAGCGGCGGCGGCCGCAGCACCGGGAACGCCGCCGCCAGGGTCCCGGCGCTGCCGCCCCGACCGACTGCGCCCGTCATGGCGGTAGCGGTCGCTGTGGGCTGCGCAGCGAACCGCGGGACCACGGGCGCCGGCGCCTGGGCGCCGCCAGGGGCCGCCGCCAGGCTCAGGCCGCGGAGCGCGGCGGCGGCGCTGGCGTCAGCGGCGGCGGCCGGCGGCTTGTAGGTGGACAGGCGGGTGCTGGCGGCAGCGAGTGCGCCGCCGGTCCGCGGCGAGGCGGACAGGGGGGAGGGCAATGGGGGCCCGGCGGGTGCGGCTGCGGGAGACACGGGATGACAGGGGGAGGGTGAGGGCGGGATCCCCGGTCGCACCAGGTGATCCTGATCGAGCATTGCCACAGCCACACAAACCGGCAGCGCCCTCAGCAACACCCGCATACGTCTCCAGGGGGGGAGCCAAGGTGTCACCAGGTGGTCCCCAACGAGAGCGCTGTCACACCACGGCACACCACCGGCAAAGCCCTTCGCGACCTCATCCCCACCCCCTGCTCGCCTCACCCGCCGTCTGCCGCAGGGCCGAAGCCGACGACCCGCGCCCCAGCCTCCGCACGCTTCCGCCACCGCTACCGCTGTGGCGGCCCGCCGCCGCCGCCGCTGCGGCTCCCCGACCGTGGCCGCTGCCGCCGAGGCTGCCGCCGCTGCTCCCCTCGCTGCCGCCGCCGCCGCAGTCAAAGATGCGCAGCACCGGGCCGGCGGGCGCTGCAGTTGGCGGAGCAGGGGCAAGTGGGGCGGATCAATCAAAGGCAGCTGGAAAGCAGCAGGCGGAGTGGGGTCAACGTTGCAGGTGAGCTCCATCTGTTTAAGTCCATTTAAGTCCGCTCCGTTGAACCTGCCCCCCTCCCACCCGCAGCGCCACCCTCACCTGCGGCCTTGCCCCTGCCACCGCCCGTGTCAGCGGTGCCCAAGACGCCACGCTCGCCGCTGGCCAGTGTTCCCAGGCTGTCCAGCGTGCCAAACACAGCGCCGCCAGCGCTGCTGCCAAAGCTGCCGCCGCCGCCGCCACCGCCGTCGCCGCCACTGCAACTGTCGCCGCCGTCACCAGAGGGGCCTGGACCATCAGGGCCGAACCCCTCCAGCAGGCTGCCGCATGCCGCGACACGCAGAGGGGGCGCGGCGGAGGCGCGGGCCCTGGCGCGCGCTGCGGCGGCAACCGAGGCGTCGGCGGCGACGGCGGCGGCGATGTCCGCTGGCGGCGGCTGCGGCAGGCCGGGAAGGTTGAAGCTCCTGACGGGGATCGGTAGGCCCGGCGTACCGCTGCCGTAAGCTGGGATCCAGGGCACGGCGGGGCCAGGACCGGCAACCTCGGCGGCGGAGGCGGAGATTGCCGGGGAGGTGGCGGCGCCGCGAGCAGACGGTGGCGGCGGAAGGGCCGGCGGCGGCGGTAACGGTGGCGCGGAGGCGGATCGGGACCGCTCGGGTGACGCGAGCTGCAGCGACAGCAGCGACAGCCGGCGGTGCGGGGAGGAGCGGACGCCCGGCGCCTCCGGAAGCAGCGGCGCTGCCTCCTCCGCCGCTCCGCCGCTCCACTCCATGCCCTCGTCGAGGCCGCCATTGCTGCTGCGCCCCACACCACTCAGCAATGGCGCCTCGACCGCGGGCTGTGGAAGCGACGGCTCGGCGGGAAGCGACGTGGTCCCCGTCATCGCCGCTTGGTGCTGGGTCGCCATCGCGACGGCGCTGCCGCCGCCGCTGCGCTCTCGAGTGGCAGCAGCAGCAGCAGCTGCAGCCGCGCTACGGCGGGCTGGAGAAAGCCAGTGGAGCTCGTCGCGCGCTGGGCCCGCGAGCCCGTGGGTTGGTCGGACCGCAGTAGCGCGCTGCTGTGATGCTACTGGTGTGTCTTCATCTGTTGACTGCTGCAGCCAGTCGCCAAAGGAGCCGCAGGCAGCTCGCGGCATAGAGAGCGACGAGCAGCGCCGCGGCAGGATCTCCCAGTCGCGAGGGCAATGCCGCGGTAGTGCCGCGTCGAGGGCGCGCGGCCTGCTGCTCCGGGCGCCGTTGCGCGCCTGCGCTTGCAATAGCCCGCTGCTGAACGGCCGTGAATGCGGGTGCGGCTGCGAGGGCTCGGGGGAGCACAGGGTCGGCCAGCTGACGGGGCACGTGCTTCGCGCCAACTCCCCCCGAGATCCCAAGAAACGGTCCCAAGAAACCCGCCGCTCCCGAAGCCAAGGTCGTGCCCGCATACCCCACACAAGTCGGGATGACGGTTCCGAGAGAAACCAGTGGAGCGCAATGCACGTGTGCACGCTTGGCTCCAGGCCCCCAGTCACCCAGCTGCTGTGGCAAGGTATCAAGGCAGGTGAGGGAGGCAAGCGGAAGAGGGAGGCAAGCAGCACAGCGCCCGCTGCGCTGGATGCGCTTTCATGTTGGCAGCCAAGGGATTTAGAACCTCCCTTGGCTGAAGGCAACGGGTACCCCCGAGGGACTGGGGACAGGGAATGGGGTGCATCTGCACCCAGACCTGCCGCAGAGGGGGGCAGCGGATCCGACGCGGGGTACAACAAGGGTGTCTGTACCCTCAGGACAGGGACAAGGGCTGAGCCCCAATCCTGAAGGGCTTCGCTGCCCGCAGAGCCTGACGGCGGCGGCTCAGGCCAAAAGTATCCGCAGACGTGTCCATCAACAACTAGCGCGGGGTGTCCATCCCGGAACTCAGGTACCCAGCCTTCCCCAAGACACCCGGGCCTCCCCCAAGCCCCCGAGGCCTTCCCCAAGTCCCAACCCCTAAGCCAAGTGCCACTCCAGCGCCGCTATCCAAGTGCCCCTGCAGCGCCGCTATCCCGACCCTTCCCTACATTCTGGCAGCAGCGTGCTCACCGACAACACGATGTCCTTTGCAAACCACATGGGTTGCACTGTGAGGGTTGGTTCCCACATGTGGGGTGGCTCCAGAGGGGCAGAGAGCTGACCGTGCATGGCGAGGGAGACGCGAGGCAGCAGAAGCAGGCAGCGGAGGCAGATGCCCCTCGTAAAGCAGTGCGCTCACCGTGCATGAGGGGCTGTGAGTTGTGCCCGCGCGGCTGGCGTCTGCGAGCTGGGGACTGGGGCCCGTGCCTGGGCAGAGCTCTCCGTGCCCGACAGCTGCCGACAAATGTTATCCCCTTTCCTATAGGCCGTGTAACTTTAGTTGCTTGGGGTGAGGAGTATGGGTGCGGAGCGCGGGGCGCGGGGTACGCATGCCCCCCAGTTCTACAGGCTTAGTGCAAGTTGTGTGTAACGACCAATACCTAGTATGGGTGTATCGTTACAGGTCCCCTGCGGGTGTTGCTCGGGGACTCGGCCGCGCGCCCCATCGCGCCCCGCGCGCATTCGCGAAGGCCGCTCGGCGCCCTCAACCCGCTCTGTCCGCTGCACCCGACTTATCCGCGTATCCTCACTCCGTTCGTTACAGTACGCACAGAGACGCCAGCCTCTCTCTGCGCGCCGATTGCGGATCTGGTCTCCCGCCAGCGGCAACATGCCTCCCCGATCGAAGAATGAGCTTTACAAGTGCGTAAAGAAGCTAGAACGCTTTCTCGGAGGCTTGGACTTGACGGGGCGCTGCCCCCGCGTGCCGCAGGGAGAGTTCCCGCAAGAAGGACGTCCGCACGACCAATATAGAGGCGGCCAAAGCGGTTGCGGATGCCGTGCGGACCAGCCTGGGCCCGCGTGGCATGGACAAGATGGTGAGCGCAGCAAAGAGGGCCAGATGGCGCGGACATTTGCGGGGCGGCCCCGCCACCTTCTGGTGCTGCCTTGCAGGTGGCTGCGCCCAACGGTGAGGTGATCATCACCAATGACGGCGCAACTATCCTCCAAAAGATGACCGTCACGCAGCCGGCTGCCAAAATGCTGGTGGAGCTCTCGAAGTCGCAGGTGCGGGACCGTCCTCGCGCCGTTCACACGACCCACTGAGGCTTTGCGGATATCGATGGCACCGGCACCAGGCCGGGGGGCCTCAAGGGGCTTCTGTCCGGAGGCAGGGGCGCGGCATCCGGGCTCCCGCCATGCCACGCACCTGCGGGATATTGGCACGGCTTCCCACGCTTAGGCGCCTCAGGCGACCCACAGGGTAATCGTACACGGGTCTGTGTTTATAGCCCACGTCTCCAAGCCTGGATGAGAGCTCTACTGGGAAAGGGCACGCTGGGGACCCCAGCCATCCCGAAGCCCTCGCCCCTCTCTCTGCCCGACATCTCCAACCCCAACCCTTCCTCCCCTTGCGCACCCCTCTGACGTACACAATCGCCTCCACCACTCACTTAACGCCTCGGTCCCCACAGGACGTGGTTGCCGGCGACGGCACGACCTCGGTGGTGGTCATCTGCGGCGCGCTGCTGAAGAAGTGCCAGGAGCTTCTGGAGAAGGGCGTGCACCCCACCATCGTGTCGGACGCGTTCGCCAAGGCGGCGTCCAAGGCGTGCGAGGTGGGGACGTCCGAGCGGCGGGGCTGGGGTTGGCAGGCAGAGACTGGGCCCGGGCCCTGACTTGACCGGGGGAGGTCCGCCCGGAGAGGAAGCAGGTGCGCCTTGTCCGGCCCTCAGCAAGCGACCAAGGGCTGGCGAGAAGTCAGGCAGGCCATGTGCAGCCTTGGGCCGGTTGCTGCACTTTGGTGGTGGTGAGGGGCGCCGAACAGGTGGCATGTGCAGCAGCCCGGCGTTGCCCGCCGCAAGCAGGTGGTGCGGCCAACGCATGCACCTGGGAGCTGCACGGGGGCAGGCGGAGTCGCACCGAAGCAGCTCATCAGCCGTGGAGAGCCCTGACCCCGGACTCGGCAGCCCGGCCTTTACGCTCCCCAGACTCGGCAGCCCGGCCTTCATGCTCCGGTACAGCTTCCTGGCGGCGAACCAAGGAGCAACCGATGGGGCGAGGGCCGCGACGCGGAGAGGGCGAGGCAGGGCGGCCCCACAGCACGCTAGCGCGTGGATGCCGCCACGGCCATGCTGCCGCTGTGCGAAGGGTGCCGGCGGAGGAGGCAGACGGATGTTACCGGAACCTGGCACCTCTGCGGACCCGGCTCGATGTTACCGGGAGGGGGCCAGCTGCGCCTTGCCAGCAGCAGCCCGGGTCCCCCCTGTCGCTGGGGGCTGGCCCAACGGTTGCGTTGGCCGTACTAGCAGCTAGCCAGCAAGAGCCGCGGGCGGTGCGTGCAAGCGCCCAGCGGTCCCATCTAGTCTCTGAGGGCCTACCCAGTAGATATCCGCGGCCAGACGGGCTGGCGACCGGCAAGAGTCGGGGGTGGTGCCTGGTGCAGCTGAGTAGCTGCAGCCGTTCCCCCTGCCCTCGCTTGGGTAGCCCCCAGCGCCCAAGCTGTCTGCGGCTTCCATTCCAGCGCAGCCGAGCGCTGAACCCCCGTCCCTATCACCCAAGCCCCCGCTTCCCCTTTCCCCACCTGTCGTACCCAGATCCTGGAGGGTATCGCCATCCCGGTCAACATGGACGACCGTGAGGCGCTCATCCGCGCCGCCAACACGTGAGGGAGGGAGGGAGGGGGCAAGAGGAGGGGCGAGGGAGGCGATGTGGGGAGAAGGAAAGGGTCATCTTGTATGTGGGCAGCATGGAGGACTACTGGGAGATTGGGGAGCGGGACTAGCCGCGATGCACGAGAGGCGCTCTCGCTGCAGTGTGCGCACACGGGCCACTTTGCCTGCGGGCAGACGTCCCGGCGGCGGTCGACGCCTCCTCACGCTTCCCCCTTGGCCCGGTCTCCCCTGCCAACGGCCTCCCCCCTCGTCCACCTCCCCCCCCTTCCTCCCCCCCCTGTCAGGTCCCTGTCCTCCAAGGTGGTCTCCCAGTACTCCTCCCTGCTGTCCCCCATGGCCGTGGACGCCGTGCTCAAGGTCATGGACCCGCAGCGCCCGCAGCTGATGGACCTGAGGGACATCAAGGTGGGGGGCAAGGGGCTGTAGGGAGGGTGTGAGGGGGAGGGGGGGTGGAGGGCACCGCACAAAGGAAGAGGGATGGGGCCCAGCCTGTTGGGCAGGGGGGCGGCGGCAGAGCAGCCAGACTGTTCCTGGGCCATTCTTCCTCGCATCCTAACCTCCACCCTGCCACCTCTTGCCCGCTCTTTCTCCCCGCCAGGTGGTGTCCAAGGTGGGCGGCACCATCGACGACTCGGAGATGGTGGACGGCATGGTGTTCGACCAGAAGGTGTGTAGTTGGTGTGTTTAGGGAGTACCCGTTGGTATGTGTGTGTGGGGGGGGGCGGGTTGGCCGGGGGCCTCGGGGGCCTTGGGGCCCCACAACACTGCTCCATGCGTGCGACCCGGGGATTCGGGAGCGACGATGCCGGATGTGTCCTCGCTGCACTGCTCACGGAGCCGACGACGACCGCCGTTGCCAGCCTCACACCTCACCCGTCTCCTTTGCTCCCTCTCACGCGATCCCCCCATTGTCCTGCCCCCCCTCAGGCCGCCAAGTCCGCGGGCGGGCCCACCCGCATGGAGGACGCCAAGATCGGGCTGATCCAGTTCCAGATCTCGCCCCCCAAGACCGACATCGAGAACAACGTGATCGTGTCGGACTACAACCAGGTGCGTGCGGCAGCGGCGGGCTGCTCTCGACGGCGCCGTTTTTTCCTTATCCCACATCCCGCATTTATCACCACCAACGCCCGCGGGGTGGGCCGCGTTTACCACCTCACCCGCCCCTCTGACCCTCGTTCCCCCCCACACCCTCCCCCCTCCCCAGATGGACCGCGTGTACAAGGAGGAGCGCAACTACATTCTGGCCGTGGTGAAGAAGATCAAGGCCTCGGGCTGCAACGTGCTGCTCATCCAGAAGTCCATCCTGCGCGACGCGGTCACCGACCTGGCGCTGCACTACCTGGTGGGTGGGGCGGGGCAGGGCGGGGTGGGGTTACGAGTGTTGCGGTGGGGGCCCCGGCGCAACTTGTGTCGGAGTCGCCCTTGACGCTTGAGCTACCCTGGCTCTCTCGCCACCTGTTCTTGACCCGTCCCTCGCCCTCTATCCGGCCCTCACATCCGCCCCCCAGGCCAAGGCCAAGATCATGGTGGTGCGGGACATTGAGCGCGACGAGATCGAGCTCATCTCCAAGACGCTGGGCTGCCTACCCATCGCGCACGTGGACAACATGAAGCCCGAGAAGCTGGGCAGCGCGGCGCTGGTGGAGGAGGTCGAGGTGAGGGGGGCGGGGGGCGAGCGGGACAGCTGGGGTCATGCTGGGGGGAGTCACACGTGGGGTAACGTAGCAAGCCCTGTCGTTGACCCCTCTGGTGGCCCCCCCTCTCACTCCCCCTCAGGTCGGCAAGGGGCGCGTGGTGAAGATCACGGGCATCGCCAACAAGGGCCGCACCGCCACCGTGCTGCTGCGGGGGAGCAACAAGATGGTGCTCGAGGTGGGTCAGGGACTGGCTTGGCAAGCTCTCCAGCGTCCGGGGTGGGGCCAAAGCATCATTATGGTGTGTCCGCACCGCCGATCAGTATGCGTCAGGAACTGACTGGCTAACTTGGGCTGAAGCCCACGTCTCCGAAGGTGCTGAGTGGACCATGCTTTGAAACTCCCCGCTCCCCGCTCCTGCCTTCCTCTACTCACCCCCCGCAGGAGGCGGACCGCTCGCTCCACGACGCGCTGTGCGTCATCCGCTGCCTGGTCAACAAGCGCTTCCTCATCGCGGGAGGCTCCTCGCCAGAGGTGCAGGTGAGGCGGTGGGAGGGAGGGGGCGCAGCGGCTGCTTGGCGGCCTGGCCCTTGCAGTCGACGTGCTCGGTGCTGGCGGCCTGGACCTTGCAGTGTCCCCGCCTTCTCACTCCCTACCCCTCTGCTTTCTCCTCCCCCCGCCAGGTGTCCATGCAGCTCAGCAACTGGTCCAAGACGCTGCAGGTGGGCAGGGGTCAGAGGATGAGCAACCTGAGGGCATGCTCTCCAGCCAGTTGTGCTGACGACACGCTCGGACAGGGTGCAGCTCTGCATAAAACGCACCAATCCCTCCATCAACCGCCCCCTCCACGTGCCCCCTCCCGCCCAGGGCATGGAGTCGGTGTGCGTGCGCGCCTTCGCCGAGGCCCTCGAGGTGGGGCCGTGCCGTGTGTCGGGGGCTGCTCGCCGCAGTCTCAGCGGCGAATTGCTGTATGCTGGGGGCTCATGGGGGCTGGGCATGCGGGTCGTACGGGATCAGGCCTGATCTCATGAGCTCCTCACCGTGGCCTTTCATCTCCCGCCGCAGGTGGTGCCGTACACGCTGGCCGAGAACGCCGGCCTCAACCCCATCAACATCGTCACGGAGCTGCGGAGAATGCATGCGGCGGGGGAGAAGTACTCGGGCATCAACGTCAAGAAGGTGGGGCCGGGGCGGGGGCAGGCCGGAGGCTAGGATGTGGGACTCGGGCGGGCTCGGTGGCAGCTTGGCTTGGCTCGCGGGCCTCTGCACCCTTGGTGTTGATGTGCGGGCAAATCTTATCCTATTCTTTACACGCTTCTGACACGTTAGCTACGTGCCTACTGGGTTCCCCACTAGCATGACGCACCAGTGTCCAGTGCTTAAGTACGCTGTCTCACTGCTCTAAGAGGCCTTCACTTGCCGTACTAGCGTGTGTGTTTGGGGGATGACCGTAACTCATCACCCCTCAACACTTGGGACGCCCCCTCCATTGTCAAGGCCTCACGCGCTGACCGCCACTCCCTTGCGCGCCCGCCCCCTCCTCTCCGCAGGGCACCATCACCAACATGCTGGAGGAGAACGTGGTGCAGGTGGGGCGCTGCAAGGGGGTGGGTGTTAGTTGAGCGTCGGACGGTTTTGACCCCATTCGGAGCCTCGGTTGGGTTCGCCTCTGTCTGCGCAACTGACGTCACCCCTTACCCCGATCCCGGCCTCCCCTCAGCCCCTGCTGGTGACCACGTCGGCGCTGACGCTGGCCACCGAGACGGTACGGATGATCCTCAAGATCGACGACATCGTGCCCGTGCGGTAATGCGGTGCCGTACGTCGCGTCCCGGCTGCCGTACGGCTGACGCCGGGCAGAGCTGCGGGGCGTGAGCCGTGCTGTGGTGGTGCGGAAGGGGCAGGGGAGTGAGGACGTGGTGGGGGCCAAGGCGGAGGCAGCCGGGGAATGGACAGGCGGGATGTGAGTGGGCATGGGGGTGGGTGACGAGGGGCGTGCGCTTCGCTTGGATCGCTGGGACGGCTGAATATGATGCGTGTGTGGCGTTACATAGGATGCACCTCTGCAAGGCAGGCGGGCGCAGGCGTCTTGCGTCAAGAGCGTGTGGTGGCAAAACTGCTTGTGTGGTTGGCTTGGGCGTCAGGCGACCGAGGGTCGGAAGGCGGAATGGATGTTGCGGCGGCCACAGGAGCACGGAGGAGGCGAGAGCGAGCGATTGCGCGCACTGGAGGCTTTGAGCTTGGGCTTGGAAAGGGGCTGAGTGGGCCACTGGTGGGGGGCTGTCGTCGCCATTGCGATGAGGCCCAAGACAGGGTTTGTGTGGTGTAACCTGACGTTCAGATGCCCGTAATGACGTCCAGCAATAGCAAGGGTTCAGTGAAGTAGGGGACAGGCTGCCGGTGGCCAGCGTTGCTATCTTCTGTTGGCCAGAGTGCGAAGGCCCCTGCATTTCGGGCCCCGACCGAGAAGTCGGTGGCAACATGCAACCGCGGGCTGCAACCAGACCCCACCCCACCCTGCAGTTCCCCGCGCTGCACTCGCCAGGACGGGCAAAGGAGTGAAGGCATGGGACGGCGCACTTTCAGTGGACTTGAGCCCCAAGTGCTGAGACTCCGCAATCTCCATCACTCTGACACTCAGATAGTAACACTGAGATTGGGGCAGAGCCGCCGAGGTCGGGAGCTCTTGAGGCAAGACCGTGGTGCGCGCGGTGCAGTTGGATGGTGGAAAGCCTTGGCAAGTTGGCACGCGTGCCGACCCACGGACCAACAGGCCCGCTTACGCCGGCAGCATACAAGCTCGACAAAGGGATATGCAGGTGCAGCCTGGAGAAGTATGTATGGCTGCACCAGCTGTCGCCGGGGCTCCGCGATGCGGGTCAACGGGTCAGCGCCCTACCCTTACCATACTTGTGACTTTTATATGCATCAGAGCTAGAGACGACTATGGCTGAACCCCGCGACCCGCGGAACGTCTTCCATGTCTGCACTCTGCAGAGCGAAAAAATTAGCTTGGCACCAGGGCGGCAAACGACTACTATGCTGACGTAAAGCAAGCTGCATTAAATAGGAGGACTTGAAGCGATGGCGAGGCGCTTCGAGGACATGCACGCGGTCGACCGCGACCTTGTCGTCCGTCGGGAGCTTGGCGGTGTGTCGGAATGGCTCCTTGCGATCAAACCGTAAATGTGCTTACCAGTTGGTCTCCTCGTCACTGCAGACACTGGTGAAGGCAGCGTCGTGCTCACTGTCAGCGCCCTGACGGGATGGCAGGAGCTCCAGGCCCTCGTGGCAAAAACACGGGGTGGGGTGGGGTGGGGGCGGGGTCGGGGAGTGTGGGCGGCGGGGCGGGGCGGGGCGGGGTGGGGCGGCAACGTTTCAGGGTGTCGGGGGCCGACCAGGCCGGGGCAGCACCCTCCACACGGCTCGACCCCAATCCCTCCCTGGCCCGCGCAGACCCGGACCTGCCCGTGCCCCGGCCCCAGCCCGCGGACGCCTACGTGTACGACATGGAGGTGCAGCTGCCCGCCGCCCTGCAGCACGACGGCGCCCTGCCCGGCGACACAGGCCTGCAGCTGCTGCCGCCCAAACCCGCCGTCGCAGCCATGGCCACTGGCTCCCAGCGAGCCATCACCACGCCCGGCCGCACCCCCGACCCACATCAGCCGCCGCCTGACGCGGCCACGGAGCCCGCCCGGCCCGAGCCCAAGCGCGTGCTTGTGGCGGACGAGGAGGCGTGGGCCCGGCTGCAGCGCCTGCTGCCCGCCAGCCCCACGGAGCTCCTGGCGCTGCAGCTGCAGACGGGGCTGGCCAAGGCCCGATCGCCATCCTACGTCATGCAGCTGCAGGGTGGGTTTCGGGTTGAGGCAGGGACGCTTGGGCGCGGTGCAGTGGAGAATGGGGAAGGGCAGGCAAGCGTTTGTGAAGCGAGCTTCCAACGGCGCAGCGCGGGCACGTCAATGCCGAGTTGCCTTTGGCGTCCATCCAGGTCCTAAAGCGGGTTTGCAAGCTGCATCCCGCCTCTCCTACCTCCCCCCCCTCCCCCCAGGTTTCCACGCCATGTGGGAGCTGGCCATAGCCACCAGCGGCGTGCCCCCGCCGCCCCCGGAGAAGGGCGGGGGCGGGTCCACCTTCGCCAGCCCCCGCAACGCCGGCAGCGGCCAGGCGCAGGCCGCGCTACGGAGCCTGGCCCAGGGGGGCCACGGCCACGGAGCGGGTCACGGCGGGGACAGCGAGGCGGCTGCCCCCACGGATGGCGTGTGGAGCGAGGATGATCTGGGTCAGCTGGTCCGGGTGCTCGGGGGCGTCATGAAGCAGGGCCACTCGCACCGCGTGGGCGCGGCGGCCACAGGTGCGGGCGCGTGGCGGGGTTCAGATGGTGTGGGGGGTGGCTGGCAGGTGCGGCCGGGGTCGTGGGCTTGAAGGCCTGGAGACCGGGGTGTGAGGGGAGCTGTTGGGGTTGCACCGTCTGTCACTCGGGAGCATAAGGCTTGCTCTTTATCTTCCCATCCTGCTTGGCCCGCTGCTGCAGGCTGCTGCTCCCTCGCCGCCCTGTGGTGGCTCATGCGGCAGCCGCAGGCCCGGCTCAAGCCCACAGCGGCGCAGGCCAAGGCCGCAGCGCTGGCCCTCAGCCCGGAGCCCACGGCGGGGGACGTGGGAGGCTCGGGCGGCGAAGCCGCGGGCCTAGGAGAGGGCGGCGGCGCTGGCGCGCAGAGCGAAGTCTCTGTGGCGGCGGTTGGCGGCGGCGGCGCGGACACGGCGCGCAGTAGGGTCAGCGCTGTGGGAGCAGGGGGCCTGGCCCGGGCGGGGACGGCACAGGGGCAGCCGGCGGCTTACCGACTGCAGCTGCGGCGCAAGGAGCGCGCCTCGGGTGAGGGTCGACGGGCGAGTGGGTTTGCGTGAAGCGCCGCGAAGCACTGGCCCGGCCCCCGTAGCGCTTCCCCTGTACTGTATCCGGCGGCGCCTGCTCCCTGCAACTCTCACGTTTGTACGTTGGCGAATGGACCGAGGTCCGCTTATCCCTATCGCTTATGTTATATTCTCTGCAGCCAACAAGCCCACGGCGGCTGGTCCCGGCGGAGGCAACACGCTGCTGGCCGCTCTGCTGCTGTCCTCGGGGCCGTGCAGCCTTGGGCCGTGCCTGGCGGGCATGCTGGGGGACCTGCAGGTGGGGAGCTGCTATGGGGGCTGAGGGGTGCGGACTGACCCGTCGAAGTAGCGGTTTGTAGCGGTCTGCAGCAATGGCCATAAAGCGGAACGCAGCTGAGTGGCTGCCTTACCATAACCCTGTCCCCGTACGTTCTCATCTCATCCTGCAGGCCCGTGTGGCCAAGGCGGGCAAGGGGCTGCTTAAGGAGCACCGCTCCGACCAAATGGCGCTGGCGGGCGTGTGGGCGGCGGTGAGACAGGGCAGGGCAGGGCAGGGCTGAGCAGGAGAGGCCAGCAGGCTGCACCAAGGGCAATACCACAAGAGGGGTCAGCACACAGGCAGGGCAGTAAAGAAGCGCTCGGCAACACAGGCGCCTACGACTCCATCCCAACAACGTGCTCCCGCACAACCCGCACAGGGCCTCTTTACGGAGATCCTGCGCCTCCCCGTGGTACGCAACGAGCTGGCCCTCGCCTCCCAACTGGGGGCCTCAGCGGTGCAGCACCAGCACCCGCAGCTGACGGGCGGAGCCGCAGGCGCCGGGGGGGCAGGCGCAGCTGGCGGTGCTGCGGGTGGCGGTGCCGCCGGGGCGCCGGCGTCACGGCGGCGCGTGGGCCTCGTCACATCGCCCGGCGACCTGGCGGATGCGGCGGTGGGCGGCCGGAGGGGCCTCGGCACGGGCGCGTCGACCGGGGCTTTGGGGCTGGAGGTGGAGGAGGTGCGTGGCCAGATGGCGGTTGGATTGGGCCGGGTCATGTCATTTGCGAAGGCCATTTCAAGCTCGTGTCGGCTGGCCGGGTCTCTTCATGTGCACGTGAGGGACGCCTGGGATGCCACGCGCGGCGCACCCTGCCCCTCGCCCGCCGCCCACCGCCATCCCGACTGATGTCTTCCGCCAGATCCACACGCTGCCCCTGCCCCATCCCGACTCCTGCCCCACCCCCTTGGCCAGGTCTACACGCTGCTCCTGGGCACCGCCGCGCTGCCCGGCTGGCTGTCCGCCCGCGGCGCCGCGCCCTGGGATCTGCAGCCCATGGCCATGTCGCAGGCGGCCACCGTCATCCAGTCCACCCTGCGGGCCCACATCGCACGCAGGGAGCTGCAGGTGCGGGTCGGCAGGTGCAGGAGCGGGGTGGAGGCACGAGCCTCGAGGGATCGAGCGAAGGGCTGTGGGACAAGTGAGATGAGTGGAGGCGACAAGCGGAAGCACCCAATGCACGCCTGCTGAGCTCACTGCGTGTGTTGTGTTTCTGCACGCAGGCCCTGCGGGACCAGGTTCGCAGCGTCTTCAAGACCATGGCGACCATGGGTCGGCCCACGGCCGCCGGGGCCAAGCCCGCCGCGCCCGCGCCCACGCCCGCGGCCCTCATGCTGCGGGCGGGGCCCTCCAAGCACGCACTGGCGGGGGGGCAGCAGGCGGGGGCCGCGCAGGGCCAGGGGGGCGGTGCAGGCGCTGCGGGCGGCGGGCCGGGTCGCATCGGTGCCATGACCGCGGCTCAGGAGGTGGAGATGGCCATCGCCATGAGCGCGGTCAGCGCTGTCGAGGTGGGTCTAGCAGCCAAGTCTTCGTGCCAGGGCAGGGACATTGGCAACGCGCATGCGGTTTGGGGCACAGCGCTCCCCATACATCCTGTGCCCGTCCTACCCTGTTCTGTTCCTTCTGTTCCTTCTGGCCCCAGCTGGGCTGGACTATGGCTACCTCTTTCCTTCATCCCCGTACGCTCAGTGTTGTCTCCCCTCTTCACCCTGCGCTGCCCTTCCCCACCGCTCCCTCCCTCTCCAGCGCTACTTTGACGCCACCAACCGCACCCACCCGGGCGTGGCGGCGGCGGAGGCGCTGGCGGGGGTGATTGCTAGCGGGGGCCCGCTGGCGAGGGAGCACCTGGCGGCGGCGGCGCACCCCTCCGCAATCATACGCCTGCTGGACTGCTGCGTGGTGCCGGCCAGGTGCGGGACGGGCATGCCGTGGTGCAGGCGGAAGAAGCAGTTAGCGGTGTCGTTTGCGAATGACCCGGGTTCCAGATAGCGCTGGCTGTACCGGTCGCATGTTCATGGCCGCCATCCAGTGCCGCCGGCTGGGCCGCCGGTTGGAGGGTGTTAGACCTGTCGAGCCTGTCCCTTCGGAACAGCTATGCAATCAGTGCAATGCAGACGGCTGCGATCTAGCTTTGAAGCCTGAGCCTTGAGCCCTACCCCGCCGCCTGCCTTCCACGCAGGGTCGCGCACCTCGGGGTGGCGCTACTGGCGCACATGCTGCGACCCGGGGCCTCGTCTGACAACTTCTTCCGCCACGCCCTCCCCGACACCTCGCACGCCACCCCCAACACGCGCTACTACACGCACGCCCCCGGCGGCGGCGGCCCGGGCGGCCACAAGGAGAGCTACGGCGCCGACGTCAAGAGCGGCGTGGGCCTGGTTGCCGAGCTGCTCAGGTGTGGGGCTGGCGGGGAAGGGCAGCGCTGGCTGCAGCTATCAATGTGGGAGGCTGGCTTGCTCTAACTATAGTCACAACATAGCTATGTTGCCTGTCCCGCTGACCTACTTCTTACGATCCTCTTGAGACCCTTTTGCGTCCACCGTGCTTGCGTCGCCGCAGGTGGCTGGCGCCGCTGTGTGCTCTGGAGCCCACGGAGCGGCAGCTCAGGTGCGGGCCCCGCCTCATCCACAACCCCGCTCAGCACCCGCCTGCCTCACCGGCCACCCTTCGCCGGGGCTCACCTGCGCCCTGCTGAGCACCCCAGCGTCACCTGTGGGCCCAGCCTCAACACCGCGCTTAGTACAGACAGGAGCTAGGTGTCGGGAGCTCGCCGAGTTGGTGTCTGTAACCTTTCCTTCCATCCGCGCAGGTTCGGCCCCCAGGAGCCACGCGCCTACCCGGCCCTGCGCCTGGCCGGCTCCACAGCCAGCGCCGCCAAGCCCTACACGCCCCCGCCCCTGGTGGACTGGCGCTGGGGGCCCGTGGGCTCGGAGCTGTCCACGCACGCCGCCACCGCCACATGGGCGCTGTGCGCTCAGCTGGCGCGGCTGTGGGCCGAGGACGAGGTGGGGCCACGCGGGCACGGCTGAGTAACCCGGAAGACATGGGGAGGGATCGGGGGAAGGCGGCAGAGCTTGAAGTTTATTCTGGCCCCAGGCGGACACAATCCAGCTGTGTGGCTCCGTGCCGCCTCGTCCCCTCAGGCTGCCAAGAAGGCGGTGAAGGCCAAGTCCACACCGGGCCAGGCGGGAGCGGGTGGCGCTGCTGCGGGGGCCGGGCGGGGCGGCTCCACGGGGGCAGCGAGCGCCTGGGCAGGCGGCGGCGGTGGAGTGGGCGGAGGCGGAGGCGGCGGGGGCTCGGGTGCCGTGCTGACGGGCACGGCGGCAGCCAGTGCGGCGGCCGGGCCCCAGTCGCCCCTGGAGAAGGCCACCCACCGGATCATGAGCATGGCTGTGGCAGGTGAGCCGGAGGCGGGGGAGGTGCGGCGGTTGTGATGACTCGGACTCTGTTGTCGTACCTGCCGTACACGTGCCTGCCACACCTGCGTCACGTGGGCGACCAAGCGGGTCGCCCTGCAGTGTCGAAGCGTGCAGTACAGGGCCTGGTGTCTGGTCGGCTGCGTACACCCTAGAGCACCGTGCACCCCGCCCCCTGTGCACCGTGCACCCCCCCAACCCCCCAACCCCCCAACCCCACCCGACCCCCCTCCACCCCCAACCCCAACCCCTCTTCTGTGCCCCTCCAGGCATCTGCTCGGGCCGCCACGGCCCCGCCACCCACATCCTGCTGTGTGGCCTGGTCACGCTGGCCGGGGAGCCGACGTGCCTGGCCTACATGATACGGGTGAGCTGGGGCCCTGCGGCTGCCTCTTGCAGCGCTCTTGCCGCAGCGCAAACGCTCCGGCGGTCGGCCGGCCCTGTGGAGCCATCATCCCAGAGGGCTTCTGCTGCTGACACCTTACTGCGCTCACTGTTATGGCTATAAGCGCAAACGCTCCGACGGTCACGCGGCACCGTGGAGCCATCATCCCCAGTGTGCGATAGCCCCCTCTGGAACATGAGACATGTCCCACGCGCCCGTCACACATGGCACCAAGGCTGTCGGCTCTTACGAATGGTGGGCGGGACCCCGCATTGCTTGTTGCCGCCCGCAGGCCGGGCTGGTGGACGCAGGGCCCAAGCTGCCGCCGCCGCCCGCGCAAGGCGGCGTGGAGGGGCTGGGTGGGGCGGGCGGGGGCGCACCCGATGCCGCCACGATGCTGAGGTCGGGGGTGAGCGGGGGAGGGGGGGGGATATGGAGTTGGTGATGTTGTTGGGTGGGGGGTTGGGACCGCGAGGCTTGGGACGTGCCCAGGACCCGATGCAGGGGCGAGATTGCGTTCCCACCAACTCCTGCCCTGCCCTGCCCCCGCTAAGGCCTCCCGCCGTGCCGCGCTGGGCGGTCTCAGCCGCAAGCAGAGCATGCGCCGTGCCACCCTGGGCCCCGCGCTGGGGGCGGAGGCGTCGCAGGCGGCGCTGGAGGGGGAGCCGTCCGAGGCCGAGGGGCTGGGGGGCCCTGGCGCCGCCAAGGCACAGGCGGCCAAGAAAGACGCCGGCTCGCTGCCGGGATACGCGGGTGCGCGCCGGCTGGGGGATGTCGGTGCTGCTGGCTTCTTGTCGTCCGTGGGCAAAGGTTGCGGGAGAACCGCGAGGTTGCTAAGGGCAGGAGCGGAAGGGCGGCGGCGGGCACTCATGCCTTCCCGAACGTTTCTTGACCGAACCCTTCCTGAACCCCTCAGGCATTGCCCCACACACGCACGGCCTGATCGGCATGCTTGCTGACTCGGACGTGCCCGGATTCATGGAGATCGCCGTATCCCTGATCGGCCTGATCGCGGCGCGGGGCACGCCGTACGACCCCGTAAAGGGCGGGCCGCCGGGATCCGGCATCGGCGGCGCGGATCAAGTGCCTGGATCTGGATCTGGATTCGACTCCTGGGGCACGGCCGCCTCTCCGCCCGGCGGGGGCTGGTACACGAGCACGAGCGTGGGCGGTGTTGGGCCCACGTCGGGCCCGGGCGCGGACGATCTGGATCCAGCAGCTGCGGCGGCGGTTCCGGATCTGACGCACGACAACATCCCTGCCCGGCGCCTCATCATGGCTGGGGGCTGGGGTACGGCGTGCCACTGCCTTGCGGCGGCAGGGGGTGCGTGCCCGGTGAGTGGGGTGCAGTGGGGTGGGGTGGGGTGCCCGACGAGGGAAGCTTAATAGTGAGCGAACGGAAGCGCGAACGGAAGGGCTGACGGCTTGGCCCTCCCACAATGCCTCCCAGGCTGTTCCCGGCATGGCGGCTGCAGCCATCATGTTCATGGCTAAAGAGGTGGGGGGGAAGGGGGATGAACTGAAAGTGGGGCGCAGGGGTGGGTCAGGCCGCGTTTCATCCTTACCCGAAGGACCCAAGGTCCCTGGGCCAAAGACGCCCCTGTCCATGGCAGCCGACGGCACGTGTCCATACCTCAACTGCCCGCTTCCCAGGCGAGAAAGAGAGCTTTGCCGTACACTTCTTAAATCTCGCCCTCCCGCCCCCCAGGTGTACCTGTGGTCCGAGGTCCTCACAGCCCAAGCCGCCCGCCGCGCCGCCGCGGCCGCCGCCGCTGCGCTCCGCCCCCCGCCCACCCGCCGCCGCCCCCGCGTGCGCCTCACAACCCCCGCCGCCGACAGCCCAGACGCCCTCGCCTCCGCCGCCTCCATCCCCGCCGTCGGCTCCCTGCCCCTGCCCTCCCTCAGCCTCCCAGCCGACGGCGCTGCGGCGGCGGCGGGCGGCCAGGCGGGGACCACCAGCGGTGGCGGCGCGCCCAGCGGCGCCACCACGGCTCGCAGTACGGCAGATGCGGAGGACGATCTGGGTCTAGATCCGGATCTGCCGTGCCCCAAGGAGGTCGCCAACATGTTCCGGTGCCTGCTCGGGGAGGACTTCCGGACCCTCACGCAGGCCCTGCAGGTGCGGGTCCAGGCGGGCTGGGGCCCTCGGCTCCGGTCCTGGCTTCTTTCTCGGCGCCGCTTGGTGACATGGGACCACTGGGACCGGCGCCGTCTCGTTCCACCCGTCCGTATTATACGACACTCCACCACCACCTCCCTTTCCCCCTCATCGCACCCCTCGCAACCTGCGCCCTCTCCCCCCCTCTCCGCCCCTCCCCCTCCTCGGCGCCCCCCTCCCCCCCCAGGTCCTGACCCAGCTCTACGGCCGCCCCGACCAGCGCCTGCTGCAGTGCGCCTGCCTGGCTGCCTACCACCTGGCCGCAGTGCCGGTGCTGCGGGACGTGATGGGCAAGGCGGGGGTGGTGGGGGGCCTGGTGGCGGTCATGAGGAGGTGGTGAGTGGCGGGGTGGGTGGTGGTGGTGGGGTCTGGGGGGCCTGGTTGGATGGTCGGGTGGGTAGCTGGGTGTGGTGTGGAGGGGTGGTGCGGTCATGGGGAGGGGATGTCTCTGTTGCAGCTGGAAAGGGCTGCCCCCTGATGCATCCCCCTTCTGGTTGCGGCCCCTCCGTGCCGCTGACTGGCCAGCACTCTCCGTCGAGGCGTTATCCCCACCCGCATCCCGCTCTCCCTCCCCCCTCTCCCATCTGCTCCTGCCCTTCAGAAACTCCCATTGCCTGCCCCCCCGCCCCCCGCCCCCACCCCCCAGGTACGACCTGCCCCCCAGCGAGCAGCGCGCCTTCCGGGCCACGGGCGAGTGGGCCATGGCTGCGTTGGTGCGGCTCACGGCGGAGCCGGTGGGCGACCGCAACCGCTACCGACTGGCCAACGCCTTCAGGGACGACGTGAGGCGGGAGGGAGGGGCAGGGCAGCGAGGGCATCAGATCAGCGGGACGGCGCATTGGTTCTTCCTGATCCAGACTTGGCCTTTTTGTATGGACAGTTTGGATGATCTTTGGATTATCGATATCCGATCGCTCCCCGGCTGCCCTTGACGCAGGCGGCTGCGGCCGCGGCGAGCTCTGGCGGCGCGGGCGGCAGCGCCGCAGCGGCCATCATGCGGGGCTTCGGGTGAGGGAAGGGAGGGGGCTCGGAGTCAAGAGGGTTATCGCGTGATGTTGGGCCTCGGTGTGAGGGGTTCGAGCGGTGTTCGTGACTCTCTTCTGTTCCGCTGGTGCCTGTGTCCGATGTGCAGGTATGCAATGACCGAGGTGCCCGGCAGCGTCACACAGAAGGTAGGAGCACGGACCTGCAACGGCTGCAATCTTCCGTTCCTCTTACGATCAGCGCTCAGACTGCCCGTCATGGCAACGCTCATCTGCCCCTTGTACGGGGCGCGAGGCCGATGCAACTGGCCCCGAGCCTCCTCTCCTCCATTCTGCGAGCAGTGCTCAGCCGGCATGCAGTCATGGCAACCGCAGGCCGCATCGATCTCCCTTATCAAATCGCCCATCAACCCCCTCCCCCCCCAGCGCACGGGCCGCACGGGCGATGACCTGCTGTCAGACATGAAGTGGGGCGGCGGCTGGGGCTGGGGCGGCAAGGCGGCGGCGGGCGGCGGCGCTGACGCGGCCAAGGCGGCGGCGGCGGGACGGGCCGCGGGTGAGCAGGGGCTGTCCGTAAGGTGCTAGGTTGGGTTTTGAGTACCGCCGCGTTCCTGCTACCTGTTGCACGTTGTCCTGCCTTTGTCACACTCGTGCTGTCAAGTCACATGCACCAACGTACCTCCCTCCCTTAAGTATCACCTGCCCCCCCCCCCCCCCCCATGTCTCCAACCCCCTCCTGCCCCCAGGCGGCGACGAGGACGACGACCTGGCCCGTGAGCTTGCGGCTGCGGGCAGCGGCCCCCGCTCCTCCTCCGACCCCATCGGCCTGCTGGTGCAGCTCACGGCGCTACGGAGCAAACACAGGCGAGCGAGAGAGGAGGGTGTGCGTGGAAGGGGCGTGGTGGTGGCGATGTAGGGAGCAGTGGTGTTTTAGCCCACGCTTGGGAGCGCCGGCAGAGTCTTCATGTCTGGTGCGGAGGGTCTCAGCTGCGGCGACACACGCCTCTCATCCCCGATCCCCGATACGTCAATCCCCAGGTCCTCCTATTCCCACATCAAGCTGCCGGCGCTGCTGCTGCTGAGGCAGTTCGCGGGGGAGCGACTGTACAGGTGGGGCCTTAGGGGAAGGGGTTGGGTTGGGCCTGAGGCGTAGGAGAGTCGGGGCTGGGACCAGCAACATGTTGGCTTCACGGTCAACAGCCGTTCCATGTCTGGGACCCCTCTCCTGGGCCCCCGAGCCCGGGATGTGTGAGCCGTACAATTGCCGTACGTCCTTACGTGAATGCAGGGTACGGCTGGTGACCGAGGGCGCCGGCGGCGCGCTGGCGGCGGTGGCCAATGACGCGGCGTACGACGGAATGACGCGGGCGGCGGCGGCGGCGCTATGGATGGAGGTGCGTGCGGTCTTGGGAGGACCCTGACGGGGCCGCTCTGCAGGGAAGGCCCCCCCCCCCGCCCTGCCCCCTGTCAAAGTCAATCCTGCCTCCCGCCCAACCAACACCCCTCCGCCCCTGTGCTCCTCCACGCCTCCGCTCCCCCCCCCCGCCCCCAGGTCAGCCAGACGCCCGAGGGCCGCGACGCCCGCTGGTGGAGCGCCATGGCGGAGGGGGGCTCACTGGTGAGCGGGGGCGGGGCTGTGGGGGGCGGGGGGTGCTGGGGAGGCACTGGGGAGGCTGACCGACTGGACCACGGTGATGGCCCCCCCGGGCCGTCCCCTTAACACACGCCAGGGCTATGCCCGGCGTAGCATATTATTATTATTCTGACCGACTGGGTGAACCACTGAGGCCTCCCCTGCTGACCCCCCCCAACCCATACACTCTTGCCATTCCACTCCGCAGCTCACGCCCCGCTCCAACGCCTCTGGGGAAGCGCCCGTCAAGCCCCCGGCACCACCAGCCGCCGGTGCTTCCCCGGGGGCTGCCACCGGGCCCACCGCTGCAGGGGCCGACGCCTCCCTGCTCCCGGGCGGCGGCAGCGGCGAGCCCGCCCGCCTGCGCGCGCTGTCCCGCATGACTGTGTCGATGCTGGGCAGCACGGAGGCCGAGCAGCAGCTCGTGGGGGCGCGAGCGGCGGCAGGTGTGGCGGGCTGGGGGGACGTGACGGGGGCCTGGCCTGGGCCCGTCTTTTCGTTCTCCCATCCCCTTCTGTCCACCCCTCTCCGCTTCCCTTGTGCACTTGCCTCCTTTGCGAGGGCGAGGGTGCCAAGGCCAGTAACCCAAACTGACGCCCGCCGCCTCAACACTTGCGCTCGGACTGCCGTTCTCTCTACCCCCCCCCCCAGGCCTGCTGTGCGAGGGCGAGGGCGCCAAGGCCATCTTCCTGGGGGCGGGGGGGCTGGCGGCGCTGCTGGCGGTGGCGGGGCGGCCGCTGGTGCCGGCGGGGGTGCTGGCCGGGGTGTGCACGGCGCTGCTTAACCTGTCCAGCTACGTGCCGGCGCAGGTGGGAATGGGGTGGGACGGATGCGCGCCATCGTGCGGTTCTTGTCGCCTCAGCAAGGGGCCCCGGGGCTTGGGCTTGTCTCCGACCGCAATCCCACACCACCCCATCCCATCCCCCCCTCCCGCCCCAAACCCCAGGTGGACATGTGCCAGCGCTGTGCCCGCTTGCTGCTGCACGTCAACGCCCGGTTCACGGGATACCACGGATACCTGATCGCTCAGCAGGGCCTGGCGGCCGCCGCCAGGGCCCGCGAGATGGCGGCGCAGGAGGCGGCGGCGGCGGGCGCGCGGGCGGCGGCGGGCGCCAACCACCACAGCCTCTCCGCCTACCCCACCCGCGTCCGCCGGCGCAGCAGCGACAGCGGGGGAAGGTACTTCATGCGGAGCAGGTGGGGTCGGGGGGTCGGGGGGGTCGAGGGTGGCCCAGGGAGGGTGCGGCGGGTTTGGCATCAGCCTCGCGGGACTCTGGCGGGGTGAGCTGGAGTGCTGTGGGGTCCTCTTGGATGGGGCCAGCGGGTCATACCATAAGCATGAGTGTGCGGATGGGTACTCACTGGGCTGTGTCTGCTGCCTCGCCCACCCGCCTGCAGGGGCGAGGGCGGCCGCAGCCGCAGCCCCAGCCCGGACGGCGGCAGCCTGCTGGGCGGCAGTGGCGCTGTGGGGGCGGCCTCGCTGGCAGAGACCATGCCCACTAGCCTCGAGGTGGGGCCGTGATGGGGTTTTGGGGGGACGGACGCAGGAGGGTCGCGCGTGGGAGGAAGTGCGGGGGGGACACAGACGGCAGACCGTGTAGAGGGCGAGCGAAGCGGGTTCCGTGCCGCAGTGTGCTCACTTGTCGCCTTCTCGGCTCCGCCTTGTTACCCCTTGCTGCACTCCTCCGCCTCCCCCCGGCCCCCCCCAGGTGGAGCAGCTGGGTGCGGTGGAGGAGGTGCTCTACTCCTCATCGGGGGCGCTGCAGGTGCGGGGACCTGCTGCCCCTGGCCATGGCCCCGTGCCCTCGCCCTATCGAGCCGAGCTAATATTTGCAGGCTGTGTCGAATGGTTATGAGCGCATCCGGTGTCTCCAGGGCCCAGGGCCTAGGGAGCCACGCAGGCTCACCAGCCCCCGCGTCTTGTCCCACATGCCCACCCCTACTGCGCCCGGTGCCCCCGAATGCCCCTGCAGAACCTGTCCCGGCACCCGGGCAACAGGGACCTCTTCTACCGCCTCGAGCTGGAGGTGCGTGCGCGAAGTCGTGCAGCGTGGATGCGCCAACCTACCAGTATGGCTGAAGGCGTGCTCCACGGTCCGTCAGACTGCTGCCCCCACCTGCAACCAGTACCACTCCCCGCCGACCCAACCAACCTGCCCACCCACCACCACGCGCACCCCCACCCTCCCCTCACATGCACACACACTCCCACTCAGGGTTTCCTTTAGCAATCACTAATCAGGGTCAGCACCCTCCACCCCCCACCCACCCCCCATCCCACCCAAGGTCCGCTCCCGCGGCGCCATCGCGGACCTGGCTGCTGACGTGGCCGCCGCGCCGCCCCGCATCCCCGGCCTCTCCCGCCACGAGGCCGCCAACGCGCTGCTGTCGGGGGCCCTCACAGCGGACTCCGCACCGCCCGCGCCCGTGGGCTACCGGGCAGTCAACGCCAGGGGCCCTGCGGGCGGGGACGGCGCGGATGCGGAGGGCGCGGACGTGGATGGGGGAGGCTGGGGCACGGTGGCGGCGGCGGGGGGCTGGGAGGCGATGCAGCTGCCGCCGGGTCCCGTGGGTGGCGGCGGCGGGTTCGTGCCGTACTACATGCGGGGGCAGGTGAGGGGCTGGGGCGGGGCTGGATTGCAGCTGGCGCAAACAGGGCCGGGGGGCCCTGACCATGCACCAACGTACCGTACTAACTCCCGTACGACCAACCGTAACTCCGTACTGCAGGTTGAGCGGTACGTCGGCTACGGTTCGTACCTGCAGGTGAGGATCTGAGGCCGGGGCGGATCTCGGGCGCAGAGCTCAGCACTGGTGGGCGCAGGGCGCTTGCTTCACACGCCCGTCCCTCACCCTACCCTCAAGCCATTCAAGGCCTAGTCTGTCTCGAGCCCCCCGCCCCCATCATCCCCCCCTTCCTCTCCCACCCCCCTGTGCCCTCCCTCCCCCTCAGGAGATGCTGTCTAAGCCCCTGCACCGCCCCGCCCGCGACCACGGCGGCGGCGCCTGGGGGGCGGAGGGCCTGGGCGGAGACGACGCACGCAGCCAGGTGGGGCGGTGTGTGTGGGGGGGGGAGGGGGCGGGGCGGGGCGGGCTTCTAACCGGGCGTGGAGAGGTGTCTGCATGTTTTAGGAGACGCATGGCTCGGGCGCTCTAGCCGGGTCCCTACGTGGTTCGGTGCATGTGTGCGCGGTGAGGTGAGGGCTGGCGGCTGGTTTGGTTTGGGAAAGGCCCCACACCCAAACTTCCTGTCTTTCACGTCCGCTGTGATGGCGTACTGCAGGCCAGCGGTCTCACGGGCGCGGGCAACTCCTCGGCTGTTGGCGGCGGGGCCCGCAGGTGAGCAGTACTGCGCGGTAGTGTGAGGGGGACTGTAGTCGGCGCGCCCGTGGTGCCTCTTTCAGCCTTCCGTCTCAACAAGCAACAAAAGGGCCACCGAGGCCTCTTGATTCAGGGCAGGAGTTCGGAACCAGTCGGCTTTCCGTTTCTTCTCCTGGTGATAATAACATCGGACCTACTCCCTTCGCCCCCAACAGCGTCGTCTTCAGCGCCGGCACCAGCAGCGGCGGCGGCGGCGGGGGCGGCGGGGGCACGGGCCCCGGCGGCGGTGGTGGGGGCGGTGGCGGCGGCAGCGGTCCGGAGGGCGACGACCTGGACCGTTACCGGGCTGACAGCGAGGACGGAAGCGGGGGGGAAGCGGGGGCGGCCTTCGAGGCGGCCTTCCCGCGGCTACACACGCTGAGGGTGAGGGCAGGGGCAGGAGCGGGGGAGGGAGGAAGGGCCAGGTGGGTGCCTAAACTCGCGTGGCGACCAGGGCGAGGAAGGAGGTCTCTACCCGCTCTCTTCGGCCCCACAACCCGACTTCTTACACCCCTGACCACCGCCCTCCGCCCCTCCCCCCCCCCCCCCCAGCACCACATGTCCCGCCCCCTCCGTACCATGTGGGCCCCCCTGCTGGTGGACCGACACGACGGCACATCCCTGCCCCTGTTCGAGCTGCAGGTGGGGGGGCGAGAGGGAGGGGGTTAGAGGGGAGGCGAAGCCAGGGTTAAGAGGGGATGTAGGTAAGGGAAAGGGGAAAGACTGTCCGCCAGGAACGCAAAGCCAGGCCAC
Source organism: Edaphochlamys debaryana (assembly GCA_016858145.1). Classification (NCBI taxonomy): domain Eukaryota; kingdom Viridiplantae; phylum Chlorophyta; class Chlorophyceae; order Chlamydomonadales; genus Edaphochlamys; species Edaphochlamys debaryana. The sequence continues at coordinate 593,295 of JAEHOE010000055.1, forward strand.
CTGGTGTCCGTCCCCGTAGTTTACCTGCTAGACTCACCCACGTTCCAATCTCCGTTCGCCGCAGGACCCAACCACAGGAGCGCCCATCGGTGGGCCCGACATGTGGGGCCCAGGTGAGCCCGAGCCGACAAGGGCCTGGGCAGGGGATACGCCGCCAGAAGGCCGGTTGTCACCTTTTGAGTACGGTAGCCCTGGAGGATCTGACGGTGTGAAGCCCCCTCGACGTCTGTCCTCGCACCCTCGTGCCCCCCCTCCCAGGCGGCGGCTCCTCCTCCGGCCGCGGTCCGGCCGCCACCGGTGACGGCAGCGAGGCCGGCGGCGGCGGCCCCAGCGGCGGTGGCGGCGGCGGCGGCGGTGCCACCAGCACCGTCTCCACAGCCACCACCATCGCCCGCCTGCCCCGCCCCGGCGCCACCACGCGTTGGTCACCCTCGGTGCGGCTGCTGCGGCCGCTCAACCGGGAGGAGGAGGGGGGCGGAGGCGAGGGCAGCCCTGGAGGGGCCGGAGGGGGGGAAGGAGGCGGGGGGTCGCTGGACGTCAGGGTGGTGTTCGAGACGCACTGCCCCCACACGGCCGCGGCGCGGGTGATGGGACTCAAGGGTGTCGCCAGCGCGAGTGGCGCCGGGGCCGGCTACGGAGGCGGCGGCGGCGTGGGCAGCCCTCGGTCCGCCTCCGCCTCCGCCTCCGTCCGGTCCACGGACGAGGGGGCGGGGGCGGGGGCGGGTGGGGGCGGGGGCAAGCCTGGGCTGCCCAACATCGGGGCCGGCGGGGCGGCGGGCCCCTCCCCGGCCTCTCCACGCATGGCAGCCAACGGGGGCGGCGGCGCAGGCGGCGGCGCGAGGCGGTCTCCACACGGCCCCAGCGCCAATACCAATACCAAGACCGCAGGCGCTGCCGCGAGCGGTGGAGCAGGCGGGGGCGCCAACTCCGCCCGGCCCTCCAGCTCCCAGCAACAGCAGGGCGGGGCCGGGGGCGGGGGCGGGCCCTCCTCGGCCCGTGTCAACCCGCGGCGCTCCTTCCTCAACGCCCGGCAGCAGCGAATGAGCGGCGGCGCTGGGGGGCCGGGCGGCGAGGGGGCGGGTGCGCCCAAGGCAATGGTGGCACAGGTGGCGCAGCTCATGGGCGCAATCGACACAAGCAAGGTTAGGGAGGGAGGGAGGGACAGGGCGATCTGTGTTGGGGCAGGTCCGGGGGCGGGCCCCTTCCAACCCCAGGCCGGCCGCCTGAAGGGTCAGGTACTGCTGATCCCCGCACCACCCTTCATGCCCCACATTCTGGCAGCCTCACACCTTGATCTACGCCCCCTCTCACCATGCTCCCCTTTCCGCAACCTCTCCCCCCCTCCCCCCTCCCCCCCCAAAAAAACATTCTCTTTGGCTACGGTTCGCGCAATTCGTCAAGCGATCACGCCCCTCCCCCTCCTCCCCCCCAGGCCGACCGCCTGAAGCTGGAGATCAGCGCCTTCAACGCGGGGCAGCCCCCGGGCGACGGCGAGGGGGGCTGGGGCGGGCCGGGCTCCGTGGGTGGCCGCAGCTTCTCCGCGCGGCCTCGCTCGGGCCCCGGCGCTAACGCGCAGCGCTCGCCCACCGTCAAGCGGACGGGGTTCGCGGCCGGGGTGGGGTCGGCGAGTGCCAAGGGCAGGAAGGGTGAGGCGGGCCAGAGTCAACTGGGTGGGTCGTGGGGTGGTGGAATGCGTGCGAGGCGTGTGTCGTGATGTGTGGATGGCCCTAGCGGGTGCCTTGTGCTCTGCAGCTCGACGGCCGCCTGTGCCATCCCTCCCCAACAACCATCATCCCCCAGGGGTGGCACAGCCCTCGCTCCCCTTCCACACACCCTTCCCCCCCCCCTCCACCCCCCCCTCCACACCCCCCCCAGGCCCCTCCTCCGTCAAGTCCATGGCTCTGTCCACCACCCAGTCGCATGCCCGCCTGCACGCCTCGCCCTCCACATACAGGTGGGGACTGGGCAGGAGCGGGGCTGGGTTTCTAATAGAGCCGGAGGGATCGGCGAGGCCAAGGCCGGCTCATCCTCTCCTGCCCAGTATCCCCCTCCCAATCCCCACTTTAACCGCACGCATGCTATCCACATACGCCCCCTCCACCCCGAGCCCGGCTCATCCTCTCCTGCCCGCCCCGCTCACGCCCAACCCCCGCCTCACTCTTCTGCCCAACGTCCCTGTCCCAATCCCCACCTTTGCCTTACTCTTGCTATCCTTTCCTCCTCCCCGCACAGCAACTGGGCTCCCTCGGTGCTGTCCGATGCCTCCGCCAACGCCTCCTCGGCTTCTGAGGACGACGCGGACCGGGACGCGCAGGGCGGCGGCTTCGGATGGATGAACGCCGCGGGGCAGCGACAGCTGCGGGAGTTTGAAACGCCCGGGGTGGCCATGTGGGCCGCCGTACCTGGATCCAGGATCTCGGAGGGCCTCTACCCCACGTGAGCAGGGGCAAGGGGGGGGGCTAGTTCCATGACTGTCTGGCTGCTCCCAACAAATGCAGGGGGCCTTGGGCCGTGCTCTCCGCTTGGGTCTGACGGGCACTCCCGTCTGTTTCTTGCTCGTCCCACAGGTACCGCCTCGAGACGGGCGAGCCCGTACACATGTACCGCCGCCGCAAGGACCGAGTGGACGAGCTGCGGCCGGCGGGGCTGCCCGCGACCTCGGTGGGGCTTACGTCATTCATGCATGGTGGCCCCGGCCTTCCTGCCCCGTCCTCGCCGCCGCCCTTGCACCGAGCACCCGGCCCACCCTTCCTTTAACCCTCCCCCCCCTCCCCCCCCCCAGGCCCCCGACGCCACCGCCGGTCCCACACCTACCCCCTGCCCCCCTCCCCCCTCCCTTCTGCCCTTCTGTACCTTCTCCGGCGATCCCACTAACAACTAGACGATCTCCCGCTTATCAGCTTCAAACACCCTTCTGCCCCCACCCCTTGCTTCAGGCTCCTGACGCCACCGCCGGCTCCTACGCCCGCGAGGAAGCTGCGGCGCTGGACCTCCTCTCCCGCGCCTCCGAGCTGCCCCTGGAGCCCGAGGCCCCCGCGCCGCTGCCCCCCGCCCCGCCCCCTCGCCCCGACCACAGCGCCCTGAGGGACGCACGGGACTGGCTGACGCTGCACGTGCGCCTGGAGCCCAGGAGGGTGAGGGGGGAGTCTTGGGGGGGAAAGAGGGATTGGGGTTGAGGGAGCGGAGGGAGGTTGGATGGGCGCTGATGTCGGGGCTATTAGGCGTGTAGGCTGTTGGATGCCGGGGGTTGATCCCTACCCGCTGTGTCGGGAGGGCTTAACACCGATTCGCCCGTGTCGCCACACACCCGTGTTTCCCGCCGCAGAAGGACGGGGGTGTGGTGGCGGAGGCGTCGGAGCCCGAGCCCCCCTCCCCCTGGCGCGGGCTCAAGAAGAGCGTCTTCGCGGCCCGGCCCAAGGAGAACGACTCCAAGGCCTACGTCAACAGACCGGGTGGGGTGGAGGGGTGGGATACAGCGGGTTTTTGACCTGAGCGGGGGCCAGCGGGGTTCAAGAAGGCAACGGTGGGGGAGCGTGGGCACAAGCTTACGCCGGCCGCACCTGCCCACGGTGGTCACCGTCCTCGTCAGCCCCTCATCCCAGTCGCCCGGGATCCCTCTCACGCCCTCCTTCCTTGCCTCACCGCCCCAGGCATCTGCCGGGATATCTTCGACAAGGACTGGGCCCGAGCCACCGCCAAGACCAAGTTCAAACAGCTGCTGGCCAAGAGCTGCCCGGGTGGGAGGGGGTGGGAGGGGGGAGGTGCAGACTAGAAAGCCTAGCTACGCCGCCCAACGGCTCCCGTGTCCCCCCGTGCCCACGCCTCTGATACCCTCCCCCTTACACTCCTTGCTACCCCGCCCCCTCCCCCCCCCCCCAGGCGGCTCCTCCCAGGTGGATGCGGTGCGTGCCGTGCTCAAGGAGCGGTACGACACCCTGCTGCTGGCGTTCGACTACTACAGGTGGGGGGGAGAGGGGGAGCAGGGGGGGCAGGGAGGGCGGGGGGGCTGGGATCTGCATCTTTTGTTGAAATTGCCCTCACTCACAGCCCTAAGCCCTGCATCTGGACTACAGATCAACCCAAGCCCGATACTGCCCCCCTGTGGTTCAGTTCCGGATTTGACTCCCTGCCCCCCTGCTTCATCTTGCTGCCCTCCCCCCCAGCACCATGTGCGGCGGCATGGCCGACCCCTTTGCGATGCACCTGGTAGCGTGGGGGGCGCTGGTGCGGGACGCGGGGGTGGTGGAGGAGGGGGCGGGGGGCCGGGGCGAGGGCGAGGCGGGCGGCAGCGCGGTCCGCGCCTCCGACCTGGACCGCATCTTCCTGCTGGCCAACTTCGAGGAGGATCGGAAGAGCGAGGAGAGCAAGGTGGGGGGGGGGGGCAGGAGGGGAGGAGAGGGAAGGAGAGCAGAGGGGGTGGGAGGAAGCGGGGTGGTTGGCTGGCGGGCAGCGGGACCCCAGCAGCCTCGGCCTCCTCGCACTACGCTCGCGCACCCCGGGCCTCCATTCCCCAATCGGCACCCATCCGCCCCCTTCTCGTCCCCTCGACCTCTCCCCGCCCCCACCCCACCCCAGGCCAACCTTGACAACGCTCTGATGCGGTTTGAGTTCATTGACGCTCTGGTCCGCACCGCCATCGCCAAGTTCATGAGCCCGGCGGGGGCGGGGGGCAGGGCGGGCGCCAAGAGCCGTCCGGGCACCGCCAAGCGCAACAGCGCCGCCGCCCTGGCCGCGGCGGGGGCGGCTGCGGGGGTGGGCGCCAGCGCGGCGGAGGGGGCGGCGGCCGCCGCAGCTGCGGCTGCGGCTGCGGACGGGGAGGCGGGGGTTGGGGAGGCGGGGCCCAAGGCGGCGGCGGCTGCGGCTCCCCCCCTAGACCTGCCCGGTGCCGTGGCTAAGCTGGTGGACGAGTGCATAGCCCCCAACGTGGTGCCGGGGGCGCTGGTGGGTTTGGGAGGGGGGGAGGGGGGAAGGCCGGGAGAAGGTTGATGGGTGCTGGGTCACAAGGCCCCGGGGAGTGTCAGGGGGTTGTTCCAGTCCTGTGAGAGGGTGAGAGGGGGGTGATCGGTGCTGGGTCAGAAGTCCTCCAGGTCCAGACCGCTTCCAACCTGCTGGTGGGGAACCTACTTGGACCCCCCCTCCTTCCCCCAGGTTGACCCCAACACGTTCCGCGAGACCCGGCTGTACTGCAAAGAGGTGGACACGTTCCTGGACGCCCGGCTGCCCCTGCTCAGGGTGGGGGGGGGGGGGGGAAGAGGGGGGAGCTCGCGTGTGTGTTTTGCGGCACGTGGGGAGTCGGGACGAGAGAGAGAGCGCAGGCAGGGGTGTAACAGACGTGCTAGATAGGGTATCACGACACACCCCTCGTCGTCCCTCCACACACAAACACACACACCGACCCCACGCATCCTACACACACCCCAGGCCGTGTACTCCCACTACAAGGAGCTCGCCCGCGACTCCGGCGACAACAAGTGGCTGGACCTGCCCGAGTGGTTGGAGCTGCTGGGGGAGGCGCGGCTGTACCACTCCTACTTCACGGTGCGGGAGGCGAGGCTGGCCTTCGTGTGGAGCCGGATGAGGTGAGGGGGGTGGCTGGGTGGGTAGTGGGGTGGTAGGGCGGGGGGCAGGGTCGGGGGATGAGGCAAGGCAAGGCAAGCGGCGGGGGACAGGGGGGAGCGCCATGGCGTCAGGTGGCCTTGCGTGCCCTCCATATATCTTCGTTCCCAGTTTGATTGGCCGGCTGGCTGCTGACCTTACATACCCCTCCTTCACCCCCAAGGTACTACGACGAGCTCTCCGGCGGCCGTGCGCTGCTGTCCCGCAGCCGCGCTCTGTCGTTCATTGAGTTCCTGGAGGCCCTGGGGCGGGTGGCGGACCTGGTCAGCCCGCCGCCGCTGGAGCAGCTGGAGCGGGTGAGGGTAGTGAGGGCAGGGGGGTGGGGGCTTTGATGGGGGGCTGAGGGGCTGGGTCGCTGGGTTGCCGCGTACCGGTACGCGCCAACAGTCTAGCGGTGAGGCTCTTCGCGCGTACGCGTGCTCTTCATCACGCCTCCCCCCCCCCACTCCCGCCCTTCCCCACCTGCCTCCCCCTTCCCTTCCCCCCGTCCCCCCCAGCTGGGCTACCGCGGCCCCCCCGGCTCCGCCACCGCCGCCTACTTCGAGGCAGTGCGGGTGGACCCCGGGCGCCTGCTGCCGGACCGCCCCTCCTCCGACTTCCACACGCCCAAGACAAGGCCGCTGGTGGACAAGCTGGAGCAGGTGGGGCGGCGGGGCGGAGGGGGGGGGGCGGAGAGGATGGGGTGGGGGGGCAACTGCCTGGGGTATGCGGCTCAGGGAGGCGGGGCGGGCCGAGATGGGTGTGGGGTTCACTAGCAACTACCGGTAGCTCACCCAACTCAACACCCCAACTCAACCCCTCACCCGCCCAGATCCTGGGCATGCTGACTGTTTCGCTCAAGGACCTGTTTGGGGCCGTCACCGATGAGCAGCTGCTGGCCAAGCTCAAGCAGCCGAGGCCCAGGGGCTACAAGATGAAGAAGGGAGGGGGGTAGCGGGCGCAAGGGGGAAGCGGGGGATCGCGGGGGCGTGCAACCGGGGCTCAGCGGTGGTGGGAGGTGAATGCATGGTTGCACACATCCACACACGCGGGGGCATGGGGCGGGTGAGGGAGGGGGCTCATCTGGAGATAGGGAGGGTCAGGGAGGAGGCTCGTGTGGCAGGGATAGGTGCAGGCCCTCCTTTGAGGGGGAAGACCGAGGGGGGGGGCTTGCAAGAACTGTGCAGGGCTTTGATCTGTTGCGGGTCCACCTTGCTTACATTTTGCCTCGACTGTGGTTGGACTGACCTCATGGCATGCATGGTTCGGCTGGAGTTGGCACAGCCCCCTTTGTAAGTGCAACTGCCAGGGTGCACGGCCAGTGCGGGGCCAGTGCGGGGCAGGGAAACTAATGGACCCCGCTCTAACATGCCGACATGTTTGGGCGTTCAGGCATAGAGCAGCGTCTGGGTCCGCACTGTAACAACCGGATCAGCATCAAGGCTGGCGCCGACTGCAAAGTACGATTACCCTGATACGATCCTCCTGTGTCGATTTTGCGTGACGCATTCCCCTTTCCCATGTCGGTGTCCATGTACGTGTATGGTGACCACCTCAGCACACAGCCCAGCAGCGCCCCAGCGGCTGCCGGAGCCATTGGCAAACACCTCAGAACTTCCGTCGTCCGCCGTAGTACCCTCGCCCTCTGTATCCACGCCCACTGCCCCCATAGCCCCCGCCTCGACCTCCACCGCGGGACCCCGTCCCTAAGCCCGCCCCCGCCCCCGATGCCGCCTGCACGCCCGGCCTCGCGAAAGCGCCAAACACGCCACCGCCAGCCCCGCCTCCCAACCCAGCCGCTGGCCCTCCCGCAAGCCCTGCGCCGCCGCCTTTGACGCCCAGCCCAGCGGTGCCCCCAGCAGCTGGGGTCACTGCCTTCGTGCCACTGCTGCCGCCGCCGCCTCCCAAGGCTCCGACTCCACCCCCGCCTCCGCCTGCGCCGCCGCCGCCGCCGCCGCCACGGCGCAGGACCGGAGCTCCGCCGTTGGCCGCTTGGGCCGCAAAGGCGACGGCGCGTGCCTCTGCAGAGGCCGAGGCCCCTCCTGCCCCTCCGGCGGGAGCGGGGGCCCGCTGCGGCGCCCCACTCCGCCGCTGCTGCAGGAACGTGTCCTGGATGGAGGGGCGGGCGGAAATCACTAGCATAGCACGCATCGCCTTCAGCAGCCCTTCAGGTCCCCCGTGAATGATCGAGCAGGGATGCCGCTAAGGGGGCGGAAATGAATAGCACACATAGCACGCACCGCCTTTACTGCATATCAGCTACTGCACCAGCGGCATGTGACGGAACAGGCAAATGGACACGAAAGGCGTCGTCGCTCACCAGGAGGCCCTCGGCGTCGATTGCGGCTCGGTCCACCCCGCCCTCCGCATGCCATGCTGCGCCCTGCGCAGCCTCCCCCGCCGCCGGCGCGGACTGCTGCTGGCGGAGGCCCCCGCCGCTGCGCCGGATGGCCGTAGAAGGGGCCATCGGCGGGCCGCCGTCGCCGGCGGAATCCAGGTCGATGTCGTACATCAGTGAGTCATCGAGATCCGGGATGAGATCCGGGTGTGACGGCGGTGCGGCCCGACGTCCGGTTGCCGCTGCGGAGCGCAGGCCTGGCGGCGCGAGGCCAAAGTCCATCTCATCGCCGCTGCCGCCGTGCCTCGGCATGCCTGGTGCGGCAGGGACCCGCAGCCCCGGTGGCCCGCGGGCCTGTCCCCCGGGCAGGCCGGGCCCAGCCAGGCCCGGGCGCCTGCGTTGACCGGTGCGCTGACCGGCGAAGCCCACGACCTGATCCTCGTCTTCTGGATCCAGGATCTCCTCCATCGAGAGCTCCAGCTCCGGCGCTTGATGCATGTGCGAATGCGTGTACTGCTGTTGCTGATGACGCGACACGCCGTGCTGGGAGTTCCCGAAGAGAGACCCTGAGCTGCCGCCGGGCTGCATCCCGCCGCCCGCGCCCGCTGCTGCCGCCGCCGAGGCATAGGTGCCGTACAGGTGCTCTGCGGCCTCCGCAGCGCCATCCTGCTCGTGGTCCAGATCGTGTACGGCAGCCAGATCATCTTCGTCGTACATGAGCTCATCCATCTGCTGCTGTGCCTGCTGTGCCATGATGGCCTCCTGCTGCCGCTGCAGCTGCTCCCACTGCCGCTGTTGCTCCTCCTGTGCGTGCGCCTCCCTCCGCTGCTGCTGCTGCCACTGAGCCTCGAGCTGCCGGTACTGGGCGACCTGCTGCGCCTCCTCCTGCACGCGGTGTGGACAAGGGTTGTTCAAGATTGTGCAGGTTGCGTCCAGCAATGCGAAGATGCGGACTTGGACAGGGTCAGGCAAGGCAAGGCAAGGACCAGGGGCGCTCGCAGGCTCGCACCTGCATGGCTCGCTGCTCCTGCTGCCGCCGCAAGAGGGCCCCCAGGTGTGCGGGCAGCAGACGGGCGGCCACGGCCGGGAGGTGCGGCAGCACACGCTGCACAGCCTTTGGGGATGCGGGCAAGACGCAGCAAGGGGCAGCCAGCAGGACCTCAGCAGTCGGGTGCCAGAAGCCGGAAGCACGCACCAAAGCGATTTGAAAAGGCACTCGAGCCCACCTGCACTCCACAACTACCCTCAACGAACCCCCGCCCGAGGAATTTTCTCACCTGAACCGCCGGGCTGGGCACCATGTACACACCGCTGCCCCCCGCTGCCCCCGCCGCCGCCGCACGCTCCCTGAAGCCCTCCTCCGCGAGCACCGCCGACAGCAGCAGCCGCAGGGGCAGGCCGGTGCCCAGGAGCAGGCCGGCGCTGAGGGGGTTGAGGCAGGGGGTGGCGGCGAGGAGGGCCTCCTCGGGGCTAGCCCGCTCCCCGAGCGGCGCCATCGGGGGCGGCGCGGCGCCGGCGGGGGCCGGAGCAGGGGCCGGGGTGGATGCGGGGGCGTGTGCGTTGAGGACGGGGGCGTGGCGCAAGGACGCGTCCAGGCAGCTTAGCAGAGCGCGCTGCAGGAGTAGGCATCAGGCACATAAGGCATGGGAGGGAAGATGCGTCACTGCTGAGCGGATAAGCAGGGTCGGCGCACAAACAGCTGGGCCTCACGAGCCCGTGTCCCCCAGTGAGCGCACCTGCGTTGCGCTCTCCCCGTCAGAAGTAAGCAGCAGCAACCTGCGCGCACGAGGAGCAAGGCAGGGGTGAATCCCATTTACCAGGGGCACTGCCATCGCGCACTCGTAAGGTGAAGCCAACGGTGCGAGCATGTGTTTGCAGGACCCCTCAAACCCCGCTCGGGCCCCACCTAAGCCCGGCTGCAGCCGCGGCCGCCCTGAGCGGCCCCGAGCGCCGCATCAGCTCGGCAGTGAGCGCCTGGGGGCCAGAGCGCAAAGCGTACCGTCATAATAGGCGCACGGTTTGGGGCCAGAGGGCAAAGCGTTAGTCATAGCAGGAGGTGTTGGGCCAGAGCGCGAAGCGTTAGTCATGACAGGAGGTTTTAGGCTAGAGCGCGAAGCGTTAGTCATAACAGGCGGATGTCATGACCATCGACAGGGGCGCCAGCCGGCGATGCCTCGAGACCACGCTGGAGAGTCCTCCTACCGCTACCGTCCCACAGGGCCCCAACCCATTCACACTGCACCCTCGCTCACCCACCCGCAACCTGCCCATCCAATTGGATGGACCAACCCATCCCCCCTCACCCACCCAACCCGGGCCCCCACTCGCAGCGCCTCGAGGCCTCCTTGCCACTGCGTCCCACCCCAACCCCCTCACACTCTACCTGCAGCCATTCCAGTCCCCCGCCTGACCCCCCAACCGCCTCTCTCCGTCTCCACACCTGCGTAGCCACACACCTCGCTCCCCGCCCCCGGAGGCGCCTTGATCAGCCCTTTGCAGCACCTACACCTGCCCCAAACCACCAACGCACCCATTCACTCCGACCCAATCTCCCTCTCCGCCGCCCCCCCCCCACCTGCGGCGCCTCGAACACCACGGCGGCTCGGGCGTACCGCGCCGACAGCTGCAGCGCCCGCTCCGCCATGACGGGCAGCAGCATGTCGGCCAAGGAGGCGGCCTGGGGGGGGGGGCGGGGGCAGGGGGCAGAGGGGCACAGGGCATGACGAGCGTGAGGGGCGGAAGGGGTATGAGGAGCTGGAGGGGCGGAAGGGGCACGGGATGAGCGAGCGGGCGGAGAAGTGAAGGGAGCGGAGTCAGAGCACAGGCTCTCTCGCGCCGTGCCGGCACAGAATGAGGGCCCTGACCAAATGTAAAACCCCAAGGAGGAAGGCCTTGTCTCACCTCCTGCTGACTCATCGGCCCGCCAGCGTCCCCGTCGGGCCTGGTGAAGGGCCACACTGCGATGCCCTCCGTCGGACTGGGCACCACGTCCACCAGATCCAGCACCCGCTCGGCCACGTCAGCGCCGTACTTGCCCTCTGCCAGCCGCAGCAGATCGCCGTACAGTGCCGTACGGCGGCGAAGCACGGAGGACGGCGAAGCGCTGACCACCACCCAGCGGGCGGCGGCGGAGGTGCGGGCGATGGCGGCGGCTGCAGCGGCCGGCGTGGCGGCAGCGGCGAACGAGGAGATGGCCGCCTCGCCGCCGCGAACGGCGGCTGCCCCTGGGGCTGTTGCAGAGGCCACCGCATTGCGTCCAGCTGTGGACACTGCAGCTGCGGCGGAGATACCGCCCTGCATCCAGGCTGCCTCGTCACGCTGATCGCGCGCTTGCATGCCACCCCGCGCCTGGGACGGCGGCTGGTGCTGCGGCATCCGTCGCTCCTCCGCCGGACCCTGACCAGCCAGCTCCGCCCTTTGCAGCTTCTGTTGCGGAGCTGGTGGCATTGACTGCCCACCGGTGCTTCGAGCGCCGAGCCCGCTCGGGACGGCAGCCGGGCCAGAGGCTCCGCCGCGGCCCTGGGACGCGTGTTGGGACAAAGCGCTGGCTTGGCCAAACGGAGCGGACGCATGCGCCTGCGATGTGGTCAGTGACCAGCTAGGCCGTGGGCCAGCCACGTGCTGAGCCTCCTCCGAGCGCTCCGGCCCACGCCGCGGCTCTAGCTCCTCCGCGTGCAGCGCTTCGCGCTGCGCTTCGTGCTGCGCCCCGTGCTGCGCTGCATGCTGTGCTCCTTGACGTGAACCGTGCTGCGCCCGCCTCAGAGCCTCGGTAGACGGCGCGCGGGTGCACAGCAGGTGCCTGCAACGCAGGCCAGGACCCAGTCGGGGACTAAGAGTCAGATGGCCAGTGATCACAGCCTAGCCCTGGGTCAGCCTTATCTGTGCGGGAAGCCCCTTCTGCACAACGCTGTTTGCTCCGGCAATCAGCAGCGGCCTGGCGCCGGGTAAGCCATTCCGATACCGGTTCAGGCAAGCCCCTTGACCACAGGCGAAACACGTCGAGCGAGGACGGCAAATGAGATGGCAGGCGATCCGTGATCAGCGTAGACTGCTGTCCGCTCCGGCTCCGCAACCGCCTGCCCAGGCCTCACCTCGTCAGGGCGCATGCCCGCAGCGCAGACGGCACTTCGGTACCCGCGGCATCGCCTCCTCCCCCGGCCCCGGTCCCCGCGGCCGCATCCCCTGAGCCTGCCGCCGCCGCTGCCGTCGCCGCGGTTGTTGCCGCCGGTCCCCAGGCGCTGGCACGGTCTGGCTGGAGGACCAGCAGGAGGTCCAGGCAGGCCGGGGGCAGGCGCGCGGCGGCGGCGGAGGCCTGGGCGTGGCCCAGTACCAGACAGACGCCGGGCTGGGGTGGGCGGAGGGAGCGTAAGGCGACGGGTGAGTGCGTTTTGGGGGCTCAGCGGAGGCAAAGACAGGGCAGGAGGAGCGGCGAAGCTTCGAGCCTGAACAGGTCGTGATGAGGTGCGCGGAGAGCAACCAGAGCCCAAGTCCAAGGCCACCCACCCACCTGGAGGAGCGCTGCCAGCTCCGCTCTGAGCGCCTGATGCCTCTGCACCAGCCCCTCCGTGTCGCCAGCAGCCACCGCCGGGGCCTCCCCGCGGCCTGTTACGGCCGCTGCGGCAGCGGCCGCCAGCAGGCTCTTGGCCAGGGTCGGCGGCAGGTGCGCGACCCGCAGCCCGGCGGCTCTCACGGCGGGGTGCAGGGGCAGCAGGGCCCGGGCGTCGCTCACCAGCATGGCGCACGGGGCCTGGCGGGACAGGGAACGGGGCGCATAGGACGGCTTGAGTGGTTGCGTCGGTCCCCAGGCGCGAGACACAAGTCGCCACCGGGCTCTGCGCCCTCGGCCCAAGACCCCATTGCTCCGCAGCCACGCGATACAGTCATGGAACTGCCGTCGAACGTGAAGCGGCACACGCCAATGTCGAAGTCTGATACGACCACATGCGGTCCCCCTTCTTCCGTTCCCCCCACGCACCTGATCGCCCCGGCCCTGGGCCGCCCTGAGCAGCGCTTCGAGGGCGCCCAAGCAGGGGTGATCGCGCAGAGCCACTCCAGGGCCCACGGCTGCCGCTGCAGGCCCGCCCGGCCCGCTGCTGGCGCCCTCCTCGCCGCCCGCCTGCGCCCGCCGCGCCGCCGCCTCCAGCGCCTCTGCCGCCCCGCCGCACAGTTGCCGTACGGGGGGCAGCTGGCGGACCAGCTGTCCCAGAGTGAGGTGCGCGGCGCTGCGGGTGTTGGGGGAGGGGCCAGGCGAGGGGTAGCGGGTTGATGAGGGCATAGCTAGATAGCAAGACAGCTGGGTATGCGTCGCTCGACATAGGTACAGAAGTATAAATGGCTGGGAGCGCGGTCCCTTCGGCGCAGGCACACCAGGCAGATGTACGGGTAGGGCGAACTGCCCCTTAAATAATGCAAGCATTCAGGCTTGCCTGATGCCGAAGTGGCGAAGCGCCGACGCCGCCTGGCGCAGACCCATGACCGCCACCAGGAGCTGAAAGGGTTCAGGGGAGTTACAGGCACACGGGCCACGGGAGACCAAATCTCGTCGGAGAAGGCCGTAAACCGTGCGATGCTTGTTGCGGTAACCCACGTGCACACGGTACCCGATGCCGTGTAAGTGCCCGGCATGCAGCGGCCTATTTTAACATGTACTGGTACCACCGTTTCCCCGCCCACACTGCCTCGCCACCTCTGCCCTGCCCAGCCCAGGAGTGCCCGCCCCGCGCCCACCTGCAGCAGCGCCTTGCGTTGGGGAGCGATACCCGCCTGGCCCTGCCCCTGGCCCTGCCCCTGGCCCTGCCCCTGGCGGCCTTGGGCAGGTCCTTGGCCCGGCCCCGGCCCCTGCTGCGAGGGCCCCTGGGGCTGCCTGCTGCGCTGCTGGCGGCGGTGGCGGGACTGCGCCGCCGCAATGACTCGCTCCACGGGCTCAGCCTGCCGCGGAGGGGTGGGGGGGCGAGGGGCAGGGAGGGAGGTGAAGAAAAGTTTACCGGAGCGCAGGCAAGGGACCGACAAGAATCAGATGGTTTGGGGAGGGCGGGGAGGGAGGACGGGAAGGGTCGCCCGAGCACAGGTAAGAGCAGACAGGTCTTGCTGGCTTGCGGCGGAAAGAGAGGGGTGTCGGGATGCTTGGGGTCCAGAGTTGCGACCAGCGGCGCTTCTTCGCAGGCTGGCACGCGGGCTCACCTCCCACAGCCCCGTCGTGAGCACAGCCGCCGCCGCCGCCACGTCCGCCCCCTCGTCTTCCTCCTCTTCCACCTCGGCCGCCGCCGCCGCCTCGCCCACGGCCTCCATCAGGGCCGCATGAGCGCCGTACAGCTGGCCGAGCAGATCCACGTGCTGCTCGTCCAGATCCAGTGTCGTAACCACATATTCCCTGGCTTCCGGTCGAGAAATAGGCTGCAGCGCGGTCGCAGCCGCTGAGGCAGCAGCGGCTGCAGGGTGCGTGTCATACGGCGGCCCGGGCGCCGGTGGATGTTGGGGTGGTTGAGTTGGTTGAGGCGGTTGAGGCGGTTGCTGGCGCAGGCGCATGAAGAAGCGCAGGTCCTCGGAGCCCTGCATCTGCAACTGCTGGAGCTGTTGCAGGTGCGCCGCCGCCGCCCTGCCGCCACCGCCGCCGCCGCCGCCGCTGCCGCTGCCGCTGCCGCTGCCGCTGCCGCTGCCGCTGCCGCCGCTACCGCTGCCGCCGCCAGCACCCGAAGTCCTGCTGCCGCCGCCGCCAGCGCTGCTGCGACTTGGATCTGGGTTCCCGGCTGCGGACTCTCTGCCCCCAGCGCCCGCCGTGGTCGGGTTGGCGGCGGCGACGGCTGCTGTGGCGGCAGGTGCCACCTTGGCAACGGCCGCGGCGGGGTCTGACGCGGGACCCGCAGGGGCGGAGGCGGAGGCGGCAGGGCGCGTGTTGGTGATGGGCGCGAGGGGCGCCGAAGGCTGCCGCTGTGCGGGAGGCGGCTCGGAAGGCGGCTGACCTGGGACGGCGGCGTAACGTGCTCCCATGGGGGCTGCGGCGGAGAAGACAGCTTCAGGAGGGCCGCCAGCGCCCGCTGACGTGGAGGGGTCCAAGCGCCGGGGCCGCTTTGCTGCGTCCGTCGCCTCCTCCGCCACCGCCGCCGCGGAAGCCAGGATGGCTGTGCCACCTTGAGACCCCGGCAGCCTTTCGTCGGACCGTGCTGCCTGGCCCGCGCTCAGTGGCCGCTTCGCACCCCCACCTCCGCCCCCGCCCCCACCGCATCCATCGCTGGCGGCTCGGCCCTCCGCTGCAGGATCCGTCCAAGCCCCCGTACCACCTGCTCCGTCGGCCGCCTTTGCCAACGCTTCCTCCTCGCCAGCTCCATCCACCTCCTGGATGGGCCCGCTGGGGTACGCGGCTTGAGCTGGAGGTCCCTCATCCGCCGCGGCTTCAGTCGTGACCCCGCTGCTGGCCCCAGCGGTTGCCTCGCCATCGAGTGGCAGCGTCGCCCGCGCCCGCCGCCGCAGCGCCTGCAGGGCGCCGGCGCCGGGCCAGCTGACGGCGTCGGCGCCTGCCCCTGCCGCCGCCGCCGACGAGGCCCGGCGCAAGCCGCCCAGCAAGAATGCTGTTGAGCTGACGGCGGCGGCGCCTGGGGCCTTCCGCTGGCCACCGGGGCCGCTGATCCGCAGCCGCCCTAACGCTGGCTTGGGCTCACCCGCCGCCGGCCCCGCTGCTGTGCTGGAAACCGCCGCCAGCAGATCGCACCGCCGCCGCTTCGCCGGCGGCGGCTGCGCCCTCGCCGCCCGCGGGCCCGACTCGTGCGCGTGCGCTGGCGACAGCAGGGTCTCAAGCAGCGCCGCCGCCGCCGCACGGCCATCTGTACCGCCCCCGCCGCCAGCGCCGCCGCCGCCACCCCTGCTGCGACCAACCGCCAGCCCCGCCGCCGCCACGACGGACCAGTCGAGGTACAGCTCCAGGTGCGCCGTCGCCGCCGCCGTACAGCCGAGCTCCGCAATCGAAGCGCGCGTAGCATGCGGCGCGGACTCGGCGGTCAGGGGGTTCGACCCACCGTTTTCACCGTCCCACCTAACGACTCCACCCCCGGTCATAGCGCTCGGCAGCAGGACCACCGGCAAGGTCCGGACTGAGAAGGGGGCGGCGGCGCCGCGGCCGCCGCCAGCTCCGTCGGCGGCGCCGTCAGTGACGTCAGCGTCGTCGTCGTCGATCTGGAGATCGGCGGCGATGATGTCCTCCAGGCAGGCTGGGACGCGGTGCCGGCGGCGGCCGCCGCCGCCGACGCCGTCGCCAGTGCCGTACAGGCCAGCGGCGCCGCCGTCACCGGCGAGTTGCAGCATCGTAGCGTCGGGTACAGCCGGCGGGGCCGCCGCCGCAAGCTCCTGCCAGCTCCGCCGCCGCGCCTCCGCCGCCGCCAGGAGCTCGTCCAGCACGAGCTGTACGGCGGATGGACCGTCGTACGGCAGGTGCACGGGTGCCTCGAGTACAACGTGGTGTCCCGGGCATGCGACTTCATCCGCCGATCTGCTCGAGGGCTGGAGCGGGGGTGGAGGGCCCAGGAAGGGGCTGTGGCGGAGGAGGGAGGAGAGCAGTGGGTCGGCGGCGGAACGGGCCACTCGGTCCGCCAGGACTGCGGCGGAGGTGGCGGCGGCCAGCAGCGCCGCCGCCGTGCGCCGCCGCCGGCCGGGGCCCCTGCCAGCCAGTAGGCCGCCGACCAGCAGGCTGCCCCGCCGCCAGCGGGAAGACGAACCGTCGTCGTCGCTGCCGCTGACGCTGACGCCGCCCTCTGCCGCTGGCCGCTGCTCTGCAGCTGACGTCAGCACGTTGCCAGCAGCCAGACCCTCGCCGGCGGGGGCTCGGGGCTGCAGGTGGGTGGCATGAGCCTCCGCACACGTGGCAGCTGCAGGGAAGAGCGGCGGCCGCCGTGCCAATGCCGGGGACGGCACCTTCAGCGGCTGCAGCCGCCGCTGCGCCGCCGCCGCGGCGGCACGCGACAGCAGCGGAGGCGGCCGCTGGGGCCCCCCGGGCTGCCCCCCCTCAGGCTCTGCCTCGCGGGCCATGCCGAGGAGCTGCCCGAATACCGCCCGCTCCTCTTCTTCTGCCTCTGTCTTTCCATGACTCGCCCACTCGTGCCGCGCTTCGCCACCCTCGGCCTGGTGCACAGACTCTTCCTCCGGCAAGTCCTCGCCTGCTACAGAAGCCGCTTCCGCGTCTGGCCCCTCCAACGGACGTGGGTCCGCTCTGGCGGGCGGCAGCCGAGACACGCCCAGCCACTCCGCGGCCCGGGCCCCCCCCTGCCAGCGGCCAGACGGCTGCTTGGGCGGCTGTGCTGAGGCACCCTCGTCGCAACCGCTTGTGAGGAGTAACCTCTGAGGGGATGGCCCTAAGTCTGGTGGGTGTGCTGGGGTCGCGGCTGGGGGCACCAAGGCGCCGAACGGCCTTCTGAGCCCTCTCCGAGCGCCCCGCCGTCTGGTCAGCAAGCTCTGCAGCAACGATGGGGTTGCGGCTGTGGCCACGCTTGAAGACGCTGCTGGGGGAAGGGACGAAGCCGAGCGGGCGCGAGACGTGCGCCAGCGAACCGCGGCCACCGGTGCGGCAGCGGCACCCCCCTCAGCCGCTGGGACGCCCGAAGCCACGTCGCCAGCCAGAGCTGCGGTCGACACGGGGTCGATGGGCACAGGGACAGGATGCAGGGCGGCCGCCTGCAGAGGGCGAGCACGGGCAGGAGAAACATGGGCTCGTCCCAACACCAGATTCAAAGCGCCAACATCCCACTTGAGCCAAGTACAGCCCAACAGTCGCCACCCCTGCCCGGCTCGTACACGCCCGGCACGCAAGCTGACCAGAGCCCGGCCAGCCTCGTCCTCGGCTGCCTCCACCTCCCGCGCTTGCGCCGCTGCGTTGCTCGGGCCGCGGCCATCCGTCCCTCCCGCGGCCGCCGTTCGGGCCGCATCCCTCAGCGTCTCTTCCAGGAGGGCCTCCAGCGCCGCCGCTCCAGACTCCTGCACGTCCTCCTCGGCCAGCCCGTGACTCCCCTGCTGAAGCCCCGCCGGGTCCGTACCCCGGCCACAGCCATTGGCGGCTGGCGGGAGTGCGTCCAGCTGTGGCGGCAGATCCGGCGACGGCGGCGGGCCCAGCCGCTGCGGCAGCCGAAGCACGTTCCGCCGGGCCGCTGCCGCGCGGGTCCGGCCCAGCAACCCTGCAACGAGCGCCGCCGTCGGCACGGCTGGGGTACAGGGGGCCGTGCTGGTCACAGCGTCCCCCCCGCCGTTGGCCAGCTTGCAACCATTTGGGTCGGCACGGATTGAGCCCAAATCGGCTGCGGCTACTGCGCTGGTGGCCAAGGGGCCTGAGCCCCACCTCCGGCAGGCGCCTCGGCCCCGGCAGAGCCCGTGCTGGCTAGGCGGCGGAGGCGGGACGCGGGAGGGCTGCACGGCGCGCATGACTGCCGCGAGGTCGCCCTTGCTGGCAAGCTTCGATGCCCTGGCACTTCGGCCCGAAGCGCTGACGCCGTAGGCCGAGGCCGGGGGCTGGTCCGCACCGCGGGCTAGCGAGAACGCCGCTCCCAGGAGAGCGCCGTCCGGGCCATCGATTGCCGCCCTCAGGTCAGCCGCATCGACCGCGCCGTCGACCACCGAGCCCGTCACGGCATCCGTCTGCTGTAATATGGAGCTGGGTGGTATCCAGCCAAGGAGCAGGGCTCCCGGCGCTTCAGCCGCGACAACATGTGTGCCGGGGTCGGGCAAACGCGGCACAGACGCTGCCTCTCGCTCAGCCTCCCGCAGCTGTGTTAGGTGGTCACGAGGACCACCGAAGCTCAGAGGCGCACCAAAGCGCAGCATCGCTGCAAGTGCTCAGCCCAAACCTAGTTGTGCCGACATGATATTGTCGGGTTTGCACCTCCTGGGGCAGAGCTAGGACCTTCGACTTTCTATGTTTCCGCTTGTTGCTCTTTGGCGGGGCTGGTCGCCACTTCCTTCGCGGCACGGCCCCGGGCCCGCGACAATGCAGATCGCGCGGGTTCCCGCCTTTATGTTTCCACACGACGACGTCTGCCACCTTTGCCCGCCTTCGCGCCTCTTTGCATTTACAACAATGGCTGAAGGCGGGGGAGCGTGTGAATACCGAGTCCGGGGCTTTGGGCCCGGCCCGCGGTGAGGGGGGAAGGGCGGGGGCGATGACTGGCACGGTGCCAACAACCCTCCCCGCCACCACTTCACCTAAGCTCACCTTGGTAATGAGACTATCCACTAGTTGCTGCAGACACATTGACTCTGAACAGGCCTCCTCTTGCGCGAACCTGGTCACTCCAGACCTTGACGACGCGAGTGCGCGAGAGACTGCACGGCTTGTATCATTGCAATGCTTATAGCTCAAATTGAGCACATGCGTTAAGCATCAGTCACCAGGCACGAGTGTGGCGCTAAGACGGATGGCAGCAGCTGTGCATAGGCCGCTTGGGGCCTCTCACCGCGACATCTAGCATCCACATGAACAGGGCAAGTCAGCGCGCGATGGATGAGAGCAGCAAGCCTCGTTTGGCCGAACGAGCTGGCTACGGCCATGGCTCAACCTTTGGGCCGCTGCGCCTGCCCCTTAGCCCGCTGAAGCTCGTGTTGGGGATGCTCCTCGCTCGGAGTGCTCTGGCGCTGGGCAGCAGCGAAGCTGGGCACGGGTGGCAGCCTTCCCGCGGAGCCCGGGTTGGGGGGCCGGACCTCACCCTCATCCTCGACCCCACCGCCCCCGACTTCGCCACGGGCCTGGGCCGCGGCCTGCGCCGCGCCATGGCCTCCTCTAGCAGCATCAGTATCAGCGATGGCGCCCGTGTGGTGATCGTCAACGACATCGCGGGGCACTTCGAGGTGCTAGCATCCGTCATGGTGCAGCTGCACAGGATGCAGCAAGCCAGCAGTGGCAAGCTGCTCGCAGGCAAGCCGCGAGTGGTCTTCACGGGGAACATCGCGGGCCCGGAGAAGAACGGCCTGCTGGACTGGCTGGGGCAGGAGGTGTCCGAGTCAGCGCAGTGGCTGCCGCTGGGCAACTTCGGACTGCTGGGCCCAACAGCCGGCAGCGGCGGGAAAGGCGGCAAGGGAGCAGCAGGCAGCAAAACCAGCAGCGGCAGCGGCGGAAAGAAGGGGTCGCCGGCGGATGATCCGGCGGACCTGGTCATCTGTGTGTCAGCGGAGCTGGCGCCACAGGTGCGGTGCGGTCGGGAGGGGTGATGGGCGAGCGGCACACATCGGCTCCAGGCCTCAGGGGGCGCGGGCCAGGCAAGGGCGGTACCCCTAGATCCCCTTGGTGGTCGCTGGAGGCATCTGGCTGTGGCCGCTATCCTGCACTTACATGTTCTTGAATTGCGGGCTGGGGAGTCCCTGGGTGGCGGCTGCGGCACAGCCTGCCTCCGCATTTCCGCTTACCTGCCCAGCTACCCATCCGCTCTGCCTCCAGCCGTCCGCTCCACCCTCACCCCATGGCCCCCCAGATCTGCGCCGCTGTGGCTGCGGCCGTGGACCCCCGGCTGCTGGTGGTGGTGGTGCACCGGGCGGACACGCACTCCAAGTGAGTGGGGGGTTGGGGGGGCTTGAAGCTGAGCTAGGGAGGGGCTCACGGGGCACGGGCGTACTGCGCCGGCAGGAAGGGCGACTCGACACCCACACCAAGTCAGTGTGTTGGCCGAGGGGCGTAAGGGAGGAAGACGGCTCAAGGGCTCCAGCTCTGGCAGGCGGACGGCTGACCCTAGCTCCTCTTCTCCTGCCCCTGCCCCCACGCCCCTGCCCTTGGCCCTGCCCCCCCGCCCCAGGAACGCCAAGTTCCTGCGCCTGCACAGGGCGCCCCTGCGGCTCATGGCGCTGGCCCCACACGTGGCCAACCTCAGCAGGCAGGGGCAGGGGCAGGGCCATCGGGGTCCCTAGGGACGGGGGTTTGAGGGCGATGCCCACAGGCCTGGCCAACCTCAGCAGGCAGGGGCAGGGTGCCTGGGGGGCTGCAGCATGAGGGGGGGGTACGGCACGGAAAAGCGGCCCTGGGGGGCTGCAACAAGGGGAAAGGGGCGACAGACGGCTCTTTTGGCTACCGAGGACGAGGTGCGGGAGGAGTCCGTAATTGGGTGGCGCGGATGAAGGACGCGATGCAGACATGGGTGAATGGAGGCCCTGGCAGGCGTAAGGTTCCGGGGCCATGACCCTGCACCGTCACCCCTGCAGGCACATGCTCAAGCGGGATCAGGTGGACTGGGCTATGCCCGTGGCCCCCTTTGTCCCCGCCAAGCCCTGCAACGCCAAGGCCTGCCTTAGCGGTTTTGCGCTGCAGGTGGGCTGCCGGCAGGGGCTACGCCGCAGGGGTCCTGGCAGAGGGCTGTTGAGAGACCAGACCTAACGTCCGCGCCACACACGCACTGTTCGCCTCCCATCCGTACCATAGCCCTTATGCGCTTCCCTTCCACTTGGCCCGCCCATCTGCTTCACCCCCTCTCCCCTCCTCACACGCTCCACGCTCACCTCTCCGCCGTGGCCCCAGGGCGCGCTGCGGCGCTACCGCTCCAAGGCCTGCGCCACGTCAGCCTGCTACACGCGGGATTACGCGGCGCTGTGGCGGCGGCTGCTGGAGCTGAGGGACGAGGGCGCGGGGCCGGTGCCGCCC
Organism: Edaphochlamys debaryana; assembly: GCA_016858145.1. Taxonomy (NCBI): domain Eukaryota; kingdom Viridiplantae; phylum Chlorophyta; class Chlorophyceae; order Chlamydomonadales; genus Edaphochlamys; species Edaphochlamys debaryana. The sequence goes on from JAEHOE010000055.1 coordinate 614,822, forward strand.
GTGGTGGTGGTGGGCAAGGGGGAGCGCAAGGTGAGGAGCTGCAGAGGCGGAGGGAGTGAGTGTGGGCGCACCTGCGTAGGGCACTGCCTCCTCCGTCTAAGAACGAAGGGCCGGCGTGCGCAGGTACCTGTCTCCTCCGCTCCAGCCCAGGTTGCCAAGAACCACGCCTCGGTCCCCGGTTGCCCTGCCGCCCCCCACCCCCAGAACCTGTTGCTGCCCCCCGAGCTGGACGGAGCCAACAGCAGCGTCACCTACAAGCCCTGGCTGCCGTACCCGGTGAGCCCCGGTGGCCGGGCGCAGTGCGGCGTTTGCTCCGTAATGCTTGGATGGACTGCGCGCTGATGGAGCGGGGCCCGCTTGCCTGGACATATGGAACCCCGCCCCAGGCCCCTCTGCCGCATGCACTGCCCACCCCTGCCCCGTAACCTCAACCCACCCACCCGCCCATCCGCCCCCCAGGAGTTCTGGGGCCTCATCTACCACTCGCTCGCGCTGGTGCCCGCCTTCGGCATGCCCGTCTACTACGAGTCCCGCATCTCCTCCACCATCCTGGCCTCGCTGGTCACCTGCGTGCCGCTCATCGCGGAGCAGAAGCTGCTGGACGTGTACACCTTCATGAGGTGGGGGTGCAGGAAGACGAGGGGCCGGGGAAGAGAGATGAGAGGGGATGACGTGGGGTGGGAGGGGTCGAGCGGGTGCGCATGGACGTGCACATGGACGGGACGGGAATGACGCGCGATGGGGATGTGCGAGGTGGCGGCACGGGGATGTCGTACGGTCGCGTACTGGGGCCGCTCGAGCGGACGCCCTGGTCCACCTCGCCCGTGCCACGTGATCGGGCCCTCCACTCAGTCGTCGTCCCTCCTGTCTTCCCTCTGCCCTTACGCTCTTCAGCAACAAGCACCCACGGCCCTCCTTCCCTCGGCCCCTCCCCCCCTACAGCGAGAAGCACGTGTTCCTGCGGCAGCCGGGCGAGGACGAGGCTGCCGCAATGGTTCGGGTCATGGCCCTGCCGGAGGCGGAAATTCTGACCCGGAGAAGAGCCATGTGTGAGCTGCAAAAGGAGATGAACGAGCGGGCAGATGGGCTGCTTGCGCAGTACATTCAGGAGGCCTTGGCGACGGACAGGCAGTCACGGCGGTAGGGGGTGACCCCGAGGGGTGACCCCACGGGGTGACCCTGCGGTGCGGCGGGTCACACCCAGACAGACCGTGGGGCAGATAGGGCACGAGGTAGATATTGCGGAACACGGGCTAGGCAGTGGAGGTGGGTCTTGCGGGGGGTCAATGTGTTCGACGGGTGTTCGGGTACGGGCAGTGCCGTGCGCGCTCGCTTAGGATGGCCACGTGGAACGCATGTCGCGCGTATATGCAAGGCCCTCCCCGAGGCCTAGTTTTGAAGCCCATAGTGACAGCGACAGCGTGGGGTGGGCAACGGAGTTTAGTACTGGCGAGGGCGGTAGAGGGCAGGAGGCGGCTGCAGGTGCGGCGGGAGGGCGGGGCCTGCGGGATGAAATTGACTAAGACCACACTGACTATTGCCAGGGCCAGCGTGTCCCTCCCGAGGTCTGGCTTAAAGGATTGAGCAATAGGAAGACTGGTGTAAGCCTTCGACGTGGCCTGAGCGAGGCTAGAAAGGGGCCCCAGAGGTGTCACGGAAGACGGATTGGGTTCACATGACCTGGCAGATACCGCAGGGTGCAGGGTACATTACAGGGGAGGGCTCAGGCCCATCAGAGTCCCATATTGCAGGGACAAGGCCGTCGCCTTCTCAGTTCGCATAATAAGCTGCATTTGGCCACGGTCTGCTTCGCAGTACTCTCACTCATGGGCTCCTAACCGTCCCATGCATCAGGGCCCAAGCCAGACCCGTCACGGTGCACATGGGCAACCGGAATAAGGGGCACATGGCAACCGTAAACTTATTCAACCGCACATCCTTCTCAATCGGCATGCCACTAGCAGCGTGCACTGCAAGCACGCGAGAGCTGAATGTGGGATATTGTCTCTGGAAGGAAACTGGTACCCGCCCATATTGTTGCTACCCGGCTAACCATGCCCAAAGTCGACTCACCCCACAAGTTAAATCTGCCAATGACGACAGTCCCCGCCCTTCCTACTACCAAGGCGCAACTACGCAAGGCCTTGGCCACTACCTTTCTTGCCACTGTCAGATGAATCCCCGGACCACCCGTGCCGCAAGCTTGCGCACGTAGGGTAGGGGTCATGAAAGCATACTGAACACTCACATTAAGGCCCACAATGGTCAAGCGCAGTCGAACTACACTCTGCCCATAAAATGAACAGTCAGGCATATGACCCTTCACATCAGGCCACTGCCAGAGTCACAGGGCCTTTCCTCAGGCTATGGTCAACACTGTCTCTCAGCCGTTCACTTCAGCTGCACGCGGTCCACGCACATGGGCTCCGCGTTGTCGCGGTAATTGCGTACCTCCACGTACTCTAGCTGCTCGGGCGAATTTCCACCACAGCCCAGGAAGTAACTGTGGGCAAGGCAGCGGGAAAGGGTCAGGGGGGCAGGCGGGCAGCAGGGCGGGAGCAGGGCGGGGGGGGGAGGGCGGGGGGAGGGCGGGGGGGGGGGGGGGGACGGGGGAAGGGCAGGCGCGGGACGGGGGGGGGAAGAGAAACCCGGGGAGCGCACGCAGCCGTGAACTGGCCAACACTCAGGGGCATGAGCAGCTACTCACTCAGAGTTGTTGATCACGGAGCTGGGCCCATAGCCCGCAAAGGCGCTCATGTAGACCTCAAACTTCCACCTGCGGCCAGACGGACAAGCGAGGGTAGGTAGTATGGGTAAGCGGAGACCAGTGTGACGATGCGGCACGAGCATGACTCGACCCACTTTCCCGTTGTAGGCCAGAAGCCCGTGCACCCGTGGGCCTCACCAGTAAGTGTTGCAGTCGGTGCAGGTGGGTTGGAATGCCGTGGCCTTGATCTCTGTGAGGTCCACAGCAGCGCAGTCCCCATTCTGACCGCCGATGACCACAACCACGCCCTTTTCAATCGAGGTCTTGGTGTCCATGTAGATCATGAACGAGACGGCGATGTGGTCCTTAAAGGAGCCCTGAGAGGTCTTGAACACGTGGGCACCCTGCGGGACGAAGGGGGAAAGTGAGCTTGTTGGAAGCAGAGATAGACACGGCACGCTGGCTAGTCCCCCAACGGCCCGCCAGGACCTAAGACGCAGCAGAGCCAAGGTTGTGACCCTGCGCAGAAACTGCTGTCCATGCCTCCGGGCCACTCACCTTCGGCTGCACGTTGCCGCACTTCGCCTGACCAGTGCTGACGCCCCGCATGTTCCACTCGCCCTGCACATTGTACGAGCCGTCCCAGAAGCCGCTCTGGAAGGAGCCGTCGTATGCGATGGCGGTCTCCGTCTTGCTGAGCTCCTCCCAAGGGCGGATCTCGGTGCGCTTGGCTGTGGGAGAGTGGGCGGCAAGGGGAGAGTGGTCAATACTTCATTAGCGTGTGGGTTCGGAAAAGGACCCCCGGCAGGGGTGCACGGGCAGGCGCAGGGGTCCCATGCACCAGGCTCTCAAGAACAGGCAAACAACTGCTGCTTGAGCACAGGGCAAGTGTGCCAACCTACCGCCACTGGGGGGCTGCTCGCCCTGGGTGGGGTTGGCGATGGGGCTGGCGACCTTCTCCGGCTTGTAGTCACAAGGCACGCGGCGGAAGCGGATGCCGATGACGCCGTTGCTGGTGTCGGCCAGCTTCTCAAAGCCCCAGATGCTCAGGTCCAGGTGGGGCATGTCGCCGCAGCACCAGCGCTTGTTGGAGTAGGCATTGGACGGGTAGACGCTGCAAGGTGAAAGGAGTGGGGATGAGAGTCGTGGAGTGACGAAGGGTACAATGCGTGGCGTGGGTGAGGGCAGGCGCTGTGCGGATCGGGCAGGCCAGGTGCTATCCCAGAAGAGCTGGAGGAGCGAGCCCATACCCACCAGGGGCACGTGTCGGTGACGCGGAACACGAGGGAGGCGCCTGAGTCACGGCACGCCGAGTTGCGGTCCAGCTGCTGACCGTAGCCATCCGTGAACGTCGAGGGGTTGCACTGGACTTCGTAGCAGGTCCCGCACGAGTCGGCGTAGTTTGGAGAGACGTCAGGCATGGCCGCCACGTCCCAGCCCAAGGGCTCATCCTGGGGGGCACAAGTGAGGGTAACGGGGTTGAAGCAGCAGCGGGTTGCAGGCGTGGGAGGTGCGAGGGGGGAAGGGAGTGGGGGCGGGTTGGCAGGCACGTGCATGGCTGGAAGGGGGAACGTGTTTGGGGCAAGTCGGTGCGCAACGGCTCGGACAGCGCTGGGTCATCACAGCAGCCGTCAAGACAATGGAGCCAACCCACCTGGTAGATGTAACCGTAGCCGCACGAGCCCTTGTGAATGCTCCACGCGTCTGTGGTGGTTGAGCCGAGGTAGGGGTCAGGATGGAGTCGCGAGGTAACTGGGAAACCGTCCCCGCCCATCGCAGCCAGGTAACACCGCATTGCAAGGCTTACCGTTGCCATACATGGTCGCCTGGGGGCAGAGCAAGCACGTCACGAGGTGAACGGGGTCAGCTGTCGCGCGCAGCTGGCGATCGACGCGCGCACCCGCGACCAAGCAACAGGCCGGCGGGTCACGGCGGCTTTCGACTCACCCTTCCTGTGACCCAGTCGCCCTGGGCGATGGCCAGCGCAAACGATGCGACGAGGAGGGCGGCGGCGAGGCTGAAGCGCGACATGTTGACTTGCGCCGACTTGCTCCGCGGCGACGGTCGCCTACTTGGTTGCTCCGACGTGCGCTACGACGTAGAATATGAGCTAGGATAGATGCGATCAAGGTCGCGAAGGAGGCCCAGGGCCTGTGAGAATGCGTCGGGGATGCTGTGCAGGGGAGGCGCTACGAGGGAGACGAGGATCACGAGGAAAGTGGTCACGAGGGGTTGAGGATCACGATGAATGCTGAGCTGCTGAGACTGCGCGCTTATGAGTCCACGGAGCTCCAGACGGCTGACCGTGCGCCGTACGGTCAACAGCTGGAGGGACGAGCTTTGACCAGGGGAGGGACGAGCGAGCGAAGGGCTTGCGAAGCCGTCTCTACGACTTACACGGAGCTACCCCTGTAGCTCCTATGCGGAGCTCAAGCGTCTCACGACGGCGCAGGTGCGCGGGCGTTCCCACCGGCGCTGCGGAACAGCGCCCGGCCGGTCACGAGGCACAGCATCCCGAGAAGGACAGCGACCCCGCTGCCCTGGACCGTGAGCGAGCCCCACGTCCGCTGCTGCGCTATCGGTACTAACCCCGCAAGTGACGTGCTATGTACTCGCGCTGACGGTTGCACTTGCAGCAGCGAGCTGTCGATGTCCCAGTCGGCATCTTGCTTTAGGTAGCCCGCGAGGTAGCGAGCCATGTTCGTGTCCCCGTGAAGCAGCGAGTCCTGTTGGCGGGGGGGCATGGAAGCGGGCGGTCACAGGTCAGCCGACGGCCGGTCCGGCCTGAGCGTTGGCGGCGGCGGGGTCCGGGGGGGCGCATGCCGTCCCCGGCGCTGCCACAGCACGCGCCACAAGGTGCTAGCCCCTACAACCAGTGAGCGCCACGCAACCAAACAGTACGAGGCAGTGCCAGGGCCCCACAGACTGCTATGGTTCGCTAAATCAGGTATCAGAGTTCCGCTGAGGGCCGACCCACATGAGACGGGCCGACCCACATGGCCAGGCATCGCCCTCTTACGTGATTCCCCTGGTCACCGCCCACGCCAGCGGCCAGCATGGACGGCAAACGGTTCGCCGCAGCTATGCCCATAGCCGTGGGCCGACCTTCAACTCTACGAGCGCCACAGGATCCAGTCCGCGCAAACCCGGCTCACCGCCTGCCGACCCACATCACCCAGCGCACCTGGTTGCTCCGGATGGAGTCGGTCCGCGTCTCAGACACAGAACCAAAGAAATCTGTGAGCTTCACCACGTTGGGGCCTCCCCGAGACGCATTTGTCATGCGGTACGAGTAGTGCGACAGCATCAGGTCGTAGCTGCGGTGTGGGGAAGAAGGGCAGGCGTGCATTCGGGGCCAACCCACATGGAAGGCGGCATGTGCACAGGCCCGGGCAAAGGACGGCAGATCCGGGCTTAAGGTGGAGAGGTGCAAGTCAGGGCACAGCGGGCCAGCCTGTGCGCAACCCGCACCTGTACGTGTTGAAAAGGTCCTGCAGCGTGGCGTTGCTGTCGATGCCAATGGACTCGAAGAAGGCCAGCGTCTGGTAGGTGAAGCGGTCGATGAGCGAGATCCCCAGCTCCGGATCAGACTTGTACGACAGCGACTGCTCCCCTGGGGTCAGCAACGGAGTGGATGGCACGGGCCAGGTGAGTTGAATCGGCTTCGTGCCCGGGGATGAAGACCGGCCACCGACCAGGACGGACACTGCCAACCCACATGAGAGTCAGGGTCTATCGGGCCGTTAGCCGCCAACGCACATCGCAGACCCCACCCCACAACCTCGCCGCCCGCCCGCTTGCTCGCGCAACTTCGTGGGGGCCCAAGAGGCTGATGCAGTATACGGAGGCCTCCAGGGCACGTCAGCCGCCGACCCACATCGCGGAGCCCACCCCACAACTACCCCGCATCAGCACTACTCTGTAGCGCACGCCCCCCCCGCCTCACCCTTCTGGCTGCAGGCCAGCGTGATGACGTTGGGTGCATCCACCCGCTGCACCAGCGTGGCGGCCTGGCACGTCTCCACGATGAGCAGCAGCTCCCGGTACCTGGCGGGGCGGAGGCGGCGAGGGCAGGCGGGGGGCAGGCGGTGAGGTGGGGCATGGGCATTGGAGGGTCGAGGCGGATCTTGGTCAGCCCTGCCGGGATACCGCTCAGCGCAAGAATGCGCAGCAGCCAGGACCCAGAGTAGCCCCGGCTTCGGGCACTCACCGCCGCTTCTCCGCCGCCTGCGCCAGCCCGTCCGCCAGGTCCTGCAGCATGGGGCCAACATTGCAAGACTCAGCACCCTGCACCAGGAGCGGGGCACGCCGCTGGCCACAACGCCTGCCATCCGCCCTCACCTCCGCCCACGCCAGCCCCGTCGCGGTGTGGCCCCACACAAAGTGAAGCTGAAGCAAGAGGGCCTTGGTGATACCTCACTGAACACAGCCACGAGTACAAGCGCCAAGAGCCCATAATCCCAGGCGGTACCGGTCAGGACCCCACCTGCGCCAGGAGCTCCTCCACGTCGTTAAACTTCATGAACTCGTCGCCCCCGTGACCCGACAGGTAGACCAGCACGTTGGAGCTGGGGTCGGACAGCATGCGCTTGGAGCGGGGCACACCGGGCGGGTGCCGGCCTGGGGGAGGGGTGCGCGGGTGGGGGCGTGGGGGCGTGCGGGAGAGGCGGATGTGGGTTGTGGGGGATGTGGGTTGCGGGATGTGGGATGGGGGTCGTGAGCTGGGCTGGGGGAGGGCATGTGGCATGTGTTTGGGCGGTCTGCAACGGCTGTTGGCAGTGGGCGCGCAAGGGTTGTCATGCAGGTGGCAATGGCAGTGAGCCTAGTGACGGCAGCAGTCAGTCATGACACCATCATGGCATCAGGCAGCACGACGAGCACAACACCCAGTCCTAACCAGCCCTTCGCTGCCACGACGCCCACAGGCTGAGCCCCGGTCGCGGCCATCACCCGCGGCGGCTCCAAGGCTCGGGTGCTTCTCTGCGTTCCGGATGCCATGACCCGTGTCCACTGGCAACTGCCCGATCCCCACCTGTGAGCACCGACAGGAAGTTGGCGGCGGTGACCTCGTAGCCCCGGTAGTCCACCTCCACGTCCCGCCCGTACACGTCCAGCGCGTGGGACTCGTTGTTGAAGAGCTGGGTGGTTGGAGTACGAGGTGGGGGTCGAGGGCCGGAAGGGTAAAGGGCGGAGTGGGCGTTGCGGGGTTAAGCAGGGAGAGCGGCGTGGGATTGAGGATTGGGGAGGGGGGGGCGATGCGGTAGGAGGGCGGCTGGACATTCCGTGAGGCCCTGGCGCCGGGATCCCCATCTTCCCCTGTGGCCGCCTCCCACATGAGAGCCCTAGGGATGTCAGCTCGGAAGCTTGTCGTGGCAGTGCAAACGCTAGGGACGGGCGGGCGAACTCCGCTGCCCACCTGCGCCGGCAGCGTGTTCCGCGGGTTGCACGCCATGTCATCTGGGGCGCAGGGAGAGGGGCACGATCTGTGAGAGGCGAGGCCGGAAGGAAGGCTGGACAATGACCCCGACAGCCCCCGCATACCCAGGCGCCCTATCATGCTGACCTCACCCGTATGCCGAACCCCATGCCTGTCATAGCGAGTTGAAGGGGACCTCTCGCCCGCTGGCACTCCGCCTAGGCCTTGCCCTCCTGCTCGCCGTGCCCCTACGCCGTGCCCCCCCTCCCGCACACCCAGGCGCCCTGCCTGGAATCATGAGGATGATGTTGCTATCCGGAATACCCAGGCGCTTCACCACGTGGTACATGGAGAAGGTGTTGATGATGTGTCGGTAGTTGAGCCAATAGCGTGACGTGGACACGAGGATGGCCCAGTTGTTGGTGTGGCGGGGGGACATGCCTTCCGAGGGGGGCGCCGAGCTGCCATTACAGAGCCCGCCCCCCGGGATTACAACTAAGACGTATGCTGTGAGTAGAAGCGCAAGGACGCCGCAGTGGGTCGGGTGTCGTTGCTGCCCCGGCCTCCTCTCGGACAGCTGCATGCGCATGTTCCGGTGCCCTACCGCACGACTGCACTCGCCCGTAAAAAAGTCTGGGATCATCCTAGAGCCTGCTGTGAGTGGTACAGGGCATAGTGCGGCTCTGGCACGGGAGGTGCGGTCCGCCGGGGATGTTGTTCACTTGTTCGCTGAGTGGCAATGTTTGCTGCTTTAGTGAGGGCGGGTTTGCATTGAGGTGTGAGGGGTGCAGCGCTCAGCGAGTGGCCGAGTGCAGTGCATGCACGCGCGCGCATTGAGTGGGTCGGTGGGTCACTGAGAAGGTCGCGTCCAGCTGTGTGAGCCTCTGCGCGCCCACAGCTGCAATACTTGTCCTGCATTGCCAGAGCTCTTTCACCGCAACGTTAAAGACCGTTAACAGGCACGCTTTTGCGCTTCGCGCCCAAACGCCAGCTTTGACGCCCCATATGGAGCTCTCGGCGCGGCAGGCCGCAGGGCCAGTTAGCAACCCCAGGAAACAGCTGAATGCAGCGTTCAAGGGGCCGCTGGCGCCTGCGCCAGGAAAAGCGCGGTCGGTTGCAGGGCACGGCTGGCGCAGCGTCCAGGAACCCATACGGCCGCATTTTATGGGCATCGGGGTAAGCTGGTCTGGGTGGGCACCTCTGCCTTCTGGGTAAGCTCGGTGGAGAGCGCAATTCTCCTGGCGGACGCCGTCCCTCCACCTTCCAAAGCGCCAGCGACCTGCGCGCTCCAAGCTGCCCCCCTGCCCCAAACACCCTCAGGCTGCTGCTGTGGCAGGCCGAACGGTCAACGGCCTGATCGCGTCGCGGCCGGTCGCCCAGCCAGTCGCCACGCTGGTCCCTGACGCCCTCGCCACGCTGGAGCGGTGAGCGGGGTCGGTCTGGGCGCCCCCTTCTCCTTCCCCCCTGCCTACCCTTCTGGAGCGATCCGTCAGCACAAGAGCGCTGGGCGGTCTAAGAGGACCTGTAGGAGGGAGAACCCTAAACCCGCCTTCCTGGGGCCTGGGGACACGTGCGCGCCCTCCGGCCACACGCTCGGCTTCACCACACGCTCCCGCTCCGGCGCGGCCCGCGCCCCCTCCGTCCCGCCACCCACACCTCAGCCCCTTGCACCCTTGCACCCTGCCCTCACCTCCTGCCTCACCGGCACGCCCGCTCTCACCTTGCCCCCACCCCCACCTTCCCTCCCTCCTCACCCCCTCCCTCCCCTGCCCTCTTGCCACACCGGAATGCCCGCTCCCACCTTGGAACCACATCCCTCCTGGGCACCCCGTGACCATCCCTCCCACCTTGCCCCCAGTCCCACCCCCCCCTTCCCCCCTCCTCAGCCTCCCTCCTCCCCCGCCCGCCTCCCCCCCCACCCACCCTCCCCTCCCCTTCCACACCCCCACACCCCCATCATCTCCCCCCCAGCTACTTTGCCGCTCTCAACGCCCGCGACGCCTCCGCCATGGCGGCCCTGCTGGCCGAGGAGGCCGTGTACCAGAACCTGGGCTGCGCCCCCGCCAGCCGCCTGGTGGGGCGCCTGGCCATAGGCTGCTTCTTCCTCGAGGTGGGGGGCTGGACCGGTGTGGGCGGCTGTGGGGACAGGGCGGGATGGGGTTGGGTGCGATCCGACGAGCCCGAGGAGGGGTGTGGGAGAGGGGATAAGGGTCATGGTGGGGCGCCGTGGGGTGGGGCGCAGGCGGTGGGGCGACCGGTCGTCGGCTGCTGCTTCCTGGAGGTGAGGCAAAGAGCTGCTCGTTTCAGCCAGGGTGCGCGCCGGTCAGCCGGGGGCGGACAGTGGCCGCGCACCCTGCGCATCGGGCAAGGTGCCTGAGTGGTGTGTCCGTCCATCGCTCGTGCCCTCCGCCCTCGTGCGCTAACCCTCTTGCCCCCCCCTCCTGCGCCCCTTCCCCCCCGCAGGCGCTGGCCTCTCTGCCCGAGGAGGCCGTGTTTGTGCTGGAGCTGCCGCCGGGGGCGGAGGCGGCGGGGCCGGGGCCGGGCGGGGCGGAGGGCGGCGGAGCGGCGCCCGCGCTCCACGCGGGGGTGGCGTGGTGGGTGGGGGGGGAGGGGGAGGGGGATGGGGGGGGAGGGGATGGGGATGGGGATGGGGGGGAAGGGGAGGGGAGGGGGATGGGGATGGGGGGGGAGGGGAGGGGGATGGGGATGGGGGGGGAGGGGAGGGGGATGGGGATGGGGGTGGAGGGGAGGGGGTGGAGGGGAGGGGGGGGAGGGGAGGGCGGGGGAGGGGGACGGGAGGGGAGGGGGAGGGGAGGGGAGGGGAGGGACTGGTGCTGCAGCGAGCGGTACGGGTAGGGGAGGCGGTGGAGGAGGGGCAGGCGCAGCACCGAAGGGGCCTCGCAGGGGCTACAGGGCAGCAAAGCGGCCTTTGAAGGGGCTCAGGGGCAAGGGGGAGGCTCGCTTGGACTGACCACGTCCTGCACCCCGGCCAGCCCCTGTCGGATCAGCCCCTGTGCCCCCGCCGCAGCCCATACACCCCCTCCCGCACGCCCTCACCTCCCCTCTATCACCCCCTCACCACTGCTCCCGCGGCGACGCGATCCGGCCCAACCCATTCGCGCCCACCCTCCCCCCCACCCCCCAGGCACCTGGAGGTGGGCGGCATCGTGGTGCCCCAGTCCCGAGGCCTCACCGTGGCCTGGGCCGACCCCCGCAGGTGAGCCGTACGGCAGCGCACACAGCACTGCTGTCGTACATGCGTGACGTGCGGTGCCCTGGTCTGGCAACGAAGTCACGGCCGACGCAGCTACCCCGCCTCAACCCGTGTTCCTTCTTGACAGCCCACCCACCCACCCCACCCTGCTGTGGCCCTGCTCCCCCCACCCACCCACCCACCCACCCACCCCACCCCAGCGGCCTGCTGACCCGCGTGTGGGACTCCCCCGAGCCCGGCTCCAAACTGCCCTCCCCCGGGGTCACCGCCGCCACGTGGGCCGCGGCGCTGCTGCGGGGGCCGCTGGGGCCGCTGGTGCTGCCCGCGGCGCGGACCGTGACGGAGTGAGGACGGGGGGGGAGGCGAGGGAGGGAGGGGGGGGGAGGAGAGAGGAGTGGACAGGGTGGAGCGGGGGCTGGTGGGCTGCACAGTGCGGCTGGGGGCAGGGGAGGGGCGGGGAGGTATGGGGATGCCGGGGGTTGCGAGAGACAAAGCGCTGGGCTGTCTTGGAGGAGGAGCGGCCGGAGGTTGCGGGGCTAGGGCTCCAGCTCCTGCTGACAGCCTACAGCCTGGGCGCTTGAGGCGGGGTAGCCACAGTCCAGCGCCCTGCCTGCCACCCCCTGCAACCTTCCCGTCAGTTCCCCTTGTCCCTGCAAGTTCCGTTACCTTTCACGCCCATTTTATTCTGCAAGCCCCCTAGTCCCCTCACCTGCCCCTTCCCTCTACCGTATCCCTGCCCCCTCCCAGCTTCCTCGCGGGTCTGGTCCCCGAGCTCCCCTCCCCCGCCGCCCCCATGGCCAGCGCCCGCCCCCTGGCGGCGCGGCAGCGGCCCCCGGCGGCGCAGGCCGGCGCACGCAACGGCGCGCCGCCGCCGCCGCCCGGGCCCGGCCTGGCCCCCGCCCCTGTCTACGCCTTCCCGCCCTACCCCGCCACGGCGGCAACCGCTCGGTCCACGTTCCGTGACTCGACCGGCCTGGCGGAGGCCAGGCCCGCCGCCGCCGCGATATCCAACGGTGTGGCGCGCAATGGTGCCGCCGCCGTCAACGGCGCTGCCGTCAATGGGGCCGCACGTAACGGGGCCGCTAGCGCCAGCAGCAATGGGTACAACGGCGGCTTCCCGGCCGCCGCATCCCCAGCGCCCGCTGTGGCGTCGCCTGGCGTGGCGACCGCCGAGCCTCCCGCCGGCACCTCGCAGAGCCCGCTACAACCGTTCTCCGAGGCCCCATCCTCGGACTCCGCTTCTGAATCCGGATTCGGATCTGGATCTGGATCTGGATCCGCATCTGTCACGCGGATCGTGAACAACACCAGCGGCGAGCCCGTGGCTATGCGGGAGCTGCCCATGCCGCAACAGTGGTCCGGCCCCAGCGACTCCGCCGCCGCCGCCGCCTCGTCCTTCGCCTTCCTGGATGAGCCAGACATGCCCGCCGCCGCCGCCGCCGCCACCGCCACCTTCGCCAGCGCCGCCAGCGCCGCCACCATCGACGTCGACGTCACCGCCGTCACCGTCAGCGCCGCCGTCGCGTCCGCCGCCTCCGTCAGCGGCAGCGTCGACGGCGGCCTGAGCTCCGCCGATCCAGACGACGGCGCCGCCAGTGGCGGCGACGACAGCGGACCTGACGCCGCCAGGGCCAGCGCCATCGGCGGCAGCGGCGGCAGCAACGGCAGGGGTCCGCTGTTCTTCCCCGCCTCCGCCAGCCTGACGGAGAACCTGACGGGGGTGTGGGAGAAGGACCTGCCCACCAGTCAGGTGCAGGTGAGCGGACGGGGCCAGGGTCGGGACGGGGAGGAGGATGCGGAAGAAGGGGGTGACGCGAGGGCGAAGGCCACAGCCGCCTGCCACTGCTGCCTCACTGCCGGGGGATTGCTTGCTCGTCCAATTTCCGCAGGAGTACGAGGCCATGCTGGACGTACTGCAGCTGGGCGGCCTGCAGAAGGTATGTACTGCACACTTGCCCGTACGGTCGTATGCCGTTGGAACGCCGGGAGTGCCCCCCACCATCGCCACACGAACTGGTCTCCATCCCCTCACGCGCCTTCCGGTACCCCCCCCCCACACACACGTCCCGCCCAGGTGACTGCACGGCTGATCGACGGCATCGAGCTGGTGGACCAGCTGCCGCCGCAGGGGGGCCCCGAGGCGGGCCGGGGCGGGCGCTTCGAGGTGTCCTTCCTCACGGTGGTGCCCTTCTTCAGGTGGGGCGGGGGGGAGTCTGGTTGAGCACCAAGAGACCCAAGTCTGGTTGGTGCCCAAGAGATGGGGGTTCCTGGGCACTCCAGGGTTACGGCACGGTGGGGGGGAAGGGGGGCAGAGGCGCGGAGGGGAGCTGCACGAGGGGTCGGGCCGGGTACTGGCATGGTCAGTGTGGTGGATGGGCCTCGGGTCAGAGCCAGTGCTGGGGAGGGTCCGGAAGTGGGCCGCCGAGGGAGTGTGAAGGGAAGGGCGCCAAGGGTAGAGCGCACACGGGTGCGGCGTGTTGCCTTGAGCCTGGTGACGCGCGCGCTCGTCCGTGCTCGTCCCTCCTTCCCTCATCCTTACCATGCTACCCACCATCGCCACCGCAGGGTGACGGAGAAGAGCCGCTTCGGCATCTCCTCGTCCATGATGCGGAGGGATCTGCGCTCGGGCAAGCAGGCCTGTATCGCCACGCGCATCCCGGGTGGGTGGGCGGGCGGGACGTGTGGGCAGGTCGAGCAGCGCCTCAGAAGGAGGGCCCCTGCGGGGGTGGCCGACGCCGTGCGAGGGCGTCCCCGCGGGCTTCGTGACACAGCCACGACAGCCCGCCCCTCGCCACAGCACAACCCACCCGCCCGGGCGTGGTTGCTTCTTTCCTGGACCTTACACATGGTGCAAAACAAGCATTTGTGTGGCCAGGCCTGTCACGTGTACCCCTGCTGCACCCCCCTTGACTTCTCCCGCAGGCGGCGTGCGCGTGGACATGACGTGGGACAACCCGCTGGCCGGGGGCCTGAGCGAGGACTACGTGGCCTCGACAGACGGCATGCAGCTGGCGGTGACGTCACGCATCTCCATTGGGTCGCGGCAGGCGGTGGCGACCATGGTGGGTGCACGGAGGACGGGAAAGCGGGGGGAAGGAGCGGGGGGCGTCCAGGTTTTCGGCACGGGGGTGGGCGGGGGGCGGTTGGGCGGAGGGGGGCGCGGGTCCTGCCAGGCGATGGCAAGGTGATGGACTTGGTGTTGCATGGGGGGGGGGGGGGGGTTGCGGCGGTCACCCGGGTGGGCGGGATTGAAGAAGGCCGAGGTGCTTGTGGTGGGGTGGGGTGGGGTGGGGGGCCCAGGAGAGGACAGAGGGCTGCAAGGACCAACAGCTGGCTCTCCCCCCCTTCATCCGTACAGATGTACAACCGCTCCAACCGCTCCAAGAGCGAGCTCCTGGCGCAGAAGCGCAGCAGCTACGGCAGCATGGAGGACGTGCTGCGCAGCCAGGAGCAGCAGTACGGCAAGATCAAGTACTAATTGTGCAGATTACGGACGTAACGATGTACTGCAGCTGTATGTAGGGCTAGTGCGGGGCGTGTTGTGAGGTCGAGCGGGCAGGCGGGGTTAGGTGAGGCAGGCAAGTTTGAGAAGGCGTTGCATGGCAAGGCATGGCAGGATGCGCAGCGCATTGGACGAGGCAAGACGGGGCAAAAGGCCACACGGGGGGTGTCAGGAAGGCGCGAGCGCGGGAGCATGGGCGGTCCCGGACTTCCGCTGAAGGTTTAGGCAGTCATAGCGTTGCAAGCGCGTGGATTGACGCATGCCCACACTTTTGCATGACGGTTACTGGTCGTGACTTCCACACTGCCTCAACCTCAGATGCATTAGTGTTGTTGTTAAGCCTTGTATCAGACCAGTCATGATGAGTTGAACCGGCGGGCTCAGCCTCCCTACTCAACAACAACCCCGTCAACTTGCCCTTTACCCTTTAAAGCAACATGCCGGCGAGCTAACCTGCCACTGGTTAGCATATGGCAACGTGACCAGGGCCGGACCCCGCCCGGCCGCCCGCCCCCTTCACACTTTGCGCCGGCCAGCACTGCGACGCCGGCACAGGATACACCCGGCACAACGCCCCATTGTCTACAAAATCCACTTCACATCCTGATCACATGGCCCTGCAACCACAAGCCTGCAACGTCCTTCTAGGATCAAGGTGTGCCGGCACTTCGGCGGCCTGAATTCTGGCCCTAACCAGCAACCCCAACCTCCAGAAACCCCCTGTCTCAAACTCCTGTTCTGCAGTGGCTCCACGACCATTTATTCTTGACTGGTGCGGCGAACCCAGTGTGTAGCAGATTATCCGCACAGCTCCTACCGATAAATTGTTGAATACCCGGTCCACCCCGTGCGCTCCACATCCCCATGATTGCATGCGCTGTTGGGCCCCGCATGCGGTTCCGCAAGAGAGGCCTGCTTTGCAGAGTGCCTTCGTGCCCCACTCCTACGTACTACCTACTGGCTGAGGCACCGCGTGGGGGGCTTCCCACGGGGCTGCACCTCCAACCCATGCCACACCCCGATACACACAACACAAGAGACTCCCAGGCTCATGCGAGCAGCTTTTCACACAACACAAGCTGGCGCGCATCAAAAGTTCCCAGGGGTGATTGTTCCTGAGAAAGGAAAGCCACAGCAACCAGGCAAAGAGCTCACGTGGCGGGCCCACTCACGTGGATGGCCACCTCGCCAGCCCCAGCACCCGTGACACCCCCGCCGCCGCCGCTTGTTGGAGCAGCGGCAGCAGCGACCGCCGCCCTGTGCTCGTGCGTGTGGAGGTGCTGCCGGGAGCCGTGGTGGCTCTTCCACAGGTCCGACACGCGGACCTCCTCCTGCACCATCTTGACCACCTGGGCGGGGAGGCCGGGGGGAGGAGACTTGGAGGTTGGGCGGAGTGCCGGACAGCGGGGAGGGGGTCGCAGGTTGAAAGCACGCACCCGCGTTGCCCATAGTGATTCAGGTTCACGCAGCCGTGCCCTCGCTCCCATGGCAACACGCCGCCCATCGCCGCACTCTTCCCTGCCACCCGGCCGCCCCCTCCCTCCCACGCATCGCATCGCCGCCCCGCATGCACGTACCTGGCGTAGGTGGTACATGGAGGTGCACTCTGACGTACAGTGCCGTACCACATCGTCGAAGTCGTCCTCGTCCTCCTCCGAGTCCTGGGAAGGACGGGCAGCAATAAAATAGTCATACACCGAGTCCCCGAGACACATATATTGACATAAAAAGAAAGCAGCCGGGCGGGAGTAGGGTCAAGCTAGGGCGGCACACCCGGAGGGACCCCTCCCCTGCAGGTGCCTGCACGCTCGAGCAATTTACGAACAGCCGCTAGACGGGACTGGCAAGCGCTCAGTCAAGCAAGCATGGCCGCTCAACGGGGCCCACGATAGCAGCATGCAGGCAGGAAACCCAGGTGATTACACCCGTACCCACCTCGAACACGTCATGGTCGTACTTGACGGTTATGCTGCCCACGTCAGCTGTGGACACAACCTTCAGCCCCGAGGGCCCGGCCGGGAGGGGTGCACGTGCGGCCGCACCCGGCTCGGGCCCCGCCGGCGCCTCGCCAACGATCACCGGCCGACCAGGCCGCTCGTCCAAAGTGGAGTTGGACGAAAAGTACTGCTGGTCAACATCCGCGACCCCTCCCTTTGCGTCGTGGCAGCCACCGTCCTTGCCTCCAGCAGGGCAGGCGCCAGCAAAGAGCGGGTTGGAGACGTCCGGGGCGGGGATCGCTGCCGGCAGCGGCTGAGCGTCCGTGCGGCAGTGCAGATGGAAGTGGCGCCGGAGTTGGTGGTGGCCCCGCTCCCTTTTGCGCAGCGACTTTGAGTGCTGGATGCTGTGGGTTGACTTGTGCTTGAGCAGCGCCTCGCGCTCCCGACGGACGTCGTCGTCGAACTCGATGCGGTCCTCCGCGAGAAGGCGCTGCGGGGGGCAGGGGTGACGGGGGTAGAGGGTGGGGGTGGGGGGGTGCACGCGTTGGCTGGGCGCACACGGGAGGCGGTGGCGGCGGCACGGGAGGAACCGTAGGTAGAAGCGTCGGTCAAGCAAACTGCTGGGCACGAAGGTGGAAGGAGAATTCAGCCAGGGACCAGCAGTTTGGTCAGCACGTGTGGTCAGCGCGCCGCAAGCTCGCTCACTCCCAAGCCCCACCTTGCACGCATTCCTGAAGAGGTGCATGTTCAGAAAATAGGCGGGCAGGCCGGCAAAGAGAATGATGGACAGGTAGCCTCCCCAGTCGCCTGGGGGCGGGGATGTGCGGAGGAGGAAAGAGCGTCGTCGAGAGTCGTGGCTCAGTGCGCGGCAAGTTACGCGCTGTGAGCCCAACGCTAGCCACGCGCAAGGATGCTAATTGCCAGAAGCCGAGGCCTGCTGGTGACCGCGTGCCCGCCCCCGGCACGCACCGACAAGGGAGTAGAGGGAGGTGTAGGGCGTCAGCAGGGTCAGGGTGTCCCGGTCATCCATCTTGATGTAGATGCGCGCCAGGTTGTTGGGGGCGCTCGAGGTGAAGTCAACCGCCTCGTACGTCACCTGCACAACCGATGAACGCAGGATGTTTAATGTCAGCGATGCGCCAGACCTGTCTTAGCCTCGGCAGTGGCTGTGCCAGAAAGGTGGTGCGCGTCATTCTCAAAGGAACAGGGGGTGATTACCCCCTCGCAGAAACGCACTGCCACACGCCCCACACACCTCACTGGCCGTGACAGTGTAGTCCATGGTGTTCTCATCCAGCTCGGGGATGGACCAAAAGGAGTTACCGGCCTCAACCTGTGTGTGCGGTTGAGGTGCGTGAGGGAGCGGGGGTGAGACCGGCACAGGTGAGGTGGAGGCGCTCTGGGTCATCATGGCGCAACGCGGAAGCGGCGGGAAGCGTTCGTTGACTGAGCAGAGCGTATGTTGCGCGGCGAGCACAGGCCTCCTGCATGGATCCTGCATGGATCCTGCCCCCCGCTTCCCGCACAGACCCTCTCATTGCCCCCTTCTATCTCGCACGAGTCCTGCCCCTTACTGTGGCATGGCAGCCCCAATCCTCACCTGCCGCATGCGCAGCACCACCTACCCCCCCGCCCTCTCTCGCCTGTATCCTCCCTGGATCCCGCCTGGATCCCGCCTGGATCCTGCCTGGATCCTGCCCCTCATCATGGTACGGCAGCCCCACCTCCTTACCTGCCGCATGCGCAGCACCAGCTCCCACCGCACGCGCTGCCCCGGCGGCGCCATGGGCACCTTGCGGCTGTAGATGACTTCCTCGGAGGAGGGGAAGGTGCCCTCGATCAGGCTGTTGGTGCCGGTGTACGGAAACTGGAGGAACATCTCAATGGACCCTGGGGCGGGCATGGCCGTGGTGTCAGATCCAAGCCAAGGGGGGCCAAAAGGGCCAAGGGGGGTCGAAAGGGCCAGGGGGGGTCGAGAGGGCCAGGGGCCCATCGCTGCTGGAGGCACGTGGCACGCTCTTCCTTAAGGCTGGGACTTCGGGCCAGGTCCAGTCAACAGGTCTTGGGGCGGCCCTTCCCATCCCGTGAGGCCCGTCGCTGCTGGAGGCAGCTTGCTTGGGCGAGGGAGCGGATGCACCTTGGAGGCAGTCTCACCCGAGTGAGGGATGCGGCTGCTGTCCGAGAAGTTCGGGTTAATTCCAATGGCCGCCTCAAAGAGAGAGAACTCGTCCGAATAGAAATTTCCCTGCGCGTGGGGGCGAGGGGGCGTGGGAGCATGTTAGTTGGGTGTGCGCCGGGTGACACGGGGGCCCCCCGTAACCCAGGTCCCTCTATCTGCACTTCCACACAGTTCACACAGCAGGCCAGCGCATCCGTTCGCCGATCCT
This sequence comes from Edaphochlamys debaryana, assembly GCA_016858145.1. NCBI lineage: Eukaryota > Viridiplantae > Chlorophyta > Chlorophyceae > Chlamydomonadales > Edaphochlamys > Edaphochlamys debaryana. The sequence continues at coordinate 633,985 of JAEHOE010000055.1, forward strand.
CTCACACAGCAACTACACCGCTCCTACCGGTATCAAACCCGCGCCCCTGGGGCAGCTTCCACCCACCATGATTCGAGGCCCGGGCATGGTCGTGCCCGTATTGCACAAGTCGGCCGACAGGCTCTTGTCCTTGAGCGCGGCCAGCGAGGCCGCATAGTCGAGGCACAGCGCCCCCGTGACTCGCTCGCTACCCCCCTGGATGAAGGAGCAGTTGGGGCTGAACACCACCTGCTCGCTCACGCCCGTGAGGGCGGAGCCGGAGCGGCAGTTGACGGTGTTGTTGACGGTTAGGGAGATGAAGGACGGGTCGGACGTGACCAGGCTGGCGCGTGTGCCGTTGGGCAGGCGGTAGTTGACTTTGAAGCCGATCTGGGGGGCGGTTCGAGTTGGAGGGTGGTTGGAAGAAGGGAGGAGGGTGCGTGGCGGGAGCCAGGGAGACCTCATCACGTGCACACGCAGGCCCGGGCCCATCCGCCCGGCATTGCCCGCCCACTTGCTTCTTGCTTCCCGCTGCCCGCCTCCGTCCTCCAGGGGCACCCCGGTCGGTCGGTCGGTCGGTCGGTCGGTACGCCCTGAGTGGGCGCCTACCCCACCTTTGGCGCGTGCTGCTGGTTGGGGTCGGTGCGGTCGGGGAAGGGCAGCAGCGCCACCCCCTCCTGGTGGTATGTGGTGCTCTCGCTCAGGTCGTAGGGGCTGGGGGAGGGGGAGGGGACACCGGGAGGGTGGTAGGGTTTCGAGCCTTCATGCGGTTAAGCGAGGGTGGAAGGAGCCAGAGGGGGCCACAGGGGGCAACAGGGGGCCAGCAGGAGAGGGTGGCGTGGTGTGCCTCGGCGGTGTGCAGACACCAGCGGCTGGCTGTGCCCTGACGTCGACCCTCCACACCACCTGCTCCTGCTCCGTCCTGCTCTCCTATCCTCATGGGTTCAGCGCCTGGAGGCGCCTGGAAGCGTAGGCTCATGTACATGGCGCTAGGCCTAGCTATGCTCAGCTAGTCGCCCTCGGGTTTCCCTCCGGTCCACGGTGGTTATAATGAGGCACGAGAGCTGAACGCCATGGCTTGGTGGCCGACCTCACGTGCTTGCCTCCTGCAAGCCAGCACGCCGCGGTCGCCGCCCCCTAGCTTGGACCTCCAGCAGTTCTCACGTTGCGAGCCAGAAGTAGGACGTGTACCCCACGGTGAAGAGGAATGCCGCGTACATGAACAGCGATACGCCAATCGAGAAGCTGGTCTGGAAGTTGGCGGAAAGCAGTGACGGCGTATAACTGCGGGGGCAAGGGTGGCGTGCGTGAAAGGTTGCGGGCGACACGCGGGGCGGGGCGGGGCCGGCCCTCGGGGTTCAGGGTTTGGGGGCCCAACGTCGCAGGGCCCACCCCCGAGTTGGATGGTGAACCTTTGAGGTGCACTAGCGTATTGCTCGCAACGGACATGCTCTGAGAACGCTTCCGACTGATGCAAGTGTGGCGGTGCGACGATGCCCCCCGTGGTGGTGGTGGACACCCCGAAGCCGCGACGTCGCCAACTCCATAACTGGATGGACGAGTCGCTATGTACTCGCCTGTACATATCAAGGCCACAAATGTGGTCCTTAACAGATGTCGCGTGGTCTAGCAGCTTCCGCATCGTGGACTTCTGCACCGCCTTTGCCGCGTCGCCAACAACGCAATTGCTCGTAGGCGATCCCATTTTGACACAGACGCCTGATGCTCAAGCGGCAGCGGGAAATCAGGCCTGGAAGAGCAGTGCTCAAGAACAAAGTTTGGCAACAGCTGGGCCTGCTGTGAATTTCAGGTACCACCACGATAATGCTGAACTTTGTCGCCGAAAGGGTGAACCAATGATTTATAGTGGGGTTCACCCTCATCCAATCTGCGGATAGGCCCGGCGCGGGCCTCAGCGGGTCATGGGTCGGGCCTGGGGCCGGGCCCGGGCCTGCGTCGTCCGCTGATTACCTCGTCCTGACGGGGGTAAGCCCGGGGTTTCTCGGTACAGCAGGCAGGGTCCCTTCCGCTTGCTCCACCCACGGGTCAAAGATGATTATACTGGCGGGTCTCGGCCAAAGTCAACCCCACCTGGGCGGACATAAACCTGAGGTTAAATTGCAGAATTATGGGGAAAGGAGACACGGGAGACGAGGCACGCGAAAAGCAAGGCCAGCAAATGCAACGAGTGCACTGATCGGCGACTACCCGCATCCCTGCTCTTGCGAGCAGAGAGCGACGTCACCTTACCAGGCGGCAAGTCGAGGCCTTCTCAAATCGCCCGCAGCCGTCCGAAGCCTCCCACCCACGAGTTACCTGGGGCAGGTTACCTGAGCGTGCGGGTCTGGCGTGTAGTGTCTCCGGCGGCTCGCTACAGTCCCGAACCCGCCCAGCATCATCATACAGACCTGAAATTGAAGGGAGAAGCGCCGTGGCAGACGCGAAGGAGAAGGAGTCAGCCATCGATCATGCGCCAAGCCCGGGCGACGGCAGAAGCAGCAACAGAAAGCCTAAGAGCCGCCAGAGACTGCGCGGGAGACACAGAAGAGGGCACCATAATTATGGGGGGAAAGGAGACACGGGAGACGAGTGACGCGAAAAGCAAGGCCGGCAAAGTTAGGGGGGGGCAAAGTTCTTGGTCGGGTGTCGGTCGGGGAGGCCCAGTGGTGTTCCAGCGGCCCAGGGCACCCTCCGGCATCGGAAAGCACGCCCAGAGCGTGTAGCAGGGCCTTCTGTTCGCGAGCCATTCAACCCTTCCAGCAGTGCCGGTGCTTCCGAAGTCTCCCGCGCCCCCCGCTTTGCATCCGTGTCGGCCCACCAGGCCCGGAAGGCGCCCATGAACCCATCCAGGGCCTCCTGAGGGGGGCTGGGGGCGACGGGTGGGGGGGAGACGGGAAAGGGAGGGAGAGGCCTACGAGGAGGGGAGAGGAGAGGGGCTTGGCAGGTCGGGCCCCTCCCCCTCCCCTTGGCCCGTGAGACTGTTGGGTGACGGGGTCCGTCAGGTCAGGCCCCTCCCCCTCCTCCTCCGCGCCGCCCACAGGTGTAATGAGAAACGGGGGGAGGTTACGACACGTGTGTTTCGACCATGGATCCGCAGCGCTCTCTGCAAAGAAGCGAGGTTTCCGCCACCGCATGCGAAAACTTTTGATGATGGAGTACACCGTTTAGTCAGGGCAACAGGAGGAGTCAGGGCGCCGGTTCCTGACCGCGAGCGACTCGCAGCGAGCGACCTGCAGCGGACCTCACAGGCTCTCACCGGAGCCAACATATAACTTTGCTATTAACCTACGGTGGTCACGGGCGGTCGGGGCGCACGTATCGCTGTCTTGGGCAAATTGCAGCTCCGCGTCTTCGCCTGGCGCGTTAGATGCCAGGCAAGACGACCGGGCAAGGAGACTCGCACAAACTTGGCGCCTTGGAGCGGAGCGGATTATAGAACTTGTGCGCACCATGGCCGAGCCCCAAGTCAGCGACCTGAAGGCGGTCAACAAGGAATACCTGGACTCCCAAATCAACGACCTGAAGGCGGACCTGCCGGCCGCCCAGCGCTCCTCCCGCGCCCTCCGCCCAGGAACCCGTCCAGGGCCTCCTGAGAGCGGGGGGGAGAGGGGAAGGGGGGGATTGAGGCCTTGAGAGGAGGAGAAGTGGAGAGAGGCTTGGCAGCTCAGGCCCCTACCATGTTTACGGGCACGCAGGCCGGCAGCTTGCGCCCCTGCTTGCAAGACGCCGAATGGGCGAATGGGCGCTTTTACTGTCTGCCAGGCAAGAAGACGCGTCGCAGCGACTTGCATGCTAGGCTCGTTGGAGCGGTCGGCGGAGCGGATTGCAGAATTCGTGGGCGCGTTTGTAAAGCAAACGGTTGCATACCAACCCAACCTTGCATGCAGGGCGCACCATGGCCGAGTTTGTCGACAAGGCATACTTCGACTCCAAGCTCGCCGAGCTGGACAGCAAGATTCCGCAGGCAATTCAGCAGGCAGTTCAGCAGGCGTTCACGGCAAACGCGGAGGCCTTAGCGGCGGCAGCGGAGGCGGCCGTAGCAGCGGCGGAGGCGGCCGCAGCAGCGGCGCTGGCGGCCGCAGAGGCGGCGCCGGCGGCCGCAGAGGCGGTGGAGGCGGCCGCAGCGGCGGTGGAGGCGGCCGCACCGGCGGCAGCGGCGGCGGAGGCGGCCGCAGCCGCGTCGGGTGAGCGCTAGCAGGTTGGGATGAGCCTGGAGGAGGGGGGCTGTTGGTGCCTGCCCAGGTGTTCCCCCACCTCCACCCACCTGCAACCTTGAATGTGTGTTCCGAGTGTGTTCCTTGTGCATGCTGCTCAGAGTCCTTGCTGCCTGCCTGTCCCGCTGTCCAGAGTCTAAGCTGTTGATTGGGCCAAGGGGGCCGTGGAGGCAGCCTGGGTTGCCTCGCTGGTTTAGCCGGTTCCCGACGCAGATGCCTTTGCGCTTTCCAACGACTGCCTCGGGGCGGACGTCGAAGCTGCGCCTGGGGGCGGTGGGGCTGGGGCCGGGCAGCACCAAGGACCGGACCGCAGGCGGCGGCCGGCTGCGGCAGCTGGGCCGCGGGCACACGCGGCGGCTGGCGGCTGCCCCTGACGCCGCCGCCAAGGTCCGGTCGGCCTGCACCGCCGCCCCGGCCTCGGCGGCTGCTTGCTTCCTGTATGCACGCCCCAGCCGCACCGCCGTTGCGGCGGTGCTGCGCTGGGCGATGGCCGGTAGGGTGGAGGCGGCGCTGGTGCGTGGGGGTGCACGGCAGGCGTGGGCCGACCAGGTCCTGGCCTTGGCCGCAGCCGTGGACTCCCCGCGACAGTCGTACGTACGGCGGCGGCAAGGGCCTTGTGTCCGTGGCAGACTCTGCCTCGCAGGCCGTCCAGGCGCTGGGGGCCCAAGCACGCGGACGAGCCGCGGGCACACCTGCCGTACAACAGTCGCTGTAAGCCGCAAGGCGGTGTGCGTATGTGCTGTCAAGGGCTGGCGGCTGTACGGCAGGGCGGCGCAGCAGGCGGGGGCGCCGGCCCTGCCGCCAGCAGAGCGGGCGCACCCGTGCTGTCTGAGCCTGTGCTACCAAGGGACGCATCGGCGGCTGGCTGTACGGCGCCGTACTCACCGCCGTACTCGCTGTGCTGCTGCCAACGGCGGTATGGGGCTGGGCTCTGCTGCCCCAGCTGCTGTACGACATCAGTAAGGGCCTGGGCCAGGCGGCGGACGGCTACAAGGCCGTTGTGTGTCCGCCCTTGTGGTCGTGGCAGTGGGCTTTGGGCAGCCCGGGCCTCTCGCCACGGCAATCCTCATCCTGGTACCGGGTGCCTCCTCTGTATGGCGGCGCTGCCTGTGAGGGGCTGGCTCTCCCAGGCTTGGCTTGAGGCCCTCAGCCCACACCACCAACCGGCACAGCATCAACCCTCTGGGCTGCGGAGGGCGCACGCACGACGGACAGTGCGCCTGAGGGAGGGTGGCCCCAGCAAGCAGCGGTACATGCACATGCAGGGCCGCAAGAAGCTGCGCCGCGAGCAGGCCGCGGCGGCAGCCGCGGCTGGCATGGCGAACGAGGCTGCGGTTTACGGACTCGTGTAGCGATGTGTGGGGTCTTGTACCTAGGGTAGGTATGTCTGAGGCCCGCGGCCGAGGACGCGTCGTGGAACGAGGGGACGTGTGGGGACGGGGGCGCAGCCGGACGTTGTGGGTGTACGTGTCCTGTGAAGCATGACGCCCATAACGGCACATTCTGTGCGCCCTGCCCCTGGCCATGCTGTGTGCCAGCGGCCGGCAGGCCTGCACTACTGCACTACTAGTTTGAAGCGTGAAACGAATTCCGGGCGGCGGCGCGGTGCCAAGCGGCGTTTGCCTGGCCTAGCCCATGGCTGCTGCGCTTGAGAGCCTGTTTGCGCTTCCGACCCCGGCTGTGTCCGGTGGATTGGGGTCGTAGGCATGGACATAGTCCTGGAGGCGGTTGGAGTCGACCCACGGGGAAGGCCTGGTGCACTTGTCACGACCCCATGCCGCTCAGCTGCAGTGTTGCTATCTTCGTCGACTAGTCGATTCGAAGTCAACTTGTATATCAGATCTCTGCTCTCTTGGACACCGATGTGATAGAGCAGTAGAGCCGGCGGTGCCTCGCGTGCCTTGCACTTTCGCTCTTATCCCTGTCGGGGCCGCGGCAAGACCACCTGGGCACCTGGCATGCCTCGGGTAGCCACGCCCCTGCCCAAACCCCATCCATCCATCCCTGACCAAAGACCATCCGTGCCTCGCGTCCTGCCACACGCACATCTTCTTCTACCGCCTCGCCTGTGCTGCACTCAGCGCACCATCCCACCGCACGTGGACAGCACTGCCTGCCACTGCAGCGTCCTGGCGCCGACCAGGGTCCCCAGCGCACATACGACTGCGGTCTGCAGCCTCCTGCCCTCCTCAAGTGCTCTTGGGCCGAGCAGTGCTCACTCCTCGTCCCCAAGGGGGGTTGACACAGCGTCAGCAACGCATCAACGAGCTCAGGTGGGCCTGCGCCCTCCCCGCCGGCCGCCCCCACCCCCCCGGCCAGATCCGCCCCACCCTCGCCCACCGCCGCCGCCGCCCCTCCCCCTGCCGCCTCCGCCTCCGCCCCCGCGGCCCCTGCCCCACCGCCCTCCGCCACCTCCGCCCCGGCCGCCCCAGCGGCCCCTCCCGCCGCCCCTGCCCCCGCGCCGCTCCTCCCCCTCGCCCCTCCTCCTCCGCCCCGCCCTCTCCCTCCCCCTCGTCGTACTCCATGCCCTCCCCTCCGCCCTCCCTCGCCCCGCCCTCCTCCCCCTCCGCCCCCTCGCCCCCGCCTCCCTCCCCCCTGCCGGCCGCCCATCGCTCCTCCCGCGCCTTCCGCTTGGAGTCCTTTTCGGCGCACCAGGCCCGGTAGGCGCCCAGGAACCCATCCAGGGCCTCCTGAGGGGGGGGGGGGGAGGGAGGCAGGCACGACGGAGAGGGTTAGAATGGTGGGTGATTGGGGCTGGTCCTGCAAGCCGAGGCGACGTAGGTGCGGACGGGTGAGGCAGGACATCCCCAGCCCGCCCCCCACCTGCGGGAAGGGGTAGCAGCCGCGCAGGCTCTCCCGCCACTGCCGCCACTCGTCCAGCTCCACCAGGCCCTATGGGGGGGTTGCGAAAGAGGAGGGTTGGGAGGGAGATGAGGTGAGACTTCTGAAGTGCTTTGGCTGTCGGCAGAACCGCGGCCCAACCAGCCGCAACCTCACCCGCTTGGGCTCGTACCGGGGCCGTGATTGCTGCCTCAGTTTGTCGGTCCACGCAAAGGGGCCTCCGCTATCCCCTCGCCCCCCCGCCCCGCCCCCCACCCCACCTGCAGCGCCGGCAGCAGCACCTCCTCCCGGAACGCCTCCCGCGCCGCCCGGCCGCCGAACCGCACCGCCAGGCGCTCGCCCGTGAGGCGGCGCAGGTCGTTGTCGCCGGGGCCTGGGGGGGAGCAAGGGCGGGAGGGGGGGAGCCGAAGGGTTTGTTAGGGAAAGAGGGGGGGGGTGACACGGGGCGGGCGGCGGAGGTCGTTGTCGCCGAGGCCTGGGGGGGGAGCAGGGTCGGGTGAAGGGTGGGGGGCGGCGTAAGCCGGGGAAGCGCAGGCACGGCCAGGCGGGGAGCGCTTGGTTGGGAGAGAGGGGCTCGACAGGCAGGTGCGTGGGGCTGCAGGTGCGCTCGCACAGTTGTGGTTGTCGTCCCCACCCCGCCAGGCCCCCGCTTCCTCCCGCAAACACACGCACGCACCGTGCTGGTGCGGGAAGCCATCCGGCTACCCCAGCCCAAATCCCCGCGCTCCTGAACCCCCCCCCCAGTTTCACGAGTAGCCCCGAACACACGCACCGTGCTGGTGCGGGAAGCGGCCGAAGGTGCAGTCCGCCAGCAGCAGCGTGTGGGGCGGCGCGCGGGGGAGCGTGGCGCGGGCGGGGGCGTACAGGGAGGCCTGGAGCACCTCTCTGGGTGGGGGGGGAGGGGTGGAGAGGGGGGAGGGGTTGGGAAGGGAGTGTCTTGTCAAGCGTCTTGGGTTGGGGAAGGGGAGTGAAGGGTTGTGCATGGGGCTCCAGGCGTCCAGGTGCCCGTGGCTCACGGTGGGCCTTTCTCCCTGCCGCCACCGACCCTGCCGTGCAGCCAGATCCCCCTGCCCCCTCCACCCCCTCACGGCACGCACTTGGGGATGAGCCCCAGCGCCACCGCCACCGCCGACCCAATCATGTGCCGGATGTGGTGCAGCATGAAGGACTGCCCCACCACCTGCAGCATCAGGCAGGGGGTGCCGCCTGGGGGGAGGGTTAGGGGAGAGGGGGAGGGGGAGTGAGGTGTCAGTCGGACAGTGCTAGAGTACGGTGTGAAGGCGTGCGGTCTGGTGGCCGGTTGGCCTCGTCAGCATGAGCTCCATACCCCACCGCCAGCGCCCCCACACACCCCTCGTCGCGGGTGGGGTCGCGCTTCGTCTCGGGCTTTCGGTACCGCATCTAAGGCCGGCCGGCTAAGCACCGTGCCTACGTTCTTCTCAGCCTTTACATGAGCAGCCCCGAGCACCCCTCCTCGCCCGCCCCGCTCACCCTCCACCAGGGGCTTGGGGTCGGCGGCGGTGAAGGAGTGGATGCGCCTGCGCGGGTTTGGGGGGTGGGGTCGGGGGTTGGGGGTTGGGGATGGGGTTGGGGTGAGGGGCACGGCAAGGTACAGTGTGCAAAGCGAGACAGGGCGCAACCGACACAGGAGTAGATGCGCCTGCTCGGGTTAGGGTTTGGGTTTGGGGTGTGAGACACAGCAGCGTGGAGGAGGAGAGAGGAACGCCGCGACAGCAACACAGCCAGCCGTGGGCCCTCGTCAATCCAGCGCGACGCAGCCCGCTCGCGCCCTCCATCCGTTCAACCCCCACTGCCCGTCCTCTCCCGTCCTCTCTCAACTCCGCAGCCCGGCACCCCGCACCCGGCACGCAGCACACAGGGAGAAGCGCAGCCCGCAGCACACAGCACACAGCATGCAGCCCGCCGCACCTGTAGTGGCTCTGCGTGACCTTGTCCCCCGGCTCGATCTCGCTCTGCCAGCGCAGCACCACCACGCGGCCGTCGGGGCCGTAGCGGCCCCTGGGCTTGCGCGGCTTCTTGGAGCCAGCCTTGCCTGCTGCGTGGACGCATGGGGAGAAGGGGGCGGAATGCGGCGGTTAGAGCCGAGCAGGGAAGTTGGTTACGAGGGTGAGACGGGCGGGTAGTAGTGCGAAAGGGGTCGGGCGGTAAGCGCTGGGCGCCTCCCTCGCATGTCCTATTCCATACGTTTTTGTACTGTTTTGTACTGTTGCTGTTGACTCTCCTGGACGGAATGGCCCTTGCACGAGACACCCGCTCCCCCCTTACTCACCCTCTTCGCCGCCGGCCGCGCCCTCCGCCTCCGCCTCGGCCGCCTCCTCCTCCCCGCCGCTGTCCGAGTCCTCGTCCAGCTCCCCACGCCCGCCCTCCTCGTCCTCCTCCTCCTCATCGTCCTCCTCATCGTCGCTGCCCCGCCGCCCCCGCCCGCCGCGCCCCCGCCCGCCGCGTCCTCGGTCCTCGCCGCCCCGGCCCCGGCCGCGGCCCTCGCCGCCCCGGCCCCGGCCCTCGCCGCCTCGGCCCCGGCCCCCGCGCTCTTGGAGCGCGTCCCCAGGAGACGCCGAGGCATCGGGGCGAGCGCGCTTGGCGGGGGGCTCTGAGCCGTCGCCGCCGCCAGCGTCGCCGTCGCCGCTGCCGCCCGCCGCCGCGTCGGCGGCGGTGTCGGCGGCAGCGTCGGCGGCAGCGTCGGCGGCGGGGGCAGCTCCTGCTCCCGCCTCCGCCATGGCCGCGTCAGCACCTCCCGCCGCCTCCGCTGAAGCCTCCGCTGCCGCTGCCGTGGGCTCAGCGCCTGCCTCTCCGCCCTCGGCGGCCGCCGCCGTGCCCGCCGCAGCCGCCTCCGCCTCGCCGCCTGCGGCCCCGCCACCCGGCTCATCGTTGCCGCCCCGGCCCCGCTTGCGGCCTCCGCCAGCGGCGCCGTCCTTGCCCTTGTCCTGCTTGTCCCACTTCTTGCCTGTTGGACAGACCGCAGTCGGTGGCGGGAAAGGACGAACGGTGATGAACTTGGGCAGAGAGGCAACGATGGGAAGACAGGTAGACATGGGCCAAGAACGTGGGACGTGGGGGCAGTTGTGAGGTGGCTGTGTGGTTGTGGTCATGGGGGCGGTGCGTGGTTTTCCCGGTGCATTAGAGGAGCCCGGATCCCAGGCCAACCCAAGCCCCCAGGCCCACTCCAGGCCCACCCCAGGCCCCACCCGCGCTCTTGTACGGCTGGTTGCTGACTTGGCCCGGCATGTAGATCTGGCGCCGGGTGTAGTTGTGGAACGGATGGGCGCCCTGGGGGGGGGGATTGAGGGGGGGGGGGGGGCGTTTGTTGCTGAGCGGAACGGGGGGGGGGGGGACCCAGGGACCTAGGCGGGCAGCTGGGAGGCCGCACGGAGCGGGAGCTTGCAGTGGGGCCGCATGGTGTGGTCGGGGAAGGGCGGGACGTGGAATGGCGCACGGGTGGGGCGCCTGCGAGACGAGGCGTGCTAAGACATGCTAGGGGGGAGGGATCAGGCCGAGCACAGGGCTGCGGACATGTTGAGGCGCGAGTGGTGAACGCTGAGCCTCCACTGCACGTCGTGGGATGGACTGCTCATGCTGGCAATTTGCACACGTACAGAAGGCATCAGGAAGGGCAGCGCTAGCGCTCACCACGTAGCACTGCAGGGCGTCCCGGAATGCGGCGATGCGCCGAGCGTCCTCCTCGCCCCCGTCACCCTTGAGCTCTGACGGGGGGAGTCGCCGAGGAAGGAAGGAGGAGGCGTCGGGTCGGGGGAGCACTCGTCCCACGTCGCAAGCAAGACCCTCCACCCGTCTCGAACCAGCCTCACCGCCGGCTGGCATCCTCTTTGGAGAAAGGGTCGGGACGCCTCCACTCTTCCCCAGCCTCAACACGCACCCCACCCGACCCCCGCCCAACCCCTCCCCTTCCCCTCCCCGCCTCCCCCCACCCACCCACCCCACCCCCGCCCACCCACCCAGCATGCTGGAGGGCAGGTAGTACTGGTAGGTACGGCCCTCGCACATGTGCCGCGCAGAGAACTTCTTGTTGGTCTGGGGGGGGGGGCCAGGGGGGAAGGCGATCAGTTCAGCACGAGTTGCCGTACAGGGCCCATGTAGAACACGTCGTTTTGGAGGAGGTGGCAAAGGGGTGGAAAGGAGGGGGAGGTCGTGTCACATGGTCCGACCAAGCGCTCTTGGTAGCGTTGTGAGCGGTGCGTGGTGCGTTGCTGGGCCTCAGAAACTTGGTTATCCACATGTCCCGAGGGTTCAGGTGGTTGATCCTGAAGTTAAAAGTATCATCAGCGGCCGAACAGGATCCGTACGACAATGAAGGAGGTGCAGTCACAGGGCATGGGGTATTGCAATCCACCGGTTGTATGTGTGCCTTGTGGGTTCGTGAAACGGCGCGTGGTGCGTTGCTGGGCCTCAGAAACTTGGTTATCCACATGCCCCGAGGGTTCAGGTGGTTGATCCTGAAGTTAAGAGTATCATCAGCGGCCGAACAGGATCCGTACGACAATGAAGGAGGTGCAGTCGCAGGGCATGGGGTACCGCAATCCACCGGTTGTGTGTGTGCCTTGTGGGGTCGCGAAACGGTGCGTAGTGCGTTGCTGGGCCTCAGAAACTTGGTTATCCACATGCCCCGAGGGTTCAGGTGGTTGATCCTGAAGTTAAGAGTATCATCAGCGGCCGTGAGTGCGTGCATGCACGCTGTGAGGAGCGCTGAGGTCGGGGCCTGCCGCCAGACCTGATCGCTTCCATCCCTTTTCATCGTTCCCTTCCTACCCCCACCGTCGAGCCTCTGCACCCTTTTTGCCACCGGTCCTTCCTACGTCCCGTCCCTGCGCCCCTCCTGTGCCCATTCCCTCCCCGACCCGCCCTCTCTCCCTCCCTCTGCGACGCCTCACCCGCTGTACGGTGAAGATGCGGATCTGCGGGGGCAGGTGCGCGTTGACCGCCGCCGCCACGCTCAGGCCCTCGCAGTCCCCCCCGGGGCCCAGGCTGTAGCATGAGTCATCCACCAGCATGCGCAATCCCATGACCTGACAGGGGGGGGGGTAGACAGGAGGGTAGGCAAGGGGGGTCAGAGGAGTGAGCCCGGCCGGGGAAAAAGCGGTTTGAGCTGAGAGAAGGGTCGGGAGGGGTACCGGTAACAGACCGTTCCCCGGCTGACCCCATCCCCATGAACCTTTTCCCCCGCCCCAACCCGCACGTCTCCCTCACCTCTCCCCTCCCCCCAAAGCCCCAAACCCCCGCCCCCCCCGCCCCACCGTGCCCAGCGAGTGCACGCCCTTGTCGGTCCGAGAGGCGCGGGTCCACCGGATCTTGGAGAAGGACCCGAAGTTGGCCTCCGAGATGCAGCCCGCGGCGAACAGCGCCTTCTCCAGGACCTGTGTGCGGGGTTGACGAGTGGGGGTTGGGTCCAGGGTTTGGGATTGAGTGCGTTCGGTGTTTGGTGGGTCTTGAGTGGGGTGGGGCTGGAGGGAAGGAGAGGAGCTGAGGAAGCCTGCAGCGAACCGCGCCTTGTCCAGGACGTGTGAATGGGGTTGTGAGGGGGTGTACAAGGGGGTTGGGGGTTGAGGGCGTGGTAGCTTGCGCGTGGGGCGGGGCTGGCGGGACCTAGGGAGGGGGGGTGTACAAGGGGGTTGGGGGTTGAGGGCGTGGTAGCTTGCGCGTGGGGCGGGGCTGGAGGGACCTAGGGAGGGGGGTGTACAAGGGGGTTGGGGGTTGAGGGCGTGGTAGCTTGCGCGTGGGGCGGGGCTGGCGGGACCTAGGGAGGGGGGTGTACAAGGGGGTTGGGGGTTGAGGGCGTGGTAGCTTGCGCGTGGGGCGGGGCTGGCGGGACCTAGGGAGGGGGGTGTACAAGGGGGTTGGGGGTTGAGGGCGTGGTAGCTTGCGCGTGGGGCGGGGCTGGCGGGACCTAGGGAGGGGGGTGTACAAGGGGGTTGGGGGTTGAGGGCGTGGTAGCTTGCGCGTGGGGCGGGGCTGGCGGGACCTAGGGAGGGGGGTGTACAAGGGGGTTGGGGGTTGAGGGCGTGGTAGCTTGCGCGTGAGGCGGGGCTGGATGGACCTAGGGAGGGGAGGGGTGTGGAGGAAGGGTAAGGTGGTTCTGGAGAGGGGCTGCGTGGGACGGGACGGGGCAGGTGGGCGGGCGGGAAGCTCAAGCCGGTGCTGGCAAGCGGCGGGCACTGGGAGTGGGGTGGAGCGGAGCGCCGGAGCCTGCCCTGCCTGCCCAGTGCGTGGCCCCCGAACACGAGCCCCTTCTCTCGCGCCCCCCCCCCCGCACACACCTGCTCGATTGTCACGTCCTCCCCCAGCGTGCGGTTGATGGAGGATCCTGCAGAGGAAGTAGCCGTGTAAGGTAAGGGGCAAAAAGGCTGAAGCTCGGCCTTTGGGCGGAAAACCCTAACCGATAACCCAAGCCCCCAAGATGACGGCCCGAGGCCCATGAAGCGCTCCGAGTGTGGGCCGTTGGGGCGCATCAAACAACAGAATACCAGGTCAGGTGCAGGGTGATGCGAGTTGCAAACCTAACCGCACGACCCCAACTATCGAGCTCTGATGACGGGGGGTCCTCGACTTTGGGGCGTCATGCCACTGGAAACCAGTACGGTATGTACCAGTGATCCGGTCCGCCCAACACGCACTGATGATGATAAGCTCTTATCCCCTGGGGGAGCTTGTAGGGACCAGGCTCGCGAGGGTCCAACCTCCCAACGCCTTTCGAGCTGGGGAACCCCGACGGGGAACCCCTACCCCTCTGCTCCGGCGTCCCCCGCGCTCACCCTTGAAGCCCGTGCCCACGTATCCGGTGTGCAGCGCGACGCTGCGTTTGGCCTTGTCCTTAGGGCGCTTGGAGTCATCGGTGCCGGCCGGCTTGGCCGCGGGATTGTTGCCCTCACCGTCGCCAGCAACTGCATCCCCCTTCCCGGCGGTCCCCACAGCGGGGGCCTCGGCCCCCGCCTCCCCCCCTGCTTCCCCTGCTCCTGCTGTAGATGTCTCGGCTGCCGTCTCGGCGCCCGCGGCTGGCGCCGAGTCTTTTGCAGCGGTGGCCTCGTGTTTGATGGCGGCTGTTGCCTCAGCAGCACCGGCTGCATCGTCGTGGCTTGCGGCGGCGCCGGAAGGAGCTACGGCGCCGAAGGCCTGATCTGAGGGCTCCACTGTGATCGAGGCCGACCTGTCAACGGCCGCGGGCGGCAGCGCTTCGTCTGCCGCCGGCCCATCGCCAGGAGGGGGCATGCCGACAGGGTTGTTGAACCCAAGCTTGTCCAGTGCCTTTTTCTGTATATCTAAGCGAGGTTTATTTACTGGCACCAGTTCCGTGTGCTCGCTGGCTCAGGTTGGCGCGATTGCCCTAACCTGCTTCAATCGCAAAGCTGGACCGGCCTCGCCACGCGACCCGCGCCCGTGCCTACCTCGCTGCATTCAAAACAAGCTTTTAACAACACGCTCTGCCAGTTCCAAGAAACAGCTCTGCCGGAACATGCCCCGAGGCTTGGTGCTGTTTCTCTTCAACCATCGCCCCCGCAGTCAGCTGGCAATTATAGCCTAAGCTGTGAAGACCCGTATACGCACGCTGGGCGGGCCCGGCTGAGGGCAAGCGGAGGGAGCGTGGAGGGGTCGACGGAGCCATGACGTCCCCTCAGGTGCGCCAAGAACGCTTCGTGGGTAGTTAAGACGATTTAGAAGCCCCGAACAACATCGCGCGTTCCGGCGCCCGGTGCCCGGTCACTTCGCCCAGTTTTGCCAGTGCCCGACCGCAAACGGCGTCGTCTCTCCCGCAGGTCATGTCCCGGGCTCTCAATACTCACCAATTTAGAAAGGTGCGGGGGTCCCGCAGGCTGCAGGCTGTCGCGCATGCCTGCCCGCATGCCCTGCCGCTTCGGTCCCTCCAACGGCCTGCGACGCTTGGGTACCGCGCGACGGCATAGATTCCATATCAGAGCAGCGTGCGCTTTGGGTACACGAAAAGTGCTTACTGGTGCACACCCGCCAGCAGCCAGGCCGGCAGCCCCCGCACCCAGACCCCCACGGCCTTCTCCCGCCCACACACCCGATGCCTGCCCCCCGTTCCCCCGCAGGACGTACAAGAGACGGGAGCAGTTCGAGAGAAGAATGCGAATAACATCCTGGGCAAAGCTCAGGAGTCCCTCTTTAACGCAAAGGCGGGGCTACGGCGGTTTTTTGGCGGAAGCGGGGACAAGGACAAAGGTGCGCGCCACAATTTTAACTGTTTCCCGGGCGCCGGGGCGAGCCTTCGCCACCGGCTTCAGCTGGTGCCACGTCTCATACGGGTGCAACGCTTGACCCTGCTCGGCCCCGCGCCCCGCCTAACCCGCGCCCCCGAACCCGTCCTAAGAGGGCCCTCCTGCCCCCGCCCCACCCCGCGACCTTGCACCCTAGCTGGGTCCCCACCCACCAACCGTCTTGAGCCACGTCCGCATCCGTCTAACAGACTCCGCTACGCCCTCTCCCCCACCCCCTCGCCACAGGATCGATGCCAGGGTCTGAGGGCAGCGAGGCTGGCGGCCTCAGCGTTGACGGGAGCGGCGCGGTTGACACGTCGGATCTGTCCGCGGCAGCTGTGGGGAAGCTGCGCAGAGCCAGCATGACGACGTACACGTTCAATCTGGCGGCAGCGCCGACGGGGCAGGTGGGAGCGAAGTGTTAGTCAGGGCCTGTGACGGTTAAGAAACGTTAGGACTTCGCAGGGCCTGAGCCACCGCCAGGGGGCACCGTAACCGCCGCGGGTGTGGGGCAGGGAAGGGTCGGGGGGGGGGGGGCGGGGCGCTGCCAATGTAGGCGCTCCTACCCATGCTCGGGCGGCGGTGCCTACGGCAGTTGGGCAAGGAACTCTTAGTCACTGCGATGGCGTTGGTACGGTCCAGGCCAAGTCCGGCGTTAGTCATGGCCAAGGGGGTGCGTGGGTGCGGACGGGGTGCGTGGGTGCCGGCAGCGTGGGCACACGGCGGCAGAGGAGAAAGAAACGGGCGCCGCTGGTGCTTGCCGGCTCAAGTGCGGGCGACGGCAGGGACCCGTGGCTTTGCGATTTGCTCCAGTCAGCCCGGACAGGCGGCGTTGGCCCGCGCGTCCTACCGCACGGACTCCCTTCCCAGCCCTTTCCCGCCTTGCCTCCGGTCTCCCGATCTCCCTACCCGTGTCCTGCCCCGACCCCGCCCACGTTCCCCCCGGCCCCCGGATACCACGGCTTCACACCCGGCGCAATCCCCAACCCGCCTTGAATCACGGTATCTCCGCTCCCTTACCCCCCTCCCCTTGGGTGGCATGTTCGCAAGCTTCGCAAGCTATGCTTCCCTGGCGTCGGCGCGATCCCGCTCAGCAACAAACACCCCGTCCTCTTCCCTCCCCCCCGTTTCCCCAGGTCGAGCGGGAGGTACGGCGGCTTGCGGGGCTGGAGGGCCCCGGCAGCGGCGTGTTCGGCCGCATCAGCGCCGCCCCGGAGGCGGGGGGCGGCGGGGCGGCGGGGTACGATGACGTGGAGGCCATGACGTCGGGACGCGGCGGCAGGCAGGGCGATGACGATGACGAAGACGACGATGACTCACAGTACGCCTTCCAGGTTCGGCGGTTCGGCGGTACGGCCGCTCGTGGAGGCGTTCCGTAAGCGAACCGGCAGACAGATTGCTGGCCGGAATACGGACGGACGTAGTATGACAGCCTGCCTGTCTACTGCCTTGTGACCATGTGCGTCCTCCCCTCGGCACCCCCCCCGCAGGGCAACCGCGCCCACAGCGGCCCCTCCCCCGTGCCCGTGCCCTCCACGCGCTCCCACCCGCACCCCTTCCTGGGGGGGGGCCAGGGCTCCCAGCGCTCGCTGCTGGCTCAGGCGCGGGCGCACTCGCAGGGGGCGCTGGCGGCGGGGGCGGCGGCGGGGGCGGCGGACCGCATGCATTCCATAGACTACGTGGACGACCCGGCCGCAGGTACGGCGTGCGGTGTGCTTTGTGGTACGGCACGATGTCGTACAGCGCTGTTGTGCCTGCATGAGTAGGGGCGGCCTGTGCGGGGGCGTTGGGGTCCCAGAGTCCCGACCGCCACACATGTGGTCAGCCCGTTCCAGCCCGGGTCTTGCTTCCTGCGCTCCCCAACCGTATCCTCGCCGCGTCAACGCTTCCCCGGCTTACACGAGCAGCCCTCCACCGGGCCTGCTGCGTCTCCTCACCTCTCCGTCACCTCGCCCCCACCTCCCCTGCACGCAGAGCCGCTGCCCGACATCCGCCCCCGCCTGGGCAAGCCCGGCTCCTCCTCTCAGCTGCTCATACCCTCGGGCCAGGGCTCACCGGGGGCGGGGCCGTCGCCTCTGGGGCAGGGGCAGCTGGGCTCCATGCGGGACCGGAAGGTGGGGGGGGGTGGGGCGAGGAGCAGGGGATGGAAGCGGGGGCGGGGCGGGGCGGGGCGGCTACAAAATACAGCGAAGGGCTGCCCAGCAATGTAGGCACTCGCGAGAGGAAGAGGGAAGGGCTGGGATCTGCACGGGCCCGCCTAGTGGTTTGCGGGGTGGGGGTGCGGGAGGTGGAATGGTGGTTGGATGCGTTGTTGCGACGTTCGCCAGGGGGGCCGGGGCGGGGCGGGACCGCGGGAGCAGCAGCCCTCAGTAGGAGGGGTGGGGGCCGGGGCGAGGAGGGGAAGGAAGTTTGGGGAGGTGTGTGAGGCGGGGGGCAGGTGAGCAGGGTGGCGGCCAGGTGGGACGGGAGCAGCAGCCCGCGATAGGGACCCCCTCCCTCCCTGACTCACCAGCGGGTACCGTATGTGCGTCCGCTCATCCCCTGCACCCCCCTCGCCGCCCCCCCTGCAGCCCCGTAACGGGACCAATGAGGGCTTCCTAACCGCCTCGGGCTCGGCATCGCCCGGGCCCATGAGCCCAGGCACGCCCAACCCAGGCCCATTGGGCATGGGCCTGGGAGGCAACGGCTCGGCCAGCCCGCAGGTGCGGCCGGCGGCAGGGGCGGGCCTGGGCCTGCCTGTGTGGTTTGGGAGGTAGCTGGGAAGGATGAGGAAAGGGAAACGACGGAGGCTGGGGACGTGTGGTAAAGTTACCATGGGAGGGGGTTCCGTGGGAGCAAGGGCGGGAACGGGGAGGACGCTTGCTTGTGTCGCGTGGGTAGGGGGACCTTGCGGTACCGAGGGGACAGGGCTGCGAAGGCAATGGGCGACAGTGGCTTGGACGGGGAGGACACCAGCGGGCAAGGTGGCGGAGGCGGTGGCGGTCCGTCTCTTCCGCCCCAGGTGCCGGGGAACCTCCACTGTGACCCGCCTCCTCCTCCTTACTCGCCCCCACCCGCCCCCCTACCCCCACCCCCCCCACCTCCCCACCCCCCCAGGGAATGTCCCACGTTCCCCGGCTTCCCACGCTCTCCTCCCCCCTCTCCGTCACCACCCCCCGAGCCTCGGGCTCGCAACACCAGCTCAGCGGTGGGTGCCGGTGCCTGGGCCGTAGCTGTGGGCGCCGGTGCCCAAAACCGTGGCGTATTCCCGTGTTTCCATGCTTCCGGGGTTTTCCATTTCTCGGTTCTGTAGACGCCCCGGCGGCGTACGACGCGGCAGGGGAGGCGCCGCAGCTGGGCGGTGCGCGGTCTCCTCCCTACACCCCACAGCACGTTGCTGACAGACCCTTAACCATCCACCTCACCCTCCGCCGCATCCTCCTCACTCACCCCATGCACCCCACCCCACCCCCCATCCCCCAGGCCTGGGCTCGGGCCCCAACGCCATCATGGCTATGAGCCCCTCCGACTCCCGACCCGACTCGGGCCGACCCTGGCGGGCCCCGTCCCACACCCACGGACTGAGGCCGGGCGGCGAGGGCGAGGGCAGCGCCCACAGCCCAGGTGCGGCCGGGCGTCGTGCGCCCGCCCCCTTTCCCGTGGGAGTAGATGTGGTACAGAGCCCACGCGCGGTGTGCGCACCCGCCCCACCGCACCTTGCTCCCTGTGTCGCTGCGACCCGCGCCCACCCGTCTTTGTGGGCAGCCCCCTGCGGCACGGTCCTGGCCAGCCCAGCCTCACCTGTTTGCAAGCCCCTCTCGCTCCACCTGCGCCCCGCTCCCCGCATCCCTCAGGCAACCACAGCCACCACGGCTACATGGGCGGGGGCGGCGGCGGCGGGGGGCGGTGGATGCAGCAGGACTCTGATGACGTGGCAAGCATGCTGGCGGCGGCGGGGGGGGACGCGGACATGCTGCACCGGATCATGGCGGGAGGGGACGTGGGGCCGGACGGGGGGGAGGCGGGCGGGTTGCACCTGCCGCGCCTGGGCGGCGGCGGAGGGGGAGGGGGGGGAGCGGACGACCATGCGGCGGCGGAGCGCGCGGCGGAGCGGCTGGAGCAGCTGCGCAAGTTCCAGGTGCGGCGCACGGCGCGGATCGTGTGTACGGCACCCCTGTGGATCCAGGTTCCAGGGCCCAGGGCCCAGCTTCTAGCCCATGGGAGTGGATCTGCATCGGGGTGGGGCAGTGCGGGCCGCAGGCGAGGGCTCGGGGTTTTGTACTTGAAGGACAAGAGTACAGCCCGGGTTTCAGTTCTCACTTCACGCTCTACGAAATGCTATGTGCGCTCACCTAGACGCCGTACTGAACCACGTGTATCCCGCCGCCTCGGCGCCTCCTTCCCCCTCCCCCCCCCCCCCAGGACAATCTGGACACACAGCTAGCGCGGGAGCGTCAGGCGGTGGCCACGGGCAAGGTGGGTGGGTGGGTCTGGAGGGGAGGGCCCGTGAGGAGGGGAGGGGCCCTGGGCTGAGTGGAGACCGACGAGCGACGAGCGACGTGGAGAGGATTGTGCACCCGGGTCGCCAACTGGGATTGAACCCTCGCCCACGTTAGCGCCGCAAGCCTCACAGCGGGGGGAACCCTGCCCCGCAGCCGCAACCGCACCCGTGTCTTCCTGCCATCCCTCACCCCACCCCGTCCCCACACCACACCCCGCCACCCCACCCCCAGGTCCGGCGCAGCAGTGTGCTGGAGGACGCGTACGGCCACCAGCAGCCGCGCTGGCAGAACACCTTCAACCCCGAGGCGCAGGTGCGGTGTGTGCCGTGTGCTGTGCTGTGCTCTGCCCAAGGGTAGAGGCGGTGTGGTGTGGTGTGGTGTGGGGTGTGCGCAAGGGGAACTGAGAACTGGGGGGGTGTAGGCTGAAGAGGGATTGGGTGGGAGGTTCCTCGGGGGCGATCGCGGGCGGGTTCTGGACAGCCGGGTAACAGGAGCAGCGGGGTGCAAGGGGGGTGCAGTCTCGGGGGAGAGATAGCAAAGCTTCTCGAGGAGGTTTCTTGGGGGCCTACCTGGTACGGGCGGAGGCCGCCCAAAACAGGATCCCAGGCCGGAGAGAGAATAAACCGGGTGGGGGGAAGTTGCTGGGAGGCCTGGGGTGGATAGGTCTGTTGCGGAGCAGCGGGCAGCGGGGTTGTTGCAGAGTTTTTGCAGGGGAGTCGGCGATCTGCTCCGTTGACCTCGGCCCTCCTTCCTCAGAACCTCCGCAGACACCACCCCATGCCATCCAGTGAACTGACCGTAGCTCCGAACCCTCCTGCCCCGCCCGCCCCCACCCCCACCCCCACCGCAGTCCATGCACGGCAAGCTCTCCGCCGTGGACCCCCTCCGTCGCTCCGAGTTCGACAACCCCCGCCTTGCCAAGTTCGGGAAGGAGCTCAAATCCGGATCCAGCGGGGGCCCGGGCGGATCTGGATCCGCGGCCTCGGCCTCGCCCGTCGTGGCGCGCGCGCGGCGGCTGTCCACCGTCATGGCCTGATCTGGAAGTCTTGATCCAGGAAATCCAGGAGCCGAAGGGTACAGCCAGCAATCCGCAAGGGCGGGCCCGGCGTACGAGGGCAAATGTTGTCTGGATCTGGATCTTAGCTGAGGCTAACGCCGTTGGGGGGCTTCATTCTTCATCTGACACACAACCTAGATAACTGCTGCCGAGGAGGAGATTGGACACGATCGAACGTGATATCGGTATTACTAAGCGAGCCGGCTGTACGGTCGACTGCATAAGCGCGCAGCGTACGGAAGTGTACGGCATTCGCTGGAGCGGTCGCGGGGCGATCGGGGCACTGCTGAGTGAAAGCAGGGCGTGCGCAGTCGGGGCGTGGGCCAACACGCTGACTAATATTTCCTAGGGGGGTACAGGTGTGCATGGGCGGGCAAGGACCAGCGGCCTGGCATGGGGTTCAGCGAGGGGCGGGGTGAAGAAGCGGTAGCAATGGCTAAGAGAGCTCTCAGTCGGTTTGCTCCCTAGCCCCTGTGGGCCTCCCTTTGGTCGTGCCATGTTCGTTCGATGCCACTCCAGAGGGGAGAGGCTGATGGCAAGGCGTGACTGACGTGGTGGCGTCGCAGCTGGGGCAAGGCAGGATGCGGGGGCCGCGCAGCCATTTCGTTTGTTGCCATCCGTTGATTGATTCGCATTTCTTCACGCGCCTGATTGTGTGCTCCTTATGACCGCCAGGCGCCTTCCACGCTGCGGAATCGGTAGGGCAGGTGGTTACTCTGGCCATCGCGTCAGAGCGGGAAGGGCTGAATGCGTGGGAACTGCGACACTAGACGCTTGAGACGAGTGTGTTTGGGTGCTCGGGGTCGTGCGTGGTATCCAGGTGAGACGAGTGTGTGTGCGGGGGGAGGGCGGGGGTTGTGTGCCAGGCGGCAAGTGTGGGAGGTCGGAAGGGCATGACGGCAGGTTACGTCTGGACCGGCTTGGAGGTGCTGGGACTGGTGGGCTGGACTTTCGGGCGCTGAGGCCCGGTCTGATTATTCTGGGAAGGTAGGGCCCTCTTGCGGCGCCTTTGTATGCATCTGTGTTGGGACGTGGGCTGATAGCGCTGCACGGCAGGGCCCGTGGGCGCGCGCGACTGCGAGACTTGGTACGGTGTGACCATCTCTGCCTGGTGCTCTTCCGCTTACATATACGCTCGCTGTTGCCTCCGTCACGGCACTTGGAGACGCCGGAGTTTCGAGTGACTGTGAAACAAAAGGTCGGGCCAGGACGGATGCATGAGTTATTCACGCCTTGTGCAGGGCCCCTGCCTGCCAGTCAGCTGGCTTCGCCCTGGCCACACTCCCGCTGCCATGTGAGAGGTGGGACAGCGACAGCATCAACGAAACGGAAGTTGCCTGGTTGTGGCGGGGGACGCAATCCGGCAAGTACAGCAGACTGTACAGAGAGCTGGGAATGTGTCATTCTGGGCTGGGCTAGGCTGGGCACCTGGGCTGAACCGGCCTCAGAGCGCCGCATTGTGGTGCGTGGGCTGCAGGGGCGACCTCCGCTGCAGCCTTTTGGCGCGAGTGGCGAGTGCGTGGAGAGACGGAGACCCAGATCAGACGGGGGCCACTGTGAGCGGCTGGGGCTTTGGGGTTAGAAGGACATCAACGAAGCGAAGCGCTGGGGCTGGGGCTGGGGCTTTGGGGTCCATCCCCGACCTGGGCTTCGGGTGCAAGCCACGGAGCGAGCACCAGACATGGGGCAGCATGGACGGGGCGTGCGGTGCCCCCGGGGCGAGTAAAACGCAACAAGGTTGTATCCCCAGGACACGGCGGCGGTAAAGGGGCGAGCGCTCAGTCCACAGGTACCCACGCCGCAGCTCAGCCCAAACAGGTCCGGCCTGCGCCCCCTGCTCGAGGCCCCCCCAATGCGTCGGTACTCCTAGCAACCCCGACCATGCCCCAACGCTTGCGGCAGCGGCTACATCGACGCGCTCAGCTGCAGCCCCCGTCAACGTTCTGACTACGCTGCACGGCCCCTGCGAGCACAGATACCCCAACGCTTGCCGCGCAAGTCCGGCAAACAGGCCGACACCCCCGCGTGGACACCCAACTGCGACACCCGAATTGCTCCGCAGCCACAACAGTAACCCCAAATTAAGGCGATCACATGGATAACGTCATACTAGGGCAGGAGAGGCTGCCCCCTTTAACCAGCACAGGCGCACAGGCCTCGCTTAATCAGGCCCGTGTCGCACGGCTGGGAAGGCCCGAACCGCATCACGTGGCCTCCCCAGTGCGCCCAAGGGTTTGACACCCACACAGGCCCGCATAAGATCCTCCTCAACAACAGGTTCTAAGAATTCCCCGCGAGTACCGCACCCCCCCAAGCCCAATCAGCGCACCTTTGCAGTTATCTGGTCACGGGCGACATCCTCCCCCCAGTACCGGTACCAGCCCTCCTCCCAGCCGGTCCAGGTCTATTTGGTTCAATGACGGGCATCCAGCCACGCCGCGATAAGCAAGAGAAAGCAAAAGATAAGAACTGGACCTCAGCGCTAGCGTGGAACACTGCGGGAGCCCCCTCAAACCCGAGCCAGCGCACCTTCCTGTAACGCAGCCCCCTTCCCATGCCACATTAGAGCCACAAGAGTCGAGCCGAGTCGAGTCTGTCGTTGACGACAGCAACGGTGGTGGCTGGGGTAGGGGGGATACGCGGCACGGGGCTCGGTACAGACCGGGACGGCCCCCGAACCCTGCCAGGAGTCGCTCCAAAAGGTCCTATCCCCGGGTAAGCTCCGGGTAGTTTGATCACCACAAGCAAGCAATAAGGGGGCCCCATGGGAACCTGGTTGCCCGGCTAAGTCCTCGCATGAAAGCTAAGTAAAATGTGAGTAGGGTGCCCGCTTGCTTGAACACTTCAAGCGTGGCAACACCCACACAAGAATCGCAGCGCACCCATCCGCACGCAGAACGCACACAGGCTGATCTCCAGGGAGCCCGTGCATACCACACAGCAGCAGACCGCATGAAGCCGACAAGGGAACCGTATAAAGCTTGTCCAGGGATACACCCATCCAACATCCATTTATCGCGCATGAATACCTACATACCGGGCGTGCCGAGAGGTCAGCTCCCGTCTAACCGTTTTAGCCCCGCACCCACCCCACATCAAGCAGCCAAAGGGTTTGAGGGCGCGCAGCCCCAAGCCCGAGGCAGCCACCTCTCGCTTAAGCAGTCGACCCGAGAACCCATGGGGTGGATTCCGTTAGCGCTCAAAATCCCCGGCAGCCCCAAAAATAAGGAGGGGCGTGTTGCTCAAACGGGCTGAACGCCCTACCAACCACCAGCGGTACAACCCACACCCAGTGCTAAGTCTCCTTGACCGCACCCTGGCAGAGCCAAGTGCGGTGCGGCCCATGGAAGGCGCCAGTCCGGACCACCGGGGGTCCCATCAGCGGCCCCGGGAAGCAAGGTGAGAGCGCGGCGGGTTCTGGTCGCCGGTCAAACAAATCGCCCTTTGACTCCGCGGGGGCTACCGCTTCTGCAGCGGCGCACGACCCGTGGAGAGGGATGGCTTAGACACAGGCACAGGCGCTGGTGCTGAGGGTCCCAAAGGACTTCGGTTGTGTGAGCTTCGTCGGTTCCTTGTCATCACGTCCTACAGCTCCGTACAGTCCGTCGTACTCGTACTTGTACGTCCGTACTTGCTCATGTCCCTCAGTCTTACGCAGGCAGTCACAGCGCCTGAGCTGCTCGCTACGTGCCGTCGTCGTGTGCCGGTCGCGCCAGCCACTTCTCGCATGACTCATGGTTGCTCATCACAGCTGCAAGAACCCAACAAGGGTGGGACAAGAGGGCGTAATGCGCAAATAAGCCACTGGAGCGTGGGCCGCCCCTCCCCGGTCTGCCCCTATGCCAAGGTGGAGGGTTTGGGCGATGTGCCCCCCCGGGGACTGCAGGCCTCATGGGACCACCCTTGTGCCTCCCTCCCCTGACCACGACGACTGCCTACCCCCCTAATCACGACGAGGCTCTACACCCCCCTCACGTGCACACATGCCGTACATGGCGGGGGTCTTGTCACGCAGAGCCCCCAGCTCGGCAGACCCCAGTGCCCTCGGTCCTTACCATCTCGACGGATCCTGAATCCGAAGATCGCGGTCCACGTGACTGATGGAGTATCTTCTGCCGTATCACCATGAGCTCCTTGGCCACCTCACAGGCTCCTGGCCGCCGCTCGGGCACGTGATCCCTGGGGGGGTGAGGGGGTGGGAGTTAAGGGGGTGGGGGTGGGGGGGATCGGGGATTACGTTTCTTAGCAGGATAAGGTAGCCTGCGCCAGAGCAGGCAGGGGCTGGGGGGGAGGCACAACGTGGCGTGCCTGGCATTGTGTGACGGTACGTGCATGGCTTGTCTCTAGCAGCAACGGTGTGGCGGCGTTGCACCGCCAGCCCTGTGTGATGGTCGGGCTCCACCCGCCCCCAGCGGTGCAGGCAAGGATTTTCGCACAGCTTCCGTCCCTCCGCACATGTGCCGCGGGGCCCAGGCGGGCGGTATCACGCCCGGTCGCAGCTGGTGCCATGCTCGCCCCCGCAGCTATCCCGACAGCCCCCCGTCCGCGCTGGCTGTTGGGTGCTCGCTCCCTGACATCCATCCGCCGCAGAAAGCCGCCCCGCACCCACCAGCAGGCCTCGATGAGGGCCCGAAGCGGCCGCGAGCACCGGTCCCGCGCGAGGCACTGGATGGGCGGCCGCTTGCGCTGCTCGTTGACAGCACAGGCGATCTGCGGTTGGCGGTTGGCGGTTGGGGATTCGGTTGGGGGTTCGGATTTGGGGGGTTGAGGGTGGGGGCACGTGGGGCACTGCACTACTGTCGCTGTTTTAATGCCACGAGTCGTTTGCCATGAGCCCTGCCCCGCCCCACAGCAGTACAGTCCGCGCACCTGCACGATGTTGGCCCCCTGCCAGGGCCGTACGGCAGCCAGCATCTCGTACATCAGTATGGCGAAGCTGTACATGTCCTGCGAGGACACGTGGACGCAACAACGTCAGTGACGACAACCAGCTATGCTTTCCAGCTATGCAGCATTTTCCCTTGGGTAGCGGTCCTCAGCCCTCAGCCGCCGGTCCGTTCATGTGGCCCCGCCATCAAGAAAACGCCCCTTGGCCCCTTCCCCACAACCCAAAGGGGAACGCCAAAGGGGGACTTACCGAGTGGTGTGACACGACCATGTTGAATGCGTTGAGGCATTCGGGCGCCTGGGGGCGGAGAAAGAGCCGGGATGTTTTGAGCCGAGATCGCCGGAAAGCCGGGATTACCAAAAAGCCCTCAGAGCCCGCCTGGACTCGCCGCACCTCTTGTCACAACCCCGATCGCACAACGACCGTCCGCACAGGGAGGCTGGCCTCACCATGCAGGGCGCCGTACGCTACAGTGACCCCCGGGTCGCCCCCCGGATCACACCCATCACAGCGAGGCTGGGCTCACCATGTAGGGCGCGGTGCCGACCGCCACGTTGGAGGTCACCAGCACCGTCTCCTGCAGCCGGCTCAGGCCTGGGGAGGAGGTACGGGGGCAAGGTTGGGGGAGGTGAGGCTAGAGAGTCACGTGCGGGTCCGGCAGCATTGCTGTGGGCTTGATGCATGGAGAGGGTGCGCGGAGCTTGTGCACGACGCAGTGCGGTACGGCAGTACGGCACGTACCAAAGTCCGTGAGCTTCACGACGGGCTCGTCACTGTCCGCGTGTGACACGAGCACGTTGGCCGGCTTGAGGTCTGCGTGCATAGGGGCCGAGGTGGCAGGGGCGGAGGCGCAAAACAGTGATCAGTCACGACTGATTATTATACAAGCTGGTGAGAGCCCCAAGACGCGCTGCGCTATCCAGACATGGACGTCTCTTGGAGACGAGGGGACGCGAGGTGCGCACAGAGCCCCATAAACCAACACCCTGGGGGCACCGCACCGTACCTCGGTGGATGATGGTGGGGTGCAGGTACGCCAGCGCCTGGGCGATCTGCGAAGGCAGAGTCGGGGGGGCGAGTGCGACGGGGGCCGTGAGGGGGGTCCACTAGGGACAAAGCGAACCGCTAGGGACCACGAGAGAGCCACGAGAGCCACGTGGTGGGCCAGAGGCGGCTGGTGACTTAAGGGCTATGGAGCTCGGGCATCCATACACTTCCTGTTCCATCTGCCCCTAGCGCCAGTAACCTTCGGGCCGCATCGCACATACCTGGATTCCGATGTGGAGTACCTGGGGGAAGTGGACGTCCGGGTTGTAGGAAGGCAGGGAGGGCAGGGCTTGGGTTGGGTGGGTGCGCGCAGCATTTGTTGCAGCCCTCGGTTTGTTGCCTCAGCCCGAACACCCCCACCCCTTGTAACATTCCCACGCCCTATCCATGCGTCCTCAGCCCTTCGCGACTGACCGCCAGCTGGAAACCGCCTGAAACGGCACGTGTACGCACCTTGGCAAGGGGCAGTACGGCAGGTGCCGTACCGCTGCCGTACAGCAGTCGGTCCAGGGAGGTGTCCATGAGCTCCATCACCAGGCAGGGCTGGGGGGGCCTGGGGGGCCGGGGTGCGTGTGTGTGTGTGTGTGTGGAATGGGTCCTTTCGCCCACATGCATCTTTTTCCGAACCCAACCCGCTACCCCAGGCCCATCCCTTGGACCCCACGCACGCCACGCCACGCCACGCCACGCCCCTCCCTTCGCTAACCCCCACCCCACTATCAATCAGCCTTCCCACACCCTGCACCTCTCCCTGCCAGCCCCGCCGAATGCGTCCTCCTCCGACTCACCCCAGATTCGCCGCCAGCAGGCGCACGCAGTTGGGGTGGTTGATCCGGGCCAGCAGCTCCACCTCACGTGCCAGCAGCACCTCGAGCCGCATCTGCTGGGCTTGGGGCAGACCTCCATCTCGATCCGAATCCAGGCCCCGCTGCAGATCCTCCGCCCGGAAAAGATCTGAGGCGTTTAGCTGCAGCCGGAGGCCAAACCCGCCGTCGCTGGGATCCGTGCTGGCAGTGAAGCCAGTGGCGGCGCCGCCCCCTTGCTGCGGCGACCGCAGAAGTTTAAGCGGCGCGACCGGGGTGCAGGCGTTAAAGGGCGAGCCGGTGGGTGAGAGCTGCTTGGGGCCGGGCGCAACGCGCAGCGGGGAGGGCCCCACCCCAATCGCATCCGCGGCCGTCCCTGCCCCCGCCGCACCCTGCAGCTCCAGCCGCCGCAGCGCCGGTGTTAGGGGCGGAACAGCACCCGAGGTGCTGGCCCCGGCCTCGCTACTGGCCACAGTGGACGCTCCGGCCGCTCCTGTTAAGCCCGGTCCCGGCTCCACCTGAGGCGCTGATGCCTTGCGCGGCCCCGCCTCCCGGCTGCCCTGCTGCACGGGCGTGCCCGGGCGGCTGCCCCCGTCCGAGGCCGCACCCGCGCGGCTGCCCTCCTCGGTGGCGCCCTGCACACCCGCGGCGCCCTTGGCTGCTCCTGCATCGACCGCTCCTGCATCGACCGCTGCTGCGTTGACGGTTGCACCGTTTGCACCGGCGCCCTTAGCTGCGCCCGCTTCGGCGCCGGCGGTCTTGGCCGTGGCGAACGGGGACAGGGCCGGCGGCAGGGGCAGGGCCTCGCCCTCGCCCTCGCCGCCGCCGCCCGTGCTCAGGCGCGGCTCCGCCTTCAAGGGCCCTGGCGCCGGTCCGGCGGCGGCCGGACCCTGCCCCGCGCCGCCCTTGCCCACGCCGGCCGGCTCGCCGCCGCCCCGCCCCAGCGCTAGGCCCAGCAGGCCCTGGTCGAGAAGCTTGACCGCCACCCGCTGGCCCCGGTACACCCCCTCCACAACGCGCCCACACGCGCCCTTGCCGCGGCACACGCCCGTCAGCGTCAGCTTGTTAGCCTCGGCGCCCTCGCCCTCGCCCGCTGCTGCGCCCGCCTCCGTTGCGGGGTCCGCAGAAGCTCCCGCGCCGTCCGCCAAAGGGGCCGCGGCAGTGTCCGCGGGTACGGCAACGTCGTTTCCGGCTGCCGAGCTGCCCGGGCCCAGTGAGGCCCCGGCCGGGCCCGCCGGGGCCCCGGCCGGGTCCACCACGACCACCCCCAGGTCCAGGGCAGGGTTGGGGGGTGTGTGCCAGGTGATGGGGGCGTGGCCGCCGGGGCCGGGGGGGCCGCCAGAGACAGCTGCGGAGGGGCAAAAAGCGGGGCGGGTTGGCCGAGGCCGGAGAGGGCGAAGGGCCCGGGAGGCGGACAGTGGAAGGCCACTGGAGGGCCCGTGCGGGCCGGGCTGCCCGGGAACCAGTGCTCGGAGACCCAGTCTTTGACCACAGCCAATCGTATCTCAGCACCCTCAATCGGCCCTGAGCCCCAAACCCACCTGCGGCTTGAGCGACAGCCGCGGCCGGAACTAGGGCCCAGGAACCCGTGCTCGACAACGCTGGATACGCGGCATTAGAACGACAGCCGCTTGCTGACTCAGCACCCTCGATCGGCCCTGAGCCCTGGCCTCACCTGTGGCGTGCGGGAAAGACGGTGCCGCCCCCGCCGGAGCCTCCGAAGTTGGAGCGCCGGAAGTGCCACCACCCGTGCCCTGGGTTCCCGAGGCAGCGGTGGAGGAGGGCGCGTCACTGCGCAGGGAAAAGTAAAAAGGGAAAGGGGAAAAGGGAAAAGATGAAAGGGCCTTGGGCGCAGGAGAAAGGTTTGAGCCAGGTAGGTGTGTACGATTACATGTCGGGGCTCCTGCCCCCGGTCCGAGCCAACTCAATGGAATGGAAGCTTACGGTATACCCGCCCCTCACCAGCTCCACACACCCAGCTCACCAGGAGACTTTCTTGCCGGCCTCGTCTCCGCCGTCTCCGGGGCACGGGCTGGACGGCCGCCTGCCCCGCCGCGCAACCCACCAGGCTGCAAGCACGGCGCAGCTCAGCAGGAGAACGCCTGCAGGGGGTGGGGTTGGGGGGGCATGAGTGTGGGGGTGGTGGAGCCCTAGTGGTGAGGTGGCATCTGGGCGCCACGCCCTGCCTTTAGCGTCCGTCCGTGCGACCGCCATCGCCAGCCCCCGCCCTAAGCACGCCCCCGCTCCGCCCCCCTTGCCCGCCCACCCACCTCCCACGACGGTCCCGGCGATCACCGCCGACCGCTCCCCGCTGTCCAGGCCCCCGCCCTCCGCCCCCTCCGGCAGGGCGGACTGCAGCAGGGACGGCGGAGGGGCCGGCACCGGCGAGGAGGAGCCCGCAGGCAGCGAACCCGGTGTGCCGGCACTTGCAGGGGCGTCCGCAGCGTGAATGGCTGCTTGCATGCTGGGGGTGGGGTGGCATGGCAGAGGGAAAGGCAGGAGGAGGGCGGCGATTGTCGGGTCAGAGTCACTGGGGCTGGGGGCTGGGTGGGACCAAGCGCGGGGGAAAAGGGGCAGCAAGCTTCGCCTTCGCCTTTGCGCTTGCGCCCGGCCCTTCCCGCCACCCACGAGACTGTGCCGTGCTCACCCCAGCCTATACGCCCCTCGGCCGGACCCCGGGATTGGACCCCAAGCATGGACCCCGGGCCAACACGCGCGCCGCCGTGTGCTCACCACACAAGGGGGCCGTCCTTATTGATGCACTCGAGCGTGACTGCAGCGCGGCAGAGGTAGAAGGTCTCCTCGAGCGCCTAGCGGGGTGTGCGGCGAAGCGGCGGAGGCCGGGACAGGGGGGCGAAAGAGGTGAAGCTTGGCATGTTGCCAGGGCCGTGTTAGATGAGGCCGCACGTGCGATGAGGGATGCATCGGTCGGTCGACGCGGCCACACGCTGCCCCTGACACCGTCCCCCACGCACCCTCATGCCACCCCGCTCCCGCGCATGTTCCCCCTTGCCATCGCACTCGCGGTCTGTCACTCCCGCAACCCCCGGGTCCGGTCACTCGGCACCCGGGCCCAAAGGACGTGTTTTTACTCTCAGCCTCCTCCACCTTCACTCTCCCACTCACCCAGTCGGTGTGAGTAGCTTGGACGGTGCCGTTGACGCCAAGGGCGCCGGCGATGGTGATGTCATGGATCAGGCTGACCAGGGGGTAGCATCGGGAGATCCAGGGAACCGAGGTGCTGCATGGAGGGAGGAGGGTAGGGGTGCAGGACGAACAGCTCTGGGCAACAGCGCAACATCAGGACCGGGCTGGGGAGGCGCGCAGCGAACAGGTTTGGCACTAGGTTTTGCGCGTGCCGGGGCCAAACAAAGCCAAGCACCAGCGCCTTTCCAGGGCGTATTTATAATGCAAACCACGACAGGCTTAAGCGTGACACCACACGCGCACACGCACGCACCTGTTGGTGCAGTTTGTCCAGGGGTACGGAATCGTCAAAGACTGCGGTTTGCCGTCAGGTGGAGACCTGTGGGAAGGGAGGGGAGGAAGAGGAGGGCCTCAAGGGCTGCACTGTCTGACCAACCAGGCTGGGCGTTCTGGAAGGCCAGGCCAAGATCGCCCGGACTCGCCGACGCGCACATCAGTCCGACTGCTTCCACCGCCGGGGCGAGGGACGCCTACACCCCCAAAACGCGCGCAAGACCGGGCGGTTTGGCCCTGTTGCCCCCCAAAAACACGCAAACACCGAAAGGTAAAGCCCTGTTGCGCGCTGACCTGGCGGTGTTGTTGTAGTTGTACAGCTGCACCGAGGGGGGAAAGCACCCGGCCAGCAGCACAGCTGCCTGGGGCCCGATGATGACCGTCGAGGTGTGGTTTGCCGGCATCGGCGCCAGAATGCTCAGCGAGGGCGACCGCGCGGGGAAGTTGCTTTGGGGCGAGTAAAGCACCACCTGCTGGATCCGCAGGACGGCGCCGTTGGCTAGCACAACCTGAGCGGGGGGGTAAAACGGGACGGAGGGAGGGAGGGACAGACGGGCTCAGACCTCCTGCTCCAGCTCAGTCGCCATGCCGGCGTCGCGGCGGGTGTCGTTGCTGGTGGGAGCATGTGGGCAGTGACCGTGTGGGTAACGGGGTGCGGGGTTGGGGAAGGGACGGAGGGAGCGAGGGACGGAGGAGGCTGTGACTGTGAGGGCTGCGGGTGAGGACGCGTGCGACAGGGTGGAAGGGACCTCGCCCGACGGGGTCCGCGCCTGAGTCGGTCCATGACATCATGGACGCGTCTCGCCATCTCCCGCATTGCTGTGGCTCACGTAGCCAAGGGCGCGAGCCAACGCGCGGAGCTGGGGATGCGGGCCCGAACCCGGTCGGTCTACGTTGCCGACCCCAGCACGCCGCCCGCACAATGTGCGTTTCTGCTTATGCTTTCAGCCACCTGTCTTACCTTTCGCTGGGCTGGCATCGAGAGGACCGGCCATGGGTAGGAAGCCCCGCGGAGCGTCACAGCGCCCCGCAACTCCAAGGGGGTAGCGTAGCCCTCGAAGTCAGCATCCGTGACATTCATGTCAGCGCCAAGCTCGATAACTGTGGCGCCCTGGGCCAACGCTGCCGCGAGCCCCGCTCCATTGCGCACTGCCACTTGCGCCTGGGCCCCAGACAGAAGCAGGAGCAGTACTCCAACGTAGGTAAGGTGAAAAGACATTCAATACAGCGCCCTAAACGACGACGAGGAAAACATGCTCAGGGTGGTGTGAACGCGTCCGGCGCTTGTCCAAGCGGTAGGGGCAGAGGAAACAGCGAGCCAAGTTCAGTGTGTCGCGGCCTGAACGATTGGTGTATTGCGAGCAGCAGTACGTTCCTGTTGGGACCGTTACCGGGTCTCGAGCGTCTCGAGCCGAGCTGCGCTGCTCTCGCGCAGCGTGCGGTGGTGGGTCGAGGACTGTGGGAGTAACTATCCCCGCAGCTCCCCTCAGCCCCACGAGCTGTGATGCGGCGGGGAGTAGCCCCGCTCTTGGCCCAGCTCACAGGAAGGGGGAGGGGGGCCCTCGAGGGGAGGCCCTCGAGGGGAGGCCGGCCCGAGGTGCCATGGCCAGGGCCGTGCCTGGGTCTCAACTGCACCGGCCCCTATGACGCGCACGCACCGCCGGACGGCCGGAGCGGAGCGAGACACTTTGGTGCCCAAAGGGTCACATGTGCCGGTGTGGGGCCGCGCAGCCTGCGCGCAAGTTGCACCTTGCACAGCTTGCCATGGCACGCAGTGCCCAGCAGCCTGACCCATCAGGTCCGTGGTGTGGCGTGGGGCTTTGCCTCAGCCGCGCCCCACCGCGCCCGTTTGGAGGGGGGGCTGCCCAATGGCACTTCGTAGTGGGAGGAGTCCATACCACGCGTCGGGTCCGTGCAACCCTTCCGTCCCCTTGAGCTGTCCCCTGTCGTCGTCACCCTGGCTACGCTGCACGGCCCCTGCGAATACAGTGTCCCCTTGAGCTGCGGGGGGCCTGCGCACCCTGTTGCTCGCTGTCTGGCCATGGCGGCATGGGGGCGGTCTCGTTCGTTCACCGCAGCCCTGCAGTGAGTGCTCCCGTTACGGGTGTGGAGTGGTCTGGCAATGCGCAGCTGTCCGGATCTAGCCCCGCGGGGCCCCAGTGCGCTGTCCGTGGGACTTACGTGTCTGTGCCTCCTGACCAGATACTGAGCCCAGCTTACACCGAGGCAACAGCACCGGGCCTCCGTAAGGCAGGGCCTCTTGTTCCAGCCCCGGGCCAGACCAGACACATGCTCTTTAC
The DNA here is from genome assembly GCA_016858145.1 of Edaphochlamys debaryana. Lineage (NCBI taxonomy): Eukaryota > Viridiplantae > Chlorophyta > Chlorophyceae > Chlamydomonadales > Edaphochlamys > Edaphochlamys debaryana. The sequence goes on from JAEHOE010000055.1 coordinate 667,321, forward strand.
CACCTCAAGGGTTTGTGCGGCTGGGGTTGGTGAAGACTTTGGGTCCGCCACCACCGGTACGGGCGGCGTACTCCTTTGCCCATTTCGCAGCGCACAGCCGTGCCCCTTCCTCGTGAGCGGTGGTCACCGAGCCCTCCCCCCCAGGTAGGGGTGGAGCCCCTGAGCCTGCCGGGGGACCTCGCCGCCTCGACCCATCATCCGGTGCATCACGTGCCGGTCAAGGCATCCGACCCACCACTCCGAGTCCCATGTATGTAATCAATAGACGGTCCGGGGAAGAAGAAAGGCCGCCCGACGGACCAGGCACGAACCAGGCGCCAGGACGCTATGTATGTATGCGTACGCTTGCACCCTCCTTCGATCCTTCCGTCTGCAAGTCCGTCCTGACGTATGCACCCATAGAACCGTATGTACGACAGTAGACACACATAGATCACGCTCGAGCAAGAGAAAGGAAGAAGAGTTTGCCACCGCACATGGCTTAACACTCAGCAACAGCAGGACGCGTCGCTGGAGCGCACGCACGCATTCACATGCCGCACGCACGAGACGCTTTGCTTCAGACCTCGCTCCGACCGCTTTTGCAAGCGCTTGCTTGGAGCTCTAGAGCTTAGACCCTGTTGCACTTGGCGGGGTTGCCGGCCTTGGCCTTGGGCTTGGCGTTGAGGGTGATCGTGTTCCACAGCCGCCCGCCCTCCTGGGCCTGCAAGGACGGGGTGGGAGGGCGGGAGGGAGGGAGCAATGAGAGTCAACGCGGAATTCAATTGCCCGTGCGACCCCTCAAAGGAGAGAAGCGCCGTGTAGCGTGAAAGCCATTTCGTGTCCTCCGCATGCACCACGGCCTCGTCCTTTTCTCCCACATGAACATCAGCGGGGCAAGCAAGCTAGCCCCGCGCACGCACGCACGCACGCCCCCACCTTGATCCCGAGCCAGGTGCTGAGGGTGCCGGGGAAGTCGGTGAAGGCGCCGTCGATGCCCAGGCGCACGAAGTAGGCCCTGGGGCAAGCAAGGGAGGAGGGACGAGGGATGAGGGCTAGGGGATGCGGGACAAGCAGTTGCACGGGATGCGTAGGAGGCGGAGGCGGAGGGTGCCGGGTTAGTTGCGGTGTTGGCGGCTGGGTGCGGACTCGGCAGGAGCGCCTCATGCCGCCGGCTCTCCAAGCGCAAAGCCACGGGCAGGCGGCAGCCCCCACTAAGCCCAGTCCATGCTAGTCCAGCTCATCAGTACTCCTGCCCCGGCGCTCACTCGTACTCGTCGTACGAAGAGCTGAAGTTGCCGTACTTCAGGCGGTAGGCCTCGTCACGGAAGGTGTAGGGGTGCATCTGCGGGCAGAGGCGGTGGCACGTCCCGTCTAACACGCGGGGCCAGGACGGCGCCTCGCCTCCCTCCTCATTCCCAACTCCACCTCCCTTCCCATGCTGCCCGGATACAAACTAGTACCCTCGACAACCTTACAGCGCAAACTCGCCCCATGCCCGCCCACCCAGCCCAGCATGCGCATGTGCCGTACATTCCAACCGCCATCCAACCACCAACGGTCACAACCGCCGCCCACTCGCCTGCATGCCGGCCCTGCGGATGCGCTCCGCCAGGCCCGAGGACGCCAGGTTGGCGCCGTTGGTGGCGTTGGCGAGGGCGTTGGCGGCGGGCACCAGCAGCGTGTTCTGGAAGGGGGCGGGGGGGGGGGTGCAAGCAAAGGGGGGGGCATGTATGTATACGGCACGGTGCTGGCGTGGAGTACGGCAGAGGTACCCGTTCTGGCTAGGCTGCTAGGCGGCGGGCACCAGCAGCGTGCTCTGGGGAGCTGCGTGGACAAGCACGGCAGGGGCGCAAGGGGCCTGTATGAGTACGGCACGGTGCTGCCGTGGAGTACGGCAGCGGCGCCGATCCTGGCTCCCACGGCCGGGGTCGGCACCAGGAGCGTGTTTCAATAGCCAAGAGTGCTAGCGAGCTAGCGTCATGGCGGCGGCTGGAGGGGCGCAGAGTGGCCGCGCACCGCGCGTCCCGAGCTCCCTATTGCGGTGCTTTGCTCTCAGCGAGGTGGACGACCCCTGGCGACCGCTCACCTTCCAGGGCCCCACGCCGGCCGCGTAGGTGGCAACCTCGGCGATGCCCTGGGGGGGGGGGGAGGCAGGGGCGGAGGGTGGGGTGGGTGGGTATAGGGACGGATGTGTGGCATAGGGAGGAGGGCATGGCTGGGCAGCAGCACGCAAGGGCTCGCCCTGGCTGAGCGCCACAGCTAGCCCGGACCAAAACCCTCAAAACCCTGAAAACCCTCAACCAGATGCAGGTACCCCGCACCATGTCAGTCATGAGGTCGGCATAGGTGGTGTTGGCCAGGTCGGGCACGGGCCTGGGGGGGAAGGGGAAAGGGAGGAAAGGGAAGAGCGTTGGGTGGGGGCAGCGTGCCGGACAAGGCGGGCGGCGGGGGTTGACAGCCAACGCTGGCTGGGTGGGGCACAAGTTCAGGAGGGCGGGGCCAGCGCGGGACAGTGCGGGGTACAGTGCGTGGGGTGCGGGACAGGGCGGGGAGCTGGGCAGAGCTACCGGTGCCCACCCTCTTCCGCCCAGTCGGGGGGTGCGGACCGACCGCCACACTGCGGCAGCTGCCCCTGCCCGCACGTGCGCGGGCAGGCCCAGGCGTGCCACCATACAAATGTTTGAACTCGTTTCACCAGTTATCAGCCGCCCGCGAGCTTGTATTCCAGCTGGGCTCACGTGTCAGTAACTAGTCATGTCAGGCAACTAGCTAGCTAGTGGACCGCTCACGTGTCAAAGTAGTCCATGAGCTGCACCAGGGGGATGCAGGTCTTCTTGGAGAGGTACTTGAGGTTGCCCACCTCGAAGGACTGGGGCGAGGGTGGGGATGGGGGTGGGGGAAGGGGTGGGTGGGTTGGCAAGGTGTCGGGGGAAGGGGTCGTACCGAGTGGGGTGGGGCGACGGGCTAGCACCGGAGGATGAAGAGGCAGGGCCTTGTGTAAGTCTGCAAGCTGTGATTGGTGTAAGGTCTGTTGCTAAAAATGAGCGAAGGTCCGAGGCTGTGCGTCTTGACACACACCCGCGCCTGCGACCTGCCGTCCGGCGGGCCCCCGCGTTTCCCCCACCGCGGCCGCTTGGCCACTGTCACCTGAATGAAGGCGGGGCGGCGCACCCACGCCGCGGAGTTGACCGGGCCGCGGTAGCCGTACTTGCGCAGCATCTGGCGAGCGGGGGGGTTGGGGGTTGGGGGGTGGGGCGTGCGCGGTGCGGAGGCGGGCGGGGGATGGACACGCCACATGAGCAGTTGTCGTGCGCACATGATGCACGCACCCTCGAACGCGCCCAGCGGTGCGTGGCTCGCGCTCATGCTATTGGCATCATGCCTACATGCGGTTACTCACGTTGAGCACGATGTCGGACATGGTGGTGTCGGCGGCCTTGACCTGCACGTGCACATGACGCATGCACACGCATTGAAAGCGGCGGCTTACTAAGCAACGTTCGCGCTAGCAACCGGTGACGCCGGCGACGCCGGCGACACATATGCCCTAGTGGGCCACCTCTTGGCTATGCTGCCTGTCCCGAGCCCTCGGTCATCATGCGAGCAAGCCCCGCCAGGCTAACCCCGCAACTCCCTTTCCCGGATGGTTTGCTGACCTGGGGCAAGCTGTCGTGCCACGTGGGGTGCTTGGTCTCGGGGTAGATGCCAACGGTGCGGTTGGGGTTGCTCTGTGGGGCCGAACGAGCCGTGGGCGTGAGCGAGCGTCAGACAGACTTGCGGGGCTTGGGGCCGGGGCGGGCAGTGGAGGGTGCAGCCGTCCATGCGTCTGGACCCAGCTCGCCCTTTGCGGGGGTTGCGGCGTGCAGGGCCAGTCCGCCGCCCCACGAACCCCCACCCAGCCAGACCCCATCTCGCCCCCACCTAGCCCCCACCTAGCCCATCGCCCCCCGCACCTGCGCCAGCTTGATGTACTCCTCCAGGGTGGGCACCTCGAACTGCAGCGGGCGGGGGTGGGAGGGGAGGGGAGGGGCGGAGGGCAGGGGATAGGGCGGTGGGGACGGGGGCACACGCTTGGGAGCGGAAGGCTGGCTGCCCAGGCAGGGCTCCGCAGCCCAGGCTCGCGCACATACGCATTGGCCACAAGCTCCAGCCATGACTACATGCGTGGACGCCGCAGCCCCCTTAGTCCTGCTGCTCCCCACCGGCCCCTGCCCCTGCCCCCCACCCCTGCCCCCCGCCCATCCCTGCACCCCACCCCTGCCCTGCCTCCCACCTGGCCATTGTAGGACTGGTCGCGCTCGGCGAACTGCTGCTTGGCCCTCAGCGTCTTGACCTCGGCCAGGGTCAGGTCGGTGGAGAAGACGCCTGGGGGAGGGGGAGGGGTGAGGGGAAGGGGGGGTGACGGGGAGGGCATGTGAGGCAAGAGTCAGGTGAGGTCCGCGCCTGGGGCTGAGGGGAGTAGAGAGGAAGGTACGTGGGCCTGGTCGGGACAGGCCCTAGGTAGGCCTCAGTTACCCTGCATGCTGCAGGGTCCGCCGGCCCAGTCGGTGCACCCGCCCGACCCCTGCTCCGCCCACCCGTCCCGTCATCGTTCCGCCACAACTGCCACACACGCAACTCACGACACCCACCCGTCCAGTTGTAGCCATCGACGATGTAGCTGCGGATGCGGTCGGGAAACTGTGGGGGGTGAAGGGTGCGTGGTAATGAACAGGGCGGGATGAACAGGGGTCGCTGCAACATGTACCGCTGTGCAGGGCATGGAGGCAGATCACGCAACTCACTCTGATCTCGCCCATACCGCGCCCCACAGCGCCTCGCATTGCACCTGCTGCCGCCGCCTCGTCGCTTCTAACCAGGGGTGACACCCTGCTTCTAACCACAGCAACACAGGCTCCCGGCCATATTCCCACCGTCACCCATTGCCTTGATCCACGTGCACGCCCGCACCAGTCACCCATTCCCGGTGTCCGAATCCATAGTGCCGTGTCTGAGTCCCGTATCCACCCCACACGGGTACCGGTCTCCAGCGCAACCCACACACCCATAGCACGCGCCCGCACACATCGCGCGCACCTTGGCACCCGCGTCCGTGGTGGCGCACAGCAGCGGCTCGCTCATGGCGGCACACCGGTCCCCCCATATCCCCCCCGGGCCCCCGCCCTACACAGGGGCAGTCACGCTCCCTCTCCTCCACGCACCTTCTGGTCGGCGTCCGTGGTGCCGGACAGCAGCGGCTCGTGGCGGCACACGGGCACCAGGTCCCGCGTCAGCACCACATCGCACTGCCCGTGCGAACAGGAGCCCGTGGAGGGGCACGTGGAGGGGTGGGTGAAGGGTGGGTGGAGGGTGGGCGGAGGGGTGGGCAGAGCGAAGGGGCTCCAAAGAGGGGGCGGGAAGGAGGGCCGATGGACGCTGCCGGGGTGGGGTGGGCCAAGAGTGCCACGGTCGAAGCATGGCACCAAGGCCTGGTGTGCATACCGTACCTCGATGAAGTCGGCGCCCAGGTCGATGGCGAGCTGGTAGGCCGCGATGGTGTGCTCGGGGCGGAGGCTGTAGCAATGGAGCGGAAAGATGCGGGCGAAAGGTTGTGCGAGAGCCAGGGACTCGGAGCGTGCGGCGCTCGGCCTCCCGCGGAAGGTGCCAGGAGGGATGGATGGCAGGCAGGAAGGTCTCGCGCGCAGGGACGTGACCCAGGCGGCCTCCCGGCACTCACCCGCTCGCGCCGCGATGCCCGATCGTGTAGGGCTGCTTGCGCGGGTAGAAAGCGCTCGCCTGGGCCGGGGCGTAATGGAAGGAGGTGAGCACGCGGTCATCGACCGGGGCACCGTGTTGGGGGCACGCACGCGCGTCAAGTGGCCGGCAGCCGCGCAGGTTAGAGTCATAGCGCCGGCGTGGTCGGTCATCTGCGGGAAGTCGGCTTGACGCGTACCTGGGCTGTCGCCGCCAGGGCGAGCAGCAGGATGGCTGCGTTGATGGCACGCATGGTTGGACCGGCGAAATCACTCCGCAACCGTAGCGGGATAAGGCAACATGCTAGCAAGGACTCGCACGTTATTTGACGCATTCACGCAAGCGAATAACGAATAAACGAATAATACTAAAGTTACTTTGGTGCCCAGCAGCGGTTGCTGGCCCGGTTAGGCGCGGTATCTATGGAACCTGCAGTCCGCGTTGTGACTACGCAACCATGCTCACATGCTAGACTACGAGCGCGAGGCCGGCTTCACGTTGTGTGAGTACGCGTCCGCGGAGTACAAATTCTCGGTCTTCACACCCGGCCGTCGCACGCACACACGCGCCGATGTTCAACCTACAGCTGGTATTCTGTTACTTCTGACCATACCTCTGTAGGTTTGTGCAATTGGCGGCGGGGGCTGGCGGTTGATCCCCATGGCTTGCCTGCCTGAGCGAGCATACCCTAGCTAACGCGCGGGTGCTTAGATACCACCATGAACCGAGTTTGGTGTAATGGGGAAAGGTGAAGCGTACACCAGGAAGGGCTGGAGTGACGGCGAGGGAACTGGGGGTGGACATTAACGAAGCGTAGCGTACGTAGCGTGGCCGGGCCTGGGCCTGGCGGTGCCGGGACGGGACGGGAAGGGTCTGCCCAGACAGGGTCAACACCAGACCATCAGAAGTCAAAGACGAGGATAGATGAGGGCGAGCAAGTGCAGACCGGATCCTCAGACAGTTCGCTGGAGCACTCGGGAGCGCCAGGGGGCGGAGGGGAGGATGCGTTGGTCTGGCTCGGCCTGGCGCCGTAGGACTGCCTGTCGTGACCAAGCTCGAGTGGTTCGCGGGGGTAGGGAGACGAGGGGTGGTGGAAGGGATTACGCTTGATGGCTGTCGTAGACCGAAGGGGGGGCGGGGGAAAGGGAAGGGGGGCGTGGGGACGGAGGTGCGGGGCGAGAGCACGCCGAAAGAGGCACGCGCACATCATCCGCGCACACCAGCGCGTACACAAACCCTGCGTATCAGCATTCGGTCATACCACTTAGTATCGCAATCCCACTCGCTTAAGTCGGGCCGCCCGGCCCCCAGCTGTCCGGCCAGGGTTCGCCTCACGCTTTAGGTCTACTGTCGAGCACGGCGGCGCATAGCTGCGCGCACAACTAGCTTGCTTGCTACCACGGTTGCAGGTGCTGCGGCACCGTGAAGGCGCGGATAAGGGCCATGCGGCAAATGAGGCAGACTGTGCTAGGTACGCCCACAAGCAAGCTTTCCGGGTAGCTTTCATGCCAGGATTAAAACCTTCGATGCTTGTGAAGGGGGTAGTGCGCGACGAGGAGCAGAGCATGCCACCTTGTGTTGCGCGGCTCCTGTACCCCGCCTCACAGCGCAAGGGCGGCTTGGGCATCGGTCTGCAGCGCACATGACCCTCGGGCACATGCGCTTCGTCAGCGTCCGTGCGCATGCCGCGACTGCGGCACCTGCGGGCGTCACGCCTGGTACCACGCTGGCCAAGATGAGCACGAAAAGGTGGGTATCGAGAGAGCGGCGACAGTTATGGCGCCGCGGACCGATCCGTGTGACAGCTCCCTTTCCCCAGCGGCATCTCCCCGACCCCATCTCCGCCCCGGGGCCCCCAACCCCACCTATGCCTCGCGGCCGCATACTCCGCCTCCAACCCCCGTCCCCCAACCCCACCTCCGCCCCGCGGCTCCCAACCCCCGCCGCCCCCGCCCCCTCGTGTCAAACCCCGCAGCCGCTCCGAGCCCTGGCAGCTTGCGGTCATGGGCGACCTGCACCTGGCGCCGGAGCAGATGCACCTCTTCCACGCCGCGCGGTCCCACCTACTGGCAGCCATGTCGGAGGAGGGCAAGCCCGTGCCAGGTGCGGCCCTAGGGCCCCCACGCGCGCGCTCCGACCCTACGCCCCAACCTCACTCCTCCCTCGCCACCCGCCGGTTTCCAGCCTCCGAACCCAGAACACCCTCCCACCCCCCCGCTGGGACACCAGCGCACACACGTGCTCGTGTCGTACGCTCGCACCACGCCCACGTGCCCTCCCCTGGCCCCCCCAGGCGCACGTGTGGCCCAGCTGGGGGACCTGGGCCACGGCAAGCACGCGTCCGGGTCACAGCGGTGCTTCAAGTTCGCCAAGTGGGTGCAGGGGGTGATGGGGGTGCTGTGGGTTGGGGTGGGGTAGGGCTGAGCTGGGGCCTGTGCGAGGCAGGCGTGGGCGCTGGGGCGGTGCGCCGAGTTCCTCGCGTGCTGGTTTGTGCGCGCCGGGTTGAAGGGCACCAAGCGCGGGCGGCAGGCTGGGGGCCGAAGGCTGGGATCGGCGTGGGCACTGGGGCCTTGGGCCTGGGGTACCAGACTACCGGTACCAGGCCTCTCCATCCGCAATTGCATCCGCTTACGCCGCGGTGTTTTGGGAATGGCCCGGGCTCCAACCCCGCATTGCCCAAACATACAAGTACCCAACCACCCCAACATCCCATTATCTCACCATCTTCATCTCACAAGAGCCCCACCGCACATCTCCCCAGGGACTTCCTCGACGGATTCGGCGTGCCGTACGCCATGATCACGGGGAATCACGATCTCGAGGGGGACGAGTACGAGACGGACGAGGCCAATCTGTCGGCTTGGAAGGAGGTGCGGGGGAGGGGGAATCTTCATTAGGGAAGCCGGGGTTCGGGGTTAGGGGTCGGGGCGTAAGGGGTATGCACACCTGGAGGGCACGTGGGTCGGTCGCTGCTCGGGGCGTGGTGGTGAGCGGGATATTCTCTTCGAAGGAAGCCGTGCGATGGGGGCCCCGAGGGAGGATGGGGGCACTCAGGCATTGCGCCCGCCGCTGCAACTCCTGTACCCATCACCCCCTCAGGTCTTTGATCAGCCGCACTACTGGTCCGCGGACCTGGGCTCGGCCCGGCTGCTGGGGCTCAGCACCGTGCGCTACCGGAGCAACGAAAACAGGTATGTGGGGGGTCCCTTAGGGAGGGGCCCTTTGGGGGGTGGTACCTGGGAAGCGGGAGGTGGGAGTTAGGGTTGGAGCGCGGGCTGGGAGCGGGGAACTGGGAACGGGGTCGGGGGGAGGCGCAGGGGAGATGCAGGTCGTGGGGTTGGGCTAGGAGGCGGGAGGCGGGAGCTGGGAACCGGGAGGGGCGCTGAAGGGGCGGGGGGGACAGGGGTGCTGGGGAGGGCTGCCCGGACCGCCACCACCGCCCCAGTCTGTTCCGACCGCTTGCGCACCGGCCGGCGACGCCCTTGAGAGCGGCCCGAGTCAAGCTGCAGCGCGACCGCCCGGCTCGGTAGGGGCGCGGCCGGCTCGTGCTGAGCGCCCCCTGTCCCATCGCCCCCCAGCCACCACGAGGTGTACATACCCGCTTCCCCTGCTTCCCGCCCCCTTTCCCTCTCTTGACCCCTCCGCCTCTCCCCCCTCCTCTTCCCCCCAAACCCCTCCACCCCCCTCCACCACCATCCCATTCTCTATGTCTTCCTTCACCTCTCCAACGCCTCCCCCCCCCAGCCACCACGAGGTCTACATCTCCCACGACCAGGTGCAGTGGCTGGAGGGGCAGCTGGCGGAGCACCCGCACACGCCCTTCATCGTGTGAGTGACAGGGGGGGCGGGGGGGATTCGCGGGAGCGACAGGAGGGTCCGGGAGGGGCCGGGGAGGCCTGGAGCCTTGGCGGCGGACTCAGCCCTGGGGTCGAAAGCCAGGTGGCGCGCGGCGGCCAGGCACCCGGCGGGGGTGGCGGGCTGGGGAAGCTGGGGAGTGTGTGTGGGGGGCGTGAGGGAGCCTGGTCGCCGCTGGCTGGGTGTGGGGGGCCAGGGGCTTGAGGTGTCAGGGAGCTGCGGCAGAGGAGCAGCCGGGGAGAGGGGGGTGCCGTGGTGGCTAGTGGGTGCGGGGCCAGGGTGCGGGGGCTGCGGTCCCCCGTGACGCTCGCCAGGTTCCCCCCCTGAGCTCGGTGCCATCCCCCTTCCTTGTTGGCCACAGTCTGACGCACGCGCCACCCATGGGCTGCGGGCTCAAGGTGCGGGCGCGGGCGGGCAAGGAGTGGAGGGGGAGGGGGAGGGGGATAAGGGAGTGTGCTTCACGCCCATTGGCCCGGCTGGTCCCTGATCCTCCCGGCTAGGCCAATGCCCTACGTCCCGTTCGCTCCTGCTCTCTCTCGTTCGCTCCTGCTCTCTCTCGTTCGCTGTGTCTCGCCGCATGTCGCTGCGTCTCGCTGCCGCTCGCTGCGTGCGTGTGCGTGTGCGTGTGTCGCTGCCCTGCCTTCCTGACCCCCAGCGGCCCCCCCGCGGGCGCTCCGGGGCCACCGGCGCGCAGGTGATCCAGGAGGTGCACATCAAGAACCGCTGCGCCTGGCTCAACCACTCCCAGGACCCCAAGCGCTTCCTGGACATCGTGTCCCGCCACAAAAACATCAAGCTCTGGTTCAGCGGTGAGCGCGGTTTGCTTAATGCCTGGTTTGCGTCGCGCCACCGCCACATGCTGCTCGCCTCGCATCGGCCCGACTGCACCACGCCCTGCTCGTTGACTCCCCGTCCCCCAACATTTCCCCCTCCCCCAGGCCACTTCCACCTCTCCCACAACTACCCAGACTCTATCTCCACCGTGGGGAGCACGGCCTTCGTGCAGGTGGGGAAGGGGGGAGCGGCTCAAACACGCAGGAGCGGAGGAGAGGAAGCAGGCCAAATGGAGGGGCTCGGGAAGGGGCCTAGGCCGTGGAAGGGGGCAACATCACCACATATGTCGGCAATACCAGACGACCTTCAGTACATGCAGGAAAAGCCCTTCAGTCCATACCTGTCGCGCCCATGGCCACGTGTTCCCCGCTTCATCCCCATCTCCCCACCCTGCTATTCCCGTAGCCACGCGTTCCGCGCTTCAACGACCCCCGCCCCCGCCTCCACCCCCACCCCCACCCCCACCCCCAGGTCGGAGTCATCGGGGAGTGCAACCGCGACGGCCTCCGCCAGGTGGGGACCGGGGCCAGGGGCACAGGTGCACGGTGATGGACCGACACAGAAGTGGGCACAGGCTCGGGCCACATGCCGCTAGCCAGCAATTCCTTGAGCCCACCACCTGCCCCGGGGCAGTCCTTCCCCTGTCCAACGACTGCCATCCCTGCGCCTGCCCAAACACCACATGAGACCCACACACACCCAACTCCCCCCCCCCTGTTTTTACCCCAACGTCTCTGACAGAGCCGGCTGCTCCGCGGCACGCCCAGCGGCTACGAGCTGTTCACGGTGGACCACGACACGGGCGCCACGCGCCTGGACCTGGCGGCCGACTGGGCCGACACCGCGCCGCCCGTGCCCGTGACGCCCGCGGACGAGCTGCTGTGCGACCCTTCGGCCGGCTGGCTGTGCTCGCAGATGGACTGCAAGGTGCGCGTGCGTGCCGTACTGTACGGCAGATGTAGGGCCATCCTGGGCAGGGGCGGGCCAGCACCTGCCTTCTCCCCGCCGTTGCGCTGACGCCTTGCTTGCCGGTCAACGCTTCTGCCTCCTGCCTGCCCTCTCACTGCCCCCTCCTACTGACCCACATGTCGGTAGCCCGCTGGCGCCTTGCTGTTCTCCATGTTTGTTCCCCTGTGCTGCCCCCCGCTCCCGGCTGCCGCTCTATCTCTCCCTACGCTCTCCGATGCTCCGACAATCACCGTCCGCTCCCCCCCACTCGCCCTCCTGCTGACCCGCATCCAGGTGGGCGACAACATCCAGGGACTGGTGACCTGGTGAGCCCGGGTGGGGGGTGGGGGCGGGGACCGGCCTGCAGACCCGTGGTACCGATAGCCCTAGGCGCCCGGCGCCCTGCTGGCATTGAGCACCCCTGGGTAAACCCTGGTTAGCCCCAGGATGTACCCGGCCGATGAGCCGCAGCGCTCCGCCCTCCACCGTGTGTGCCCTACTGAGCAGGCGCATACCTGGATACCGCCTGGGTATTGCCCTTTCAATCACCCTGTAGTATGCTTGTCTAGAATCCTAGGCGCATGGCTAATATTGTCTGAGGTCCTGAGTGCTCCTTTTGTGCTCCGTCCCAGGTATCCGGTGGGCTCTGAGACCATCCTGGCACTGCACGACGGCGGCCTGCTGATCGAGTACGGTGAGTACGACACGGTACGGCACACATGGGCGCCGTGCCGCAGCAAGCTAGCGGCACGTGGGCGGCATGGCGGCGGCTTCCGTGGAGCAAGGGCAGCCGGGGGATGCGGAAGCGTACCTTCCCTTTCCTCACCTCCGCCTCCAATCGGTATCCCTCCGAAACGGTCATGTGCGGCATTCTCTTCCTCACCGCGGCCATGCCCCCCCCCCTCCCTCCACCCGCAGACATGGCCACGGCCGCCCCCATCGGCCTGGTGACCCGTGTGCCCGAGGACTGCCGCCTCCAGCCAGTCACGGCGCAGGGGTCCCCCTGCGCCCGGGAAGATGGGGCTGACGTGGCGGAGATCCGGGTGCTGGAGGCGGATGGTGAGGGCGGGGAGGGGTGTGGGTGGGGCGTTGTTGACGGAGCCGCGGGCGGTTCCCTTGCGATGGGGTAAGGGTCACGGAAGCGACTGGGACAAGTCGGAGTGCATTTGGCTTCAAAGCGATGACGACCCCACGCCCCGAGCGGTCGTGGCAGTCGGTCTTGTGTCCGGCTAGGCATAGCTTCCCGGACGCCCCACCGGCCGTGTGTGTAGCCCGAGGCGGCCCTCACCCCGCCCTCATACCTCGCCTCACGGGCGGACCAGCGCCCTCCCCCAAGCCACCCCCCTCGCCCCATCCACCCCAACCATCCACCCCAGGCTCCCTCCGCGAGGCGCTCCCACGCAACTCCGCCGGCGCCTTCTACCGCGTCTACCAACCCAACAAGTGAGGCCGTGACCTTGGGGCTGAAGGGAAGGGTTACAAGCGCTCAGCGGCCATGGCGAGCAGCCCAAGAAGTGCGGGCACAGGCTGACTAAGTACCGCGAGGGTTGGTCAAGGGAACGGAAGGGAACTGCGCGACAGCTGCGCTCCGTAGCATTGTGGGTGGACGGGCCCCAGCCACAAGCGGGGCAACGTCGTCGGGAGGCCGGCCTAGCTCCTCTTCACCTTGCCCACGCACGCCCCTGGCCCCCGCCTCCCGCCCGCGCAGGTGGAAGCTCAAGCGGGCTCAGAAGCAGGCGCAGGCGCAGTCCCTGGTCGCGGTCTGAGGGTGACGGGGAGGAGCGGGCCTAGCCCCCATGCACCTGGTCGCGACCTAAGAGGAAGATCTTGAAACCGGAAAGAAACGTTGTGGCGGCAGCCTGCGAGCTGGATGCGGCCTGAGGGCGAGGGCTGGCGTAGTCGCCCTGCACCTGGTCGCGGCCTGAGGGGCGGAGGGTACGGCTGAGGCTTGACAAGGGAAGCGGGCAGGATTGTTGTTGGTGTGTGCGACGAGCGACCCTGAGGGTCAGTTTTAAGATAGGGACGTGAGGCGATGAGGGATGCGTTGAGCAGAGGGCTGCGAATGGGCCTCCGCAAGGGCGCACGGTGCCTTATCAAGACCGGAGCGGTGTGTGGGGTCCGTCGCGTGGGGTGGAGGGGGAGTGCTGTGCCGGGACTGATAGGGGTGATGTGGCGATCGAGGAGCAAATCTGGGAGGATCTGGGCTTGCCGTGTATAAGCGTTGCATCTGGGCAGCGCCTGGGGAAAAAGGGCTGCAATAAGCGCATGCCGCAGCTCGGCTTGCTGACAGCGGCGAAGACATTCCATGCTTGGTGCATATGTGGTGGTGGTGGTGGTGGTGTGAAGAATTTGCTGCCGGCCTCGCCGGGGTTTCAAGTCATAAGACGGAAAGTGGGGCCAAAGTCGTGGGTCCCGTGGGCCAGGCGCGGCTGCGTGGGCCAGGGAGCACAGTAACGTGCATGTACAGGGCTGTAAGGATATTGGTGTCCTCCCCGACTCCCCACAGTCCCCAGCCGACTGACCGACCCGAAGCGACACTGGTATGGGGAGACGATATGCAGCCCTCCCCCCCCTGCCCAGGCCCCATCCACACCACCAGACACGGGTCACGGGGCAGCTGCAGCACGTGTCGCAACTGTCCAGGCTCAAAGGACTGTGGGGGCAGGCTTTTGTCCTGCACACGCCCGCGCAGCATGTACCCTGCCTGCTGGGCGAAGCAAGTGCCGGAGTCCGCTTGACGCTAGGCTGGGACTACTGTGCCGCAGGGGGGGGCGGGGGCGGGGAGAAGAGGTTGCGGTCTGCACGGAGCGTCGGAGCCCCCTTGCTAGAGTTGGGTAAGGGCTTGGGTTCGGGGCGGAGAGGTTGCGACACAGACACCGTTGGAGTCGCTCATATGGCACGGATAATGCTTGTTGGATGTTCATTTGGGGCCTCACCATTACAGGCACAGGGACGCGTGCAGCCCCGGCAGCCCAGAGCCACCAACGATCATCAAGAGGTATTATGTGCCCAGCGCCCACCGCTGCCCTGACCGTTTTCCAGCCCTAGGGCTAGAAACGCCTTGTTAGAGCGCCTTACTTGTTAGAGCGCCTCATGCATCTCGTATCCGTTGTTGGTGCGGTAGTTGCAACACTTTGCACTTGAGGGCTGCACGGAGCCAGACTCGAACATTGGGCCCCCTGGGGGGGACCACGGGGCTCAGCCCTTTTCCTGCCTTCGGGCAGCCACCCTTGTCCAGCCCTGTCCTTGTCCTCTGTGGAACCCCGTGGTGCGGCCCTTCGGCAGACCTGCACCACCGTGGGTAGAACCAGAACTGTGCAATGCCACGTGGCACCAGCAGCCCCAGGCTCTGCAGACAACAAGCCGCGCTGCGCCGCTGCATCTGACCCCTCTGCGCCGCCGCCCCGCCCGCACCCAAGCTTGCAAATCGAGCAGCGGAGCAGGCTGTCAGGCTGTGATAGTATAGTATAGGATTGCTTTTTTCCCATGGGGCGGGCGGCAGTCGAGGATGGAAGGGGACGGGAACGGGGTTTATATAGACAACGGGGCGTAGTGCCGCGGTGACTGGCGTCGCATTATGTTGGCCGACGCAGAATGCCTGTGCCTGTGAACGGGGCCCCTTCCGCCGAAAGTGGCTTCCAGTCCCCCCTGGAGTAACCCCCTGCTGCTCCGCACGTCGGTGCACCGAGAAGGGCTGGCTTGTCGGCTCCACCGAAGGGAAGCCCCGAGAAGCCCCGCTTACCTCGTCGTTTACCTGTGCGCCACTGCTTTGCGTCCTCCACTCCTGGCCCGCCATCGCCTGAGCCCGTTCGCGAGTTGCGCGCCCACGGAAGCCTAAGCGTCCCCACGTCCCAAGGAGCCGAACCTGTGGGTAGTGGAGGGAACGGGGACGGGGCGGAGGACGGGTGGGTATAGGGGAGGGCGCCACTGTGTATGGCGCTACGACCACGCGGCTGGCCATAGCACAATAGCCATACTCAGCCAGAGCTGGTTGACGTCGCAACTTGGCTCTGCGCGCGTGAACTGCACAGCAGCAGCTGCACACCATTCCGCGACTCGAACACTGCATATTCAAGCGTGACCAGGGCTACTACAACCACAACTGACGAGCGCTGAACTCAAAGTAGAGTGCGATTCCTGTCCGCGCGCTTCGGCCAGAATTGCTCTGCACGCATCCTTGCGTCGCGGCGCCGCGTGCTGCCGCGCTAGTCGTCAGCTGCAGGTGGGGAGTGCCCTGGAAGCACTGGTCTTCACCGCTACAAACGTGGGACCTGTCAGGTCTCCTTGAGGGTCCCGGCTGACCCCCCTCGCTGGTCTCCCTGCCCGCACCTCACCCCACCACCACCACCATCACCACCCTGTCGGCTCGCATGCAGGTGCTGACCTCCGCGCGCGCCAGTGGGGGAAGGCTCAGGGCCATGGCTGCCGCTACCGATGCCGCTGGTTTCCCCCAGGGGACGGGCGTGCCCCCCGGGATCAAAATCACACACGTGCTGTTCGGTGGGGTTGGGGGTTGGGGGGTGGCGGTCAGAGGGGTTCGGCGGGTGTGGGGGTTGAGGGATGGGGTCGCTGGAGGGGACCGCAAAAACAGATGTGCTCGGGTCAGCGTGCGTGATTGGGGCGGTTGGCTGGGACTGGAGTTGGTTACCGTTACGTGGCGGCACCGCGCGGAGTGGGAGGCGCTTGCATCTGCAGGCCACCGCTGCCCTCCCTCCACCGATGATGAATGATCCTCCCCCCCCCAGATATGGACGGCCTCTTGCTGGACACAGAGGGGGCCTACACCATCGCCCAGGAGAAGGTGTGTGGGGGGCGGGGGCCGGGCAGGGGAGGGGAGGGGCACAGTGGGCCCGAGCATGGACCCAAACACACCGGTGGAAAGCACGAGTCCCCGAGGGTGAGGCTCACTGCGTGCCCACAGCCCCCTATCTCGTCCTGGTGTTACAGCCCCCCGCCCACCATCACTACACCACCACCACCCCAGCAATCGCCAGGCGGCTGTTTGCTGGGCGGTTTCAAGCGGGCCTACGGCCCTGATCGCCTGTAAGCTTCAGTACCCACCCACCCCACCACCCGCCCACCCCACCTCACCATCCCAGCCCCCCCCTGCCCCCCCCCTGCTCCCCCCCTGCCCCCCAGGTCCTGGCCCCCCTGGGCAAGGCCTTCACTTGGGAGCTCAAGGCGGGCATGATGGGGCGGGGGGCGCTGGAGGCGGCGGAGTGGCTGCTGGGGCGGCTGGGGGTGGGGCCGGAGCAGATGACACCGCAGGTGGGGTGCGGGGGTTGGGGGAGGGGGCGCAAGGGGGGTGGAGAGGGCATGGGCGGTTGGCGGGTGCGGGGGCTGGGGAGAGGGAGTGGGCAAGGGCTGGGGGTTTTGTCTGAGAGTAAGGGTCTCTGCTAACGCACGTGCATCGCTGGATCAGGGATGCACCCCGTCCACCCCCCCAACCCCAACCCCAACCCCAACCCCAACCCCTCTCCCCAACCCCAACCCCTCTCCCCAACCCCAACCCCTCTCCCCAACCCCCAACCCCCTCTCCCCACCCCCACCCCCCCACCCCCAACCCCCAGCAATTCCTGGACCAGCGGGGGGCGCTGCTGGAGGCCGAGTTCACTGTGGTGCCGCTGCTGCCGGGGGCGGAGCGCCTGGTGCGGCACCTGGCGGCGGCGGGTGTCCCTATGGCGGTGGCCACGGGCAGCGGGCGGGGGCAGTTCGATCACAAGACGCAGCAACACCGGGAGCTGTTCGGGCTGTTCAGCCATGTGGTGACGGGGGACATGGTGGCAAAGGTGGGGGGAGGGAGGGGGGGTGGGAGGAAGAGGGAGGGAGGAGGTTGGTTGAGGGTGAAGGAGAGAGGAACCCGCGCTTTGACAGCAAGCGCAGAGCTGTGCCGTTGCAGTCTTCGTGGTGAGAGGTGCGCAGGACATGCCCTCCTGCCCATCCACGGGCGACAGACCGTTGCGTGCCGACCGCTGACCCCCCTCCTCCTTCCCGCTACCCTTCCTCGTTCTTCCCCCCCTCACACACAGGCCAAGCCAGACCCCGCCATCTTCCTCCAGGCCCTGGCGACATTCCCGCAGGTGCGGAGTGGGGGGTGGAGCTGGACATGTGGGTTTGAGCTTAGGGGCGGAGGCAATGAATAGTGATTGAAGGAAAGTAGGAATAATGTGCATGGGAGAAGCGGGTGGTCTGAAGGCTCCGCTTGTGCGCGAACGAGGGGTTACCAGCCTTGGCCGAAGAGGGGGGGATGACCACCCGACCAAAGCGCTCACGTTATCCCTCGCCCCTTCTCCCCTCACCCCAACGTTTGCCCAGGCGCCGCCCCCCGACCCCGCCTGTGTGCTCGTCTTCGAGGACGCACCCAACGGCGTGGTGAGAGCTTGGTTGGCAGCTGGCAGCTCCGCTCCAGATCAAGGGGTTCCTGTATGCCACCTCCCGCTGACCTCGACCCACACAGGCCATGACCTCGACGCACGCAGGCTCTCCACGTGCCCTTCCCTCCCGCTCCCCACCCCCTTGCCCCCCCCCCTCCCCCCCCCTCCCCCCCCTACCGCCCCCCCAGGAGGCCGCCCTGGCCGGGGGCCTGCGGGTGGTCATGGTGCCCACCTCGGGTATGCCCCCGCACCTGTGGAGCGGCACGGGGGCAAACCAGGTGGGGGCGGGGGGGGGGGGCATCAGGCAGGGAGCGGGACCGGGGAGCCTGGTCGGTGCAAGCGGACGGCTTGCGGTTCGTACAACGGATGTGCGGGGGCCAGCCACGACCCGACCCGTCCGCTCCAAGTTCTGCAAACTTCATCCATCCTCCCCTTCACCGCCCTCCCCCCCCCCCCCCCAGTTCCTGCCCTCACTGGAGGACTTCAAACCCGAGGAGTGGGGCCTGCCGCCCTTCCCGGCGGGGGGGAAGTGAAGTGTGGTGTGGGGGGACCGGGGCGCCAAGTCCGCTTCCGTGGAGCTACGGATGTGACTGAACGATGGCGAGGAGCAGGGCAGGAGGCGGATACACACGGGGAGAGAGACCCGGGGTGGGGCTTGCTGGGACCTGTGATTGGAATCGAGGGCGGGTAGGGGCGAGGAGATCGGGAGGTTTCGGGACCAAGCCGAGTGGAGCGTTTTGGGGAGGTCAGGTTCGGGGGACCTAGGTGTTGTGGGCCTTCGAGCGGTCCCTCGGGCAGGCAACGTGGTTGCGGACGGGGGGACCCTGGGGGGACACATACCCTTGCAACTGATTGGCCTGGCCTGAAGGCGTGCGCCCTAGTAAGCAGACAGCGAACCCGAGTCCCGGACAGCTCTTGTAAATGCGGGCGGGGGGCCCCTGGGGTTCCCATGCCTGCAGTCCATGGAAGCCTGTGCCCGTGTAAAGGCCTGGTCTGAAATCTGAATGCCTGCGACCCCGGTAAGGCCGGTATGCCCAGGGTATGCCCCCTCCCAAACTGGGCTTCAAGGCGTGCGAGTCTGTCGCTGGACGGCTGGGCAGGCAGCGCGAGGGAGGAATGACGGGGGTTCTATGCTCGCAGGGGCCATGCAGCGTAGTCCGGACGACGACGAAGGGGGATGCAGCTGAATGCCGGGGGCCGGCCGGGAACTCCGTCCAACCACCAGGTGGCGTGCTCGCAACCGCGCATTGGCCCCGACTGAGCACGCAACCACATGCGTGCACAGGCTCTGCGTCCTCGGTTGCATCGCCTGGGAGTCCGGTCCCAATTGATCCCATAATCCTAATTGAGTGCGTCAGTGCGGTTTGCAGGCTCTGTCGGGGGCCCGGCCCGTACTGGTCCTGCTCGGGGCCTGCTCCCGCTGATGGGGATGCCTGATGCGACGGAGGGCTTGATGAGCGTACATGACTCCCACGATTGGACTGGGGACTGGGTCCTTGCCAAACTGGCCGAACCACCTCACCTCGCCACACCTTTCGCCGCCCCACCAGCCTAACCTCCTCTCCCACTAGCCCCCCCCCCCGATGTGTTCGACCCTAAACGCTTGCACATGCGCCCATGCGTGCGACACACCGTACCCAGAAGCGGCGTTGGTAGTCCCTCCACGCCCGCTCGCCTGGAAACGCCTAAAGAATCAAGTCCGGACGGCTCTCTCGGCATCTCGGCCGTCCGCCATTACCGGCCACTATCAGTAACCCCTCCTTAGCTACAAGGAATCAAGGAATGAGCCCCACCGCCTACAGTACGCTCCGCCAATCGTGCGACCCTCCCCCCCTCCCCCCCCTAGCACCCACCGACCACCACCCAAAACCCGGCCGAGCTCCCGCCGCCGCCCTTGAAGGCTCCAAGGGAAGCAATTTTACGTAACGACGCCAGCGATTGCCCGGCCGCCCTCGTACCGCCCGCAATTCAAAGCAGCGCCGCCATTAGGATGGGAGCTCCAAACGCACCCGCGCCCTTGATGCTCTTGTGCTCAGTGCCTGCCTCTCCACAGCAATGGGTACAGCGCAGCGCAGTGTGGTACTCCTCCCCGTGCACCCACACCGTTGGCCATGCGTGACGACCGGATAAGCACCACGGCCGCGAGTGTACACGTGCCTCGGACGCACTTGCCACGAACACAACACAAGCGGCCGTGCGCACCGTTCATGCCTTCTGCAACCTGCAGCCCCCTCCCCGCGGACCCCACCTCTGCCCGCTCCGACCACACACGCCCGCGCCTACGGCCCCCCCAGCCCGCTCAGCGCCCTCGCCGGCGACCGCTTTCCGGGCGACAGCCCCTGCCCCTGCGGCGACCCTGGCGACAGCCCCTGCCCCGCGCCCAGGCCCGGCCCCACGCCCTGCATGTGGCCCTGGCTGGCGCTCCCGCCCTGCAGCGACAGCGCCTTGGACGAGCGGCTGACTAATTGCCCGTGCAGCGCCCGTACCTCCCGCTGCATCTCCGCGATGAGGTTGGACTTGTCACCCGAGCTCGTCCCGACCAGCAGCGGCGGCGGCGTGGCGGCGGCCATGGCCGGGCTCTTGGCCGTAGCGTGGAGCTGGTTCTGCAGGTAGTGCAGCTGTTGCAGCTGCTGCAGCTGCTGCGCTTGGCCGGCGGGGATGGCGGGCTTGGGCAGTACGATGACGGGCGGCGGCGGCGGCGGAAGTGTGACCTGGGCCATGGATAACTGAGATCCGGTTTTGGACGAGCCGCCGGCAGCGGCGGCGGCGTGGGTGGGGGAGACGGGGAGGTTGTGGGCGGAGTTGCCGGCGAGGGAGGAGATGGCGCGGCGGGGGGAGTTGCTCGAGGCGTTGTTGCTGCTGGGCTGGGGCGAGGCGGCGCCGCCGGGGGAGCGTAGCCCCGTACTCGGGGACACGCCGGGGCCGGAGCCCCGGTGCCGGTGGGTGGGGGTGCCGGCGGGTGTGCCGCTGCAGCTGAGGCGGCTGGGTCCGGCCTGGAAGGCGGACAGCCGCGCCGCCGGGCTGCCAGGCTCCTTGGGCGGCGAGGCGTAACCGCTGCCGTACAGCGCATTACTACCGCTGCCGTACGGGCCGCTGCCGCTGACGTACAGCGAGCCGCTCGGCATGCCGACGCCGGCGCCGGCGACGGGGCTGGGCAGCGTCGCGGGCGCGGCGGCGGCTGCAACCGACATTCGGTTGGCGGGCTGCGAGGCGAGGCGGTGCATTCCCATCTGGGTACCGCCGCTGACGATCTGGTATCCCAGCGCTCGCTCTCGCAGGTCCGACGACGTCTGGCTCCGCCGGCCGCCCCACACCCCCGCGCTGCCGTCGCCGCTGTACGTGCCGCCGTCGCCGTCGCCGCCGCCGCCGCCGCCGCTAGCCACGCCCGCCGCCGTCACGGCGGCGGACATGGGCGATCCCACGCCGGATCCGGATCCGGAGAACCGGCTGGCGCCGTGGCCGTGCGATCCCTGGCTGGTCTGACTCATCGTACGGATGTGCTGCTGGCCCAGCGCCGCCGCCGCGGGGAAGCCCTGCTGCTGCGCCGCCGCAGCGGCCTGCTGCGCGGCGGCGTTGGCCTGCGCCGCCTGCGCCAGCGGAGCCGCCTGCGCCAGCAGCGCCGCCAGGCCACCGGCGAACGCGCCGCCGCCGCCGCCGCCGCCGCCAGCGGCGGCGCCGCCGCCGTCGCGGTTAGAGTAGATAGGCGACGCGGCGGCGGAGGAGAGCTGGCCGAACGAGGCGCCGGTGGCGAGCATTGGGTTCCCGCCGCCGCCGCCGCCGCCGCCGCCCGCGTGGAGCTGAGAGGAGCTGGCCCCGGCCTCCAGGCGGAGGTTGGCGGCCGTGCTGACGCGGCGCACGTGGTGGTGACGTGGCGTGTTGTCGGCGCTGTCGTACTCGTCGCCATGCATTCCCGCCGCCGGGCCGCTGCCGCCGCCAAAGGCGCCGCCGGGGATGCTGCCGCCGCCGCTGCCGCTGTAGCCCATCCCTCCTGCCCCGCCGCCGCCGCCGCCGCCGCCGCCGCCGCGCGGCGGCGACACGCCGAGGGCCATGGCCCCGAGTGACGCCTCGGCGGCGGCGCCGGCGCGCGCTAGCAGTCCCGCCGGCCGGCCGGCGGCGGTGAAGCTGCCGCCGCTGCTGTTGCTCGCCATGAGCTGGGCGGCGGCGTTGGCCTGGGCCGCCTGGGCCAGCGGCGCCGCCTGCGCCAAAATGGCGGCCAGGCTGGGCCCAGACAGGCCCACGGCGGAGGCTGCGCGGGTCTTGGCGGCGGGGGGCTGGGAGGCGGCGGGGGAGGCGGTGCCGCCGGTGCCGGTGCCGGGGCCGCTGCCGCGGGCGGCGGCGGCGGCGGCAGCGGCGGCAGCGGCGGCGGGCATGGGCGGCGGCCAGTCCCAGCCGGCGAAGGGGTCGGGCCCGTCGGCGGAAGACGAAGAGCCGCCGCTGGCGCGCTCGGTCTTCTTGAAGTCGTCGTACGCGTCGTCATCTGCCGCCGCCGCCGCCGCCGCCTTGCTGCCAGCGCCGCTCTTGCCGTCGGCGCCTGCCTTGGCGGAGCCTGCGGGCGACCCCATAGCGGCGGCGGCGGCGGCAGCGTCGACGGGGGCGGCGGCGGCGACCTTAATCCTGGGCGAGGCGTCGGCACGTGGGGAGCTGGTGCCGGAGGCCTGCTCCTTGACCATAGGGCTGGCGGCGCCGCTGCCGGCGGCGGAGGCGGAGGCCGTGGCGGCGGCGGCGGCGGCCTGCGCGACGGCCTGCGCCGCCGCCGCCGTCGTCACGTGCTGGCGGAGGTTGCTGGCGGTGGTGGAGCGCCGTACGTCCTTGGCCGAGCCTCCGTCGCCACCGCCGGACGCGCCGCCGCCGCCGCCGCCGCCTTGCCCTCCAGGCCCCAACGAGCTTGGTGTCCGCATGTTTTGAACCGATGACGACCGAGGCTGAAGCTCCAGCTCTGACCCGTCGGGTGCCAACACGGCCACCGGGTGCGAGCCGGCGCGGCTGCGCGAACCATCTCCGCCGCCGCCGCCGCCGTTGCTGCTGCCGCCGCCGCCGTTGGCGCTGGCGCCGGCGGCGACGGCTATGGCGGAGCCGTGCCCGCGCAAGCCCTGGAGCGAGTTCGCCCGGTACTGCCCCTGCCCCGACCCTGGGGACGACGGGCCGGGCTCGGCCGAGCCCGCCAGCAGCCGCTGCCGCACCGGGCTCTCTCCCGTGAAGGAGCGGTCGAGGAGCTCGGGTGCGCGGGCGTACGGGTGGTGGGTGTGGTGGTGCAGTGAGCCGCCGGAGGTGGGGCCGCCGCCGCCGCCGCCGCCGCCGGGCAGCGATCCGGCGCCGGAGCCCGACGCTCGGCCCACGGCCGAGGTCGCCCCCGAGGCTCGCTCCTCCCGGACGCACCGGAGCAGCCCCGACAGGCTCTCGGGGTCCTCACTGGGAATGGTCTCGAGGGCGAGGCGGCTGGCGCCGCGAGCAGCGAGGGACGCGGCCCTGAGTACGTCGGCTACGGAGGGGCCGGTGGCGGCGGCGGCGGCGGTGGCGGAGGTGGTGGCGGCGGCGGTGGAGGAAGCGGCGGCGGCGGCGGGGCTGACGGCGACGCCGGCGCCCAGGCCGCCGGGGCCGCTGGGCGGGCCGCTGGCGGCGCTGCCGCCGCCGCCGCTGCCGTACGCCGGCGAGGCGCTGCCGCTGCCTGCTGCACCCGCGCCTGCTGCCGCCGCGGCGGCGACGGCGGGATGCGGGCCGCTGGATGCCCGCGGCGGCCCCATGACGCCGCCGCCGGCCGTGGGCGAGCCGGCTCCGAGCCCGAACCCGCCGCTGCCGCCGCTGGCCACCTCCGTCACCTGCGGCACGCTCACCAGGTGAGGGACGGTGGTGGAGGAGGCGCGGCGGAAGACGAGCTGAGGCAGCGGCAGCTCCGCGCCGCCGGTGCTGTTGGTCCGGCCGCCTTCGCCGCCAGCGCTGCCGCCGCCGCCAGTGCGTGCGGCCTCGCCGAGTACGATGGACGACGCGCGGCGGCCCATGCCCGGGGGCACGTGGGGGCCCGGGCCCGGGTGGGGCCCGAGCGGGCCCTCGCTGCGGCCCGGCCGCAGGCGGCTGCCCGAGCCGGGGTCGGCGCCCGAAGCGCTGGTGCCCGCAACCCCGCTGCTGCTGCCGCCCAGCGCCGCCCGCAGGCCCTCGTCGTCGTCCAGCCGCCCCGCCTGCACCAGCTGCTCAGCCATCTGGCGGAGGCACTCCCTGCGGACGGAGGAGGGGGGACAGCAGAGGGAGGGCGCACGTTCAGGAGCGTGGCTGTGCGAGCATGCGTGGAAGAAGGTACGGTATGGGAAGGTCCCCCGCTCTGAATGCCTCGCAGGCGGGCGACCCGCCGCCTGAGGGCCAGTGCAGTTTGATCGTGCGCTCCCAACAGCACAAGGATACCGTTACACCGTTTGCGCGCCTTGCCCACTATCACCCCCACCCCGACCCGTCGCAGTGGATCGCCGTACCGTCCGACATGCTGGCTCACCTGTACGACATGGACATGCTGGCGGCGCCCACGAAGTTGCCGCCGCTGCCGCCGGCCGACAGGACCGCCGCGGGCCCACCCGGGCCCGGGCCCGGGCCCGCGCCGCCGTACGCCGTGGCCACGTGCTGGTGTGTACTGCTGCTGACGCTGCGGCTGTTGCTGGGAGAGGAGCTGCTGCCCATGCTGCGCGCGCTGTGGTGCCGTGCCAAGCCAGGGTGCGACCCCGAGCCGCCGCCGCCGCCGCCGCCACCTCCGCCGCCGCCGCCGCCGCCCCCCATGCTGGCGGAGGCCTGCAGCAGGCTGTGGCTGGAGAGGTGGGACCTCAGCACCGCAGCGTACATGGATCCGCTCGTCACGTTGCCGGCTGCCGCGATTCCGGTTCCAGGTCCGGATCCGATTCCGGTTCCGGTTCCGGCTGGCGTGCCGCCGCTGCTGGCGTTGGCGTGCGCAATGGCGGCGTCGCCGCTGGGTCGAGAAGCCAAGGCGTGTGGCAGGTTGATGGCGAGGTTGGATGCGCTGCTGCAGGGGCTGAGGCGGTTGGGCGTGGAGGCGCCGCTGCCCAGGGGCGACATCTGCCCGGCACGGCTAGCGCGCCGGACCAGCGACGCCGGCAAGGAAGAGTGGACGGCAGGGTTTGCCGCCGCCGCGGCGGTGGGCGTGCCGCCGCCGCTGGCGCCCCCGCTGCCGCCGCCCGAGAGGCGGGCAGGCGCGGCGCGGGCTGAGCTGGCTCGCTGGACGGATGCGGAGGCCGCGCCGATGCTGCCGTTGGGCGGCGGGGCGGCTCCGAGGGCCGAGATCAGCATCGTCCGGTGGGCGGAGCTGTTGGAGAGCGGCGAGGGCCCGTGTGGGCCCAGCGGGTACCCCGACTGGCTGGATCCCGTGGGCGGGCCCATGGAGGCCCGCCGGCCGCGCCCCACGCGGCCGCCGGTCGGGGCCCCACTGGGCCCGGCCGCGTGCGTGGAGGATAGGTACCCCGGGCCCGTGGCGCGACTGCGCGCGTACGACGCGGGCCCAGGCGGGCCCCCCGCGGGCCCTGGGCCCGATGTGGACCCGGCTGCGGACTCCGCATGGGCCTGGCTGGGCCCCTGCCCCGGCTCCAACCACGTGGCCGGCAGGGCGTGGGCCGAGCGGAAGCGGTGCCCCGCCAACGACTCACGTGCTGCCGCCGCGGGGGGCATAGACGGGGCGGGCACGGACCCGCCGCCGCCCAGCCAGCCCCCCCGCGCTAAGAGCTGAGCCTCCGCTGTGTCAAGGTTGTGGCTATAATGTGGGTGGCTGTGCGTTTGCGCCGCGGCTCCGTCCGCGGCCCCGGGTGTGGCGGAGCCCGGGGGCGAGTCGGCGGCCGCCGAGGCTCCGGGCCCGGCCGGCATGGCGGGAAGGGGCATCTTGTGGCTCGAGGGCGCGCGCACGGCCAGAGGCGGCGGTCCTTGCTTGTTGGGGTCCGGGGGCGAGCTGGCAGGGGGACGGACGGGTTGGGCACGTCAAGGCCGGCAGAGACGGATGGTGCGAGGGCAAGGAAACTAACAAGGCCACAACTGCTCCGCCCAGCCGCGGCTAACCCCCGATCCCGGAATCGCACTCGCTTAGCTCACCTCGCCAAACGCACAGCGTCCTCTGGCCTCCGCCCTAGCGTCCAGGCTCGGCCCTGACCCGACCCGCCGCCGCCGCTGGCCAGCGCCGCCGCCGCCGCCGCCTCGCTGCTCCGCGCCGCCGCCAGGGACGTCCCCGCTGACGTCATGACGCTAAGGCCGCTGGCGCCGCGGGCGGCGTGGTGGCCGTGCCCGGGCCCGTGGCCCAGGCCCGGGCCCAGCGGGGCCCCGTGCGGGCCCGTCTGGGCCCCGTGCAGGTGCGATCTGGACGAGGTCGCGGACCCGGGGGCCGATGACGAGTGCATGGCCTTTTCCGCGGCGGAGGACGCGTGCGGGTGGCCCGGGCTGGAGCCGCCGCCGCCGCCGCCGGCGGCGGCGGCGCCCGCCGCATGCCCCGCCGAGCCCGGCGGCGCCGCCAGGGTTATCGTGCTGCTGCCGCTGCTGACGTGGCGGTCCGTGGCGGACCCCACGCGGCTGGCGGGGGGGTGGTCGCCGACGGGCGAGCCAAGGTCCCCCGCTGCCCCGGCCGAGACGGAGGACACCACGGCCCCGGCAGAGTGGGCCGATGGGAGCTCCGAGATGCGGCGGGCGCGTGAGGCCAGGGCGGGGGGCCAGGGGAGGCCCGAGGAGCTGGTCTCGGGGGGCTCGATGCCCTAAAGGGGGGGGAGAGGGGCGGCATCAGTCTCCCTGGCATACGCGTGCAGCCCCCAAGGCCCCAACACGCGCATCAGTCGGAAGGCGAGGAGGGAGAGGTTCTGACAAGGGACCCCGCTCCAAGTTCGCCCTCCGGGTTCTGCCATGCCCACCCCCACACTGACAGCAGCCCCCCCTCCCCCCTCCCTCCCCACAAGCCCCACCGCCATCCCCACCGCCCACCCCCTCCGCCCAACCCCCTCCGCCACCCCTCCCATTTGCCCCCACCTGCGCCGCCATTTGCTTGAGCGACTCCTGCCGCTCCGTGATGGCCAGGGAGTAGGCCATGGTGTCGGAGGCGCGGCGGGTGCGGACGGTCATGCCCAGGGGGCTGTCGGGGGGGAGGGGGGCGGTGATTTGAAGGGCTGCTCGTGTAAGCCGGGAACACCGCTGGCGCGGTGACTAGCCAAGGGGGGAGGTGGCGTGTGCCATACGGGCTGCGCGCGCACTCGACGAATGCCGGGTGTGGAGAAGAGCGGGAACACATCGCTTCGCCAGACGGTAGGGGGAAAAGACGTGGTTGGTGTGGGGTGTGGAGTGCATTCGTGCCTACCTCCGGGGGGAGTGGGGCGTGCCGCTGGCGGCCTCGCGCGGGCTCTGGTGGGGCGAGGAGCCGCTGCCTCGGGCGGCCGCCAGCAGCAGCGCCGGGGGCAGCGGGCCGGAGCCCGAGTGTATGGGGCCCGAGGAGGCGAGCGGAGAGGCGCGAGGGGAGGAGCTGTGGCCCCCCCCGCCGGGGCCGCCGCCGCCGCCACCGCCGCGGGCGCCTGCTGCCGCCAGGGCCGCGGCGCCGCCTGAGCCGTGGCCCCCGGTGCTGGGCGCCCCGTCAATGTCCACGTCACCGCCCTGATGCGGAAGGGAGGGGGGGAGGGAGGGAGGAGGGAGGGAGGGGCAAGGCTTGGTTTGGTGGTAGGCGGCAGCGGGCGAGGGCCAAGGGCAGAGACTTATGGCAGTGAGCAAACGCAGTGGGAGAGGGGGGGTCCTGTACGCAACTCAGCCCAGAGCCCGCCGCAGCCGTCCTAAGCCCCTCCTCAGTCCCCAGCCCGCCTTGCCTGGCGGTTAGAAAAGGATCGGATCTGAGAGGGCGCCGCCACCATTCGCCCGCTGCCGCTCAGGCCACCCCACTGCGGCCCGCTGGTCAGCCCCGCGCCGCCGCCCGC
Source organism: Edaphochlamys debaryana (assembly GCA_016858145.1). Taxonomy (NCBI): domain Eukaryota; kingdom Viridiplantae; phylum Chlorophyta; class Chlorophyceae; order Chlamydomonadales; genus Edaphochlamys; species Edaphochlamys debaryana. The sequence goes on from JAEHOE010000055.1 coordinate 694,967, forward strand.
CGCCGCCGCCGAGTGATGCATGTACCCGTACGGCGGTACGGCATTGCCGTACGAGGGGCCGCTTCCGCTGGGGCGCAGGTTGGAGGGCATGGAGCCGAGCGACCCTCGCGCTGAGGAGGCGCCCTGGGGTGGCGGGCGCGGGCGGGGTCCGGGACCAAAGGTCAGCAGCAATCCGGGACACACGTTGGAGGGCCCGGCCCCAATCTCGCCCCAAATCGTCCACACCGCCCCATCCCCTCTCGCCTCGGTCCGCACCAACCCCTGACCCCCCCTCCCCCCCCCACGCCCCCACACCTGCAGCATGGGCCCACTCCCCGGGCCCCCCTCCAGTCCGTAGTGCGAGTGGTGCCCCCCGCCCGCGCCCATGACGGAGGACCGCACGGACGTGTGGGCGGACAGGTGGCCCCCGTTGGTGCCGTGCGTGGTGAGCAGCTCCCCGCTGGGGGCCGCCAGCTGCAGCTGCTTGGACCAGGAGGTGCGCATCTGGGCCTGGGTGGCGGTGGCAGCGGACTGGGGGCGCAGGGGAAGAGGGGGGGAAGGGGAGGGGGGAGCGTGTGTGTTTTGTGACGCGTGGGGTCGGGCAGGAGGGCGGACCCTGCAGCCCCTCGCCTCACCCTGAACGCATTCCCCTGCGTCCTGCAGCATTTCCCCACCAGAGGTATCCACCCCCCCAGTCCCCCCAGTAGCCCCCGCCCCTCCTCCTGCACTGCCCCCTCCCCCTTCCCCAACCCCCCTCACCCTAAACGCCTTCCCCCGCGTCCTGCAGCAGCGCCGCCCCTACAACCCCCCACCCCCAGCCCCCCTCCACACCCGACCCCCCCCTCACCCCCCCCTCACCCTGAAGGCCGCCACCGCGTCCTGCAGCAGCGCCTGGCTGAGGGCGTCCGGGCGCCGCAGCCAGGGGTGCGCCAGGGCCTCGGCGGCCGTGAGGCGCTGGGGGGGGGCCACCCGCAGCAGGTGGGACACCAGGTCGCGGGCGCCCTCGCTCACCTGTGGGGTTTGGGGGGGGTGGAGGAGGAGGTGAGGAGGAGGTGAGGGGGAGGTGAGGAGGCGGGGGTTGAGAACGGGTAGTAAGGTGGTACGTAAGGTACCCCCCGCCCCCTGAGCTCTGAGCGGACTGTGGTGAGAGCGCTGCCGCGCTCCGCACCTCCACGCGGCGGGGCCAAGTCCCAACAACCCCCCCTCCCCCACCCGCCCCCGCACCCACCAGCGCCCAACGCCGGCCGTGGAAGGCCCACTCCCCCGCCTTGACGCGGGTCAGCACCTGGTCCAGGGAGGGCGCCTGGAAGGGGGTCTGGGGGGTGGAGGGAGGGGGAAGGGGAGGCGGGAGCGCGTCAGGGAGGGGAGGCTCTCAACGACGGACGTGGCAGGTCAGTGGTCCGTCCCTCTCCCCCACGTGTGCTCCTCTGCCCCCCTCCCCCACGTGACCCCCTCACCCCCCCCCACCTGGCCGCTGAGCAGGAAGAACAGCACGCAGCCCACCGCCCACATGTCAACCTCGGGGCCGCAGCCGTGCTGGGGGAGAAGGGGGGGCAGGGGTGGAGATAGATAAGTTGTGGGGCAGGAGGACAGGTAGGTGAGTGCGGAACACGTGCTGTCCCCCTGTCGGGTCCGCTCCCCACACCTTGGCCGCCACCTCGGGCTCGTTGAGCAGCTCGGGCGCCACTCCTCCGTCCCCCCTACCCGCCTCCCCTCCCCCCTGCCCCTGTCAGGTCCTCCCCCCCCCCAAAGCCCACCTTGGCCGCCACCTCGGGCTCGTTGAGCAGCTCGGGCGCCACTCCTCCGTCCCCCCTACCCGCCTCCCCTCCCCCCTGCCCCTGTCAGGTCCTCCCCCCCCCCAAAGCCCACCTTGGCCGCCACCTCGGGCTCGTTGAGCAGCTCGGGCGCCACGAAGTCGGGGGTGCCCCCCGGGTCCGTGGGCGTGTAGAAGAAGGTGGCGAGGGAGAAGTCAATGAGCTTGATGGCGGAGTCATCGCGGCTGGGGGGGGGAGGGGAAGGGAGAGGGTTTGGGAGGAGGGAGGGGAAGGACTGGCCCCCGCAGTACCGCCTCTCGCCCTCTCTCGCTAGAGCCCCCACGCTACGCCCCCTCTGCCTCGAAGGCCCCGCCTCGGGAGGACCCCCACTTTCGTCCCCCCGCGGGATGCTAGCTCCCCCCCTTCGCCCCGTACTGCGCCCCCTCACCGCGTGGCGAACACGATGTTCTCCGGCTTTATGTCGGCGTGTACGATGGCGTTGTCGTGCAGGTGCTGTACGGCACTCAGCAGCTGCCGCGCCAGCCAGGCCACCTCGCGCTCGCAGTACGTGGCAGAGCCCGCCAGCCGCTCCACCAGCCCGCCGCCCTCGCACAGCTCTGTGTACGGCAGTGTACGGCAGATGCGGGGAGGTGCTCAGCCTCGCCCGCGGTGCATTGCCCGCCTGTCGCCTCCTCACCCAACCCCACCCCCTCACCTCAGCCTGCCCTCCCCATTCGCCTCCGCACTGTCCGCTGCCCATAGTCCCTCCACCCCATTCCCCACCCCCTTCTCCCCTCCACCCTTCCCCCACCCCTCTCCCCCCACCCCTCTCCCCCCTCGACCACCACGCCCCCCCCCCCCCCACCTGATATGAAGTACATGCGCACGTGCGAGCGCAGCACCTGCCGCAGCCCCACGATGTGAGGGTGCGGCCCCACCGCCGCCCACACGGCCGCCTCCCTGGCCACCACGTCCCCGTACTCCTGGAACGCCTCCGCCTTGATCACCTGCGGATGGGGGGGAGAGATGGGGGGGCGGTGTCAACGGGAGAGGAGCTATACGGCTCAGGACCAAATCCCGCGCCCGCCGGCCCTCCACCCCACTTCGTCACCGCCCTCTCCAAGCAGCCGCACCTCCCTCCCCCAGTCCCCAGCTCCGCTGAACGTCCCGAACCCTCCCACGGGTCTCGCCTTCCCGGAACCCCACTCCGAACCCGCCTCCCTTGGCATTCGGCAGCACCCTCACCTTACCCATGACACACACGTGTCTGGGGCTGCCGCCTCGCAGGACCCCCCACCCCCCCCTGGCGCCCGAGCTCCCCGCGTCCTGACCCCCTCCCCCCCCACCCCTTCCCCCAAACGCCCCACCGCCTCGCACGCCGCCGGGCTCCTCCCACATCCACCACCTCCCGACTCCCAAGCCCCGCCCGTCCCCCCTGCGCTTTCTGGCCCCAGACTCCCATGACCCCGCCTGAACCCTACCCCCCGCTTCACCCCACCACCACCGCTACAATGCCACCAGCGACCCCACGCCCCCAAGCCCCACCCCCAGCCCCACCTTGACCGCCACCGGCTCCCCCGTGCCGTGCATGCGGCCCCTCAGCACGCAGGCGAACAGCCCCGAGCCCAGCATGCTGCTCCAGTCCATCTGGGTCGGGGGGGGAGGTGAGGGGGGGTTGAGGGGGGGGGGGCAGGGGCAGGGGGGGCCGATGAGGCGGGGCGGGTAAGGGGCCAAGCAGGTCCAGGACCACGCAGCAAGGCCCTGACGGCTGAACCACCCCTCGAGCCGTGTCCCGACCCCTGGCCCTCACGGCCACCCCACTCCGCTGCTCGCCTCGCCCTTGGGGCCTGGGCTTCAGACCGAGTCCCTTGCCTTTCCCCGTGCCTCCTCGCGACCTCCCAACCACTCTGCACCCCACCCTCGGCCCTGCCCCTGCCCCTGTCCCTAAACCCCCCTAATCACCTCGTCCCTTCACCCCCACCGCCGCGCCCGTGCCCTGCCTCGGCAACCCTCTACTCCCCACGACGCGCCCCCACCACCCCGTCCCCTGCAACCCCACCACCCCTACCCTGCACACACACACCCCGACGGCCCCCACCTCGCATATGTCCCCCAGCTGCAGCTCCCCTGGGGAGCTGGCCGGCGCCGGCCTCCGCGGCCGTGGGGGGCCTCGGGCCGCCGCCGCCAGCGCCGCTGCGTCCGAGGCCGCATCCAGGGATGCACGCCGCTGCGCCGCCTGGCGGGCCGCGGGGTTGGATCGAGAAAGATCCAGGGCCCAGGCCGCCAGTGCCGTACGGTCGTCCGAGTACAGGTCCTTGTGGGCCCCGTTGAGGCCCACCAGCCGGATGCCGTACATCGTGGCGCCATTGCGGTAGCGCTGGGAGGGGAGGGAAGGTGGGGGGAGCGGGGATAGGGGCACGGGGCACGGTCGGGGTGGGGCTGGGGCGTCCAGAAGGTGGCTGCGGTTCGCGCATCCTCCACCAAACAATGGTACCCGCACGTGACAGGGTAGCCCTGCCCCCAACACGTGTCACTGTAACAGCCCCATGGAGCCCGCGGGTTGTATGGGGCGGATGGGGCAGGCTTGCACTGCGTTCGCCCGCCCATCCTGCCCCACCAAGCTATGGCCGCCACCCTGCCCCCAACACGCCTCCCCACTGCACAAGCCCCATGGAGCCCGCTCCCTGGCAAACCGCCCTGGCCGTTGGGGCAGCTGCTGCGCCCCACGTCACTCCAACTCAGCCTCACGCGAGCCTAGACTGCCCCCTGTGTGCGCACAGACACTGTGCAGCGACCAGGTCCTCAGTGGTCCCACGTGGCCCTTTGCCCGGCCCCTCGCCAGGCCCCCTTTCCACCAATACGCGTTGCGGTGCCCCAGCCCCTTGCAGCCCGCTCCCTGGCGGCTCTCCTGGGGGGGGCAGTCGCTGCGTGCCACATCACTCCAACCCCTCCTCAAGCGCAGCCGAGACACCTGACTACGCCTGACCGACCTCTGCCCAGCCCCTCGGCGGCTCACCTGGGGGGGTAGCTGCTGCACCTCGTACACGGGGGTGGGCAGCACCGGCTCCCCCTCCTCCTTGATGACCTGACAGGGCAGGGGGGGAAGGGGGGAGGGAGGGAGGGTGTGCGTGGAGAAAGGCACGGGTGGCACCGACACGCCGGTGGCTCCCATGGCCACGTGCGAGCTCGTACGTCGGCTTGCTCACGTGTCTTCATGTCAACACATATGTCATCACCAAAACACTATGACTTGCTGGTATTGCTCTTGCGCACTCTACATTCGTGCGCTCCGTGCCACAGTTATCCCCTTGAGGCACCCCCATGGTCCTCGGGTACGGGTCCGCTATTCCTGGTGATGGCCGGCCATCTCCCTAGTCCCTACGGACCCCAGGCAGCCCCAGAGCCCGAAGCTGTACGGGCGATCCAGCCCGTCGTCAGCCCCAGACCTCACCGCCCACCACCCGCCCACACGCTACTCCGCTGCGCTACCTTGGGCGAGACTGCATAGACGAAGCCTCCCTCAGCCAGCTGGAACCAGCGCGACAGCCACGACTTGAACAGCCGAGACCGCTTCCATAGGAAGCCATGCCGCACCGGGGTCAGAATCTGCACGGGGAAGGGCCGCGGCCGGAAGGGTTATCGGCAGGGGGGACGGGGTCCACGCCTCGTGGCCGGAGGTCCGGGCCTGAAGTCATGGCGTGTTCCTCCTTGAAGAGGCCTGCCCGGATGGTTATAGTCGCAGTCCCCGATCTATCAGCCGCTCCGAGGGCCCGGCAGTCAACGCTGGGTGGCCCTGGGCGCGTTACTGCATGTCTTGCGTCGCAGTGCAAAACGAGCCTTTGGGCTGAGGTGGAGCACCCCAGCTCCATGAATCATAGGTAAAGGAGAGAGCAGTCCAGCGGGCACAACGGCGCACTTACTTCCGGCTGCGATTGGAGGGCTCTGACGCTCGGCACCGGAGGGGCCACGACCAGAGACTCCTGAGCCCCCTGACTCATTCTCTGCCGCGTTTCAGGGCGGCAGGTTGAGGGCGGGGCCGCCTAGTCCAGGAATCGAAGCATTTGCCAGCCGGGAGTCCCGACCACTGCAGAGCAGCCCACAACTCCACTCGTGTCACATACTACAGTCCAGGAGCAGGCTGGCGGTCCCGCCAGAGGTTGCGGCCACGCAGAGTTTTTTATGCCGTTGTCGTTTTGAAGGTGCTTAACATCACGTATAGCTAGTAGCATGTGTGCAAACAAACAAGCGAGGGGATTCATGATCAGTCTTCAGGCAAGTTTCCCACGGAGCATCCGGCCCGACCCTCTGGGGCTCGCAGTTCGTCCCCCGGCCATTCCCCAGCACGCTAGCCGCTCACCTTGACCCGTAGGTGAATAAGCTGCTCGTTCCGTCCGTCGCCAAAAGTTTCGTCGTGCCCATCCTGACGCACCCATCGGCCATGCCTGGTTCGCAAACTGTCCCTGCACCGTGCGATGGCGGGGCTGAACGGGAAAGACTGCAGCCAGCACAATGGTGGCGCCGATCGTATGAGGCCGCTTCACGCTTGACTAACACGAAATGACCTTCTCCATGCCCACATCTCGCGACCCAAACGTACTCAGGTCCCCGCTTCCGCAGCGGTGGTCCTTTCCCGCCCTTCCAACCGTGTACCTGGCTACCTGCGCCTACATACGCCACCCACACCGCCTTACTTGCTGCGGGCCCCACCACCTTCGAGGCCACGACCAACAAGCCGGCCCACCGGCGTTAACCAGAACTTGTTGGGGCCGGGTGCCATCTCTGCTTGTCTTTATATCTATGCGAATCACCCCTCCAGCAATACCGGTGCCTAACCTGTCCTGCCTAGCCAACCTGGGCCCTAACTCACACCCTGCCTGCCCGTGCCCTTGTCCTTCACAACCGCTGCCTCCCCAGCCCAAGCCACGGCAGCGCCCCGCAATCCTAAATAAGCGAAGCCGCCACAAAGCCCGGCCCGCACCTTATTCCTACTTTCCTATTCCTCCTCCCCACCAGCACAGGACTCACCCCAGCCCCTCAGAAGTACTCTATCCCCAGCCCGTCCTCCTCCTCCGCCCCGTACCCGTACCCCTCGTCATCGTCCATCTGCTCCACCACCAGACGGGCCCGCGGCGGCGACGCCGGCGGCGGCTCCTCCTCCGCCTCCTCCTCCTCCTCCGCACCCTCCATGGTCGGCGTCAGCGCAGGCTCCAGCACCGGCACCGGCGCCGGCGGCGGCGTGGGGTCTGGCGCCGGCAGCGGAGGCGCAGCCGCCGCCGGCGCCGGAGCAGCCGCTGGCGGCGGCGCGGCCTCCGCAACGGCAGCGGCGGCGGCGGCGTCAGCGTCCGCGGCGGCGGCGGCGCCATCGTCGCCGTCGTCTCCGCCCTCCTCGAACTCCATCTCGAAGGCGTCCAGAAGGGCCTCGTCCACCTCCTCGTCCGCTGCCGCCGCCGCCGGCGCGGCCGCTGGCGGCGACGCCGCCCCAGCTCCCCCTGCGCTCGCCGCCGCCGCGCCCGCCGCCCGTGGCGGCGTGGCCTGGGCAGCTCCCCGCGGGGGCGTCGCTGCAGCGCCCTTCTGCCCCGGACCTGAGGTCTTACTAAGGCGGGAGGCCTTCTTGGAAGGCCCGCCGGCACCTGCCGCCGGGGCGGCGGCGCCCGCCGAGGAGCTGCTCCGCTGCCGCTTCTTCCCCGCCGCAGCCGCCGCGGCCGCCCCGCCGCCGCCGCCCCGACCCGTGCCCCCACCCGAGCCGCGCGCGCCGCCGGCCTTCCCCGCGCCCCCCGCCCCGCCACCCACGGATCGGTCGTGCGGCTGACCCGCCCCCGGCCCCGCCCCGGTGCCCGTCCGCTGGGGGCCGCCCAGTAAGTCGTCTGTGAGTGTGCCCACGCGGGGGGAGGCGGTGGAGCTGTCCGGACGCCGCTGGCCCAGTGTGCGTGTGGGCGAGGTGGAGGGCCCCCCTGACCCCGAGGTACCGGGGGAGAGGTCCAGCGCCTCGGGCTCCGTGGGGGCGCGGAAGGGCGCCGCGTCGCGGACGTGCCTGCGTGCGGGTCGGGGGCGGGTGTGTCGTTGGGGCGGCCAGGGAGGGAGGATGAGGCGGTGGGCAGGCGGCGGTGGCGGCGTCCCAAGGCAAGTGCCGCCCCGCACACGTATGCACACGTCTGCACACGGCGCTACCCACAAGGCAGCCCCTCTGCCGCTCTTCCCCGTCACCCTCACCCACGGCCCCACTAGCCACCCCAACCCCCCGCATCACACCCCCACCCCGACCCACTTCGTGTTGTACTGCCCGCACATGGCCTCCAGCCGGAAGCTGCCGGTAGCTGGGTCGAACAGGGCCACGCAGTCCAGACCGCCGTCGCGGGACCCGGCGGGCTCATACTTGCCTGGGGGCAAAGGAAAGGGAAGGAAAGGACTGTTGGGGCCATGTCCCTTGGCCAAGAAAGCGGGGACACGAGGACCCGTGGGGCGCGGAGCGTGTGGGACTGCAGTGGCGCGCGCAGAACCCAGATCCAGAGTAGGGCACGGCAGGCCATAGCCGTTGGAGCGAGGTCTGTCACACGATTGGACCCAGGCGCATGACGCATGGCTGGAGCGGATGCCTCGCCGACCAACAGGGAGTCACGACGGGGGCGGCCCGGGCAGTCGCGACGCGCGGTTTGTGAGGGCGGGGCACACGGTGGGGCTCCTCCCATGACAGCCCATGCCCTGCCCCCACGCCTGCCCGTCCGCACGGCACGCGCCCAAGTAGCCACCCAGGCACGCAGCCACCCTCGAGCTCTGCTGTGGGCTGTGAGGGTCTGTCCGCCCCTGATTGCAGCTCGGCAGCCCCTATTCGTATCACAGGGGCTGAAGTAGCCGGGGGGCAGACACCCTCACCAAACACCACAACCCCTGAATACGCACACTCCTGGGGAAGGCCTGAACCGAGCTCACCCGAGAGGAGCACGTCCCATTCGCACGTGGCCGAGTTGGCCAGGTACAGGTTCACCTGCAGTTGCGAACGGGCGGGAGCAAGTTGTTGCCAGGTGTGGGCAGGTGAGGGCCACTAGGGGGCTGGAGTGCGGGCGCGGGGTGAGGTGTGAGCTGGGGACCGCGGTGGGCACGGCCAGCCTGTGTGCAAGGCGAGTTATTCACCTTTCCTTCAAGCTACTGGTGAATACGTTAAGCGACGCGCTGGTTGGCCCTCGCAAAGGCGAGAGGCACTACTGTAGAAGCGACCGGTGGGCTCACCGCCCTGAACAGCGAGCCGCACGCTCACCCTGTTGTCTTTTCCGAGCAAGAGCACGCCTGGTTGCTCCGTGTCCGCGCTCGCAGGGCGGAAATCGTAGCGCAGTGCCGCGAAGCTGACGTCCTGCTCCTCGCCAGCCTCTGGCACCATGCTAGGACCTAGCGCGACGGTATAAGCTATATCAGGAAGCGGTTGCGCTACCTGCGCGGCCATCTTTGGCTAAGGTGTTGTGTCGATCGACATGCACACGTCCTCACGCAGGGGCAGAAGGCATCCCTGCCAAAGTCGTTTAGTGACTTGCTCAGTTTCTGAATTCTCTGTCGGTTGCGCGCGTCTGGGTAACACAGCGTGCTGTGCCAATCGCACAATCAGGGCTTGCGTGCCATCTGCGCACTCCGGACAGCCCACGCTGCGACGCTGCGTGTGCCGCATTGCATTCCCCGCCTGACTGAGGGCACTGTAGAGTAACTGTGGAAGATATAGGCACGGAGAAACCAGGCCCGCTTGCACCATCGCACGCGTGTGTGTCGGCAGTCCGGTCTCCGCCCTCGCGAGCGCCAGGGCCGTGCGCCCCTAGCTGCAGCCGCCGAATGGCAGCTGCGAGCATCACAAAGGTACAACGCACGCAACTCCCCAAGCACGACTTGCCCCGCAGCTCGCTGACGATATCCGACTGGACCATGCGCAGGGCATCCCCACGCTCCCCCAAGCCAGCCCCCGCCTCCGCTCGCGCCACACCCGACCTTTCCAGCCTCCTCTCCGCCGCCCCAACCCGCCCCTCATCCCAGCCCCCGCCATGTCAGCCGCCTCCCCCGCCCTCGCTGGCTCCATGGCGGGTCGCCTCCTCCTGGCGGACGCCGCGGGCCTCCCGCCGCCTCCCTTCCCCTCCCTAGTGGGCTCCGAGCCCGGTTCCTTCGCGGAGGCCACCATCACCGCCCGACTGCCCGCCATTCTGGCATCCATGCTGTCTGACATACGGGCGGACGCGGCGGAGCGGGGCTGGACGTCGGGGCCTGAGGCGGCGCAGGTGCGAGGAGCGCTGCCGCGGCCGCCGCTGATGCTTTGCTTTGGCACGAGAGTATGGGTGTGCGGGAGGGCATTGTAGCCAGCATGGCTAGGTCTGCGGCTCTTCAGAACGGGGGGACCAGGGCCAAAAAAGGACCGCAGCCTTCCGCCTCGCACCCACCTTCCGCCTCGCACCCAGATTGGCAGCGCAGCACTCCGTGAGCAACTGCCGTTGCGCCTACCGTCTCGTGCGCACGCGGCCACCCACCCCACCCCACCCCACCCCACCCCACCCCTCCCCACCCCACCCCACCCCTCCCCACCCCACCCCACCCCACCCCCTCCAGGTGGAGGCTGCACTCGCCGAGCTGGCGGCCCTGCGCCAGTCCCTGCTGGAGGACGCCCCCCTGCCCCAGCTCACGTGCGCACCGGACAGGTGAAGGGGCGGTGTACCTTTTGTAGGGCAGGTGGCATTACCTGAGCTCAGTGGGAATGGCACATGGATTGCTACTGGGCTGCGTTTCGACGCTGGCCGCTTGATGCGTGTCTGCAGCCCACCCGTGGCCCCGCATCCTCAGCCATGGGTCGATAGCGGAGGCCGGTCCGCCCGTGACCCCACCGCATGAAACGGGGTAGAGACTGGGGGGTCAGCACCGCTCCCCGGTCCCCCCCGCAGCCCCGCGGATAGCCCCGCCGATAGCGGACACAACGAACACGCTCCCTTCCCTGTTCTCGCCGCAGCCCCGCTCAGACCGTGGAGCTGCTGGCGGCGGCCAATGCGGCGGTGGCGCTGGCGGCGGCGCGGCAGGCAGCGGGGCAGCAGGCGCAGCCGGGGGGCGGCGCGGCGGCGGCGCGGCCCTCCTGGCTGGGGCTGCCGTGGCTGCTGGTGGAGTGCTACATGTGAGGATGGAGGGGAGCGGGGAGGGGGGTAGGAGGGGCTTGAGGGCTGGGGCAAGAGGGTGCGGAACGCACACGCCAGGTACGAAAGCGGCTCCCGCGAACGGCCGTGAACGTTGTGATGTGATGCATGGTGTTGCATGGCACGCCCGCTCGCAGCTTGCTGCCGCAGCGCTGGCGCCCCCTGTTGGTTCTCCACCACTCCACCGGCCTCGGCGGTGCGCTCAGAGTCAGAGCGCCCCGCATCAAGCTCAACACCCTTGTCGGTCAGCCCGGGGTCATGTCAGTTCAGATTACCCCCGAGCGCTCGACCCTTAACTTCACCTCCTTCCCCCCCGCCAGGTATGCGGCCATTCACGCGGCACTCCAGGTGAGCCGCCCTCTGAAGTCATGTGTGGGCTAGGGTGTGTGGAGGGCTGCTCGCATGAGCCGGGGAGTCGGAGGCGCGGTGACTAGCCGGCCAGCCGGAGTGTGCTGGCTGCCGGCCGGTGGTCTGTCGTCGACGCAACTGCTGACTGGGGCACATGCAGGCTCCCCAGCCATTGCTCCCCGCTATCAGTCTCTGGACCCCTCCCCGGCGCCAGCCCCTCCAGCCCGTGCACAACCCCTTGGGCCCGGGTGGCAGAGCGTTCCGGCTGTGCCTGTTCCCACCAGCAACGCCCCCCCCTCCCTTCTTGCCTCCCTCCCGCGCAAGCCCTGAGCCCAGCAAGGCCAGGTTCCGCTGTGCCTTGCACACGACCATTGTGCGTTGCACACGACCATCCCCCCCATTCTTCTTGCCGCCCTCTGTCGCCACCCCGCCGCAGCGCCAGCCCCTCCTTGCCGCCTACGACCCCTTCGGCCGCCAGAAGGCCGCCGGCTGGGCCAAGTCCGCGGCCGCGGCGGCCGACGTCGCCGCCGAGGCCGAGGCGCTACTCGCTGCACTGCACGCCTCCTCCTCTGCCACCACCCCCTCTGCAAGCTCAACGTCTGCGGCCCCCTCGGCCCAGGAGACGAGCGGTCCGCAGCGGGCCCGGCCGCAGCACGAGGCTGCGGCGCGTGCTGCGGCACTGGGCGGCGTGCTGTGCGCGCTGTGGGGCAACAAGGCGGACCTGAGCCTGCTGGTCAGCGCGGACGGCCTTTCGGCGGAGGACCTGGCTGGGCCCAGCGGGGCCCAGGCCTCGGGCCCAAGCGGGGGAGGGGAGGCAGAGGGGGGCCCGGCCCGGGTGATCGTGGACGACTCGGCGGCTGTGTGGGGCCGCATGGCGCACCTACGGGCCGGAACGGCCGGGCCCAGCGGTCTGGGCCCGGGCGGGGCCCGGGTGGACCTGGTCCTGGACAACAGCGGTCTGGAGCTCTTCGCCGACCTGTGCCTTGCGGACCTGCTGCTGGAGGCGGGTGAGGCGGGGGGGGAGGCAGAGGTGGGGGGGGGGCAGAGGGCGCCGGTAGGTAGGCCCAGTTGGGAGGAGCAGTCTCTGGGGTCAGTGGCCGATAGGTAGCCCCCTGTGGGAGTCAGAGTCCTTCGGGCTCGGTCCAATGGGTAAGGGAGGAAGGGTGGTGGCAGCCAGACCGGCAGCAGCCGCACCGCGTGAGCCTGGAGATCATCTGCGCAAGGCGGACCCTACGGTTCCCTTCCGCCCGGACCCCTGACCCCGCAACCCCGCATCCCGGTCGCAGCCCGGCCCCCGTTGTGCGCAATGCTCTGCGGTCCGCTCTGCCGTGTCGAGCTGGCGACGCCCGCAAATCCCGACTCCCTGATTGCCGCTACCCGGACCCCTCTGCGCAGGCGTGGCGTCCCACGTGGTGCTCCACGGCAAGGTGCGGTGCCGTACTCGTGGTGTACGGCCGTTTGCTGGCCGTCGGTCTCTTTATTGATTGGCGTATGACCGCTGGTGTTTGGTGCTTGATCTCATCATTTGGTGATTGACCAACCGTTTGTCGGCCGACGCTTCGCTTGGGTCCTTCGGGCCGAGCCAGGGTTCTACAGGCACACACGCACCATACCTAGCCCACGGCCCCCCGCAAGCCCTGCCGCACCCCTGCGGCATGGCCCTTGCTCTGCTCCTCGTCTGCTCCTCGTCACCCCATCTCCCCCTGGCCCCCCTGGCCCCCCTGGCCCCCCTTTACCCTAGTCCCCTTCCGCCCCGCGCTTCCCTCCCCCCCCCCGCATTACCTCCCCCCAGGCCATCCCCTGGTTCGTGTCGGACACGCTGGCGGGGGACCTGGGGGCACTGCTAGACAGCTGCGAGGCGCAGGAGGCGCCGGGGAAGGTGGGGAGGTGGGGGCGGCGGCGCTGTGCGGTGCTGGGTGGTGCGGGGCACAAGGGGAAGCAGCCCTCGCTGTGTGGCCCCCTCGCACACCGCCCCTGGCTCCTGAGGCGAACGGCCATGCCGAGCCCCGCCCGGCACACCCCTGAAGGCCTGGCCTGCCCCACGCACCACGCAGCAGCCCGGGGGCCTTGCCTTCACAGGCTTCGGCCCCACACGTGGGGCCCCGGCCCCGGCCCACCACACTCACCCTTTCCCCCAAAAACGCGCCTCCCCAGGTGCCGCCGGGCGCGTGGGAGCCCGTGCGTCGGCTGGCGGCGCGGTGGCGGGGGCACCTGGCGGCGGGGCGCTGGTCCTGGCGTGCGCACGCCTTCTGGACCACGCCCGCGCCCTTCGCCTGGATGGCGCACGTGGCGCCCGATCTGTACGACGGCCTGTCGGGCAGCGCGTTAGTCATCCTCAAGGGCGATCTCAACTACCGCAAGCTCACGCACGACTGCAGGTGCGCGCGCACCCCTGCTGGGTCTGGCGTTGCTCGACAGGCTCAGAGCCAAGGGCTTCGAGCACAGCCGCACAGCGTCGGAGGAAAGTGTCCCCCTGCTAACACTTGCCTGCGCTGCAGCCCAGAGCCCAGTGCCCACAGCCCACAGCCCACAGCCCACAGCCCACAGCCCACAGCCCACAGCCCACAGCCCACAGCCCATAGCCCAGAGCTGCTGAGGCTGGGGCCGTGGATGGGCGCGGAGGTCAGCCGTGCCGGTCTGGACGCGCAGGGGTCCCGACCCTCAGCGCCTGTAACCCAGCGCCCAGCTCCCCGTGTCAATCCTGCGCCCGTTCTCCCTTTCGTGCAGGTGGCCCGACACCACCCCCTCTCCTGCTGGGTTTCAGACGACCCCCCCCCCCTCGCCCCCATGCTGTGCAGGTGGCCCCACACCACCCCCTTTGCGGAGTCTCTGCAGGTGGGGCCGCCGCGAGGCTGGGGGCAGCGCACGAAGGAAGGGAGGCCGCCTCTCGCCGAGCAAAGCCGTCCCGACAGTCCTGGCGCAGACTCCCTCACTTCCTTCCTCGCTCGCTCACACCCCCGCCTCCTCCCTACTCGCCCCCTCTTTCTCCACACACCCCACGCCACCCCCAGGGCTTCCGCCCCGCCCCCCTGGTGGCGCTCCGCACGCTCAAGGCGGACGTGGTGGCGGGGCTGGCCCCGGGGCAGAGCGCCGCCCTCAGCGCCGCCGACCCCCACTGGCTGGTCAACGGCAGGTGGGGCATGGTGCAGGCCGCACTGTGAGGCGCAGCACGCGACAGGGCGCGGCGCGCGGCGCACAGCACGGTCGCCGCAGGACTTTGGGCGCGGCACGTTGGGTACCAGAGAGTTGTCCATGGACGTGGGAATGGTCAATGGATAGGTATATTGGCCGTGTACGGCAGTGTGTGCAGTGCACGGCAAGGGGGTGGGGTGGGGGTCGGAAGATTGATGGTATGTTTAGACGCTCGGGTGTATGCGCGATAACCAGGTGCCAGTGCGTATACCGGTATTAAGCGGTGAGAAAGCCGAACCCGGAACCTCAATAGTGTCGGCAACCACTGAGATGCGTGGCAGTCGGGGCTTGCCTCCTTTTGGGGGAGGCGGATCTGAGGTCGGCATGGCTGGTGGGTCGCTGGCGGGCAGCGGGCTGCGCAGGGGGCCGCGGGGGCGGGAGGCCGCGTGGCACGAGCGTCACGGCGCATGGCTGGTGTAGGCGCACGCGCGGTTCGTCGCGGGAACTGTAGCGTGCCTCGGGAAGCCGTGGCGGCGTAGGCGCAGCCCCTGCTCCGCCTCAGCACCGGATCCTACCCTCAACATCAGCCCTCGCTGTATCTGGGCAGGCATCCCCCTCTTGCGCAGTTGCGCTGCCCCTTTCCCCTCGTCCCTCTGGATTCAACTGATACCCCTCAAGTTGCTAGGCACGGGCACATGGCACGTGTCTCCATACACCCTACAACCCTGTTGGCGCGGTTGGACCCCGCCCCAGCTTCTGTCTTTAGAAACCAGGACACTCACTCCGTTTGCACACGGCACAGCATGCGCTTCAGCAATGAATCCCAACTCCTCAGCTAAGTGGCGGTAGCTTGGCCCCGGTCGCCTGACAGCAGCGCAACCGCAATGTTCTGCCCGGCCGCAATCGCCTTGACATCAGACAGGGCGGCGTAGGGCACTGCGTTGGGGCCCCCCGGCGGCGGGGGCACGCCCCCGCAGCCCTCGGCCGCACAGGTGGTGCCGCCGGCGAGGCCCGCGGGCAGGGCCCTGCCCCAGGCCACCAAGGTCCCGTTCCTAAGCAGTGCCAGGGAATGGGCCATGCCCGCGGCAATGGCTGTGACGTTGGCCTGGGGAGGGACGGGGAGGGGGGGACGGGGCAGCGGGCGGGTGAGCAGGTGCTGATATATGTTGGTGACCATGAAGGGCACGGTCAGCCACGGCGCAACCCGTGAAGGACCAGGCCCGCTGCCCTCCTGCCAGGCATGGCCCTCACCGCCCCGCCCCGCGCCGCACCTGCGCCGCCGCCGGCACCTGCACCGACTTGAACTGCGCGCGGATGCCTGCCTGCGTGGTTCCCCGCTTGCCCCCCCAGGCCACCACGGTCCCGTTCTTGAGCAGGGCCAGGCAGTGCTCGTAGCCCGCGGCAACGGCCCTGACGCTGCCCGACATGAGGAGCGCGTGGGGGCGGGGGGCGATCCAGGGGGTGGAGTCCTGGTAGAATGTCTCAGAGTAGTTGCGGGGCGGCCTGGGGGTGAGGCGGGGCCGGGCGGATGGTCGTGTCAAGCTGAGCAGTGGGTGCACCGAGCTCGGCGGTGGCTGGTTGCTCCCTCTGCTGCTCCGACCCCGGCTTCATTCCCAGGCTCGACGCCACCCACCCACCCACCCACCCACCCACGCACCCACCCACCCACCCGCCCACCCACCCACCCACGAAATAGCTTTCACGTTGGCGCGAGTGATGAAGCCGGGGAGGTAGTCTGTGCGGTTGTCGCCCGTGAGCCAACGCGTCCACATCACGACCTGGCGGTTGAGGGCAGGCGGGGGTCAACCAGCGGCCACCGACACGCCCACTATGGTATCCCCTCTTTCGATAGGCTGCAGCAGTACTTTGCGTGAGTGCGTGCGGCTACTGAAGGCAGGGCTCCGCGCCTCACCCGTCCATTCCTCCGCAGCGCCAGGCTGTGGCGGTAGCCGGCGGAGATGGCGGTGACATTAGTCAGGTTTGGCGGTTGGTCCCGGTAGGTTCCGTTAGCGCGGGGCCACCAGGGCGCTCCGCTCTCGTGGACGCGCGGCCACTCGATCACTCGGCGCTCGGGGCCGTAGATGGCCATGGAGTGCTCTGCGTCGGAATGAAGCAAGGGGCAAGAGGGGGATGGAGAAACAACGAGCGAGGCCAAGGGCGGGGGGGGGGGAGAAGGCGCCAAGGCCGGGTGTGGTGCGGGCGAGGTATGGCGTGGTGTATGTCTGTTGGTGGCTCAGCTCCTCACCTGTTCCTCCGCTGACGGCCCACACGTTGGACCGGGCTTGCGGCGGGATGTCCATGGCGGGGTAGTAGTCGCCCGAGGAGGGGCCGCCCAGCGCGATCACGCCACGCGAGCCGGCAGGCGGCGATGGTGGCGGAGCGGCGGCGGCAGCTACATGCATGAAGGGCAGCATCAACTCATGTTCCCCCGCCGCCTTCGGCTCTACGACAGGTATCGCTGCCAGGCTTAATCAGACGCGGCTCCACAGCGCGGGTAAGGACTTGGCGGGGGCCATAGGCAGCCATAGGCGGCGGCTAGGCACTGCTGGGCCTCCCACGGCACGCACTCAAGCAACGGTGACGCGTGACGCAGGAGTGCCGGTAGCGGACCTACCGTCGTGGCCGACGGCAGTCGCCACAACCAACAGTGCACCAATACGCCATGACAGCGACATGCCTCTGAACGTGGGGGAAGCGCGAAGCGGCACATTGCGCGCACTAATCGCCACTTCACCAACAAGTCTGAGCTGTCACAGGAAGCATCGCACCCGCCGCACAAACGTTCTGAATCTGACACACGCTTACCGCAGAGTATCAACGAGCCCGCCTTGGGGTGCCGATTGCAGCATCTCGAAGAGATGCAAACGCTGCCGTCTCTTCTTCGCAAGTCAATGTGCTCGCAGCTTTATCTACCTACTTATGCAACAAACACAGTGGCAGTGTCCCAATAACCCCTACCCTGCGGTGCCGAGTCGTATTCCCTTCGTCCGCAGAAACCCAACCGCCGCGGGCCCAGCTGAGGAGCGCGACTGAAGGCTTCAGCCTGCACGCCACCTCTAGCGCACGTCATCGGCTCAGTCACTACTAAAAGGGATGCGTCGATTGCTTGCTCCCCAAATCCACTCATCCAAGGGCGAGGCCCGACAGGGCCGACCGTCGAGCGGGGCCATCCATCCATCCACCTCCCTGCCAGCATGGGCCCCGCGGTGCAGGAGCAGGCGGTACGCCGCGGGGCGCTGGGCGGGTCCGTGGCTGGATCCTGCCGGTGGCAGCGACTCCGTGGTGCGCTGCAGCGAGAGAGCGAGGGCGCCACAGCAGGCGAGGCGTGGCTGGTCCGGGGGGGGCGGGGGTTGGGCAAGCCATGTGCCTCACCCCGCACTTTCCCCCACGCGTGAAATCAATGGGGGCCACGCTTGGAGCGCTTTCGGAGCGCTTTTCCCTAGCACAGCCGGTACAGAGCCTTGCGTGCGACCTGTCTTCTGGTCTCCAAGGCCATGGTTGCATAAAACGTTGCGGGCCCGTTCAGAGTCGGGATCCGGCGTCTGACGGTCTGAGCTCTTTTGACAGCCGCTCCCTCGGTCAAATGATTGGCAATCAAGCCCTTGACTGCTCCGCCGCTGGGGTGGTTACAAAACGTGCACGGACGGTCCATTTGTCGGTCTACCATCTGTACGGTACATGCAACACAACGGCTCTGGGCGTCGCAGAGGCCTTGAGCCCACCGCCCGGCTCCACGGGAACCCGGCGCAGTTTTGAGGCACCGCAATGACTGCATCCCCCGACGTCCGACAGGCCTCGCAATGCGCCCGACCCTCGCCCCTTGCTGACGTCATGCCCTTCCTTCCCCCGAGAGGGTTCCCGCCGCCTGCCTTCTCCGGCCCTCGGCTCACCCTACCCACAGTACCCAGACCACCCTTCGACGCGCCCCGCCCACAAACACCGGAGGCCGCTCGGCAGGCGTTGCGTGGGTGCCAAAATAGAATCCAGAAATCAGGATCCGGCTGGGGCGCCGGCGCAATCCGGCCCACTGCTGTCTGGCCCCCACCACGCCCCTGTTTCATCTGTCCGAGTCTTGGACAGCACATACCGCCCCCCATCCCCACACGCTGCAATCTAAGACTCAAGTCCGCACATCCAACCGGTTTCTACTCGAGCTCCATGGTGTTGGGCGGCCGGCCCGCACTGCAGCCACAATGCTAGGGGCGCACTCCCCCCCCCCCCCCCCCACAAACACACCCTGCCTGCCTAAGCAGGGACCCCCCCTCCCCCCCCCCCGGCACACGCGGGCCGCCAGACCCCCGCCAGCCCCCGCTCTGCCGCCCGCCGGCCCTCCTCCACTCCGCCCCTCCCCTGGAAACCCCTGCCGGCGGCCCGCTCCTTCCCTGGCCTACACCGCTACGCCGCAGCCCGCCGCGCCCACACCTCCGCGCCTGCTGCTTCCGCCCCCCAGCCGGGCCCC
Source organism: Edaphochlamys debaryana (assembly GCA_016858145.1). Lineage (NCBI taxonomy): Eukaryota > Viridiplantae > Chlorophyta > Chlorophyceae > Chlamydomonadales > Edaphochlamys > Edaphochlamys debaryana. The sequence goes on from JAEHOE010000055.1 coordinate 713,785, forward strand.
GCTGCGAGCCGCCCCTCCCCGGCGCCCCCCCTGGCCCCGTGCAGCCACCACTCCCTTGCTGGGATCGTGGCACCTGCCCCTCAGCGCCGTCCGCACTCTGCCGTCCCCCCTCCCCCCTCCGCTTGGCCCCCGACGTTGGGCTCGTGCCGCCCTCCCCCTTCCATGCTCCTCCGTTCCCCCCTTCCCCCGGCCTGCTACCAGAAGGGGCACCACCCGATGTAGGACTGGCACAGGTTCTCGTGGTTGACGGCCGCGTGGATGAGGCGCTGGACCTGGGGGGGTGGGTGGGGGTGGGAGATAGGTGTAGGGGGAGGGGGACGAGGGGGGAGGGGATGGGTCAGGACAAGAGTTTGGTCTCCTTTGCGGTTTTTGGCAAGGCAGGAGGCAGGAGCGCGGGCCGCAGCTGCGTGCACATCACACCCTCCCACGCCCAGCGCCCAAAGCCCCCCTCCCCCCGCCGACCCCCTCACCTGCGCCGCCACGCTGTCCGCCTCTCCGCCCCCCGGCCCGCCCCCCGCCCCCCCCATCTCCGCCGCGTAGTCCCGGCCCATGAGCTTGTCGCTCATGCGCCGCATCACCTCCACGGCGCGGGTGTTGAGCACCTGGGGGGTAGGGGGTGGGTGGGCGGTTGAGGGAGGAGGGTGGGTGGGTGGATGTGTGGGAGGGCGTCGGGGGGTGGATGAGGGGAAGGCAGGGGCGGCAGGGGCCCAGGCCACATTTACTCCCTGGCCTCACACATAAAGCCCTGCCTCCCGCTTGCCTCTTCCTTGCTCCCACGTTTCCCCCCCTGTCAGGCCCCCCCCCCTTCCCCACCTCGTTTGCGTCCCCCAGCTGCACGAAGGCCTCCTTGAGCTCCTTCTCCCGCGCCTCGCGCCGGGGGGGGCTGGGCATGGCGGCGGGGTCGGCCGCGCCGCCGCCGCCCCCCGCCCCGCCGCCGCCGCTGAGGGCGCCCGGGCCCACGTGGCCAGCAGCTGCAGGGGGGTGTGAAGGGCGGGAAGGGGGGGAGGAGGGGTGTGTGAGGGAGGGGAGAAGGGGTAGTCCTGTGCGGATCCGAGTCGCCTAGGGAAGCACAGCTTGAGGAAGGGGCAGGGGTGAAAACCGGGTGGGCGGAGGGCCCCCTCGGCGCCGCGCCCGTTCGCCTGCCTCCCCCTGCCCCTCCCCCCACCCACCCGCGTCCATGTGCCCCCCGTCCCCAGTCCGCGCCAGCGCCGCCTCCGTGGCCGCCTCCGTGGTGTTGAGCAGGCGCCAGTTGATGAGCGGGTCGTGCACGAAGGCCTCCAGCATGGCGGTCACGGACTCCTTGTTGGAGCGGAGCACGCGCATCACGTTCTCGCACTGGGGAGGGGGGGAGGGGTGGGACGGGGGGAAGGGGGGAGGGGGGAGGGCGCAGCACGCAGCATGGTTGGGGTTGGGCCGGGGTTGGGAAAGAAAGGCCACAACTACTCCGACCAGCTCGAAGCCCCAGTGCGACTGTCCTTCACCAACCCCCTTCAACGCCAACCCCAACCCCCCCTCCCCCCAGCACCCACCGTGGTCCTGAAGTTGCCCTCAATGCCCGACACCTCCATGGCCTTGATCATCATGCGGGTGAGCCGGAAGGGGACCTGGGGGGGGGGAGGGTGGAGTCCACGGCATTGGCTCGCTCCCTCTTCACGACAGGCCCCGACCCGCCTGCACGCTGCCGTACGGCCTCTCCTTGCAGACCGAGCAAGCAACAGGCACCGGCTATAGCCCCCCCCCTCCCCTCCCCTCGCCCCGCCCCCTCCCCCAACCTTCTCCGGGAACTTCTCCCGGTTCATGGATGCCTCGAAGCAGTCCCCGAAGTCAATGTGCAGCAGCTTGCCGCTGTAGCGGTCGAGCATGAGGTTGGAGGGGTGCCGGTCGCCCAGGCCCAGGATGTAGCCCACCTGGCGGGTGGGGGGGAGGGCGAGGAGGTGGAGGTGGTGGGTTGGGTTGGGCGGGGTTGCCGTTGGGTGAGGCTCAGCCTTGAATGTCGCCTTCATCCGCACCCCTCCCCCCGCAACCCCCGCTGCGCCTCTCCTGTTCGGAGCCTTTCAGCCTCCGCCCCTCTCGCCTCCCCCCTCCCCCCCCGCCCCCCCACCATGCTCATGACCGCTGCCGAGCGCGTGTAGTTGGTGCGGCGGTCCAGCCACACCTCCGAGTTGCGCGACTTGAGCCACAGGACCTGGGGGTGGGGGAAGGGGTGTTTGTTGGAGCGGGTGACGATGAGGGGGTTGGGGGGATGCGGTTGGGGTAAGGTGAACGGGACTTTGTTTGACGGGGGCAGGGGCAGCAGGTGCAGGCGACCCTCCCCGCCGCACACACACACTTCAATACCCCATCTCTTCACACACCCCTCCTTCGGACCCCTTCTCTCCCTCCCTCCCCCCCTCCCCCCCCACCTTGTGCAGGTCCTCCCCGCTGGTGGAGTCAAGGGCGTACTCAAACACCTCCACCTGGGGGAGGGGAGATGGGGAGAGGGGGGTAGGGGAGAGGGGGGTAGGGGAGACGGGAATGAGTCCCGGGGAGGGGGGCAAGGGCCAGGGGTAGGCACGGTTCACACCGCGGTGGCACACCCTCCCTTGCCCTCAGAGACCCCCCTTTGCCCCCTCCCCTCCCCTTCCCCCCCACCTTCTGTATGACCGTCAGGTGGTCGTAGTCGGGCGCCATCCCCAGCATGAGCCGGTGCTCCCAGTTGAGGGGGATCTTGCGGGCCTCCCTGAGGGGGGGGAGGTTGGGGAAGGGGGGGGGGATAATGAGCGTTTTGGAATCATCAGCGGGAAAGGGGAAGATATCCGATAGAGGAAGGGGAGAGCGGCCGGATGCAGGGCCCGTGCGTGTGCTCATGGCAGCCGGGTGAGTGGTACCCGGGAGGACGCCCCCGAGGATGGACACCGCCAACCTCAGCCCCCTCCCTACCCCCCCTCCACCCCCCCCACCTGTACTCCCGGATGAGTGCGTGCAGGGTGTCGCAGTTGGGCACCCAGCCGATGAGCCCCGAGTTGGGGGACAGCGGGATGACGGCGTAGCGCGCAATGGACAGGTCCCGCTCGGCGGTCACACTGGGGGGGGGGGGAGGGGGTTTTGGAGGGTTATGGGGTTATGGGGGGAGGCGAGGGGTCGGGTGGGTGGGTCTCCAAGGGCGTGTAGGGCTTGCCAGCTGCCGATCCCAGCCTCCAATCACTGCTCCAACCACAACCCCCCTTCCCCCCCCTCCCCCACCGGTCGTGTGCCAGCATGGTGTTCACCAGGCCGAACAGCTGCATCACCCGCTCGTCCTGGCGGAGGTCCTCGTGGCCCTGGGGGGGGGAGGGAGGTGAGAGGGGGAGGGGGGGGGGGGAGGTGAGAGGGGAGGTGAGAGAATTAGCGGGTAAGGAGTGAACTCATCCGGTCGGCCCAGTGTTGAACGCCGTTTAGTTTACAGGGCCCGGGGCTTGTCCCACTCTTTCCGTCCCCCCCACGCCCTGCCCCCACCTTGAGCAGGAACATGTACTCCGCCCCGTCCCCCCCGTGTATGGTCAGCTTGCGCGGCCGCTGCTTGGAGGAGATGACGTGCAGCTGGGGCGCGAAGGCGGCGATGGTCACCAGCGGCTCGCCGGCGATGTAGGTGCCGGGGACAGCCAGCTCCAGGCCCTGGGGGAGGGGAGGGTGGGGGTGTTGGGGGGTGGGTTGGAGGGCGTTGGAAGCTGAGCGGGAGGGCGTAATTTAGCGAACGGGGGTGGGACCGAGGGGGCAGCGCCATCTCCCCGTCAGTGGCCACGAGCCCGGCTTCTCCCGGGACCCCCCCTTCCCGAGAACCCCAGCCCTCACGACTTTCAGTACCCCCCCTCCCCCCCCCTCCGCCCCCCCCTCCCCTCGCTCGCCTGCGCTCGCACAAGCGCGGGGCTGACGTACTGCAGCTCCAGCGTGGTGAGGGAGTGCAGCTGCTTGTTGATGCGCTTGAAGACGTGGTAGTACAGGTCCCAGGCCTGGGGGGGCAGGGAGGGGTTGGGGGGGGTGGGGGTGGGAGGGGTGCTGGGGTGGTGCTGGGGTGGAGGGGAGGGTGGGTGGAGAGAGCTTCGCTGGGCTTGAGAGAGAGGAGAGCCCCCCTGGGCACACGCCCCTTCCTCACGCATACCACCATACCACCAACACAGGGCGCCCAACCCCCCCCCCCCCCCCCCACCTGGTGCAGCTCCGCCTCCTCTCTCCGTCCTCAACACCATGTGTTCTCAACCCGCAGGTTCAAGCCCCCTCCTTACCCCCCCCCCAGCCCCCCCGCCCCCACCTGGTGCAGCTCCGCCTCCTTGCGGCTGGCCTTGTAGCGCATCAGCCACTCGTACGCCTCGGACAGCTGGAGGAGGGGGGGGGGTAGGGTGGAGTGGGTTTGACCCTTTGGATGGGGGGCTCGTTTGGGGTTGAAGACAGCTGTCCTCATGCCGAACCCGTCACCGCAGCCTGTCCCGCCAATTCTTTGCCGTCCCCTCTCCACTCGCCGCCCCCAAGCCCACTCCCACCCCCAAGCCCCCCCGCACCCTCATGCCCCCCCCACCTCCCGTCCGTAGCTCTGCACGAACGCGATCTCCTTGAGCGTGGTGGGCCCCGTCTTCTCCAGCATCTCGTGCAGCGGCAGCAGCGTGTGGAGCATGCCCTCCACGTTGGACTCGCCGAAGTAGAGCCGGGAGGCCTCCTCCAGGCCTGGTGACAAAAGGGGGGGGGAGGGGGTGTTTGAAGCTGATAAGCGGGAGAGCGTCGAATGGTTAGTGGGATTGGGGGAGGGGGGAGGAGGGGAGGGGGAGCAGGTGGGTGTTTGGAGGACGGCGCGCGGGGGAGAGAGGCACGTCCTCCATGCAGCGGACCGTGCAGCGCTCCCCGCTCGGACTCCCCTTCACTTCACTGGCCCCCTCCCCGTCAGCCCTCGCCCTTGGGCGAGGGATGGTTAGTGGGATTGGGAAGGGGGGAGGAGGGGAGGGGAGCAGGTGGGTGTTTGGAGGACGGCGCGCGGGGGAGAGAGGCACGTCCTCCATGCAGCGGACCGTGCAGCGCTCCCCGCTCGGACTCCCCTTCACTTCACTGGCCCCCTCCCCGTCAGCCCTCGCCCTTCCCCCCTCTCCTCACCCTCGTGCCACATCTCGTGCCACAGGATGGCCATGCGGATGAGCTCGCCGCTTACCAGCTGGGCCTGGGGGGGGGGGGAGGAGGGTGAGAGGGTGAGAGGGTGTTTGAAGGGGGTCAGAGGGGGGAGTGGGTTACGAGGAAGGAAGGACCACAACGGACACGAGCCAAACCAACGCACCTCCCTGCCCCCCCTACGGCACCCCCACTTCCCCTCCTCCGCCCCTCCCTCTCCACCCACCCCATCTTTTTCCCTTCCCCCCCCCACCTGCTCCACCAGCGCCGCGGAGTGCTGGCGTATGGCCTCCAGCACTGCGTAGGCCGCCTGGCGCCGGGCGTTGGACTGCGACTTGGTGGCCACCAGCAGGGGGTACATGAGGGCCTGGGGGGGAGAGGGGTGAGGGGGAGAGGGTGGGGGGTGGGGAAATGGAGGGGGGGTTGGGTAATGCGGTGTCGGCAAGGGGTGTCCACCCAATCCCTAGTGTCAGCGAGGTATACCCCCCCCCCCCCCCAAACAAAAGGACTTTGCCTCCCCGACCCACAGCCCGACCTGCGGGTGGTGCCTCCCGATCTTGACCAGCAGGTGGTGGATCAGCTGCCGTACGTCCGTGTTGTGGGTGTGGATGCGGGCGATGATCTGAGAGGGGGGGAGGGGGGGGGGAAGGACGACAGGGGTGTCAGGCGAAGGGAGGAAGGCAACAGCCTTCAGCAGACAACCTCTTCCGACGCGAGCCAGCTTTCCGGCTCCCCCACGTCCCTGCCGCCCCCCTCACCACTACCACACAGCGCACACCACACAGCGCTATCCCACCCAAAACCTCCCCCGAACAACCCCTTAGCCCCCCTCCCACCCGCCCCCCTCCCACCTGCGGGATGACCAGCAGCCAGGTGTCTATGGAGACCAGCTGGAAGCCCTCCGTGAGGGCCGCCCGCACGGGCTCGTAGGCGCCAAAGTTGAACCACAGCGTCAGCAGGCGCAGGATGTCCTGGGTTGGGGAGGGTTGAGGGTAAGCGGATGCACGGGTGGAGAGTGAGATATGGGGTGCTAGGGCTTCATCCGGTGTTCGTGTTAGGTGGGGCTACAGCTGGGGAGGGCGTGCCCCTCTCCGCATCCCGGCTCCCTTGGACCTAACCCCCCCCCCCCCCCACCTGCAGGTTGCCTGTGCGGTCCCCCGCCGCCTGCCCCAGCGCCACGGAGCGGAAGAAGCCCTGGGGGGGGGGGGGGAGGGGGGGGGGAGGGGAGGGAAGGGGGGGAGGGAGGGATGCAGTGGGGAAGGGGGGGGTGTTCACAGAAGGAGAGGCGGGCGCTGACAACCAGAAGGCTTTGCAAGTGGGAGGCACGCTTCCTTCAGCGCACCAGCACCTGCCCCTTCCGCCCTCCCCCCCGCCCAGTGCAGTGAGGAAACAGGGCGGAGGGGCAACGCGGGCCTGTGCGTTCCCGCTGACGCAGTCGCGGTCCTTTTGCGTCCATTCGCCTCGACCCCCCTCCCCCCAGTTCGTCCCCCCCCCCCCACCTGCACCGCGGGCGGCACGTGCGACACCGCCAGCCCCTCATCGCGGGTACTGCGGAGGGGAGGGGGGGTGGGAGGGGGGGGGGGGGGGGGGGGGCAGGAGGGGGGGGGGGTAGGGGGGGCAGGAAGGGGGGGGGGAGGTGTTCAGGTGAGGGGGGAGAGGCCAAGACGGCGGGGCTGTCCAGATCGGGTACAGAGCAAGGCAAGCGAGGCAGGCTGTGCCACGCCCATCCCTCCGCAACCCCCTCCCTCCCCGTCCCCCTCCCCTCCCCCCCCACCTGTAGTGCGCCGACACCGCCACGTTGAACAGTGCCCACTGGTGCCAGGCCTTGGCCCAGTTGGGGGCGTGCTCGGTGGCGGAGCGGAAGGAGGCCAGGTTCTCGGCGATGACGGCGGGGTTGTCCAGCTTCTGCACGCGGGGGGGGGGGGGGTTGAGGGGGTGGGGGTGGGGGGGTGGGGGGTGATGCCTGTGGCCTTCTCCTCCCCTAGAACCCACTACCACATCCCCCGCCCTTGGCCCCGTCCCCGTCCCAAAACATGCAAAGAAGACTCCCCCCTCCTCCCTCCCCCTTCTCCTCTCCTCCATCTTCCCCCCCCCCCCGACCCACATCGTTCATGGCCCACTGCCATATGCCCAGGCGCAGGAAGGCCCGGCCGTTGAGCGAGGCCTGGGGCCGGTCGAGCCAGCGGGGGGCGGCGGCCACCACCCCCTGCGCCTGGGCCCCCGTGGCCCCCCCGGCGACAGCGCCCGCGGGGGCAGCCGCGGCGGCGCCGCCGGCGCCAGCGGCGGCGGCAGAGGTGGAGGCGGCGGCGGCGGCCGGGGGCGACAAGGCCCCGGGGCGGCTCGAGCCGGAGGGCGTGGAGGCGCCCGAGGCGGCGGCGGCGGCAGCGGCGGCGGTGACGGCGGCGGCGGCGGCGGCGGGCGGCACTGCACTGGCCTGGAGCTCCCGGACCTATGGGGGGGAGGGGGTCGTGGACGGACACGGGGCGTTTGTTGCTGGGCGGGCGACTGGCACCCATCGCAAACCCATTTCTCAATCCCTGTCCACCCCAGCCCCAAACACACCTGAGCCCGTGCTTACACCCTAGCCCCCCCCCCCCCCCCCCAGGCACCCACCAGGTCCTTGATGCGCGCGTACGCCTCGGTGCGTTGCCCCTGCGTGGGAGGCCAGGGGGTGGGGAGGCAGGGAGCAAAGTGTAGGGGAGGATGGCCCAAGACAGGGCTCAGCGAAGCGCTGACACCCCCTCACCAGTCGCAACACACCCGGCCCCGGCTGCTCCCACCCAAACCACAAGCTCTCCCCGCCCCCACACCTGCGTCCACAGGTGCTTGAGGAACGCCAGCATGACGTGCGGCGCCCCGCTGCCCGCCCCGTAGCCCGGCACCCCGGGCAGGGTGATGGCCATGGGGTTGTAGCGGAGGAGCTGGGAAGGGGTGGGGGGGTGGGGGTGGAGGGGAGGGGCGGGGGAGGACGTGAAGGCGGAGGGGGGCATGCTGAGTACAGGACATCTTGAGGGAAAGGCAGAAGTGCACAGGTAAGGGGTGAGAGTGAGCGGCGCCGAAAGCAACGAACCCCCCTCCCCCGTTCCCCGGCAGCCAGCGAGCCCGATGCGCACCGCGGAAGGAGGGGGGTCCAGCTCAGGACCGCGAGGGCAGCGGCGCCCGAAGCAGGCCCCCTCGCAGCCCAACACCTCCAATCCCGCCGTCCACGCGCTCACCCCCTCCCCCCCCACCCCACCTGCAGCAGCATGCGGTAGGCCTGCCGCTGCCGCCCGCTCTTGCGGCACAGCGAGGCGAACTTGAGCCAGTTGTCAACGTCCTGGGGTGGGTGGGGATAGCGGGGGGGTGGGGAGGCGCGTCAGGGGTGCTGGTCTGTGTCCGGGCACTATCAAGACAGATGTGGGCACGGCATGGTTGGACCCCGTCCTGACCCCCTGCCTCCCCGCCCTGTCAGGTTCCCCCCCTCTCCATCGGTTATAAGTTCGCAAGCTCCGCAAGCCCATCTTCTTTGGCGCAACAAACTGCCCCCCTCCCCCCTCTCCCCCCCCTCCCCCCTCCCCCACCCCCCTCTCCCCCCCTCCCCCCTCCCCCCTCCCCCCCCTCTCCCCCCCCTCCCCCCCCTCTCCCTCCCTCCCCCCCCCCCTCTCCCCCCTCCCCCCCACCTGCGCCATGGGCACCACCAGGCTCCGCACCGAGAACAGGCTCTGCCACACCTCCACGTGCCGCTGCACGCCCCGCAGCCGGTCCCGCCACAGCTGCTGGATGAAGGAGATGCGCGCGTCGGAGCCGGAGGGGTCCACTGGGGGGGGGGAGGAGGGTGGTTGGTTGGTGGGTGGCTGGGTGGGTGAGGTTGGGGTTTGGGGGAGTGGGGTGGTTGGTGGGTTGGTGGGTGGCTGGGTGGGTGAGGTTGGGGTTTGGGGGAGTGGGTTGGTTGGTGGGTTGGTGGGTGGCTGGGTGGGTGAGGTTAGGGTTTGGGGGAGTGGGTTGGTTGGTGGGTTGGTGGGTGGCTGGGTGGGTGAGGTTGGGGTTTGGGGGAGTGGGTTGGTTGGTGGGTTGGTGGGTGGCTGGGTGGGTGAGGTTGGGGTTTGGGGGAGTGGGTTTGGGGAGAGTGAGGCGGGAGAGCGAGGGGGGAAGGAAGAGCGAGAGGCGGAGGCGGGGGCGGGCTTAAGGAGGCAGGCGACTGAGCGCTGGCGAGAGCAGGGTCTCGAGGTAGGTAAGGTAGGGAGGTCCCAGCTGCCCCCCCCTCACCCCTCACCCCCTGTCAACCCCCTTCCGGCCCCCTGTCAGGGGCCCCCCTGTCAGGCCCCCCCCCCTCACCCAGCCTCCGCTCCAGCGCCTGCTTGTACGCCACCACCTCCTCCAGCTCCGCCAGCTGCTGCACCCGCACCATGTCCGTGTACGCCCGCTCGTAGCTCTCCCCCACCAGCGCCGCAAGCTCCGTCATCATGAGCTCGCGCGTGCGGTCCACGTGCGTGCGGGCGGCGTCGAACTGGGGGGCCGGAAGGGGCGGGGTGGGGGTGGGTGGGGGTGTAGGTGGGGTGGGGGTGTGGCGTTGGGGTTGTGGGGGGTAAGGCAGCTGAAGCTGCCCATACACAAGCGTCATCCCCGGCGGGTTCCCCCACGTAAGCCCCATCGCTTCCTTGTCCCCCCCCCGGCCCTTACGTTGTTGTTCCGCACGCACAGCACGGCTCGCAGGAAGGCGCCAGTGGCGGTCTGGCTCTGGGGATGGGAGGGTGGATGGGTGGGTGGGTGGGAAGGAGAGGGCGAAAGGGGGGCGTGGGGTACCGACGCTGCATGCACTACAGCCTGTACCGTGGTGGGCCCCCTTCCCCCACCTCCGCCCCTCCCCCTGTCAGGTTCCTCCCCCTCCCCCCCCTTCCCCCTCTCTCACCTGCGGGCCCCTGACCTGCGGCCCCGCCTCCGGGTTGTCCACCGTATCCACGTACGACGCCATCTCGTCCCACGCGCCCATGTGCCAGGCCGCATGGGCCGCGATCAGCGACATCTCCCGCCGTACGTGCGGCTCGGATTTGCGCCACTCCGTACGGCAGAGGTTGGACAGGTTCTCCCACTCGGCCAGGGAGGCCAGGCAGCGCATCTTGCCCAGCAGGGCCTGTGGGGGGGGGGTAGGAGGGGTAGGGGGGTGTAGGGGTAAGGGGTAAGGGGTAAGGGATGGTGGTGGCTGAGCGGGATCGCGTCGCCGGTGGAGGGGTGGGGAGGGGGTGGTGATCTTTGACGAGGGATGGGGAGGGGCAGACGAGGCTTGATCGCGGGTGTGGGTCGCTGCGCCATCACCTGCCCTTAGAACAGGCGGTCGCGAAGCCGCCCTCCTACCAAGCAATTGCGCCCGGTACACGTAGGCGCCCCCACACACACGTCCACACGGAACCCCACTTTCCCACACTCTCTCCCCACCCTCCCCCTCCTCACGCCCCCCCCCGCCCCCCTCTACCGTGTGGTACTCTATGCTCCCGGGCGCCTCCCGCTGCAGCCGCCGCTCGTAGGCGTCCAGGGCCTCGTCCCAGCGGCACAGCTTCTCGTACCTTCGGGGGGGGGGAGATGAGGGTGGGGTTGAGGGTGAGGGGACAGCAAGGCGAAAGCGAGAGTGCAGCGGGCACATCACTCCACCGTGCGCAGGTGATTCTGGCCCCCCTTCCCACCCCTCCCGCCCCGGGTGGTTGAGGGTGAGGGGACAACGCACGGGAAGACGGCAGCAGGCGGGCACGGTGCTTCATGTGCAGGTGCTTCGGTCCCCTTCCCTTCGGCCCCCTCCCCCCCCCCTCTCTCCCCCCTCACCAGCTCTCCTTGAGCTCCATGTGAAGGTGCTTCTGTGCGTAGGTGAGCACCCCCACGGCCGCCTCGGGCTGGCGCAGCTGGTTGTTGATGTGGATGAGCGCCTCGATGGCGGTCTGGGGGGAGGTCTGGAACTCCAGCTCCTGACAGGGGGGGGGGAGAGGGGGGGTGTTTGTTGCTGAGCGCGAGGGGGAGGGAGAGGAGGGAGTGTGTGTGTGTGGGGGGGATGTAACGGAAGGCTGTCAGTGCTGAGGGCTGTGCCAACCCTCCACCTGCCTCCCGCCCCTCCACACCCCTCGCCCTGCCCCTCTCCGCCCCCTTTCCCCCCCACCCCTCTACCTTCCCCCCTCCCCCCAACCCAGCCCCCCACCTTGTAATGCAGCGCCTTTGCGAAGGCGTGGCACTTCTCCGCCAGCGCCCCCAGCGTGCGCGTGTCCAGCGGCAGGCGCTTGTCGTCGTGCTCCATGAACTCGGCCAGGTTGAGCAGGGCGGTGACGGTCTCGGGGGGGATGGTGGGGGAGGCCAGGGCGGCCTGGCAGGGGGGGCAGGGGGATGGGGAGTGGAGAGGGATGGGGGGGGAGGTCAGGGATGGGGCGGGGGGATGGGGGGAGCGGGTTGGGGGGACCATTCGGGCTACGCGCTTTCCGACCATCCGCTCGACACACACCGGTGCCACACACACCCTGGATCCCGCCATCCACGCCCATATGCTACTTGCTATCGACAAAGGACATAGTATCAGCAGGGGGGGAGCAGGGGGCCGCATACTTGAGGGTCCGGATCCCCTCCCCGCTCCTTCCCTGTCCAGGCCCCTGCAGCCCTCCTTACCCCCCCCCCCCCCCCCCCCCCCCCCCCCCCCCCACCTCCAGGCTGCGGACCAGCTGCTCCTGCAGGGGCGGCTCCAGCTCCGCCCAGCAGCTCACGAAGCCGGCGGCAAACAGCTCACGGGCCATGGTGGGGTGCACCTGGGGGGAAGGGTGAGGAGGGGCAGGCGGGGGGGGGGCAGGATGGCGTTGTCTCAGGGGCCGAGCGGAACACGCGGGACTGCCACCCACTCCCGCCAACCTCACTGCTCCGCGGCTTATTACCAACTCTTCAGCCCCCCCCCTCCATCCCTCTCCGCCCCCACCTGCGCCAGGCCCGCGCACGCCCGCAGCGCCGGCGAGGGGCTCTCCTTGAGCAGCTCCACCGCGAAGTTGCGCATCCACTCGGCCCAGTCCTCCTTGGTGACGCGGTGGGAGGACTCCCAGGCGCGTCGGAGCACCGTGGCGTTGACAGAGAGCTTGGGGGGAGGGCCTGGGGGGGGGGAGGGGGTGTTGCGGGATGGGAAGGGGAGGGGAGGGGGGGGGGGGTGTTTGAAGCTGATAAGCGGGAGAGCGGGAGGGGTGGGGAGGTCCGGGGGGCAGGTGCGTTGCACGGTGTCTGCTACCGGTGCCGCACTGGACCGGGCTCGGGTCTGCCGTCTCAACCGCCGCGCTCTTAAGAAGGGCGGTCTCCCGGGCTCCAAACTTTCCACATACACCACCCCCACCCCCACCCCTTCCAAACACGCCCCCGTTCCGCGCGCACCTGCGTCCGGCGGGGGCTGCGGGTTGGCCCCTCCCCCCTCTGCCTGCATGCGCGTGAGCAGGTCGATCTCCATGGCCCAGCCGCCTGGGGGGGGGGGGGGGGTAGAGGTTGAAGGATGAGCGAGGAGAACGAGGCAAGGGGCTCGGGGTACAGGAGGCGGCGCTGGCAGGGGTGGCCTGATGACCGACCCACGATGCAGGGCTGCGCTGCACCGCTCTCAGCCGAAACCCCCTCCCGGTCTCCTCTCTCCTCCCCTCAACTCCCCCTGCTCCCCCTGTGCCCGCTCACCTCCGCCCCCTCCCGCGCCCTCCCAGTCCTCAGCGTCGCTCATACAGGGGGGCGACACGGCGCAGACCTGGGGGGGGGGGGGGAGGGCGGGGTGGAGGGGGTAGAGGAGAAAGGGGGCCGACGTACGCACAGCAACGTGTGTGAGCTCACTTCCACTCGTCTTCCCCTGCCCCCGGTGCGGCCCCCTCCCTAAACCCCATTTGCCCCCTCTTTCCCCCCAATCCCTTCGCCTCCCTCTCCCTGCCCCCTCCCCCCTCTCCCTCCCCCCTTCCCCACCCCCCTTCCCCTTCCCCCTCTCCCTCCCCCCTTCCCCTCCCCCCTTCCCCTCCATCCTCTCCCTCCCCCCTTCCCCTCCCCCCTCTCCCTCCCCCCTTCCCCTCCCCCCTCTCCCTCCCCCCTTCCCCCCCATGTCCCCTCCCCCCCCTCCCCCCCCCACCTTGGCCGACAGCCGCTCGAACCACTCGTGGTGCAGCCGGTGGCGCTGGCAGATCTGGGGGGGGGGCGTAAGTGTGTGTGGGGGTAGCGATTGGTCGGTTGTGCGGCTCGTGTTGGCATGGCTACCAGTAGAAGGATGGGTGACAGGCGGCTGAGATATGAAACCTGCGGGCCCCGAACCCGTCCTCTCCCCTTCAGGCCCCCCTGCCCCGCACTCCCCCCCCACCTTGCGAATGGTGGGCACGAATATCCCGAAGTCCGGCCCCAGGCACACCGCCACCGCGCACACAGTGTCCAGGGCGTCGCGGCGGAGCGCCTCGTCGCCGGGGGAGTCCAGGACCTACACAGGGGGTTGGGGGTTGGGGGTAGGGGAGTTTGGGAGGGGGGGGGGGGAGAAACCGACGAGGTGGTTAGGTCAGGTCGGCGACAGTGTGGGGGTGGGGTGGACAGTGTTGCCAGGGGAGTTGGGGTGGGGGTGGGGGTGGGGGTGGTTGTTGCTGAGCTGGATCGCACCGGTTGGGGGTGGGGGGGTCGTGGGAAGGGGGAAGGGGGAACACGAAGAAGAGATGAGGTCAGCGGTGTCCACATCCTCCATCCGCACATCCCCCCCCTTCCCATGCCCCGCAGCAACCCTCCCCGCCCCCCCCCCCCACCTTGATGAGGGGGTGCAGCACCGCCGATGCGTACCCTCCCAGCTGCATGCGGGGGATGAGCTTGCGCATGGACCTGGGGGTGGGGTGGGTGGGTGGGGTGGGGGGCGGATCGGAAGATCACACAAACACCAAAGCGTGGGCTCGACAGGGTCCCGTGCGCACCGCCGACCACCCGCACGCGCCCCGCAAACCCGCCCTCCCCTCCCCCTCCCCACCTCCCCCTTTCCCTCTCCCCCTCCCCTCCCCTTCCTCCCCCCTAATCCCCACCTGAGCATGGCCCGGCGTATCTCCGCGGGCGTGGCCGCCGCCGCGGGGCTGATGAGCCGCACCATGGAGGGCAGCAGCAGGTGCAGCGAGTCGTCCACCGCAGAGCCCAGCGCCTCCAGGGCGCCCAGGGCGGGGCGGACCAGGTCCCAGCTGCCGGCGCGCTCTGGGGTTGGGGTGGCAGGGGTGGGGGGGCGGGAGTGGGTATGGGGGCAGCGGGAGTGGGGATGGGGTGAAGGAGGCGGGTGGGTGGGGGAGAGGAGTGTGGAGGTGGGCCAACTGGGAGCTTGGCAGCTTTCGCATGGAGAGACTCGGAGGGGGATACAGAATCGAACACAATGCCCCCCCTCCCCCTCCCCTCTGTCGTTCCCCCCCCCCCCACCTGCGTCGCTGAACACCGCCACGAACTTGGGCAGCAGCTCGGGCACGTACTGCCTGGGGGGTTGGGAGGGGAGAGGGGGGGGCACGGACGAGGGGGCTTCAGGGTTTGCGCTGGAGAGACAAGAAACCTGCAATGGACGACCCGTCCGCCGCCCTGCATCCATTTCGGGCCTCGACCCCCCATCCCTCCCCCCTTTTCTCCCCAAGGAGCCCCCCGCCCCCCTTCCCCCCCCACCTGAAGTCGTCCCTCAGCGCCGTGCCCAGGTCCGCCATGAGCGCCAGGCAGGTGCGGGGGGCTGCGGGCCAGAACTCGTGCAGCAGGGCGAGCAGCTCGGGCAGGAAGCGGCGCATGTGCTGGCGGACGGAGCCCACCTGGGGGGGGGGGAGGGGAGGAGGGGGGGAGGAGGAGTAGGAGGAGGTTTGTGAAGGGGGGAGGGAGGACTGTGTGCGTGGGAGGAGGTGTTGAGGCGGAGGGCAGGGTGTGCCCCGGCTTCTCCCTTTGGGCCCTCCGGACTGCGGGGCGGTGCCCTCCCCGCATGCCCCAATTTGTACCACCCCCACCGCCTCCTCACCAGCGCCCTCAGCGCCCCCAGGATCTCCTCCCTCAGCGCCTCGTCGCCCTGGCGCAGCACCCCGAACAGGATGGGCAGGACCTGGGGGGGAGGGGGCAGAGAGGGGGGGGATGGAAGGTAGGAGGGTCATCAGCAGCGCGAGAGGTGAGGACCCGTTCCCCTCTCAGCATGTAGGGCGACGATGGGGGAGGGCGCCGGGCCCACCTCACCAGGCCGACACCTGTGCCAGTTCACCACCACTCCGCTGGGCCCCTCCCCTCTACGGTACACCCCCTACACGCCCTCCAACCTCCCCCCCCACACCTTGGGCAGGTAGGGCACCACGTTGAGCTGCAGCGCCCGGAACACGGACAGCAGCGCCCGGATGACGGCCAGGTGCTGGGGGGGGGGGGAGGGGGGGAGGAAAGCTGGGAGCTGAGAGGCGGCGGCACGCAGCAGCACGCTTTGCCCGGGCGGCAGCCAGCAACCCCGGGCTGGCCAGCAGCTGTGGACCCGCTTTCCATCCTGCTCCGCCCAACGCCCCCCATTGCCGCCCCCCCCATCCCCCCCATCCCACCCATCCCCCCCCCCCACACACACACACACCTCTGTGTGGTCTGGCCGGGCTTTCTACTTGCTTACGGATTCCTCGTACCCCAACACACCTCTGTGACGACAGCGCCGGGTCCCTGAGCACCCTCCCCTCCCCACCTCACCCCCATCCCCCCCCCCACCCCCCCAGCCCACCCCACCTGTGACGACAGCGCCGGGTCCCTGAGCACCCTCACCAGGGCGTTGATGGCCACGGTGGGGTAGTAGTCCTCGCTGCTGGTCACCAGGCCCGAGGAGGGGAGCAGGTCGCCGCCCGCGCCGCCGTCCTCGCCGCCGGCTGGGGGCACGTTCAGGGGAATGAGGGCGCGGGAGGCGTCAGGGAATGACCAAAACCCCTGGAACCTGGACATAAATGGTCCAACCCAGTCAATGTGTCAATCACCCAGCTCCGTGGGACCCCGCCGGCGGGACCCTCGGCACCCGGCGCCCCCCCAGCCCGGCTCCCCGCTCACCCAGCCCCGTGTCGCCGCTGTCGCCGTTCATGCCGCCGCCGCCCCCCGCCGCTGCCGCCGCCGCCGCCCCCGGCCTCAGCGGCCGCACGCCCTCCTTCTCCAGCTTGCCCTCCCCGGACAGGGAGGCCTGGTTGAGCTTGTGCGTGTGCGGATCCAGCGCGCCGATGATGCCAAGGACCTGGGGGGGGGGGGGGTAGATGGAAGGGTGGAGAGGCGGAAGGTCGGGTGCGCTCCATGAGCCATCATAAAGAGTGAAACTCGCGCCGCCGCACAGCATTGCGACCCGCAGCGCCGTTCCGGCTCCTTCCCCCCTTCAACACCCCCCCCCAACTCCCCCACCTTGATGACCTCCCTCCGCTGCAGCACGTGTCCCTCGTGCAGCATGCGCAGCAGCACGGACAGCAGCTGGGGGGGGGAGGAGATGGGGGGGGGTGTTTGTTGCTGAGCGGGATCGCGCCGACGCCAGGGAGGCATAGCTTGAGATGGGGGGGGGCGGGGGGGAGGTGGGTTGGGGGGCAGCAGGGCATGGGGTGCTGAATGCGGGAGAACAGGGAGGTGGGTTCCGAGGTGAGCCTCACACGTCACACTTGCATCCCATCCTTCCCTCGAGACAATTCCTGCCGTGACCCCCGTATCCGCCCCACCTGACCACCACACAGGCTCACGCGAGTAGCCGACCCCCCTCGCCCAACACGCCCCCCCCCACCTGCGGGTACTCCAGGTACGGCCCCATGACGTTGCCGCAGGATGACACGATGAAGCCCAGCGTGCGCACCGCCACCACGCGCCGCCGCCCGTCGGAGTTGTCCTGGGGGTGGGAGGGTGTGGAGGGGGAGGGGGTGTGGAGTGGGGAGGAGAGGGGGGGGAATGGAGCAGGAGGACAGAGCGTGAGAGGGGAAAAGGACGAGGTGTGTCACGGGAGTTGTATGTGCCTGAGGGACAGGGCCGTTGCTCGAGCCCGCCACCCCCCTTCCCTTTCCCCTCCCCCCCACCTGGATTGCGTCGATGACCAGCGGCATGACCTCGCTGATGAAGGGCCGGAAGGAGGTGCCGCTCACCTCGGCCAGTGCGCCCAGCGTGGACAGCACGGTCTGGGGGGGAGTGGGGGTGATGGAGGCGGTTGGAGGGGGCGGGCGGGTGGGGTGAGTGGCTGAGGACGATGCGAGGAGGGAGGGGGCAACGAGAGAGGCCTGGAAGGGCAGGAGACGGGCGGCAATGCGAGAGCGGCGGCACGGTGTTGTGAGGGGTACAACCATGACGAAAGCACGGAGGCCCCCGAAGCCCCCCCCCCCACCACACACACCTTGATGACGTTGTTCTCGTTGACCAGGTCCCGGTGCTGCGAGGTCTTGGCCTTGGGCCCGCCCCCGCTCACGCCCCCGCCCCCGCCCCCGCCTCCGCCCCCCTCGGGCCCCTTGGCCACGATGAGCGTGGAGCCCAGCACGGAGGAGGCGGCGGAGGGGACCGAGCCCAGGGGGGCTGCGGGGGGGAATGGGGGAGAGGTGGAAGAGGAAGGGGTTCAGAGGCCGTGGTGAGGCAAGACAGGGCCCTGAGGCAAGTGGCAACCACCCCCTCCTCCCCTAACCAACCCACGGCCCGCACACATCATCTACCACACCCCTCCCCGCCCCTACTTCCTGTCCCAACTTCCCCCCAAACCCGGGGTACCCACCCCCCGGCCCCGCGCTGGACGCCACCGCGCTGAGCACCAGCGCCCCGCCCAGCCCCGAGGGCAGTATGCCGGGGCCGGTGCCGCGCAGCTTGCAGACCAGGGCCTTGTGGATGGGGGAGACGTAGGGCATGATGAGCCGCGCGGCCGAGGTGATGAGCACCTCGAGGAGGAAGGCGGACTCTAGACGGGGGGGGAGGGGGGGGTGTTTGAAGCTGATAAGCGGGAGAGCGTCGAATGGGGGGGAGGGGGGGAGGGGGAGGGGGGAGGGGGGGATGAGTGTGGAGGACACCCGTGCCCGGCACACAGCACGCCCTACGGCAGCCCAACTCAGCACCGACGACACACCACACTGCACACCCCGTACGACAGCGTACGGCACACACGCTCGGAACCCCACCCGCTCTCACCCTCCCTCGCCCTCGTGTCCGGGCTGGCCTCCATGTCGTGCAGCAGCTGCAGCAGGTGCTTGCGCAGCGCGGGGTTGACGTGCGCGGGGTTGCGCTCCGCCAGCCGCCCCACCAGGCGTATGGCCAGCGCCCGCACGGCGCACGACTCGTCGTTCATGCCCACGAACAGGGCGCGGAGGCAGTCGGCCTGCCCACGAGGGGAAGGGGGGAAGGGGGGAAGGGGGGAAGGGGGGAGGGGGGGAGGGGGGGGGGAGAGGGGAGAGGGGGGGTGTTTGAAGCTGATAAGCGGGAGAGCATCGAATCGTTAGGGGGGAGGGGAAGGGGAAGTGAGGAGGTGGCGAGGAAAGGGAATGGGAGAGAGGGTGTTCGTTGCTGAGCGAGATCGCGCCGACGGGGAGAGGGGGTCCAGACACTTGACCATGGGGCAAACCCGACGCCGTCCCGCTACGCCCCCCCTTTCCCCGCCTCCTCCCTCCCCCTCCTACCCCTCTGCCCCCCCCCTGTCAGGTCCTCCCCCCCCCAAGGCCTCGCCTGCGCCAGGAAGTCGTCCAGTGCGGTGGTGGCCACCAGCGCCCGCAGCACCTCCTTGCGCACCCGCTCGGAGGAGTCGGCCACCGCCACCACCAGCAGCCGGGACACGCAGCGCTCAACGACCTGGGGAGGGGGGGGGGACGGAGGGAGGGGAGGCGGTGCGTGTATGCCGACCAACGCAAGCGGAAAGGACAAGACCGGGGCTGTTTCCAGACGGGTGAGGCCGTGTTTAAGACGAGCCTGAGGTCGAGCTCGGCCCCCCCCCCCCCCCGCACACACTCAGGCAAGACGGGACAAGACGGGGTCTGTGCGTGGATGCGTGAGGCTGTGTTTAGGACGGAGCTCGGGGACCCCGCACACACACGCCCAGGCGCCCGAGCCCTCCCCCCCGCCGCCCTCCCCGGCCGCACCCGCGTGTGCCACACCGCCGCCGCCGCCCCCGTGCCCCCCGCCGTCACCGCCGGCTTGCCAGCGCTGGCGGCTGCGGCTGCGGCTGCGGCGGTGGAGGCGGCATGGCGCTCCAGCACCCTGGGGAGGGGAGCGGGGGCGGGGATAAGCGGAGGGTGTGTGTGAGCTCCACCGCTTGCATGTACGTTCCTCTCTGCCCCGCCACCCACCCACCCCTGTAGCCGACCGCCCTCCCCCCTCCGCACCTGCACGCCGCCAGCACTGCCGCCTGCCGGATCTCCTTGTCCGGGTCCTCTGGGGGGGGGGGGGGGGGTAGAGGGTGCGGTGGTGAGGGCAGGGGAGGACGAGGGGGGACCGTTCAGCGCTCCTC